>OX439383.1:1929057-2529057 GCA_949319315.1 Zelleria hepariella | reverse complement strand
ATTTCAGGTCAAGTTAGACTGAAGGCAAATCTTCTCAGGCTGCCTACTTAGCCGAGTGGCGGGAACACATAAGATAGATAGGTCCTGCTTTTCTCTATCTGTCTATCTATCTATCCAGCCCATAAATGAAGCCCACTGCTGGGCATAAGCCTCTTCCTTTTCACGCCAACCTTCCGGTCTAATGCCAATCTCGTCCATTGTCCTCCCGCTGTTTTGACAATGTCATCGACCCATCGAGCTTTCGGTCTACCCACCGACCGTCGACCCATTCTAGGCCACCATTCCATGACTTCCCTAGTCTACGGTCTGTCCTCCCGCCAAGCAAGACGTGGGCAGGGCGTCTTCACTTTAATCTTATTATTCGTGCGCCCCTTAGATGAAAACAAAAAAGGGAAGATACGGCACTCACCCATTACGCGTGGACCTGCAAAACTGAGTCCATGGACTCACTTTCATTCAGTCGCCGGTTGGACACTGACCGGTTGGAGACTGTTCTTGTCTCGCTCGGGCTTGTTGGTTTAGCGTATCGCTTATTCACATAATTCTAAATATGATCGCGGAGAGGCTAGACTGCCCATACATCAGCCGATGCTGTGCCATATCAAATGGCATTAAATGGCGGCGTCTGAATACTTAATTGCCATCTGTATATAATGTACATATAGTTAGGTAAGTACTAACATTAGGCTAAGTCACTTTCACTAACACAATTATGGATGTACGTCTGAAATAAATTGATAAATAAAAAAAAAATATTGTAATTGTGTGAGTTTATGTGCATGAGTGCGTTCGAGCCCATTTTTTCACGGCTGCTAGTAAGAATGTGCCGTATCTTCCCTTTTTTGTTTTCATCTAAGGTTCATATCTTCGACTTTGGTCTTCTGCCGAATGTCGACCTTGCGCACACGAACACTAATGCTGCTGTTATTGTTGATTTTCTCAAAATATTTTAAAGGGTTGTTGCTTGTGCTTACCTAACATCGAATATCGGCGCGCAGTGAGGGTATCTACATTGTATCAGTGTCAGATCTTGTCTCAGAATTCTCGGCCGAGATGCCAGCATTATTTTAATGTCTAAGATTCTACGTTTATGAGGCTAGACAGTGACAGCGATAAAACCAGTAATATACCTCACGGGCAGTCTAAAACAATCATCGCTAACATACCCAATAACCTCGTTTTAATTCACTTTAACAACGCGCATAACTCATTGAATTATTCCGCGGTGGTATTGTGAATTTCCACTCTTGCGCAGCGAAGTGCGGCGCGGCGGTTTTCATTCAAATATATCCCTTGTTGCGTCCACTTTAAGGAGCAAAAGGTTGCGAGTCTATCGAAGTTCGCTAGCTTCATGTTTCGTTCAATTTGGAGTCTTAATTTCATGGCGTTACGAAGCATTGGTTCTAGTGTGGGGGTGGTACAAAATTCTCATTTATATTAGTGGGAAATAGTTCTGAATGTAGTCTATCGGCCGATGCCAATGAATAAGAATAAACTAAGGGTCAGGATACAGTGGGAAAACGCGAGTAGCGCTTAAGGCTGGAAGATAGCAGCGTGGTGGGACATCCAAAATTTTCACAGTTATTTACATTTTGTAGCTAAACTGAGCTATTTTTGTTCAGCGATTTTTCGTTCGCGGCAATAACATAGTATTCTTTTCATTATTGTAAACAACAGAACAACAATAATTCAGCCGATTATGTGTTCTGGTCTACGACAAGTTTTTTGGGCAGCGCTGAACAAATATAGCTCAGTTTAGCTACAAAATGTAAAAAACTGTGAAAATTTTGAATTTCCCGCCACGTTGCTATCGTCCACCCTTAAGCTTTCTTCCCTAAAAACAACTACAGTGCAATCCATCTATTCCATAGATTTGTTACACCATTCTCTGATCTACTAGCTTTTTCCCGTGACTTCGTTCGCGTAGACTACAGAAAAATTATATCGCACCAAAAAAAAATCATGTAAAAGGTTGCCAAGACGAGACCAATTACCTACACCTCGCACTGTCAAACAGCTATCAGATCTCATGTAGAGCCAAGATTCTCTACTCGCCCTAACTCTACAAGCCCTAACTTCACAAACCTTACACCTTAAAATACGTGGTTCATATCGAATCCTCACAATATTTTCCTTCACTGTTAACGAGTAGGTATTACACCGTTGTGAATTCGAAAAAGCAAGACCACTGACAGTGTACACGGTCTCTATTTCTCTGTTTACTCTGCGTAAATGCTGGCGTCCACTAGAGGCGGATCGGGCCGGGGCGCATCGCAAGATCGCAACGCAAAAATCCGGCGGGCCGCAGCGACATAGTCCGCCGCTAGTCGACGCTGTTTTATATAAATACAGAATACAGGCAGCGGATTATTACGTTGCGGCCCGCCCCGGCCCGACCCAGCCCGACCCGGCCCGATCCGCCGCTAATGGAGCTAAATAGCCTAGCTTTAGACAGACAAGACAGTACCCTCTCACTAAGACATAACCCTAATTATGTCCACTGTCATGTCAAAATGGCCCCGTTCCGTTACGCGGTGCGTTTACAGATTCATCTTATCTTCAGCGCTCGTCGGTTATTTCACTGGACGTCCGCACACTCGCTCACTGTCAGAGCGCCAGGCAAAACGATCGAACAGGTCGAATTGAAAACCATTTTTTTATAATGTCGGTTAAAATGAGGGAAGGGAAGATTATCATCCAAGGGAAGATACTCGTACCAGGCAGAAGGAGACCTGGAAGACCCAATATATCATGGCTTGAGAATCAAACAATCCACGAGCTCCTTGTTCCGGATGGCAGCCCCAAAGGAAGAAATAGTCAAGATGATTGGCAACCTCCGATAGGAGACGGCACTACAAGAAAAAATATGTTAAAATGAATTTTAACTAATTTTAACTGAAAACGCGAAAATCGCCAATCCGCAGTGGGCGGTCTTTGAGGGATATGTACACTATCAGGACATGTACAATTGTACACTTGTGCTTGTATTTGTTAAGCCTACCTTCAACCTACCTATCTTACCTATGTTACCTCATTTTTCATACAACAATAATTTTACTATGCTCGATGTCTTTAAGGATTAATACAAAATGTAAGTGATGGATTAGTACATTACTGCCGCGGTCTTTAATGGGTGCGTTTCTGGCGCGCTTTTGATGGCCGACAGAGCGCAGCGTAGTGCAGCTCAAGGCCCTCACAGCGTGGTCAGCATTGCAGCCCTTGATGGACAAGCTGAAATGAAGGCCGAGACCGAAGGTCGAGGCCTTTATAGCGCGGACAGCAAGGGCTGCAATGATGACCAAACTTGAGGGCCGAGAGCGTATCTAAGCTAAGCTTGAGGCCATCATAGCGTGGCCAGAAGCGCACTCATTTCTGACCAAGGCTTGTATAGTGCTTTACTCAAACAATGCGAGTAATTTAAATAGATCCAGCTTACCTTTTGTCGTAGTTTACTTTCTGTTGATTTTCTATTCCGCAAACTTTTCGTAGTTATACTTGTATTTTTCCTTTGACTTCGGTGGCAATAGGTACCTTTAAAATATCTAATTTCGCTTAATTTTTATGTTCGGCGTTGTTAAGCACATTGAATCGGAGGATTCGTTGCTTAAAGAGTTCACTTTTATTTACAACAAAAATTGCACGCACAGAAAAAATCACTTCAAACAACGCGCGAAGCGGCGAAAACAATATGGCCGCGCTTTTTTTTTCTAAGCAATTTGTAGACTGCCAGCACCCAAACAGCCAAATTCTGAATAAATACTTTTTGTGCCTGATTTTTGAGTTCTATTTTTGAAACAAAACTCGACATTAATGGATTTTCATACACTTTTTCTGGCCGCAAAACAAGACATTAATGAAATTCCATACAACTTTTCTGGCGCCTAATCATAGTAGCCTGCAAGTCCGTCTTTGCTCAAAGAAGGTTGTCGAATTAATGACCACATTACGAGCTTTTTTGAGTAAATTCTTATTATTTTCGGTCCGAAATAAACAACGTTGACAACTTGTCAACAATCCTTCAAAAAGTATATCAATTGCGGAATGAAAAAGGAAAATGATCTGTGCATCCGACATTGACAAAAAAATAAACATAAAAGTTCCAAGAAATGTTGCACCAAACGTGTTACTTCAGAACCGGAAATGGTTTGTCAGTCCCTCGGTACACCCATTTCACATTTCCGGCTACCCACGAGTGGTCCAGAACTCCAGAAATACGGGGCACTGGGCCACTATATTATAGATATTATATGGTAGGGTTGCACAAATTGAATTGGATTTATATATTATGGAGAATAATTTAATGTATTACGGAATAGATGCAGCATTTTTATAACACATACAATGTAACAACTCACGGTAAGGACTCGAAGTGTGTTAGGTCTAGATGTAAATTAATTGCATGCTAGATTTGTCGTCTAATGCAGTTCAGACATAGGTCGAGGAAACATTGTTTTATTGTTGCTATCATATAAAACATAAAACGGATGATTATTAGTCTTTGAAGATTCTACTGATATACCCACCCAAAAATATATTCATGTAAATAATATTGCTATAAGCCGTGCCAATAGAGAAACGATATGAAAATGGCGGCGGGTACCTATGGTAAGGTCGGAAAAAGAGGTTACGAAAATACGATTTCGGATCATACCTAAAACTTTCTTACATTTTTGGTTAGAAAATATTGTTTTACGATGCTTTCTTTATTGCTTAGGTAATTGTTCTACGTTGGGTTTGTGATTAAACAACAATCTTTATGAAGGTAAGATCAAAAATATTAAAACGTAGTAAATAATACAAACCTCAACAAATAACAACACTTACCGTAAACTACAAAATTGAAATAACTCGACAAACATCAAAAAATCAATAAGAGGCGAACGTATTTTGGCGCGTTTTATTATCCAAGCGTAGGTGACTTATCAGGACTGCCTAAAATGACTTGGCTAACGTTACGTGTGAGCATAGACGGAGATATGATTAAAGCGAGAGGGCGCGAGAGTGTCCGCCATTTATATATCGTTTCTTTAATGGCACAGGTTATAAGATGAGACCTTAATTACACCTCGCACTGTCAAAAAGCTATCAGATCTCATGTTGAGCCAAGCTTCTAACTCTACACACCCTCTACACGCCCTAACTTCACAAACTCAACACCTTAGTCGAAATATGTGGCTTGGCCGTTTCGTTACTAAAAGAATTTGTAATGTCAGAAAAGAAATGAACAGTGAACACATTTTTCGCCTTTCGCCCATAATATGACGGTAGCGAAATGGCCAACCACATACAAGGTGTTACAAAAGTACCTAACTCTTTTTACAGGGTAATAGTACCCGGTGATAGGGATCACAACCTAAATATTTTTTTTGCTCTATGACGTTCCGTTAATTTTTAAATTAATAAATTTGAACGATGTGGCGGGAGAAAAGTATTTTTTCAATATTGTTTTCATTGACTTTCACAATGTTTAAACAACTCAAAGCTATGTAAATGCACCTACACGCACAAACATATTTTTAAATTTGAGCTAATAAAAAAAACAAAAAAGTTATGATTTTTTTTTCAATTTTGAGGTTATAAAATAAAAATTATTTTTTTCAATATTTTTTTTCCAGATTTGACATCTTGTTGACCAGTAGTTTACACCCTGTAAAAAGAGTTAGGTACTTTTGTAACACCTTGTATTTTGTGAACTTTGTGAAGTTAGGGCTTGTAGAGTTAGGGCGAATAGGGCGAGTGGGCATTGTTTAACTTACAATCTTGGCCCTTTTCCCGGTAAACCCACAATCAATCTAGACATCAGGTGGGAGACCGCACTGATTCACCATATTTATTTACCCCGGACACAAACAATTTGCATGGAGAATTGCACCCTTCTCCGCATTTCAAACCTGACGAAAATAAACCGAAAACTGTCCTGAAACCTTTGACGTTGAACACCACTGTTTTAAGGTTGAATTCGGCAGGCCACAGGTGTATTTCAAAGTTGGCGAGACAGTAAATCACCCGAGGAAAAGCCACGTGCGTCTGTCCGCCATTGTTAGCCGCCATCTTTTTTTTTCGGACCGTCCATTAAGGCGAAATATGGACCGCGATCCATTTGAGTTAGGAGTTAGGGGCTTCCATTGGAATATTAAAATTAATTGAATTTCCACAGGCTGCTGATTGAAATTTCTTGAGAAATAAAATATGACTGTTTTTGCGACGCTACGCCAGATTCTAGAAAAAGTTGCTTTCATAAAACTTTATTGTGCTATATATTGTTGAACAGGACTCAATAGAATATAACTTATAAAAATAATCCCACCAAAAACATTCTGTAAAAAACTAGCCAGGTCTCGATGGAGCTGCTTGTTTATCTCTAAAAAGTAATGAAATCTAGACAAAGTCGTGCCAAGTCTAAGGTTCCTTACTGCGATTTCTTTAGTATTATAGTTAATGTTGTGTGACTTGGCCGTTGAAGGGTACACAAGCGGTTCTGGCGTCAGATTGGTGCAATGGTGTCATGGAGCACCTGGTTTTGTACCCTTGTAGTAGACAGTCTAGTCTTATCCAAAAATTTCCTTTAATTTTATTTATATGCGTATTAAAAGCAGAAGGGGAGGCATTCGCCCAGCAGTAGGACGCTATAGGCTAGATTAAATTAGAAGATGTGTCCCACTACGCTGGATTCCTGCAATGACAGTCGATATTTTTATGTACCAATAGTAGAAGGGGGCATTACTATAATCTCTTATACAGCTGAGACCAGCTGAGGGTTCTTCATCAGATACTTCAGACCTTCGATTCTCCAGATCTTCGATTATCCTAGTTTTTATAGTTTTCCCTTTATGTGGCCATTAAACCCTAACTCTGTACCAAATTTCAGCTCTCTGAGTTTATGGGAAGTACTAGTTCTATTATGATGATCATGAGTGAGTAAGTGTGTGTCATAAATGCGAAACTTTGCTTTCGCTTAACTTCGGAACTAAATGACCTACAGACTTGAAATTTTGGATTTTAAGTATGTGATTATAGCTTACTAGATGACGAAAATTTCTGCGTTCTGGTCTTATCCAGAGATTCTCAAATAGGGGCCTGAAAATGCGGCGAAATGGTTCCAGTAAATGATGGTATGGTATGGTACGGCAGTGTTTGCTTCGCGCTCGACCAGATTAGAAATATTATTTTTTAATTTAACAATCATAAGATAAGGTAATAGAATGAAAATAATACAATTATATTGTCGTGAAACGAAAATCGCTGAACAAAAATAGGTCAATTTAGCTACAAAATTGAAAAAAAAAAAACGTTAAAATTGGGGCTTATCCGCCACACTACTTTAGTTGATCCTTAAGTCAACCTTTTTTTTTCGGCTTCGAGCCAATGGAACAGTAATGATGATTATTCTGTTCCACGAAGCCCAGACATGTTTCTGTTCCCGACACGACGCCGACGAACGTCTCTAATCAAGAGCTTCAGTACACGTGTGACGTCATAACGCCACACGTCACGAACACCACTTGTTGACGGTCCAGATTAGAGGCGTAGACATAAAACCGGAAAATAAATAGGTGGAGAAGATATCGCGTTGTTAGCCTAATATACACGTACCTATCTTTGTTGAATCTGTGCGGTGGTGGGCTAATGGTTGAACATTGGACTGGGAAGCGAGAGACCCAGGTTCGATTATCGGTGCAGGCAAATTCCTATGACTTTGTTTCTTTTCAAAGTTACCTACATTTGTGAATTTGACGTAGCAAAACCACTCGAGTGAAGAAAAAAATCGTGAGGAAATCTGCGGATTAGTTGGCTCCACACGTATTGACATGAAATGTCTTTATTGTGGGCTAGGCCGCAGAGACTGCAGTCTACGAGTGGTCACTTCATCACTAATCTAGTGTAGGTGACGCCCTCACTACGTAATGCAAATGTTTTATTAGCTACAATCTCGAACCAATAACTTCATGATAGTGATGATATTGTCAATATCTCTCTCGTAGTGGGGACAGCCTTCCTCATTTTCCCTCTCCACATCGCCCTGTTCTTGTCGTCTTTGGAGGCTTCGCATTCTATAAGGTCTCTTTTACCACGTCCATCCACCTGGTTTTCGGTCTTCCTCTGGATCTCCGCCCGGGTATGGATAGACGCAGCGCCTCGTTTCCGATATAGTCAAATAGCTTCCGTTTTTCGTGCCCAAACTATTTCAGCCTACTTTCTTGCACTTTATCGGCGATGTCGCGTGCTCCTAGAATTCGTTTCGATTTTGTCAATCTGATAATAGCATAAAAGTTGTAGGTATATAGAACTTTCCCCGGAACTGTGACAGGACCTTTTAGTGGCATCCTGTCCTGAGGCACAAGTCTACCCTGGGAGTAGACTTTTGCGTCATTTAAACAATGTAGGAAAACAAGCCAGTTACGCTTGATTGCTTTATTGTGGACGCCGGTGTTTAGCTTTTAGGCGAGGCGTATGCTGACGAACAGGCGATGTAATTTAGTTAGGTTGGTAGATAAACAGAAAACTCATTGACATGGATTTCTTGGTACAAAAATATCTTGCTACAAATCCTGCAATCGCCAAAGCAGTTTCTATTGCCCTTGAGTAGGTACACAATATCCAACCATGGTCAGCTGGACCCGGCCGGTCCCCCTATCTGCCCATAACAGGTCTTTAGTCTACCTCCGTCCATTCCCTGATGTTTCTGATCCAAAACTTTGTTCTTTTTCTCCCAACACACCTCTGAAACATCTTATAGGAGTGCAGTATGGTGTCCTACTTGTGGGTGCAGCCTTGTAGTTGGAATAAAACTCGTGGATCTGCTTGGCGGAAAATTTCCCTTTATAGTTGAGGAGCACGATCACCCGCTCCTCCTAAAATCTCATCAACATCGCTCCTCGTAGGTTTCCCTTTGTGCTTTATGCTCTCACAGAAACGCCCCAAATTGATCGCGCGGGGTCGCTTCCAGGATCATGCTTGAGGTTCATGATCATAAAATTCTAACCGCTCCTTCTACAGTGCATTCTAATTCGATAGCGGAACTTCAAGTACGCTGTCTACTGATCAATACAAACAACTTGTACTACTTAGGTGGCAAAATTTAATGAAGCGAAAAAAATATCAGCTGTTCCATACATAAGGTCGACTCAGTACTGCGCCAAATGTATGGAACAGCAAATATTTTTTTGCTCCATTTTTTTGCCACCTAGCACAAGTTGTTTGTAGTGATCAGTAGACAGCCTACTTAAAGTTCCGCTATCAAATTCGATTGCACCCTTGTTTCTGAGTTCTGCTGCCTTCTGGTGATGTCAGCATACGCTCAGCCTTACCGTGACCGGTGGTGTGATGTGACCTTTATGGGCGCCGGTACTAATATCGGAGCCGGAGATCTAATCCGGTCAGCCTGTACGGAATTAGTGTTATTACTGCCGCGCCATTTATTTTACCTCCGTTCCTCGTACAGTAAGTTGTACAAGTTAGACAATGTTCCTGTCTTAAAAAAGCATATTCACTTTTAATGACTGGCGATATTCACACATACTTTTGTATGTAAGGTACTTAATTAATTTTGCCGAAAACCAACCGCGATTCGCCCACTTACCTACCTATGCTACAAAGCAATCATGTCCGGACGCCGAGCAGCAGCGTTCAGTATCTGAGTGAGCCGACAAAATATGCCACAACGTCGTCAACAGTACATATTTTTATGTTTTTTTCCGCGTCTACGAAGTTTTTCCGGCCGTATCTGGGTCGTCGTAACTTATTTTTCCTACGACGCTTTTGTTGGGCTTACCCCGTTGTTGAAGCGCTGGCACAGTGATCCAGGGTTTGTTGGTTCAAGTCCTGTTTTGTGCTATACATTTCGTATGCATTGAACAATTTTTTTTTATAAGATGTTCAGTAAGATATTCAAGATGTTCTGCAAATTCTGGGGTTGTTTTACTCATCAATACAACAGTGAAATTTCCAAAAAATATCAGTTGCCCCATAGGTACGTGAATTTAAAGTACCTACAGCTTTTGACTTGTACACACGACAGCACATAGACAAAAAGTATTTGGGGCCAATTCTCGGGAATCTCGCATTCGACACATGTCGAAGGAAAAATCCCATTTTGCTGCAAATGTCACATCTCCTATTCTCTCGAAGTCATCCTCTGCATAAGGCACGAGATTTCTGCGAGATGTTTGCCTTCTTCGCTCGACATGACTCGAGTTGTCGGGAGCAGTCGAGATCGAAGTGACCTTTTCTTCGAGATGTGTCGAATGCGAGATTCCAGAGAATTAACCCCCTGCCCGTGCTTGGCGTGATGGTGCGGTGTTCACACGACAGCACGTCAGACTGTACACTTTTGTTGTAAAGTTTCCCATAACGTAACCGAATAGAGTGCTAGAGTCGACGTGCTGTCGTGTGTACAAACCCCCTTATTATTATAGCGAAGGTCAGCCGTTTCTTTCTCCGGCTGGATGCCGGTTGTTCATTGTCAAATGTTTCGGATTATGTAAATCATCTGAGAACCCTTTCCTCATATTTCGCACAATCGTCCCTTAGTGTCCTGTAGCAGTATACGCGCGTTTGCAGATCGTATTCGTACGTTTTTTTGTGTAAATATGGAGATTTTTTGACTCCCTGGTTGACTGGATGATAAAGTGTTTGTTGTTGATATTCAAACCACTCTGATCCCTATTTTCTAGGTAATAAGGTTCTGATTGCTGTAGCACAATTGAAACTGCGAGAGATACGTGCTGATAGAAGAAGGTTTATTTGGTGACTGATTTGCAAGCGATGCAACATGCCGCCCACCAAGGACTGCAAGTTCTTAATTACAATATTTTGAGTTTAACCAATATCAATTTAGAAAATACAAGCATCATAATACACGTTTATCTAACTCTGAATCTAAAAATATCTGAAACTAATAATTAAAACATAACAGCAAGGCAAGTAAGTTAGGTACATAATCATGTCTTATCGATAGGTAAAGCACATAGTTTTGAAATTGATCTTTTAACTACATGATCACGGCACTTAACACTGTACACACGCGTTATATTGTCTGGTCCGGGATGTTTAGAGACAATGCGTCCAAGACACCACTTTCCCGCCGGGAGGTTATCCTCCTTTATGAGCACTATGTCTCCGATGTCGAACTCTTTCTCGAGCTTAAGCCATTTAGGTCGTTCTTGTAGGCGTGACAAGTATTCAGATTGCCAGCGTCGCCAGAAGTCTTGTAGAAGCCTTTGAGTGAGCTGCCAGCGCGAGAGTCTGTTCATGTTGATGTCCATAAGATTCGGGTTCGGTATAGCAACTGGTGGTTCTCCCATTAAAAAATGTCCAGGTGTAAGTGGGTTCACATTATCAGTATCTGTGTCATCGATTGGTGTCAGTGGCCTGGAGTTAAGGCATGCTTCGATTTCGCAAAGTAGGGTCGTCATTTCTTCAAACGATAGGTTTGTTGTTAGGACCTTTCGTAAGTGTGTCTTTACGGATTTAACTCCGGCCTCCCAGAGGCCTCCGAAATTGGGGCTGTATGGAGGTATGAAGTGCCATTGAGTTCCGTCGGCGGTAAGCATCTCAGCCACGTGTTTTGGCATTTCAAGTTTTGCTTCATCCCAAGCTGCTGCTAACTCTTTGTTAGCGCCAACGAAGTTTCGACCTCGGTCGCTCCACATATGGGTACATCTCCCTCTGCGAGCTACAAATCTGCGAAAAGCTCCTATGAAAGCCTCCGAACTCATGTCTCCAGCCAACTCTAAATGTATGGCCTTAGTGGCCATGCATACGAATATGGCTATGTATGCCTTGTGAGTCTTTGCTCCTCTGCCCTTTGACATTAGTATGTGCAAAGGACCGGCAAAGTCTACTCCACTGTGAAGGAACGGTCTAGCTTGGTTCACACGGACTTTCGGTAGATCGCCCATTATTTGTTTTCGATTTTTGGCATTCTGCCTTGCGCATATTAAACAACCATGAATTTGTCTCTTTACTATGGATTTGGCTCTGATTATCCAATATTTGGTTCTGAGGTAGCCAAGCATCAGCTGTACTCCTCCATGTAGTGTTTTCAAATGGGCTTCTTTGACTACAAGTTTGGTAAAGTTGTGATTGGCTCCAAGTATGATAGGGTGTTTGCTCTGTTCCTCCATATTGGCATGTCTAAGTCTACCGCCCACCCTGAGAATATTCTGATCGTCAAGGAATGGGTTTAGTGATTTTAAATGACTCTTGTTTGGTATTTGTTTCTTTTGTTTCAGGTGTTCTACTTCTTCTTCGTATTGTTCTCTCTGTACCATTCGTATAATCTTTATTAATGCTTGTTCTAAGTCGTCTGTTGTGATTTCTGCATGTATCTTTTCAGGTTCTCTCTTCATATTTAGGAATTTCGTACAGTATACTATTGTCTTCAAAACTTTTATTTTAATTATTTTTTTCTTTATTTAATTATATTGAAATTCAAATAATATTATTATAATAAAATCTACACTAAATCTAATCTAAACTTAAAATATCCCTAAAATAATTTTAAAATAAACTAAACCTAAAATTTAAAAAAACCTAAAATATTTACAAAAACTCCAGAACGCTGCCACTGGGGAGAGTCCCCAGAATTCAAAACTTCATTAATTGAGTTGTAATCTTCATAGTCTATAAATCTTTCGTCATTGTCTATCTTCACATTCGTTTCTATTTTGGTCTTCTTCTCGAGTTCAGTTTGTGTGGTCATTGGTTTGGTAAATGGTATTTCTTCCCATCTAAGCCATTCTGGCCCTCTCCACCACAGCTTGCTTTCTATAAGTTGCGGCAAATCTAAGCCTCTTGACCCAATGTCAGCTGGGTTTTCTTTTGAGGCAACATGAAACCATTGTGTGTTAGGAATTCTGTCAAGGATTTTCACGACTCGATTGCTGACAAACGTTTTCCATCGATTAGGATCACCATGGAGCCATGATAACACTACTGATGAGTCTGTCCAGGCAAAGACTTGATGGTCTGGTATTCTCATAGCATCTTTGATTTGTTTCAGTAGTTTTGCGAGAAGTTCAGCACCGCAGAGTTCTAGCCTCGGTAATGATACGGGCTTTACTGGCGCTACTCGTGTTTTAGCTGCTATGATGTTTGTCTCAATGTGACCATCTGGCATTACTACTCTGCAATAAACGACCGCAGCATATGCTTTGATTGATGCATCACTATAGCCATGGATCGTGGTCTTGGCTGAGGTTTGACTGTCTGTGTTTATCCATCTGTTCACTTTTATTTGGTTGTCGTTGTTAAACTCTTTTCTGAGATTGATCCATTCTTGTGCTAGTTCTTCATTTACTTCGTCATCCCAGTCAAGTCGGTCTAACCATAGTTTCTGGATAAGTATTTTTGCAGGAATTATTGCACCGCCCAGCCATCCTAGGGGGTCGTACAGTCGTGCTACATCGGCCAAAATGCTCCTTTTGGTGATTTGTTTGGATAGTGAAGGTAGATTGAAGTGGTATTCGAATTGATCAGATTGATTGTTCCATGTGAGACCCAGCGTTTTAGTGATCGAATCTCCTTTCATGTCTAAATTAGCTTGAGCTCTCAGTGAAGGTTCAATATGTGATAGGAAATCTTTGCTGTTAGATGACCACTTTTGTAGTGAAAATCCACCTCGTTTCAGGGTTTCAGTGACAGATTGACTTAGTGTAAGAGCTTCTTCTACCGTATCTGCCCCAGACATCAGGTCATCTACGTAGAAGTCTTCACGTATCGTTTTGTTCGTCAAACCTGTGCTCTCATCATCGGCTAGTTGTATGAGTGTTCGTACAGCCAGATATGGCGCTGAAGCAGTGCCGAAAGTTACGCGTAAAATACGGTATTGTCTTAGAGCTTCGTTTGCGTGTTTTCGCCATAAGATTCGCTGACAGTCGATGTCATCTTCTGCGACCAGTACTTCACGGTACATGGTTCGTATGTCTGCAGCGAAACTTATCGTTTTCATCCGCCATCTCATGATCAGACTTCTTAGGTCGTCTTGCAGTTGAGGTCCCACTAACAGCTCGTCATTTAGAGAGACATTCTTAGAGCCTTTGCAGGAGGCATCGAAAACCACTCGAGTTTTAGTGGTCTCCTTGTCCTCTCGGACCACTGCATGATGAGGAAGATAGACGGCTGGTTTGTTGATCTCCTCTTCGGGCACTTCTTCCATATGCTGTAGCTGTAGGTATTCGTCCATTACCTTTGTGTAGTCTTCTTTTAACTTTGTGTTGTGTTCTAGTCTCTTCTCTAATTGTCGAAATCTCTTCTCTGCCGTGTTCTTTGTTTCTCCTATGAGTGATATTGATTCGGCTGATTTAAAGGGTAGCTTTACAACATAACGCCCTTCTTCATTTCTTGTATGAGTTTTCTTGTTTATTTCTTCACACAAAGTTTCTTCAGCGGTAAGATCGCGTTTGTCTGACATGTCGATCTCCCACAGATTTCGTAGCATACTGTCCATGTCTACGTGATGGTGCATAACGATAATATTTGCAGGTGAGTTGTTGCCACGAATGCTACCAAAAAGGATCCACCCAAGGGTTGTTTCTTGAGCGGTTGGTGTGCCTGGAGGGCCCTTGATGACGTTATTCTTCAAAATCTCTGTGTATACCTCCACGCCTAGCAATAAATCGATGTTCCCTGGTTTGAAGTACTCAGGATCAGCCAGGTTGAGATTGCTTAGGTGTGGCCATGTCTGCTTGTTGATAGATTTTGAAGGTAACTTGCTAGTCAGATGTTCTGCTAATACGTATGCATTGATATTTAGGCTAAACTCTTGTTCATGCTTTGATAAGATTTCTAGTTGTACCATATGGCTGATGTTTGTTTCTGTTGATCCAACTCCTGTCACTCTGCCATGAGCTGTCATTCTCTTTAATTTCAGTAGTTGAGTCGCCTTTTCACTGATAAAAGACGCTTGTGAGCCGGGGTCTATTAATACTCTCAATAACGTTGTGTGTCCGTTGATACCCCTCACAGGAACAAGCGCTGTTGCTAAAAGTGCCAATTCTTTCTTCTGCGTGAAATACGATGCGATTGTGTGGTCATTCTGCTCTTCATTTTCTTCTACATTTGTGTGCATAGTGTGGTGATTGTGATGACCCTGACCTGGTGATTGTTTATCCTCTTCTTTGTCCAAGTAGGTGTCCTGTCTCTTTTGATGTAGAAGTGAGTGGTGGCGTTTTTTACATATTATACGACAGTTTGTCTTCTGTCTACAGCTGAATACGTTATGTCCGGGCGCTAAACAATTGTAACACAGGCGGTGCTCGCGAACAAAATCGTTTCTCTTCTCGGGATCAAGTTTTCCGAACTCTTTGCAGTAACACAAGTAGTGATCTTCATTGCATAGGGTGCAATTTTTCTGTGTCGTTGTAGCATGAAACGAACGCTCTCTGATTGGCCTTTCTTTGCTCGACGTGGCAGTAGTCACTTCCAAGGTGCGTATTCTTCTCTCCAGGAAAGATATAAAGTCTTTGAATGACGGCAGCTCGTCGGTGTTTTTGTCACTAACGTGCCGTTCCCATTCGTTATGTGAATCTTGGTCCAATTTCTGCACTAGGAGAAATATTATAATATGGTCCCAAGAATCGGTCGGAATTTTCATGTTAGACAGACTATTCAAACATTCATTTGTGTCGTCAATTAATGATTTTAATTGTCCTGAAGATTGCGCCTGAATTTTCTTCTGCGAAAATAGCCTTTTCAAAATGGCGTTAAGTATAAGTCTTTTGTGACTGTATCTACCTTTTAGGTTATCCCACGCGAGCGAGTAGTTTTGCTCCGTAACTTGATAATGCTTGATTGTGTTCCGAGCTTCACTCACAAGACACGATTTTAAATAGTGTAGCTTTTGTACGTCACTGAGCGATTTGTTGCTATGGATGAGTGAAGTAAACGTATCTTCAAATGATTGCCAGTCTTCGTAGGCTCCGGAAAAAGTAGGCAGATTGATCCGAGGCAGTTTTACCTCGGCTGATGGGTTGTAACTTGGATTGGAGTCCACTGAACCACGGGGTTGTGAGGTTGATGGGGATGGCGCACTCATTCGGGTCAGATAATCTGATAAATGCGCCTTCAAACATAGGTATTTATCTTCACACTGACCGTAAACATCCGTTGCATAATACGGCATGGTCGCCTTTTGTTGTTGTGGTATGATAATAAGTTTGTTATGCAACTCCTTGAAGGACTGCCAGTATCCATCTATATTTTGAATCACTGTTTCTATGTATCCACGAGTCAGCCGTTCCTTTGGACACTTTTTCAGGTTGATTTGCGCTCGGTTGATTCTATCGGCCGTATCACCTAGTTGCACGAGAAGTTCTTCCATTTTTAATGTCACTGGATAATACGGCGAAAGTTGTAAACAGATGTGTAGGCACAAACTATGCAACTTTGTAGGTTATAAGTTGTTATTCACTGTAGGTATTAGCGAGCTATTCAATTCAACTGATCGGCTGTCGTCGCGGTGAGCGAGCCACAAAACCGGTCTTCTTTTCGCAACGTAAATATGCAGTGTGATTTTATTAATTTATCCGGCTCGATGTCGACCACTTTATGATCCCTATTTTCTAGGTAATAAGGTTCTGATTGCTGTAGCACAATTGAAACTGCGAGAGATACGTGCTGATAGAAGAAGGTTTATTTGGTGACTGATTTGCAAGCGATGCAACACACTCTTTACTTGTTTTTCGATCTTGCATCATGAGAAGTTTTAGCTTTGATAGCTCGATTCACCTTTCTATCTCGCTCTAATTAGATCGACGGCATAAGAGAGAAAGAGATAGATAGAGAGTTCACCGTATCAAAAAGTATGATCTTGATAATATAGGTGATTTTTCTTTTACTGTAAAGCGGCAAATTGTAGACTCTGTTTTGTTCCGACAGTTTCATTTTCTTCAACCCTAAGCCAAACACAATGCGTGTTCAGTATAGCTCAATTTTGTAAAAGACACCCAGACTGCTAAAAAAATAATGACGTCATAGCTGGGTCTAGTGACATTCAGTTGCAAAAAAACTTACAGTAAGTATTATTTCTTTTATGCAACATGTAGAGATCGAATCTCCGTTTAAAATATGTCCCACCGTACACAGAAAAGGTGTCTATAAAATGATTAAGAAGTAATCTTGGCTCAGTAATTTAATTTGTTTTCTCTCCACACTTAAAGAACAAACGCTTCCTTAGACCACTGGCACATCGGGATTGGCCATAAAACGCAAAAGGTAACACTTAACTGCTGACGCCCAATTTCACCGACCCACCCTTCCAACTTAGCGGGCACCGAGGTAAAAGTCCCTTACATCGTCATAAATCTCACAACAGCCCTTTTAAAATTCCAATGCCCTGTCACAGATCCGCAACGGCACGTATTTACATAATCCCAAGAATGGTGGAGGGATAGTGAGTAGCATCTTCCGACTAAGGCTCCGGAGAGTGAAATGTAAAGCCATGGTTAAGAAAAAACGCAAATTGCGCTGTTTAGAATATATCCTGCGACGACCATCGGGTCTAACCAGCCACATTCCGAAAGTGGCCCTAGACTGGAATCCTTCCGAAAAACGCTAAGAGATAAGCCTTGACATAGGCCTCTTTCTTTTAACTAAAGCCCCCTCGGTCAAATGCCAATCTCGTCCATTGTCTTCCCGCTGTCATCAGAATAACATCGACCCATCGAGATGGAATCAAGCATCGAAAATGAGGAATAAAGTGGAGATCCTGAAGACCATCCGAAAGTCCCCTTAAGCCAGATTTTTTCGGCCACAGGTAGGTACAACCTTCTTCAACTTATTAAACAAGGCTAGGATACCAGGCAGAAAGAGACCTGGAAGACTTTTTGTTTTTTTATAAAACACCCCTGCTCCAACTTTCAACTTACGAGTATAATAAATCTTTAGACGAAAGACCCAAGATATCTTGGCCACAATACCTGCGCGAATGGTTTCAGCAAAGTATTGGCTCATTGCTTCGTTTGGCAGCTTCGAAGGACTTCATGGAAAAACTGATCACCAATCTCCGATAGGAGACGGCACGTGAAAAAGAAGGTTCAACCTCTCTCGGAAGATACCACCTTCACTTACCTCCCTGATACCAAGTTGCAAGAGGCCAGTCGTGTTCTCGCCCCATTTGGGCGAGTTTCGCGCCATTTGACGCCGTTCCACTCGCCCTACTGAATAATAGAGATGTGAGGACGAGCTGTGCGATGCCGAGCCAAGAACGAAGGCTGAGAAATGGCGGTGGAGGCCTGTTGAGTGTTGAGCTCTAAGGCGGACTTGCGTCAGTCAGGGTTTGCCAACTAACTCTGAGTTAATTTGACATTTCCATACAATTATTGACGTTAACTTAGAGTTAACTGGCTAACCTTGGTTGATGCAGGTGCACCTGCGTCGGATACCTAGATAAAAGTAAACAAGCAAGAAGCGCTGACAGCTTAGTTGGACTAGCCGTTCTTAATCGATTGGCAAAGTTAAGCAACAAAGGCCGCGGTCAGTCAATTTATCATAATTTTTGTCATAAATTAATCACCCATTGTAGAGCAAAACAACATACTTTCTTAAACTCCTAGGCCACTCTATCTAAACATGCCACTCTTTATAAACTACCATTCCAGATTTGCACCATTTCGCTGCTAAGTCCACTCGTACTGTCCCTAGTCACAGTATAGGAATGGAGCTGTAGAATATCTCGGCCTTATCCTTGACACAATAACCTACCGGGCTCTCGTGGGAAAATCTACGTAAAAAGTAATATTATGTAGCTTGTACGGTCAGCCACGCTAGAATAGCCCATGGTAGCTCTTACCGCGCACGTCATAAGGGCGCTAATCGAATAGAAAGGGGTATCCTACCGTGTCGCTGACTGTAAAAGTGCACATGTCCCATTACCTGGGCCTTCTCTCAAAGAGAGAGTTCGGGCTTAATGATTACGTAACTACGACTTTCCATGCGAGAGAGATGACAGGTCCTACCTAATTATTTACTCCAATTTATTTAAAAACAGAGACAGATTGTTTCCTTCGCAATACAGAGAGCTAGCTGAGCTCCGAAACGCACAGTCAACAGCAAGTAAACATTTACAATTTCGTTGCAAAGTCGCCCGTAACGTTACTGAATAGAGAGCAAACGAGTAAAGGTCGACTGGCTGTAAACTGTGCTGAAATTCTAGGCACCTAGCTAGGTGTAGGGCGTGTTCGGCTGTTTGTGTGTAGATAACCTACTGTATATTGCTATATTGTGTCCTAGCTAGTCTCGCAATATATTATGAAGCTACGTGTGTGAATTTCTAAATGTAGGAGACGATACAAAGAGCGTCCCGGGATGCTTTTAGAAGTCTATTCTTTTTATTCTCTAAGGCTAGACTATCTAGACTGAAATTACTGCCTCATGTCTTTATTATGTTCTTTCTTTGGTTGAACTTATAATAGGACCGTGACTTAGCTTATATTTTTTCTTACTCTAGCTTGAACCAGCTGATGAATTTTAAATTAAGGTCCACTACCAGACATAATCCAGCACAGAAAATAACCACTTTAAAATTATTATTAAAATTAAAAACGGCGGTCCGGCATTCTGCGTTCAGCGGTCAGAGTACCTACCGCGTTCGTGTTCACTGTGATCTACTCTGACCGCGGAACGCCCGGGCAGTGAGTCAGGCGGCCTTTGAATAGTTCTAGGATCTGGAATCTAGGTCATAGGTTCAAAAAAATGCTATGACTAAGGTAAAAAAAGCAAAAAGAAGACCTTTTTTCCTAGCGTGCCTTGAATACTAAAAGTTGGTATTATTTTTTTAAGCCCGGTAGGAAGGTATTTAAATCTAACTTAAAATTTAGTGAAGTACGTGGATACGCTCATCTTTATATGTATCTTTTAAATTATATTAAATCATGTTAAAATTATAATTTTCACTCACAAGCACTTAAAATGTGACGTCATAGCTTTTCCGTTCGTTAGCCCGTATTACTCTATTAGTAGGGTATTATCGTAGACGACCTGTCAACTTCGACTTGGCAAAATAATCCTTAACACGATGTAGCAGGACCCGAAATAGCATCCTCGCGCTTGTCGACACTGTCAAATCTGCGATACTTTAACCGACTTACCGTTCTACTTCCTCGCCAAAGAAAATTAAACATTAATTCGTGAATTTAAGGGATATTTTCCAATGTTTATTTGTTAGACGTCTCAATCTCTCCGATCTTCCGTCATTGTAGGTCGCCTAATTCTGTACCTGATTGAAATGGGAATGGATATCTTAGCCGTTTGCCAATTAAAAATGTATTCCGGGTTGGATGTTATAATCCGCGCGGGATCAGGATGGGATAATACCTTTTGAAACTGAGACGCTCGCGGTCCGCCTGTCAGCTGTAGCGTCAGCATTTTGGCAAACTCTACCGGGTGCACTCTAAGTCAATAGCGAAACTTTAAGTAAACTCTAATTTTTAATTCGAGTCCACGGAATGACAGTTGTTACAAAGGCTTTATCTGTCAGTACCATACTAGCAACTGTCATTCCGTGGACTCGAATTAAAAATTAGAGTTTAGGCTATCTACTGATACATACAAACAACTTGTACTAGGTGGCAAAAAAATAAATCAGCTGTTCCATACAAAAGGTCGACTCAGTACTGCGCCAAATGTATGAAACAGCTGATATTATTTTCGCTCCATTTTTGTCGCCACCTAGTACAAGTTGTTTGTATTGATCAGTAGACAGCCTACTTAAAGTTTCGCTATCGACTTAGAGTGCACCCTATAGTTGTCTATGGCAGAGTCGCGTCGAAACTTGCTTGTGTTTTCTGTGCGCGTGGGTGTCTGCGCGAGTTTTATCACGTTTTATTCAATTAGTGCAATAACATTTGATCCTTTTACGTTACAACCATTAAACATTTTTGTGTATTTTCAATTTCATAACCCTATGATAGAACGTAGAACTAAACATTTTTTTACTGACGCTACTCGAGAACTATCATTTTCGGTTCAGTTCCAAAAGGTACCTATTATCCCATTCTGTTCCCGCGCGGATTATACAAGAGGGTACACGATTATTTCGAAATGTATTTGGGAGGCTTCATGGACTTTATCTTGAACCTTTTAGCCTATTTTTAAGCTGAGGAAACTGTGTTTTAATTAAATATGACCAAAAGAAATTACACCGAAAAACAACTTTTTTTATGGGGCCAGGGCCCTCTGTCACTGTGAAAAATATAGTGATACGAAAATTTTGTTGATCCATGAATGTATTCTGTCATTTTGACGACTTTTGGTTTTGTTATTAGACTTTATAAAAAATATATAAAATTGAAATAGAACTGGATAACAATAGCTCGAATTTTGGGCACAAACTGTAGGTTAGATGAGAATAAAACTATGGAAATCTAAACAAATGCCATGTCCCAAAAACTTTTTCCAATAAAAAACGCGTAACTTAAAACGCAGAATATACCAAATATACTTAATTTCCTCCGTTTTAAAGTCTTCAACAGCTTCACCCCTTACATAATTATTTAGTTTTTTAGGTCGATAGGTACCTATAGAGTTAAGTATTTAGGCAAAAGTCATGTCCAGCCAGCAAAATGTCACCGAACGTATGGTTTTCGTATTCGTGGGAACAGAAATAATATTATCTCAACTGGAGGAAAGTAAGATGAATATCACTTGGGATTTTGACTTTGTCGTCTCTAAGTTCTACGCAGTACTAACTGTAGTCATATTTTATAAGCGAAGCTGCAGAGAATTGGCAGTTTGTATTCAATCTAATCCGCGATACTCACATGGACGGGCCTGCGTCTGTAACGCAATGGTGCCAAAATGGGCTCGCAGTTGACGGCTTCAATTACTATTTATTAGTCCTGTCGGTCCTTTCCATGTTTTTGTAGTAGGTACAGCAAATAATATTCTGATTCGAATTCTAGAGGGTTAATTCGCTGGTTGTAGAAGAAAAACGGGGAAACCCCGGGTTTGTCTTTCTGCTGGGAGCGTGAGTGACAGAGCGTAAGTGACAGACTTATTAAGCCCCCCTGCTCAAATTAGAAACGGGTCAAATAGCGGTAAAGTCAAGGCATTTTTTTCTTGGTCGGTTTTTTCAACTTGCCTTAGATCAGCGGTTCTCAATCTTTTTTGGTGACGGAACCCTTTTGGAAAGCGAAATACTTGACGGAACCCTACAATGAAACAATAGCACACGACTGACCCAGAGGAAGGGTTATATTTTTCGAGTGTATGTATGTATGTTAGGGTGTATGTAAACTTTGGCACGCTCTGTAGCCTAAACGGCTTGTTGGAGTTTAGCTTGCGAGGTGTCATTTGATTCGTCTTGATTGTGAGAGATTGTGAGGTGAGGTGTTTTGAATATGTTTTTCTAATTTCTTGCGGAACCCCTACAGAGGTATTGCGGAACCCTAGGGTTCCGCGGAACACACTTTGAGTATTGCTGCCTTAGATGGATAAAGTACCTTATAGGATGCTGCAAGATTTGGTATATTTTCGGATTCAGTCAGTGGGTATGTCAACCAACCAACTGCCGCGTGAGGATCGATGGAAAGTTCAAAATTATCGAATCATCAACGTTCCCAATCACGCACTGTGCTGTGCCAGGGCATTGTTTCTTGGCTCCCGACGTCATTAACGTAACAAAGCGAGACAAGATGGGGTCGCTCCTTCGCTGGCGGCGGGCCAGAGACTCACCTGTTGCCGGCCCGAGAACAGCGCGCATTGCGTAGCTAGGTGTGCGATTGTACCGTCTGCGAAGCATCGATTCTTCTTCTCTCGTGCGCTCATTGCCTAGTGGTACTAACTAGTGATGTGAACCGATTACAATTTTCAGCACCGGTTTAAACCGATTACTTTTGAAAAAAAAACGTTTTATTTTTAGGTTTTTTTAGGTTTTGTTGTATTCCTCTGTTTTTACTTACCGGCTTCAATCTGACACCCAACTAAAACTTTTTGAACACACGAGACTTATAATGTGGACTGAAGTTTGTCAACTGTATTGCTCAACTGATGCAAACGGTACGGTAATTCCCCGATCAAAGACGATATAAAACGGAACACAGTCATGGTACACACGACAGCACGTCAGAGTGTACACTTTTGTTATA
This sequence comes from Zelleria hepariella, assembly GCA_949319315.1. Classification (NCBI taxonomy): domain Eukaryota; kingdom Metazoa; phylum Arthropoda; class Insecta; order Lepidoptera; family Yponomeutidae; genus Zelleria; species Zelleria hepariella. The sequence continues at coordinate 2,505,973 of OX439383.1, read as the reverse complement.
AAGTCGCCCGTAACGTAACCGAGTATAGTGCTAGCGTGTAAAGGTCGATGTGCGATCGTGATATTAAATTACGATCTGCTCGCTTAGCATGAGCCCTTGTTACGCAGTACATAAGGGTTATAAAACAATATGCCTCTCACTCTTTTGTTCGACGTAGAGCGGGATAGACTGAGTTATAAACCCATAGATACGCTCTAACCCAGCCTCATGCTAACCCAGCTGGTCTGCAGTCCACAATAATAAAGTTATCGGTTTTAATAAACAAAAACCGGTGATTATAGGTTTTTACAAAAAACGTTTTTGGTTTTGGCAAAGTTAAGGGACAATACAGATTAAGAGTTAAGGTAATGTCAAAGTTAAGGTGTGTGGGCTTTTAAGTTTGAACATGAGCCAAATCGGTCGGGGTTGCTGAGATATGGGGTCGCGAGTTCACAGTTCGGGGCGAACAATTACTTTTATAGTAAAACAAAAAAATAATAGAAACGGACAAGCGCGAGTCGGACTCACGCACTGAGGGTCCGTATAACTAGATTCTTAAACTTGTATGGCGGTGCGGAACGCTCAATGCGTGAGTCCGACTTTCAGTACACTCACGTAAGAAATCCGATATGGAAGCAAAGCTGAAATTTTCTTGCCAACCGTACAAGGCGGCGCCATACCACGCGATGTTAATCGTACGATCTGAAAACAGATGAGTCAAAAACGTCGTATTATACGATAATCGCCGTCTGACTTTCTAGACTAGATTCATGACTTATTTCCGCAGATAAACGAGCTGGCTCATGAATCCACTTAGATTCTATTCCAGCATTGTCTGACTGACTAAAGAACTCAAGTCATCGTCGCCTTACAAATCTATAACCAAAAATACGGTTCAATAAAATTAGAGTGGCGTGCGGAGTGAATAGCACAATTTTCAGTTTTTGTAGCTTAACTGAGCAATTTTCGTTCAACGATTTTTGTTTCACGTCAATAAAATATGTTGTATGGTTTTCATTATTCTCGAACAACAAAACAACAATAATTCAGCTGTTGAAATGAGATTTGATCAAACTTCTGGTTTTTTGGGCGGTACCAGAAAAACAAATCAGCTTAATTATTGTTGTTCTACTCGTATTGTTTCGAATAATGAAAAGAATACGATTTTTTTGTCGTGAAACAAAAATCGCTCGAACAAAAATCTCAGTTTAGCTAAAAAACTGAAAAAACTGTTTACCTGCTTACCCGCCACTCTACTTTCGTTGATATCCACGAGACTGATGCGGAATTCAAAGTATGGATTCATGAAATAAATCCAGTTTCACGCTTTGAAATTTACTGCATAAAATTGAGCAAAATAAATAAATACTCAAAATTATTAACCCTTGGGCCTTGGGCTGTTCGAGGTCACGAGAATAATAGCGGAAAGAGACAGGTGACTGGTGTAAGCTCTCTGTCAAACATCAATGTGTAAAGTAGCCATAATATTTTCCCGGTTCGGGCTAAAATGATTGGTCATTGTTGCGGTGGCTTTGATTGAAATAATAGATTAAATCAAAACCGACTGCAATCAAATTTGAGGTTAAATACCTACGCTTTTACGTACGTAATTCCATTAAAACGTTGACGAAAGCTTTCAGCCAATTAGAGGTACATTCCACTTATCGAATATCGATTTCATGCACTAAAAATACCGGCAAATATGTATTAAAATTACGTCAGATTTTCTCAGTCAATATTTTCACTTGTGTGCATTTAATATTTTAAGGCCTTATGTTTCAGACCTCAGTTAAAGCCCCAGTTAGTTTATTCATCCAAGAGCCCATACAAAATTCATTCCATTTTCAAATTATTCCTTGGTGATTGAAAAATCGGACCTAACTATAATAAATTGGCAACATTAGGTACGTATGGCCCCTCGTCTGCATCCGGCTCGAAGGACCAAAAATATCAAAACGAAATAAAACCTTTTGTTTTTTAAAATAAAAACTTTCATTGATCACACTCTGTCGCTCGTAGATACGAGTAGATACAAAAATTCACGACTGTGTCTATCTGTGAAGAGTTTTTGTCACACGCTCTGGCCTAAATATTTTTGAGGCTTATAAATCAGTCCTTTTAATGATTCGGGCTGCAATTAAACATCCACTCAGCATATTGGTCGTAAACTGCTAACGCTTTTTGTGTGAGCTAAGGACTGAGCGACAAACGAGAGCGGGATATAGTCGCTTAGCACAGATTAGTTTTGACAGCCGTATTTCGGTTCTTCTATGGCCAAGCCTGTAGGCGCCATCTATGAAATGCTTTGTGAATTTGTGCTGAAAACAGCTCATTCCACACTATATCCCGCTCTCGTTTATAGCTGTTTCACCCAGAGCGAGACGGGGCGCGGGAAAAGTGAGAGGCAATGCGGCTGTGTATGAGTCTACGTGTGTTCGTGTCCTTTCGCGAGTATCTACATAGTTGTAGTTGTAATGTAAGAGATCTATTTTCACAAAATTTTTCGTAGTTCAGTAGTTCATTTCTACATTTTATTAGGTACTAGCTGACCCGGTGAACTTCGTATCACCTGATATAGTTTGACTGTCCGCGCAGATGACAAAAAACTGATCTATTGGAACGTCGGACTCGAGCAAAGGGTTCCGTACAAATGTTGGCCATTATTATTATTATTTGTTGTAATAATAGACAGTACCTATCTAAGCCCTATAACCACGCTAAGTTTGATTGTATGTAGGTACTCGTATTACAGTTTTCACGATAGAGCAAAAAATATAACCACGTATTTCGTATCCCCCCCCCTAATGTGTTTTGGGATTCCGTAACTCAAAAGGGAAAACAGAACCATTAATTTTTTATGATCACTCGTGTCTCTGTCTGTCTGTTCTTGTGTCACATCACAGCCAATTTGCTCCGAAACTACTGGATCGATTGGACACACATAATGTAAATTATTTGTGGTTGTGTCCCCCATAATAACATTGAAAAATCAAATCATGTGACAAATCATCATCATCGTCAACGGCCCATTAACTCCCACTGCTGAGTAAAGGCCTCTTCATGCTCTCGCCACCCCTCGTGATCCTGTGCCAGACGTAACCACTGTTTTCCGGCTACTTGGGCTATGTCATCGGACCATCTGGCTGGTGGTCTGCCAACCAATCTATCAACCAATCGCCTAGCAATCTCTTTTATCTGGAACTGTTGGCCAAAGGACAAAAGACGTCCAAGAAAAACGTATTTGTCAACCACTTCGATGGGGCAGTTGTCCACGGTAACGTTTACGCTTAGATTGTTAGAGGTACCTATTGTCCGACATAATCTTGGTCTTGAACAGGTTCATCCTCAGGCTAACCCTCAGAGATGCTTCATGCAATACTGCGAGCATACTTTGGAGAACATCAGTGCTCTCAGCCACCAGACGTCTATGTTTTCTATTTTAGTCCCCCCCACTATACAGGGTTGGTGCGGGGTCTTCTGCGCAATGCTGGCCTTTGGTTACTTTATATCTCTGCAAGCAGAAGTTATATGTCCGGCCCAGCTCCACTTTAACTTCGCTGTTTGGACCCCTACATCGGCGCGTTTTGTAGCGCAGTGTCGTATTTCTGACATGATCTGTCCTCTTGAAGCTTAACATACTGCGCTCCATTGCTCTCTGGCAAATCTTGAGTCTGGAATTTTGCTCAGTCTTCTGTACGCTGAAGTAGAATACGTTTCACATATCAATACACTTGAGTTACAAATCGGTCAAGCAAGCCATTTCTTATTAGCGAGACTAATGCACCGATTCATTTTTATTATAGATGGTGGAATTATTTAGTAGGCGACAGAATTTTAAAGTGCACACGACAGCACGTCAGAGTGTACACTTTTGTTTTAAAGTAACGTAACCGAGTAGAGTGCTAGCGTATAAGCGTCTACGTGCTGTCTTTTGTACTTATAAGTTTGAGTAATTTTTTTTTCACTTACGTCATCTGTTGTTGAGAAGTTTTTTCTACTATAAAATTTTATTCACTGTTTCCAAATAACAACTAATGCCATCTGTTGTTCAGTAGCAGTTCTAAGAAAAAAAATATCCACTGTTTCCGTGTAATAACTAATGCCATCTGTTGTTCAATAGCAGTATCAAATGACATAACACAGCATTTTTTTAAACCACCCACTTCTTCATCGATGTTCAACGTTGATTTACAATCCAGCCTTTTGGTAGATCAAAATCCAACAAAGTAGTTTTTTGATGGATTTCGGCGAGAGTCAAACAGCTGTCAAACGATATGCCAACGAATGTCAAAAATGGCGATTCCAATACAAAATTACCAATTTTTATTTCTTCCGTTTTTCAGCTAATCGTTTAACTTTTCCCATATTTCTTTGCTTATAAACCTACCCTGAACTATGGTGAACAAAACAAAACAGTAAATATGCAAATCGGTCAAGCCGTTTCTTAGTTTTAGCGAGACTAATGCACGGCGATTCATTTTTATATATATAGATTCAAAAATCTTTTTTTTTTTCTGACAAGTACAACACATTATTGATGTTCCCAAGATAGTTAGACTCCAATAGACAGTGTAATAATGTTAGTAAATAACATCTGAAATTTTTTCGGCGCGAAAAAAGCATCGCTCTAATTTCTTTCAGGCAATTTTTTTATTATAAAAACTGTTTGCAAACCTCATTATTGGTCATCTACTGATATAAATCAAGTTTCAGCAAAATCCAGCCTGTAGTTTTGAAATTAAACCTGAACTACGTTTGTATGGGAACATGGTGCTCTAGCGCCCTCTTAAGGCACATGTGCCCGGATTAGAGAAATGTCATCATCATTGTCATTGTGTTGTCATTCAACCAACAATCCTCTCTCTTGCTCACTCATGGCTTGGGTAGGTGTGAGTGGTGTGACGGATGCGGGGCGTGAGCGCAACAAACTATTGATCTAATTGTTGACCGCCAACCAATGGGAGCAGAGTAGGCCGTTCATATTACAGTTGATCTTGCACGCTCCACCACTCACTGGTGGCCCGTTTATACGAGGCCAGTATTTCAAGCCAGGACAGCAAGCTGGTTGCCTGATGTACAGTCCCACTTGACTGGCTGTCTGATGTTGTTGTCTACACGTCTAGACCAATAAAATCGGTGTTGGGGCCACACAAATGGCTCAAAAAAATATAACCCCACCCTACTCCATGTTTGACACATGGCCCAATTAAGATTAAGACACATAATCGAAATAAACTAAAAAGCTTTTATTTTCTGCTGATCCCACGCGGAATCGACGCGGGGCCTATTGTGCTGGCTTGTAAATAAATACTGGCCTCGTGTAAACGAACCATTACCACTTGTCACACACAGCCGACGATTTGCCAAACCAATCGAGTGTCGGAATGTGAAACAATTGTGTGTCGTTAGAGCTTTTTTGCCAAGTATTTTAGTTTCACATTGTGTTTTATTTTTGTTTCAGGTAAGACGACGCGCTTGCTGCGTCTTTACTTACGTTATTTGGGTAAGACCGCCTTATAATATACAATTTAACACAATTTTTATCGTGACACCTGTCCATTCTTTTACCATTCGATTAATTTAGTGCCCTACGAGAAATCGGGGGAATTCAATGCTTTTTATTTTGTACTCTGCAAATGACTGACAAAAAAGAAAAAAGTCCATCCAAAAGAGTATTTCGGCCACATAATCAGAAATAATAACAACAAATGCAGCCTCCTTCAACTGATCATACAAGGCAAAATACCAGGCAAAAGGAGATCTGGTAGACCCAGGATATCATGGATGCAAAATCTGCGCGAATGGTTCGGGCAGAGAACCGGCTCATTGTTTCGTTTGACGGCTTCCAAGGCTGAGATAGCCAAACTGATCGCCAACCTCCGATAGGAGATGGCACGCAAAGAAGAAGAAGAAATGACTGACAATATCTATTTTCCATTTCTCACAAAATTTTCCTAATGCTAGTTTAAACTTCAGACAATGTCATTGTTAGTTTGAATTATCTAAATCAGCGGTTCTCAATCTTTTTTGGTGACGGAACCTTTTAGGAAAGCGAAATACTTGACGGAACCCTACAATATAACAAAGTTTTTAAAAGTGTATTATTATTTATTAATGTTCTTGTGTATTTGTGCACTCTAATTTGTTACTAATATCTTTGAGAAGTATTTTCCCAAAGAAATTTTCTAAATTCTTGCGGAACCCCTACAGGGGTATGGCGGAACCCTAGGGTTCTGCGGAACACACTTTGAGTATGGCTGATCTAAATTATAGGTACCTACCTACCCAGATGCAAACTGGTAAACAAGCTTATCACTAAGGCTAGAATTTACTTACAAGTTTTAATTGTTTGAAGCGGGAAGGCGCCTGTCTCGATCTTTTTAACTTAAACTTGTTAATTTTTTTATCCCCTTAAGAGGAAACGCGTGTAGCCGCTGCTCCATACAAAAAGGGAGACCTGTTTCCTCCCTGGATAATTATTTTAGATAAAATATGTTTATGCCATTCAATTTATATGTACCTCTGCCATGTCCATAAGCTTTCCTTTTTTTCTTATTTTAATTATTAAACAAAGAAATATAAAAATTTAAAAGTAAAACCATTGAAATTAAATCAATATTAGGTACTATTAAGTAGCTACAATATTAATTATAATTGGCAATATTAATTAAGGGTACTTACAGTAGCTTCAGCCAAGCTGCAACCCCTCATAGAGTATCTTAATATCCCACTGCGTATGGACTAACCAAACCATCTCTAATCCTCGATTAGCGTTGGGCCTACAGACGGGACGTATTCATTACAGAAGCTTATCTCAAACACTATATTCCCGATCGTAGGTATGCTGCACGGAATTATTTGAGTTGATTTTCGATCTGTGTTAAAAATAGCAATTTTTTAACCCCCGACCTAAAAAGAGGGGTGCTATAAGTTGTTTGACCGCTATGTGTGTGTGTCTGTGGCAACTTAAATTCTTAAACGGGTGAACCGATTTGGATGCGTTTTTTTATTATTACACATCGCGCGAGTTCACAGTTCGGGGCGAACCACTACTTCTAAGCAGATATCAATGCTTGAGTTTCATTTCAGAGTCTGTTATAAGGGTAAATATGCCAATTTCTGAATTGACGATTACAAGTACCTACATCTCTATCGAACCGTAGTGTTATTGTTCAGTTCTGTCTCTACGGATTTCTAAATACGATAATAAAGTATACATAGACTTAGCTAACTTATTCGTTCAGAATCTGGTGTTCTCTCCCTTGACAATTTATTTATACAACTAAAATACACAGAGACAGAACTTCTTAGTTCTCAAGAGAGAATTATAATGAACTCTTTACTTAGTACCTACAATTCTCAATTTAGAAACCGGGGTTTAGTGTTTGAGTGGCTTTGTCGGCTTTGTTGGCAGATTAGACAATTAATAGTGCCTTAGATGCGTATTCTAAGACGGGCTAATCCCGGTTAAGCTCTTATCTGGTCGCCTGGACCGACTGTATAGTGTGAACTCGGACTGAATGGTCCAGAGAGGCTATGGTGCAATCAGTTAGTGTGTAGCCCCCTTAAGCCGATGTAATGTAATGACAACGGCACAACACAAGAATGTAGCAGTAAAATAATTGAACGAGCGAGCGAGATGTTCTCCGAGTCTACTGGAACAATCCGGCGCTTGTAATATTGTATGAATGTTTGTTCATTCATCATTGCAAGCGCCGGATTGTTCCAGTAGAGTATTTTTTTAAGTTCGAACATGAGCCAAATCGGTCGAGAGGGTTGCTGAGATATGGGTTTGCGAGTTCACAGCTACGCGGCCTATACAACCGTCCAACAACAACTGTACAAAATAATTATGTAAAATTATTCCTGTGAAATATAAAGGTATCTCTAAGCTGTAGACCACTTTAAAAAAACTACACGGTGACCAGGGCATAAGGATATCCTACAAGACAGGCGGAAAGCACCAAATGAGTCGAATCTTCGCAAAACACCTATTAAAAAAGAACACGGGGCTACCTTACTCCAAAGATATCAAAAATACAAATTTAAAATAATTTCAAATAAATAAACAATATTTGATTTGATTTCATCACAAATATATTTTTTTAAAGATATTTAATTAGTACAATCATGAGATTAGTTCACCCTGCTGACCCCGGTCCCTTCCCGCCCTTAGACCACATACCGCTAAATAGACCTATAAATCGTCTACTGCGCAAGTCAACTCACGTGGTGTGTCAGTCAAGTCTCATCTTTAGTGGCGCGAATTGTACCATTGTAAGATAAGACGGCTGTTTGCATGTAGACAAACTACTGTTTATTTCTTTAATGTGAGCCTGCGTCGCATCGCATTTCGCGGGAAATGGAAAACAAATATGGCCACCATAAGTAGCTTGTAAATTAGTTTGGTGTACGTTTCCTGATCCAATTGGAAAGGCAATTTATATGCACGGACTGGCTTGTTGGGATCGAATTTTTCCGGGTTTATACTCGACTGCTTCAACTGTCATGGCCTACATTCACGCGACTTCACGCCGTGAACATTTTTATCGGTGTGATACCTGTGTGTGCCTCTCCCACTAATGGAGGTTGGCTGTCAGCTTTTCGTAGTATTTTCTTACCAAGACAAATATGTCTTCAACGCTGGCTAGCCGCTAGCTAATCCTAACTCTTTTTACAGGGTAATAGCACCCGGTGATAGGCGTCATACCAATTTTTTTTTTCTCTATAACGTTCTGTAAAATTATCAGCTTAAAACAATGCCAATGCACCTACGCACACAATCATGTGTTTGAATTTAAACTTAATCCGATGACAAAAAACAAAAAAAAACTATTTTGAGGTTATAAAATAAAAATTTTTTTTTTTTACTTTTTTTTTAAGAATATTTTTTCTCTATAGGTTGCTCCCTGCAAAAACAGTTAGGATCTTTTGTAACACGTCGTATACTACTACTACTCGTAACATCTATGAATCTATTAATCCATTTAGCCCATGAAAATCAAACTGATCACACCAGATGGCGCCCCCTGTCCAGTAGACGGCCACCAATTGAAGAAATTCGCATCGACAGTTACTTGACTCGGTAGCTCAATTAGTAGAACGCCTGCACGGTATGCAAGAGGTTGCGGGTTCAAGTAAAACACGTTCAGTATTCGTTGACACGTCTCAAGACCACAGTAAAGTCCCTATCATTTCACACCCCTGATGGGTTTCGTTCAGATTCCACCATTAGCTATGCATAATGTAATCCAGCCTTGTTATACAATAAGGCCCTTTTACACGGTGCACTGAGAGCGTAAAGAGGCAAAAGATTCCAAGCAAGATTATTTTTAACCCCCTACCAAAAAAGAGGGGTGTTATAAGTTTTACCGTTATTTGTGTGTGTCTGTCTATATACAAGGTGTTACAAAAGTACCTAACTCTTTTTACAGGGTAATAGCACCCGGTGATAGGGATCACAACCTAAATATTTTTTTTGCTCTATGACGTTCCGTTGATTTTTAAATTAATAAAATGTAAGCTCTGTGGCAGGAGAATTTTATAAACATGGTTTTCACAGATTTTCACCGTATTTTTTCAGCTTAAAACAATGCCAATGCACCTACGCACACAATCATATTTTAAAATTTGATCTAATACCAAAAACAAAAAAGTTATGATATTTTTTCAATTTTGAGGTTATAAAATAAAAATTGTTTTTTTCAACTTTTTTTTACAGATTTGACATCCTGTTGGACCACTAGGTTACACCCTGTAAAAAGAGTTAGGATGTTTTGTAACACGTTGTATTGTCTGTCTGTGGCACCGTAGCTCTGAAAAGGGTGAACCGATTTGGATGCGGTTTTTTTTTAAATAAATTGAAAGCTGGTTTTGTAGCGAGTTTTCTTAATTATATTTTGTCAAAATCTGTTCAGCAGTTTATTTGACGTGCTTATTTGAAGCTAAATAGACTATTATAAACCAAACTAAGATCTTTTTTTTTTTCATTCTTTATTCTGTTAAATGCCGAAATGAGCAAAAACATGCTACGATGCCGGACAATATATATTTTTTTTCATGGAATTTAGGTATACCTATCTCATTCTCACTACTTATTGAACGCCCCTGTTGAATGAATTTGTCACAAATCGGCCATCAGTAATGGGTCAGGGATTTCAGGATTTCAGAAATGTTTAATTATTCGGCACGCACAATTTGGGAAAAGTTCTGCTCGTGTAAACTAGCCCTTAAGCTATTTGGCACCGGCCGACCCCACTCCATTATGCCCCTCATGACAAATTAGTTCATTACCTTAATTCAACAATATACTGTAAACACCAACCTAACGTGACCCGTAAAACTATATAGAGAGCTAAGCGAAGAAAGATCATTTTTGTGGTCGGCGTTTTCGCCCATTTTCATATCTTGTCCTTTTATTTTTATAGTGCTTTGTTGAGAAAAATCTGGGTCCGGGATTAATAAGATACTTTCGCATAATAATATAACAAGTGCTTACTGTACTTACTTTTTTTATATTGTGTAACCCTGAAACTGAAGTCAAGGATGACAGGAAGTAGAAAAAATATAATTAGTGTGTTTTAGTCACTTTTTGTGTTTTCTAAAGCACTCCTAACTCATGCTAGGGAACATTTTAAAGATTTAAGGTGTTGAACCCGCAACCTCTTGCATACCGTGCAGGCGCTCTCTACCAATTGAGCTAATAAGTCCTGTCCCGAGCGATTTTTTTAACCTTATAATAAAACTTTCTACAGGGTGCACTCTAAGTTGATAGCGGAATTTTAAGTAGGCTGTGTACTGATCACTACAAACAACTTGTACTAGGTGGCGAAAAAAAATTGAGCGAAAAAAATATCAGCTGATCCATACAAAAGGTCGACTCAGTACTGCGCCAAATGTATGAAACAGCTGATATTATTTAGCTCAATTTTTTTCGCCACCTAGTACAAGTTGTTTGTAGTGATCAGTAGACAGCCTACTTAAAGTTCCGCTATCGACTTAGAGTGCACCCTGTAGTGTTTTAGTAACTTTTAATGATTCGCGATAATAACTTTTTTTATAACTGTGTTTTAACCCGTTTCGAACCAAACAACCAATTAAACGAAGCAAATAAGAGAACTCAGTTTTAATTTTAAAACTTTGCAACGATATTTTCTGATATCACTCAGGCGAGAACTTAATAATTAAGTTTTGAACTACTAACTGTTTTCTCTTGAAACCTTTGATAGTGAAATTGTAACAATATTAAATGCCGAAACAGGGGCGTAATTGTCTAACTTTTGAATCTATCGCGATCCCTTTCGATGGTATTGGGATTACGATCGTGAATGTGACTTTAGATTGGAGTTGTCTAAGTTTTAAATCACAATCGTCAACGGAACAGTTGAATCAAAACGTCATGCAAATAGAATGATATTGAGTGAATGATTTTCTATTTTCTTCACTCAATATCGAGTCGCAATCCTTATCCCCATCCCATTCGCTTTCAATGACAGTTTGAGTCAAATAAGGTCAGGCCCGCGTTTCATGTAACTGACATAAATATTTTATTATGACAATTAGATGTTCATTGATAGGTCGGTTTGTAAACAACCCTTGTTTGTCACCTCATGTCAAATCAACTACGCAATATACATCGAATTGTCATAATAAAATATTTATGTCAGTTATATGAAACGCGGGCCTGAAGTTCGTCAGCACTCTTCAAACGTCAATTTGAAAAGGATCGCGATAGATTCAAAACCTCAGAACCACTACCCGGTTTCGAACTTAGGAAACGGTCTCGAACGCAGGGAACCCACTGCAAAAAGCGACAGCGCCTTAAACAAATGTTTTTTTTTTTTTTTTCTTTTCAATGTAGAGTATGAATGTTTCCAGACTCGTGAAGTGGCATCACGTAAATATTTTGCCTTTTCTCGCCTCTTCAGTGTATCCCACAGAGGTAAAGGCAGTGGTTCTCAACCTTTTTTTGGTCAGAGACCACTTTGATTGTTTTGTTTTTTTGTAGGATCACAAGGTTCAAAAGTTTTTTTTGTTATTTCTACAGGATGTTACAGAAAAGTAATGTAACTATAAAACAGATGCTTAACTCTTCGATATAAGAAATTTGGACTATGGGACCAACTGCGAATTCTCGAAAAAAGTATCAGCTGTTCCATATAAAACTTTTTTCAAAATTTCGTATTTGGTCCCATAGTAAAGTTGCTTGTGTTGATGAGTTTAACGACCCTTTTCAGTATGACAGAACTTTTCTGAAATATGCTGTGTAAACGAGTAGGTATCTATATTTCTTCATAAGAGCAGCTACAAATACATCTAGGAATGACAGGCTGAAACGCACGGAATTGGCCACTAAAACAGTAGTTTTATAAAACAGTACTAGCGTCTTATGCTTTAGGGACTGCAGGATCCCGCAGACCACTTTCGATACTCGATGCACTTGTGGTCCGCGGACCACCGGTTAGGAACCACTGGGCTAGGGGTTAATGAGCGAGCGCAAAAGCCTGAGCTTTCCACTTCTTTTTTAGAAGACAAACGAAACTGTTTTTGCCAGTTTCTTATTTACCTTCGGAGTTCTGTGGTCGGTTATTAAAAAGGTAAAGTGGTCTGTGGTCGTGCCTAGCGGTGGCCTTTATTTTAAGTTGACGTCAGTCTGTTTTATTTAAAATATTAAAAGTAGCTATTTAGAATGAGGAATTTGAGTTTAGAATGAGTATTTAGAAATGCTTTATTTGAGTAAACATTATACCTATCAAAACATAAATGTGAAAATGGGAGCCAAGTTCCATTATTAGTAGATGCGTGGTTATAGACTTCTGATTAAACATTTTCGCTCAGGACAGGACTATAACTGGCAGCCTAGCAGGATTAAGTGCATTAGAATTTTATTAACAAAAAAAGTCCCCTCTCAGTGATTGAAATCTGTCAACTTTGGAACACTAAAATTTTACACGATTCCTTTGTTCGTGACAGAAGTGGAATGCTTCATAAGAGCGCATCGAATACAGCCAAATAAATCTATAAATATTTAATTCATCCCGGAACAGATTATTTGACACACACACCCTTCCACCCAAAACTTCAAGGCTGGAAAAAGTGCGAAATAGTCCTGAAAAAATTCTATAGGGACGGCAAAAAAAGCCTCGTTAACTTGAAGCGCCGGTGCGTACACAAGTACCCTCGGCCACATGTGAAAATACCTTTAAAGTTTTACTCACTACGTTTAGCTCCGTTCCATTTATGGCATTTCTACCATAATTTTCTACCAAGGCTTCAATTTTTTTAATACTATGTGTCCATAATTATAATGTTTGTCTAGTATAATAGTTAAATAATTATCTTTTACGCGAGGATGCAAAAATATTGTTTGCAGCGAGTACATTGAATACCAAGGTAGCGAAGGTTTCTAAAATTGAGCCACGAGCGAGCGTAGCAAGTGGTTCAAAAAACGAAACCTAAGCGTAGCGAGGCATTCAGAAGCACAAGTTGCAATTATTGCATCCGTATGAAATATTGAAATACAACGTTTCATCTCACAGAGTGAGGAAATTATAGATGCAAGAAAAACAATAGACAACTAGGCCAATGTGATACATTCTCATTTTCGTTAAGACTGCAGAGCAAAGGACGATTCCACGCAGATTTCAGATGAAGCTTCACTCGTCCGCTGTAGAGTTAGGTGGGCTTGGCAACAAATTAATAAGCTCGTGTCAAAGTTGCTCCTGCAGCTCATGTACCCAGCGAAGGTAGACACACGGGTACAGTCAATGACACAACGCACTGGGCCCCTGCACTCTGCGTTGTCCTAATAGAACGTGAATACGTGATCATTGCGCGAGTAAGCGATGCGAACATCGCGTGGTCCTCCGATAACTAAAACTGTTATAGAAGCACAATGTCACGATAAAAGTTTTATTCCATTATCGGCTATCGCCATCTTGTTTTATTTCACCGCGAGAGGCGAGATGCCGCTACCCGATAGTGGGATAAAACGTTTATCTTCAAGTTGTGCTTCCTTACCGGTGCCCTATGTCGCAGGCTTACGTTAAAATCAGGTTTTTTTTAATAAAAAACCTAGGTGTTTGATCAAGATCCGGATGATGGTAAAATATTGGCTTGACTTTATCATAAACCTAAACAAATCCAGTGTTTTGATCAAAGGTCTAAACTAGTTAAGGTTTATGAAAAAATTGAGCTCTTGACGCAATCAAATGGAAGATTTCTGGGAGCGCGCCGTGTGATGCTTTCGACACTAGAGAATTTTAACTTTTGTTACGCTTTTGTAAACAATAGTACAATGGAGTAGAATTAAATCCAAAGTGCGGTGGGATGCATGCATATGCATTCTGTGTTACACCTCAATTTAACTTCGGATCTTCGGTACATCTTGTTTGTAGTTAGTTTCAGACAAGACAAGCCATCTTGTTATAGTATGGAATAGGAAAACGGTACCTGTAGATGGAAGTTCAAGGAAATAGACAAAGCTGTGGTCGGGTAAAGTATTTTTTTATTATTGTTTTCATTGACTTTCATTATGTTTTAACAACTCAAATCAGTGCAAATGCACCTACACACACAAACATAATTTTAAGTTTGAGCAAAAAAAAAAAGTTATATCTATTTTTAATTTTTTTTTTTACTGAGTTGACATTCCGTTGACCAGTATGTTACGCCTGTAAAAAGAGGGAGTTAAGGGTGAATCGTTTTCAGTGAACTCGTTTGCGCCGATGCATATTAAAAGTCTTCATTCACTGCACTTTTATACCCCTGCAAAGGTCTCGAAACGTTGGCAAAAACGTAAAAACCAATGAAAAAAGTATTAAATCCAATAAATCAAGTGTAGTTTAATTATGTATAGTGTCGTCGTGTATACCTAAGAAATTTATTTCACGCTAGCTCAAAACAGGATCGCATCAAACTTTGTAATCTCAAGGCGCCCATTGCATTGGTTCGAAACTAGTTAGTAACATTTCAATTTAACTTTGGCGAATCCCTTTGCGTCGATACCAGTTTGCAACTGATAGATAGAAATAATTCTGTCACACAATTTTGACCTGGCCCGCGTTTCATATAACTGACATAAATATTTTATTATGACAATTCGATGTTCATTGATAGGTCGGTTTGTAAACAAACCTTTTTTGTAACCTCATGTCAAATCGACTACGCAATCTATATTGAATTCGGAAGGCAAAGTTTTTCGTTCGAAAGTCCGTTATTGGCTTAATCTTATCCTTAGACAATATTGAGAAACTAATTTCAATATTTTTTATTTTGCTTCAGTAGTTTTGTTTTTATGCGCTACAATGTTTTGTTCCTATGACCGCCAAACAGCGCCAACAGTATGCAGACCGTCGCGTGAAGGTCATAAAACCGTATCTTTGAAACGTTGTAAAATCCAAACTACTGAACCAAAATAAAAAATATTGAAATTAGTTTCTCAATATTGTCTAAATATAAGATTAAGCCAATAACGGACTTTCGAACAAAAAACTTTGCGTACCGAATTGTCATAATAAACTATGAATTGTATTTATATGAAACAGGCACCTGGTATCACAAAATATGTTCACTATTTGATCGTTGATTAATGTGCCTGACCAATGTGTAAAACAATCTAATAATTAAATACATAAACATAGAACATCTCTTACATGACCCAAAAGAAAAACCTTAAAAAGAAAAAACTGGCACATAAATTGTAATCTACTAGCTTCTGCCCGCGACTGCGTCCGCGACTCAGAAAAGTTGACTATGTTTTTTGCAGTTGAAGTCGAATAGAAAAATCTTTTAATGTATAGCATACGACAGGAAAGGTCAAAATAAGGTCCCGTGTAACATCCTTTGGTGGAAGGAACCCTAAAAAGTAAGACGCTGCCTCTTTAACCCGTGTCATTAAAGAAAACATTAAGGACGGAGTTAAAAACCTACCGTTCTCTCGCTTTGACTGTATTAATTAGAGCGAGAGGGCGAGTGTTTTGAAGTGCATCCTAAATGTTTTCTTTAATGACACGGGTTATTTTTCCTGCGAGCCCTCAGCAAAGCGGAAAATCTGTCAACATCGGTTGGCAACACAAACAGCAATAACTCTTTCAAATCGCGGCCAAATCCATCAGTCACGCCGCGAGCTCACGCGAGTCATATTGCTGAGAATCCAGACTGTCTATTGTTTTGCTTCATCCCCCAAGAGGGGCGATTCTGATAACTACTGACTTTAAAATTTAAAATACCCCCGACATTTCAAATTAGCATTTATCTCTTAAACGGCTGAACCGATTTTGATAAAACATATCTAAGAACATTCGCTAGAAAAACAGTTTTCAAATAAAAAACCCGCATCCAAATCGGTTCATCTATTTAAGAGCTACGAGACAAACACACAGACAGAAAGACCGACCGACACACACACATAGAGGTCAAGCTTATTCTCCTTTTTGGTCGGGGGTAAAAAAAAAAATAGAAACCTAACAGTAAACTTTTGTCAGTGTGAACTGTGAACTGTTTCTGCAAACATAAGGTGGAGCCGATTTTTGATAAGAATTTCAATTACAATTTTACTACAGCCACGTTGAGTTGAGTTTCCATCCGCACTTCGCAGTCAACCTCAGTAACAACTGGCAGGAAATCGTAGAAAAGTTAAGCGAAACCCTTCAAGTTCCGAGAATAGGTTCCTATTTGCGCAAACGTCCGGATGATCGCTGAACGCTCGAAGGTTTGAAGTTTTTTTGCAGCTCCGCTGTTTGCATTAGGGCTTCATTGTTCATCCTTCCAATCTGGACATGGAGGTGAGAACAGCATCGCGTTTAACTGGGGTTTTCGGTTTAAGGTTCAACGTGACGTGAAATGCACAATTTTCAAAGATTTTTAAATTTTGTAGCTAAATTGAGAAATTTTTGTGTAAGCGTTTTTGTTTCACGTCAGTGAAATTGTATTCTTTTAATTATTCTAACAATAATGAAGCTTCTTGGTTTTTCTCGTCGAAAAACCAGCGGTACTGCCCAAAAAAGTTGGACGAAACCCTAAAAGTTCCGAGAATAGGTTCCTATTTGCGCAAACGTCCTGATGATCGCTGAACGCTCGAAGCTTCGAAGCTTTTTTGCAACTCCGCTGTTTGCATTAGGGCTTCATTGTTCATCCTTCCAATCTGGACATGGAGGTGAGAACAGCATCGCGTTTAACTGGGGTTTTCGGTTTAAGGTTCAACGTGACGTGAAATGCACAATTTTCAAAGATTTTTAAATTTTGTAGCTAAATTGAGAAATTTTTGTGTAAGCGTTTTTGTTTCACGTCAGTGAAATTGTATTCTTTTAATTATTCTAACAATGATGAAGCTTCTTGGTTTTTCTCGTCGAAAAACCAGCGGTACTGCCCAAAAAAGTTGGACGAAACCCTAAAAGTTCCGAGAATAGGTTCCTATTTGCGCAAACGTCCGGATGATCGCTGAACGCTCGAAGGTTCGAAGCTTTTTTGCAGCTCCGCTGTTTGCATTAGGGCTTCATTGTTCATCCTTCCAATCTGGACATGGAGGTGGGAACAGCATCACGTTTAACTGAGGTGTACGGTTTAAGATTCAACTACGGCAGCGTGGCGTGAAATGCAAAATTTTCGCAGATTTTGTAGCTAAACGAACGATGAAGACCATCAAAAAACGCAAACTTGAGTATTTTGGCCATATAATCCGCAATACCCAATATGGACTCCTTCAACTAATCATCCAAGGGAAGATACCAGGCAGAAGGAGACCTGGAAGACCCAAGATATCATGGCTTGAGAACTTACGCCATTAGTACCAACAATCCACGAGCTCCTTGTTCCATTTGGCAGCCTCAAAGGAAGAAATAGCCAAGATGATTGCCAACCTCCGATAGGAGACGGCACTGCAAGAAGAAGAAGAAGCTAAACGAGTTTTGTTTCACGACAATAAAATTGTATTGTTTTTATTATGCTAAACACCAGAAGAACAATAATTAAGCTGATTGGTTTTTCTCGACGAAAAACAAGTGGTACTGCCCAAAAAACTAGTGGTTTGAGCAAATCTCTTAGTCAGCTGAATTTTGTTGTTTTTCGCTAAGATTAATGAAAACAGTGCTATTTTATCATCGTGAAACCAAAATTGTTGAACAAAAATTGCTCAGTTCATCTGCAAAATTAAAAATCTAAAATAATTAAACTTAAAATTATGCTTTTTATGCCTCGCTACTTTAGTTGCGAACTCTCTCCCTCTGAGAGAAGGCAATTGCCCAGCTAGTATTGTAAAGGTCACTGCTACAACTTACTATCTATTGACAGCTGTACCTAATCTGCGAGTAGGTATGATCTAACCCTGATATTTTTGATAAAATCTTCAAATTCAACACTAGTAGTTTTCTATATGCTAGTAGACTTTGTACTTACTAGCATATAGAAAAGAAGCGTGAATCCTATCTCTATGATAACGCCCATATGATAGTTTCCATAACTGCATATGTACTTAGTTTTCTATTTTTCCATATCGCTGTCGGGCAGCATCTAGCAGGAAACGCATAATATGCCGCCTGCAAGTTTTCCTTCACTTCCTTTTACTATCGGAGTAACTACGGACCAAAGTCAAACAGCAAACAGCAAACAGCTACGTAATGAGATGATTTGTGCAGCGTCCAGTGGCACCTTCACGCACACTAGATGAGTGAAGAGACCACTCGTCGTTGCAGTGCCTGGGACATTGTTTTAGATGGAGTAGGCTTGCCCAGCACCTATACAATCCTGACAGCTTAGTCGGCCTGGCCCACAGGAAAGACAAGTCAATACGTGTGGAGCCAACTAAGCTGCAAGTTTCCTCACGATGTTTTCCTTCACAGTTTGCGAGTGGTTTTAATACTTCTAATTCACAAATGTGGGTAACTTCGAAAAGAAACAAAGTCATAGGTGCATGCCTGCGCCGGGAATCGAACCTGGGTCTCTCGCTTCCGAGTCCAATGTTCTAGCACTGGCCCACCACCGCTTTTTATCTATCTACACTATCGGAGTAAAACAAAGGCAACTGCAAATCATGTTTGAATTTGAAACCTACCTAGTATTTTATGGGAGTCTTTGGGCGTTTTTTCTAGTGTAAAATTTTCGTAGCACTAAATGTTCAACTAGGAAAAATGCCCATCTTGACTTGACGGTTACCCAATTGCGAATGTCTAACAGGTAGTCTGGTCTGGTTATTAACAAAAGAATTCCCTGGCACCGCTTCAAGGTGCGCGGCGTTACCGGTTGCCATTTAGATTCCTGTGCGAATCGTCTCCAATGTGATGAATCAGGGTCTTAGACGAAGATCCCAGAAATAATGGCTCTCGAGTTGGAAGGGGAAAAGTCACTGGTCGAAATCTAATCCGGTCAGTAACAGATAAGCTTACGTACATAACCAAATATCTCTTTTGTTCTTCCACATTCATCAGTCTTTGCGCGCATCGCTACTATTCGGAACGCAACAGATGTTAATAAACAAATATTTTACTCATCAAGCCTTTTAATTTGATAATGATATTATAATTCGCCATGTTGCGACTGCCGCCATGTTGGATAAAAAATGGCGGCATTAAGGTAATCATGCATTGTCACAAAAATCTAATTATGTGTTTGCCAAATTTCAGCTGAATTAATCACTGGAAAGTGGGTCAAAAACTTGCATGATTTTATTATTACAGGGACAGGGACAGGTGAAACTAAATCCCACCAAAAACATTCTGTAAAAAACTAGCCAAGTCTCGATGGAGCTGCTTGTTTATCTCTAAAAAGTAATGAAATCTAGACAAAGTCGTGTCAAGTCTAAGGTTCCTTACTGCGATTTCTTTATTATTATAGTTAATGTTGTGTGACTTGTCCGTTGAAGGGTACACAAGGGTACAAAACCAGGTGCTCCATGACACCATTGCACCAATCTGACGCCAGAACCGTTCTGATGATCATGAGTGAGTGAGTGAGTGTCATAAATGCGAAACTTTGCCTTCGCTTAACTTCGAAACTCAATGAACTACAGACTTGAAATTTTGGATTTTAAGTATGTGATTATAGCTTACTGGATGACGAAAATTTCTGCGTTCTGGTCTGATCCAGAGGTTCTCAAATAGGGGCCTGAAAATGCGGCGAAATGGTTCCAGTAAAGGATGCTACGGCACTGTTTGCTTCGCGCTCGACCTGGCGAAGACCAGACCTGACCAGATAGAAGACCTAAACAATGGGACTGAAATAGCGTAGATAATGCGTCAAATTCGTCATCAGAAACAAACATTTTTCTTTTTCCTTGACCTCTGAATAGTTCATCTCGCCCACAGGTTGAAAAATATCTCTAAGAATAATAATATTGAACGGTTTTTTGTTCCGATTTATGTCGCTGAAATTTATGAGGGCGGTAGTTTCAGTGTTACGTCTACAACTAAGCACGATCTTATAAACTTTGTTCTCAAAATTAGATTTTTATTGTCAAAGCGACGATTTTATTGTCTTGCAAATTCTCCAGCTGTTTGGTCAGGTTATATATTGTTTTTATAAACTATCTTCAACTAGACAAAAGAAGAAGAGTAAAAATATAAAAATAAACGGCCATTTCCACTTCACGAGTTTTATGATAAACATTCTGTATTCAAAAGAAGCTCCAGCAATTCTTTTGAGCTGTAAATGTCAAAATATTACGTCAACAATGCGTAAATTTCCAGGTCTAGCTTTATTTCTTTTGAGTACAGAAAAACTCACCTAGTTTATGATCCTTCTAGAAAACGTGAGTTTATCCAAGGCCAGTTACTCGTACAATTACAAAACAGATACTGTTACTTATTCCGTGAATCTAATAACTGATCTAGCTGACGGTCTACAGTGTAGACCATCAGCTAGATCAGTTATTAGAAGTAAGATCGATAAAAATCGAGAATTCTGATGTTAATTGACCTTCGAAGGTTTTTCAGACAAACATGTACATGCTCTTGCACCTTTTTCTATTTAATGACTTATGCCTTAAGAGTTCCCTGTACAAGCGTGGGAACTCAGCGATGGCCAAGCGCGTGAAACACTGTTTTCTATAGCTGTTTCACCCAGAGCGAGACGGGGCGCGGGAAAAGTGAGAGGCATTGCGGCTGTATGAGTCTACGTGTGTTCGTGTCCTTTCGCGAGTATGTAGTTGTAGTTACATGTAGTTGTAGTTGTAATGTAATAGATCTATTTTCCCAAATTTTTTCGTAGTTCAGCTGCCACTTCTACATTTTATTAGCTACATATTTTAAACTTATTTTTTTTCTGACAAGTACAATAAATACATTATTGATGTTCCAAAGGTAGTTAGACTCCAATAGACAGTGTAATAATGTAAGTAAATAACAGCTGAAAGTAACCCCCTTTTCGGCGCGAAGAACGCATCGCTCTAATTTCTTTCAGACATTTTTTTTAGTATAAAAACTATTTGCAAACCTCCGTTTTGGTCATCTACTGATATAAATTTCAGCAAAATTCAGCCTGTAGTTTAGAAATTAAACCTGAACTACGTTTGTATGGAAAAATGGTGCGCCCTCTTAATTACACATTACGCATGAAGACACGTTTTATCCTAACTTGCCAGCAACTTACACAATATGGTAATTCATTCCATATATCGAATGTTCGACATAGGTAACCATAACAACAGGTGTTGTGACATGGAAAAGGCCTAAACACTTAATAGAGCTTGTATTTAGTTTTAGTGACAAACGTATAAATAAGACGTGAGACATTAGTGCGGATCTAACCACTAGGTAGTTAGCAGGCGGTTGCTAAACCCCTGACTCAGGTCGGAAATGCCTACGCTTGGCTGAATTACTGGTAGAGTCAGCATAAAAACGCGTAATGCTGCGCATTGGGTCGTTTGAAAGGCGTTGGTAGCCTTTTGTTTGCATTTTGTTTCTTTGTTCAAACACTATTTTGTGGAAAATACTTATTTTAAAGAGTATAATTATTATAATTTAACTTTCAGTAACTACTTAGTTCATGAGTTCTGTACAAGAAAATTTTTAAATATCTTTTTTCCTGAAACAAGTTAACTTCTAGCTTTCCAACAAGTTTTTTTCTATGAATTTTCGAATAGCTCTCAGTAGGTTTACATTTGCACCATTTCTTTCGTGCTCCTTCACTCTCTTCCTCCTCTATAGCCTCTTCCTCTACGCGCCAAAATGTTAAATTTTTTATGAAAAATAAAAATTGTGGGCTATTGAGGAGGGGAAATTCTAACCTTCTAATATTTACTTAGCGAATTTCTCATCCCTGGAATTACGCAGTTCCGGGCAGCGCGGCATGCCACCGCGTTTGTAATGTTTGCCATTCTATCCAGTAGCACTAACTTGCTTTGCCTAGGAAATAAAGCGGCTTCTTTCCTACGATACCGGATTTAATGCCAGGAAAAAAGGGTTGTCGCGGTGTAAACACAAATTAAGCTTTGCTCGGTATTAAGCTCTTGGACCATAGACCGAACGTTGTAATAAGAAGCCGCACAAAAGTGGCAGACGTTGGAAAACGCATAACTTCTTAAAGTGAAAGTGGGCAGGACACCTGCCTAGACGTACCGATGCCAGATGGACAAAGTCCATTGCGGAATGGTGACCCCGAGAGGGGAAGAGATCAGTTGGCAGACCACCAGCCAGATGGTCCGACGACATAGCCCAAGTAGCCGGAAAACAGTGGTTGCGTCTGGCTCAGGATCGTGAGAGGTGGCGTGAGCGAGCATGGAGAGGCCTTTACTCAGCAGTGGGTGTTAACAGGCTAATGATGATGATGATGAAACACAAATTAACTACTTAAAAAAAATACCATTAATAAAAACTTTGTTTACTCTATCTTCTTCATCAATGTAGAAACAGAAACATTCGGTGTATGTACGTACTCAATTTTATAGCGGATACGAACAGATCATTTAGCCCGAAAGGAAATCATCAAAACGTAACGATGCATTTCCACTTACGTCAAACCAATAGTAGTTTGAAATCTGGTAAAGCCGAAAAGATGCGACATCGTCAACGAGCACCCAAAATCACTGTCATCCTACTTCCTACTATCCTACTATCCTACTGATATTATATTTGCGAAAGTTTGTAAGTGTGGATGGATGGATGGATGTTTGTTACACTTTCACGCTGAAACGGCTGAATGGATTTGGATGAAATTTGGAATAGAGATAGCTTAGACATCAGAATAATACGTAGGCTACTTAATATCACGCTTTTACACTTAGGAGCAAAGTAAAGCATTTTTTTTTCCCGTAGTCCACGCGGACGAAGTCGCGGGCAAAAGCTAGTAAATAAATAATAATGTGTAGATACTTAGATTTTAAAAGGTGTCTGGGCTAACGTAGTGAAAACTAATAATTTTTTTTCGAATTATTGATAGTTTCTTTCAAAATCCAGTTTAAATTGTAGCATTGGTATCGTATCTAAAGAATATGCTCCAAGTTCAGTGTTTGTATTCGTGGAAAGATGGTGGAAAGAGCCAGATTAGTGTTAGTACAACGCTAATTAGAACTGCCTTACTAAGTAGGTTTTCAGTGAATAATTAGGCGTCACTTTAAAGGGAAAACGCGTGTATATTCTGAATATGATACTTGTTTGCGGTGTTCCGGGAAATCATTGGCGTGGTACGAAATACGTATCTAAAAATATAGGTATCTCTATGGTTGGACTGCTGTTAGTAATCCAGTTTTTAGCAGTTTAAATCTATAACCATTAACCGAAACATTTCATGTGTTTTTGGCAATAAAGCATTTTTTACTTTCACTTTCTATATTAGAGATATGCTAATTTCAAGGTAAAAATCGGGTTTTTTAATTTATTATTTTATTTTGCTCATTCATAAGTTCCATCGAACGATCGCTCTCTGTCTTACTTATTTCGAAAACAAGTGAAATTTATAAGAATACTACTTTGTTACAATACTGTCTTCATTACCTAAGGTAAAAGTCATTAAGTGACCTTTTGGTCAAAAATCAGTTTTTCGGTTCATTAAATACCAAAGACTGTTATCTATTAAAGATAACACTCATTAAAATTCCAGCATTGCCTGCTGCATTTTGCTGCTGGCATTTTAATGAGTGTTACCTTTAATAGCTAACAGTCTTTGGTATTTAATGAACCGAAAAACAAAACTGATTTTTGACCAAAATGTCACTTAATGAATTTTACCTTTATACCTGTATAATTATTAGCGTGCGATTGCTCAACGTCGTCGATGTGTGACTGAGTTTGACAAGAATGATTTAAGAATGTTATGTGATAAGATAATTAAACCTAAAAGCTCTTAAACCAAGCCAGTTTGACGGATTTATCAATAATTCATAAAACCTAAAAGCTTACCAGGCTCTTAGGAGCATATTTAGATGGCAAAAAAACACACTAAATATTTATTATGCCCAGTAAAACAT
Source organism: Zelleria hepariella (assembly GCA_949319315.1). NCBI lineage: Eukaryota > Metazoa > Arthropoda > Insecta > Lepidoptera > Yponomeutidae > Zelleria > Zelleria hepariella. Next base: position 2,481,600 of record OX439383.1, on the reverse strand, counting down.
CTGCTCGCATATCCAGAAGTTATGTTATTATTATTTTCATATCCATTGATTCGTTTCTTTAAGTTCGCGCTTGGCCGTTGGCCAAGACTTCGACAACTGTTGGCTAAATGCCAGGGAATCAGCTGTGTAGCGAAAAAAAATCTTTAGGTCTCTCTATATTTAAATTATTATGCAACGTCGCGTCTGTTGGGTCAAACATTCGTTTGTTCGCTTAGGAGGCATTTGCCATAAATTGCACAGTTAATTATTTCGAAAGGGTTTCGTTATATTTCACCATCGTTTACACTTAGGCAAGTAGAGAGGCAAGTCACAGGTTTGGACAGTAATTTAACCGCTCATCAGTAAGTGGCTGGTCAGTTAGTGAACCGTTGACCCCCTGCATTACCGTGTATTAATTGATCAAACATATTATGCACAGCTCCTCTACTAAATGGCACTGGATCTCTGTCATACGTAATGCTTCTTAGTCAAAGCTATGAAACGTCATTCGTCGATAAATAATAATTATTGCTTTCAGTATTATTTAACGTGCCTTCCGTTAAAGTTATGTCCCCCGAGCGGAGCTACGGGCAAACACTAGTGCTACAATAATTCTTTGCATAATGTGATAGGTGGTAGCAGTCGAACAAAGTACACAATTAAATATTTGAAGCCAGTGGGAGCAGATTGTTCTGCTTTATTTATACTAGGCGAGTGAGAGATTTATGTGACTAGCATGCGTGGTCATATTTCTCGCGCCGCATTATTGAAGGAACGTCACTCTAATTTGGGTTTCGGAAACGCCATGGGCTAGAAGGCAAAAATATTTACCCATGCGCTTGGTACCTATGAATTGGTTCAGCTTTTGCTTTGGCCTGTGCCTGTGACGCTTAAATGTGAAGTGGACAACAGAGCCATTTACACTTTTGAATGACACAAATATTCTGTGTAAATGACAACTGGCTACCTATTACGGCCCAAGATCAAGCCAAAGAACAGACAGACAAACATATTATTATTATGATTATGAATGGACAAGTAGGCGCAGGCAGAGTAATAACGTCCTACCTGAAATCTAAAGTCGCTAGATGAAGAATCATTTTATTTGCACTTTCCAAAGAACGTAACTAAACTTGAAATTTTGCGACAAAAAAAATTGCCACATGTCACAAGAATGTTCTCTTGACATGTCCAGATTCTGACACCACCTTTGGCCCACATTTGCGCAAGCGCACAGACGTAGACGTGCGTAGGAAATGGAGAGATCAAACGGACGCAACGTCATTTGGGATATTAAAATGAAATATTTTGCTCCCAACTAGTTTCAAGACAGATTCAGTGTGCTAAGAGAATGATGGCTGAAGGTCAGGTAAAGAGGATAAGCTGGTCGGGAAACATTGCCGCAATGAGGGTTACCGCGCTTGGATTTGCCGCCAGGGGCGCTAGTGTGTAAGGTCAGAAATGTCACTGTTTGTAAGGGCTTTAATATTTAGCCATACCTGAGATTGATTGTGGCAAATAATACTAGTTGTCCTGCTACTAACCACAGCTTTGGAACAGATCGAGTTTTACTTTCGGAAAATTATGTACATATTTTTTCAAACAGGAGTCTTGCTCGATGTGTTTTACTGGTACAGTAAACTTTTTTTAACGTTTAAAACATCTAACTTTAAGATCTATACTTCATTACCTTACTCGACAGTGGCGCCAACTAGTGAACACTAAAACGGTAGCCCTCATTACGTTTGCAAAGGAGGACAACATCTTGTCTATCTCGCGCGGTGACGGGCTACGATGGACAAACGGCCTTTGCATTATAATGTTGCTTTCGGGAATATTCGGGATACATAGAGATATTAAGTTTGGGCGATAGCAAAGTGGCGGGAAATTCAAAATTTTCACAGTTTTTTACATTTTGTAGCTAAACTGTGCTATTTTTGTTCAGCGATTTTTCGTTCGCGGCAATAACTTAGTATTCTTTTCATTATTGTGAACAACGGAACAACAATAATTCAGCCGATTATGTAAAATGTAAAAAACTGTGAAAATTTTGAATTTTTCGCCACGTTGCTATCATCGTCCAACCTTAAAATATAATTTCTACCAAATCAGGATACCCAAGTTTGTATGAGGGACGAAGACGCCGTGGTATGCTTGTGGTATAGATAGCTGAGCGCAGACCTTGTTACTATCTATGTCATTAATTCCTGGTGACAATGGAAATCCAATCATAAATCCAGACCTCTAGGTCTCAAATCCTAGTGGCTACAGCTACAGCTGCCCTCAGTAACTCTACGTCCGTAAGGGTGATTATCGTCTGGCAGTCAGACAATAGGATCTGATCTAAGTAATTGTGTGATATTTGTCATGCGATTTGGAGGCGAGGTGTGCGGAATTGTTTCAGAGAATTTTATGAACTAACCTTCCGACCTCTATCTACGAGTAATTCTAACATTTCTGATTCTAACTTGGGGGCTCCGTTTCACCATATTTTTGGGGTTCGTGCGTTTTTTTGCCGTTTTTATAGATAATGGTAAAGAACCCATGGTGTGCGAGTCCGACTCGCACTTAGCCGGATTTTTATGACTAGCTTATGATCGTGACTTCGTTGCCTATATTTTGCCTGTATTTTGTTCATTATTTAGTTAGTCTTGTGTACAGTCGGCCACAGTCTCAGATACCCCTTTTTGTTCGATTGGCGCCCTTATACCGCGCGCGGTAAGAGCTGCCATGGGGTATCTGAGATTGTGGCCGACCGTACCATGGTTATTACGCCTGCATTCTCTTTCTCTGAGAGAAGGCCTGAGCCCCAATAGTGGGACGTGGATTGGCAATTTTTTTTTAATGTGAAAGCTAACTTTTTCTACTATTTGCGACTTTATAATTGTATAAAAATAGCGAAGGGAAGTGGAGGCATATTAATCTCGACTCCAGCAGAGGCCAGTCTGATACGAGTAGGTAGATATTTATTATCTGCCACTGGAAAGTTTCATCCGTTTACAAAAATTACGCTCCAGTAAAAAATTTTAAAGTGAATTTATTGCTTTTAATATGCTACGTTATGTGGGAAAAACGTATTTCGGCATTTAGGTTCAAATATTAAATCAATCCGCAAATGGGTCATAGTCAGAAGAAGCGTAGGAAGTAAAGATTGGATGAAAAGAGCTGTGTCCCGTGACCAAAATGTTGAACATTTGAGTCACGGATTGCATGATACAACTTCAACAAAAAGTTACAAAATAATACATATTCATTTACTGTAATAAAAGAAAAGAAAATCTGACTGGAACTAATAGGGTCGTCCGATTAATTTGTACGGGGAAAGGAAAGGAGTTAAGATCCCGGTTTCTGAATTGAAAATTTTACTAAGTAAATTCTTAAGTATCGTTCTGTCACGCTCTTTTGTACGAAAACTACAGAGACAGAACGATACTTACGTATTTGCTTCGTGAATTATTCAATTCAGAAATCGGCAGTAAGTCTTCTGAGCGAGTGTCGAAAGCGTCACGTCACAAAAGCGCGAAATATACGTAGTTACGTAGTAGTAAAGTGAATATAAAACTTTAGTCAACTTTTAGACGTAAATAATCCCCTTTAAAATTACAAATACTTTGTAAAAAGATAGATAGAATAACTACTTTGTATTTGACAGTCTCCAAGTTGTTTCCTTTACAACTAGTGACATGAGCTCTAAAACTAAGCCAATAGATAACTAACACCTATTCGTCAGATCAAAGCGTCGGCAGCTAATAAACCTATGCCTTTATTGCCAATATTAAACATAGAGACTGGCTATTAAAACGTTTGTATTCCACTATAAGTCGAGAGCTAGTGACCAATCGAGATATTTTTTCGTACAAGGCTGGGAGTTGGTAGGCCGATGGAGTAGACTTCGCTGAGTCTGGGAAAAATATTGTTTGGCCCGGTCGCGGTTTAAAGTTAGATTTTTTCGACTTTGAAAGTGTAAAAGTATAGGTTCAGTATATTTTTTGTCGTACAAGGCTGGAAACTTCTAGGTTAGTTGTTGAGACTCCGTTGATCAAGAAAAATTTTTTTTTTTGGCCGAGCGTGCTTGAAATATTGTATTTTATAACCTAGAACGTGTGAATTTAAAAAAAAATATCCCAGACCCAGCGAAGTCTACTCTATCAGCCTACCAACTCCCAGCCTTGTGCGAAAAAATATCTCGATTGGTCACCAGCTCTTAACCTACTAGTTGAGACGCCATTCTTACCCGCAGTCACAAAGGACATTGTCGCTTCATGGCCTGCTAAGATAATAATATTTATGGCGAGTGCATAAATCTGTCTTTGGACCGTATATCACAGGGACCAAATGAGAGTGCTGTTTATCTAATGCCAAAGTTCGGCCACAGTTTTGGAGGAATACGGCTAAGCGATGGTGAAATCACGGTCTGTTCGGGTCTTGTCCCCTTTCTGCCTTGGCCCACTTAGACCGTATATTAACCATATATCGACCATATACTAATATATATGGTCGATATATGGATAATATATGCTGAAACGCTGAAAGGCTCACATCTGTGACGCAGTTGTGTCTTGAAAGGTTCAGCGTTGTAGGAGAAAAACTAGGAAATTAGTTTTGTTCTAACGATGGAAACCTAACGAAATGCTGACCTCGCGGCCCTGGTTTTGTGTAACGTATGGACAATATTGGACAAGCATCGAGTTGAGTGTGAAACTGAGTCGCCTGCTTCTTAGCATACGACGATCCTCAATGCGGTGTTACCATCGTCGTATTGTTTACCTCAATGGGTGTTCCAGATTGTTAGAATTTTATCGTAGACTAGATATTCCTACGCAGGACAGTGCTAAGTTATTGCAACACATACGTCTTAAAAATCTATTGCCTCCGCATTTAGTCTTCTTTAGTTTGAATTTGTCATAACTTTTGTGTTTGTGTATTTCAACTGCAATGACATTATTTTAGATGGCTCTTTGCTAGTACTTTTGTGGTTTTCCACAGATACCTGTAACCATGCCCTAGGTTGGGAAATTTCTAATCTAACATCACCTTTTACAAACCACATAATTGCATGACATGGGGTCGCTTTTACACCCCAACTTTGTCACGCTGAACCCAATGCTTCCACGAAGTAACGGTCTAACACGACCTTTAGCACACGACAAGATTGCAAGATTGTGGGCCAAACGATACCATACGGCAGTGTTGTTCAACGTTTGGGTCGCGACCATCTGACTAGTCCTAGGTAGAAAAAAATTACTAAACAACGTATTAACAAAAAGTCTTTTCAACCCCCGACCCAAAAAGAGGGGTTTTATAAGTTTGACGTCTCTGTGTGTGTGTTTGTGTGTGAGGGTGTGTGTGTGTGTGTGTGTCTGTGAGGGTGTGTATGTGTGGGGGTGTGTGTCTATGAGGTGGGTCCGTCTGTATGTGGCACTGTAGCTCTTAACCGGGCAACCCGATTTGGATGCGGTTTTTTTTATTTGGAAGCATATTTTCTGGCAATTGGTCTTAGTTATATTTGATCAAAATCTGTTCAGCCGTTTATGACATATGCTTATTTGAAGCTCATTCGCTTCGCTTCGCTTTTAACACGCTAGTGTGATAAGGCTCTTAGCGCCGTTATCTCGGAACCGTCACGCGTCAGTGCGGTGGACAAACATCCTAAAGGCGTCGCGCCACGAAAAAGTTTGAAAAGCACTGCAATTCGGTATCGCTTTTACGTCGAATCGTAATCGTAAACCGCTTCGTCTCCGCGCAAAGAAACAAAACAAACGACTATGGATGTCGTAACTCCCTCCCAGCTTAGTCCTGTAAATTGTTAACGCAGTGTGTGTGGGCGTTACAGTTAGCTGACACTGGTTTTTGTTATCTTTCTTTATACGAGTATTGATTCTGGCAGGGTTGTAGGTACACTAACTTATGGTGAAGAAAAACACCTTCAGAAAAAGCAAATATTGACACTTGTCTTTTCTGTGGGCTAGGCCGACTAAGCTGTCGGGCGGTATGGGTCTTTGGCAAGCCAACCCCATCTAAAACAATGTCTCAGGCACTGCAGCGTCCATGTGGTCTCTTCACCCATCTAGTGTGAGTGGAGGTGCTACTGGACCTGTATGAATCATCCCACCAAAAACATTTTCATGTAAAAAATGTTGCCAAGACGAGACCATATACCTCGCGCTGTCAAAAAGCTATCAGATCTCATGTAGAGCCAAGCTTCTATATCTACACGCTCTAATTCTACAAGCCCTAACTTCACAAACCTTAGTCAAAATATGGGGCTTGACCTGTGGTATCAAAAACGAACGGAGACTAGAAATGTGGACAGATAACATAGACTGGCAAAAGCTAAGATTATGTTTTTATCATAACATCAAATGGAGCAAATGCACTTCGCACAATTTAGAGAAAGATATGAATGAAAGAAAGGCACGAGGAAAAAGCTGAAGTTGCTGCTTGATGCCTCTTTTGTTATTTTTTGCACTTTGACAGCTGAGTGCGTACTTCACGCCCTACCTACTTTGCTCACATACAAACAGACGTTGGAATCTTCAAGAAAAAGTAAGCAACAGCACTGCATAAACTGGAACATAAAGGTAGCAAAATTATCTAGTAGCTATAAAATGTCCAATAGATAGTCTAATTGCAAAATTGTAGCAAATACAGTACTGTTTCTTAACGAAAACTAAGGCTTTAAAATCTAGTATGTTAGATGGTCCAGTGGTACTTTGACTCACACGAAATGAGACAAGTCTTTAGCTGGACTACTTGGACGCTGCAGAGTCTGCAACAACAGTAGACTTGCCGAGAGAGCGCAAAATCAACCTGAATGGTAATTTTTGAAGAGTTTTTTCTCACTCATACCAAGTGTAACCAAGAATGATGGATGATAAAGGTTAAATTACTACCAAGAATAATGGATGATAATGGTAACACCAAAAATTATGGATGATAATGGTTGAATTTACAAGATTTGGCCACATCATGCGCAGCGAAAAATATAAAATATAATACTCTACACCTGATCCTCGGAGCAAAAATACAGTGCTGCCAAGACTTAGCGGCCCAAAAACATCATGGTTCCGAAATCTCGCATCATGGTTCAACACGAGCCACATAGAACTCTTCCGAACCGCAACGTCACAAGCCCAAGAGGCCATACGTTATAGCCGTACTCCGATGAAGGGTGGCACCCAAAGAAGAAAAAGATTCTTACCCAAAGAAGAGGTTATAGACTTGCGTATCTGCCTATCCAAACATACTCATAATCTTGGACGGGAAAGCGCTCTAGCCAATGGTCTGATGCAGAGAACTCTAGATAGCTTCTGGAGGAAGCAGTCACCAGGCAGTTCAAATGGACAGAATGTGCTAGCTTGTAAATATCGACATCTGAAATATAACTAAACTCAAATTGTTAAATCGAGTCCACGGAATGACAGTTGCTACAAAGGCTTTATCTGACAGTAGCACACTAGCAACTGTCATTCCGTGGACTCGATTTAAAAATTAGAGTATACGTATAAGTACCACGTTCAAAGCAAATAAACGTCTTGTATCTGTATCTTGAAGATCGTCCTCAATAAAAGCGAGTAGGTACGCCATGTTCACGATTTGTGACAGTTTGAAGAATTGATGAAGAAGAAGCATGCCTTCTGTAGCCAGTGAAAACACTGCTCCTTTCATTCTCTCAGCCTGAGGTGTAATGGAGTAACTGCCTGTTTGAGAATATGTATTTTTTTACGTCTCATCATTAACTCCGGATGTGTGACGTGTGTCTCGTTACAGGCAAAACAGCTTTCAGCTGTAATAGCTTATGAATGTTTTACGCTTTATTCTGCCGCTTGTGTTTTTAAGGCGTCTTTCCTTCACTTGGTCGAGGGGTTGTTTAAAATATGTAGAGAAAAAGTTATACCTACCTCGCTTTGCAGGGTTATATTCGTAGTAATGTCCAGAAGCAATCCGAAGGGTTGATAATATTGTAAGGCATACTTTTCAATGAATTTGTAGTGGTATACTTTCCATTTAGTCCCATAAAAAATGGTTAAGATCTGATGAAGAACTTTGGAGATGGAGAACGGAACTCCTTAAAGGATAGCAAAGCCAAACACTCGGAATCAGTGCAATAGCTTAAGAACAGTGTTCCTATTCACGAGTGAAGTCGGTATTTTTTTTCTATCTATCTATCCAGCCCATAAATAAAGCCCACTGCTGGGCATAGGCCTCTTCCTTTTCACGCTAACCCCCTCTGTCTAATGCCAATCTTGTCCATTGATATTTTTTTAATTTTGTTAATTTCATCTCCATCAAAAGCTTTGCGAAGGAGAATTTGACTCATCATCATTCTCCTAGGTATTATTGTCCTCAAATGTTAAAAGCTACAGACTAGACGAACATCTCGCGAAAGCGCGAGTATTTCGCTTTGATTTATTTATAGTTACTGTCGTTGACCGTCGTCGTTTCTTGCCCCGTTTACGGCCTATTAGTTCGCGCACCACTTGAAAAGGAATACAACACACGTGTTCGAAGCTAAAATTCTGATATCATTGGACAATTTATTAGAGCCGAAAGTGAGATACGCTAACGTTTGTGATATTTTGTGGCAAATATTTTTTGTTTATCTTATTGCATACTAGTGGTTCGCCCCGAAATGTGAACTCGCGATGTGTAACTTTTTGCTTACACCATTCGCGCAGACGCGCGCGCATTGAATATAAACTTTACAACCCAATAACTCTGCTAATGTTCGCTCTAAAAAAAAAAATATTTCATTTACCCGCCTACTAAATTTTATTACGATTCGACCAAATTTACTCAAGTTATCGTCGAATTCATACATACATACAAAATACAAACTGGTTGTTCCAGTAAACTCGGAAAACTTCGCTCGCTCGTTCAATTAATTCATGTAAAGGCCATTACAGGCGTCGTCGCGACAAATTAATGAGCTCGCTAAATGCAAACGGTGCACAGACTCGCACATATTTCAGTGAACTCGCGCCATGTCATTTAGTAGTCGCGGCCGCTACTGGCACGTGTCCTGCTGGGGGTCTACTATTATAAGGATTTATTATCTTCTTATTGTCAGCACCTGGGGCTTAATTGTCTAACTTTCGAATCCCTCAATTTCACGTTTGAAGGGTGCTGACCAACTTCACACTCCATTTTTTGACAAAAACATTCATCATTGAAAGCGACTGAGATAGGGATAGGGATTGCGACTCAATTTTGAATGATATTGAATGAAGAAAATTGCAAAATAGTTCACTCAATATCATTCAATTTATATGGCGTTTTGACTCATTCGTTCTTTAGCAATTGTGATTTAAAACTTAGACAATTCCGTTCTAAATTCGCAATGACTATCATGATCCCTAAACCCTTGAAAAGGATCGCGATAGATTCACAAGTTAGACAATTAAGAGGAAACGCGGGTAGCCGCTGCTTCATACAAAAAGGGAGACCTGTTTCCTCCCTGGATAATTATTTTAGAAAAAATATATGTTTATGCCATTCAATTTATATGTACCTATGCCACGTCCCTATGTTTTCATTTTTTTATAATTTTAATTATTTTAATAATTTTTATTTAAATAATTAAAAGCCAGGGGAGCTGTTATAATCATCTCATCACGTATAATCAAAGGATTAAAAAAAAAGACTTTTAATTAGTGCGTAAGATAGTTGCAATACTTGTAGAGCCAACTGAGCCGAGGGTTTCCTCATGATGTTTTTCCTTCACCGATGGGGATTGGTTTTGCTTCTTCAAATTCACAAACGTACGTAACTTTGAAAATAAACAAAGTCATAGGTACATCCCAGCACCGGGAATCGAACCTCGGTCTCTCGCTTCCGAGTCCAATGTTCTTACTACTAGGCTACCACCGCTTGGGCTAGGCCGACTAAGCTGTCAGGATGGTATAGGTGCTAGGCAAGCCTAGTCCATCTAAAAACAGTATCCCAGGCATTGCAGCGTTCAGTGGCCTCTTCACCCATCTAATGTCAGTGAAGGTGCCACTGGACGCTGTATAAATCATCTCATTACGTAGATGCAAAGGCCTTTATTATTAAGATAGTTGCGTAGATTCTTAGGCATTAGTTAGTGAGCTAGATAGACACAGAGTAGACCCTCTCTCCTGCAAGATAGTCTTATTATCTCACACCGATCCCCCGCGGTAGAGGGTGAGTACACTTGACTTAATGAAATCTTTGTTCGTACCGTTTTGTTTTTTTTTTGACCTGAGAATTGTTTTTTTTTTCTCCGCCAAGACAAAGGGCATTTGTCCAACTGCATACTTTAGGGGTTCGTTTAACTGAATTTGCATTTTTATTTCGCTCTCTGTGACTGTGGAGATTGTTCGACAAATAATGTCTGTGTTTGTTGACGTTACGGCGTCATTTTGGACAAAACAGTTTTTGCACTGAACTTTAATAATATTGTCCTTTCATTTTACAGGTGATAGATATAAAATGTAGACATAGGTATTTGAATCTTAATCCGATCCCACTTTCCCTAATAATATTACTAGTGGTTCGCCCCGAACTGTGAGCTCGCGATGTATAACTTTTTGCTAACACCATTTGCGCTGGCGCGCGCGCATTGCATACCTATATCAATCAAATATGCGCAAAAAACTACTGGACGGATTTGGATGAAAGTTTATAGATATCGTTTAGACATCCGAGTTACAAAATATAGCCTATAAATTACTATTTTTTCCTGCGACTTCGTCCGCACCGACTTCTGTAACGGCAAATAATAAAAACGTTCCTTTTTATCGAATTCTGCGTGGACGCGGGCAAAAGCTAGTTCTCAATAAAAGCGAGTGTAACCAACAAGAATAATGTTAATTCACCTCAATTACGCGTTAAGCACAACAATTTCAGACTCTTTTGCGAGTATTCGTACACTAGAAACAACAAACAATTCATAGAATTCAGCCTGGCTCTGTTTACTTCACTAAAGCGAAAAAAGCACATACTTAGTCCACATATCTCGCCCTAACCTATTTTTCTTGTAGCGAAAACGTTTAAGTCATTACACTCTTAGGGGCAGCCACACACATTGCAACAGTGTATCGATTTCAAAAGTATACGGCTTCCTTCAAAACGTTTCTTCATGCGCCAATTCTACGCCACCATTCCGAAACTGCTTTTGCCCAGCAGTGGGACAGGTACAATGGGCAATTTTCTGCCAGGTCATGCGTTGTAGTTCCAAATTGGTAACTAGATGTCGCTGACGAGACAAGGTTTTTCTATGCCAGTTCGCGCTCGTTGGCCTTCGCAGATACGTCCAAAAACATTTAGGTATTAGAGGTGGAGCAAAATGTAGTGTGTCCGGTTTTACCATTCACTCATACAAAAACCATGACAAAGTTGTGCACTTTTTCGTGTACCAAAATGGAATGACGTCTACGACGTTGAAAGATGAAGTCACAGAGCAATGAAGTGAAGAAGTATTTTCTCTGAAGTAAGCACTAATTTACTCTCCAGACTCCATGTCGGATCAACGCCATCTGTCATAGCTTTTAGAACTATTTTTTATTTTTTTTAGCTGTCTGAAAATCCCTTGTTGTACAGGCTACATCTTACTTACAATATTTTACCTAAGTATGTGCTGTAGGCCTTAACGATAGCGTTTTTTAACACGAATGTTCGGCATAGCTCGCAAATTGTCCGCTCGCAAAATAGTAAGTTGTGCACTTTTTCGTGTACCAAAATGGAATGACGTCTACGACGTTGAAAGATGAAGTCACAAAGCAATGAAGTGAAGAAGTATTTTCTCTGAAGTAAGCACTAATTTACTCTCCAGACTCCATGTCGGATCAACGCCATCTGTCATAGCTTTTAGAACTATTTTTTATTTTTTTTAGCTGTCAGAAAATCCCTTGTTGTACAGGCTACATCTTACTTACAATATTTTACCTAAGTATGTGCTGTAGGCCTAAACGATAGCGTTTCTTAACACGAATGTTCGGCATAGCCCGCAAATTGTCCGTCCGCTCGTTTTGATTTACGACGGGCGAGTGCGCGTTGACATGTTCCACTTTATTTGAAGCCAGTAACTGGATACTGGAGTTTGATGAATGTGAGTTTCTTTCTCTTTTACGAATGCGTTATTAATTCGCGTTTGATTTACGTTTTCCGTCAGTTTCGGACGCGTTGCGTCACAACGTTACCATGGAGACTTCGAAAACACTGTTTGAGCCCCTTTGGTACAGTCGGCCACACGCTATGATACCCCTTTTGTTCGATTGGCGCCCTTATGCCGCGCGTGCTGAGAGCTGCCATGGGGTATCTGTGACTGTGGCCGACCGTACCTATTGAATTATCACAATTCCCCAACACATAAAAGCCGTCGTGTCTACGTAATGGGCGCATAGTGGCATCTATTTGCACATCATAATTTGAATTGTCGTTTTCACGACTCAAACGTGGGTAAGATGTGAAAGGTAATAAACAACGCGTTATAAATCCTTGGGAACTCCATTCCTTGAGGCACCCTTACTCCGAGGACCCCATTTTCATAGCAATGTTATATTCTGATATTTGTAACCGCACCTTATTATAAAATTGAAGATCAATTGACGATAGGTATGAGTGTTCGATGACAAATATTACAATCATATCTTTTGTTTCAGGTAAGACGGCACTCTGACGGTATTGGATTTATTATTGCGCACAATATCTTCTCTCCCAAAGGAAAGACAGAAAAGAAGAAAAACTAAAAGTGGTCCAAAGTCGATAGACCTACCGGTAAATAGTAATAAATATTAACAAAAAAATATTAAACATCCCTTTAACCCGGCAGAAGTGAATATTTTCTTCCCAGTAGGGAGTGGATTACTTGCATTGCATTCCATTAAGACTTCATAAATCGTCATCGCATTTCATTTCGTTGCTCCACTACGGTAGCGTTTGTAAAGGTGGAGACAAACTGGGTACAGTGTCTTAAGTAGATATACTCTTAAGGGTCCGTATAAGGCTAACTAGCGCCACCAATGTTGAAAAAATCATATCTCGCTTCAGAAGAAGTTTCTGACAAAATCCTAAGATGAGCTCATGCGCCATGCTTTTCTAGATTTTTAAGTGTGGGTACCCAACTCAATTTCTAGTCTTAAGCTAAAAAATTTTCGATAACCGCCAAAAACGGCCGTTTTTGGCGGTTATCGAAAATTTTTTAGCTTAAAAGTAAATTTCGAAGAGGGTATCTACACTTAAAAATCTAGAAAAGCATGGCGCATAGGCTCATCTTAGGATTTTTCCAGAAACTTCTTCTAAAGGAAGATATGATTTTTTCAACATTGGTGGCGCTAGTTAGCCTTATACGGACCCTTAAGCCGTACATTTAACTGATTTTGAATCGAAATCTTATGGTGGTATTAATAGTGGCATCTCAAGCTCTGCCTCGGTCTCAAGCTTGAGCTTGACATTGACCTTAGCCAAGGTCTCAAGTCGGTGATTTTGTTTTCTGAGATCACCTACTTGTGCTCGAGCTTGAGCTGACTACTATTAATGCCACCCTTATGCCCGATTTCACCAACTATACTTAATTTTTAAGAACTTCTTAACTTTTTTACAAACAAAATTAAACTAAGGACTTCTTAAAAAAAGTAGAGAAGTTCTTTAAAATTAAGTATAGTTGGTGAAATCGGGCATTAGACTACCAAATGCTTTCTATCAATTTTAGGTATTATAAGGTTTCATGGAATGGTTTATATCTTAAAATCATACGGGTCCTGAGAACAGATTTTCATATCTCACCTCAACTGGCCACATATACACCGTGGAATTTTAGTGGTTTTAAAGCCGAAGGTATTTTGTTGCACTGGTCATTTTGAGCCAAATTACAAAATTTCATTCCAAAACGCGCGAAAAAAAAACTCACTTCTCCATACAAATGGTTTGTTGTTAAAATTTGTTTAAAAAACACTTCCCAATACAAATGGCTATTGCCAATCGACACCATTTGTATGGAGAAGTGAGTTTTTTTTTCGCGTCTTTTGGAATGAAATTTTGTAATTTGGCTCAAAATGACCAGTGCAACTAAATACCTTCGGCTTTAAAACCACTAAAATTGCACGGAGTATAGGTTTGAAACATTTCATTTACAATACAACACTTCAACGCTCTACGCTACATTCGCCGTCGTGTCAAGGAGTCAATTTCAACATAAAAATTGCCACTATTGTGTTCCAGCCCTAACAGGAAGGATATTTGCATTCATTTCAAAAATTCAGCAGCGAATCTATTCGTTATTTATGCAGTCGACTTGATTCCTTATTACCATTTCATTAGCTCTATTTTCCCACTTTCGCGAGTGCCCGCTAGTTGGGCAAGTTTGTCCTCGTTTACATTTTGTATCTCGGAAGTACTCTTTAGACAGTTCATATTCTATTCATAAGCTATTTTACGTGTTTAATCTACTTTGCTTTAGAGCACTGCTTTTGCTTTTAGTTCGACTTTGTCAACGTTTTGATGGGAAAAGAGCACTGAGGATCATAACTATCATAAGTCATCTTAATATATAAAACAAAGTCGTGTTAGTTACACCATTTATAACTCGAGAACGGGTGGACCGATTTTTATGATTTTTGATTTGTTGGATTTCTCTCCGCCCCGAATAGCAGAATAACCATTAAAACAACGGAAAAACTCACGAGAAAAAAATAAGTCTGCGCGGTCGAAGTCGCGGACAAAAGCTAGTTAGATATAATTATTACTGTTTCATAAAGCTACAATTCAACGGAACGTCAAAGCGCAACAAAAATATTTGGGACGTGATCCCTATTACCGGGTGCTATTACCCTGACCTATTGTAACACCTTGTACACCTACATTATATTCCTTGAAAAGGTCAGCAGAAGACAAGGTAGCTAAAAGGATGGTGATGGTATTTACTGTACTGATTCCTAATTCCTGATGCCTAATTCCTCAAAAAACAACATAATATTCCATGCATGCGACCAGGCATCAGTCATCTAGTCTGAGTTGAGGTGCCACTGGACGCCATCTAGTAAAGATAAAATAGGCTTAAATTGAAGTCAGCAGAAAAATATGTTTAGCGGCATACCTAATCATAAGTTATCCAATTGCAATTGCGTAAGTTACCTTTGCAACAAATCTTCTTACGCAGGGGGCTCTTTCTCGGGAATCTCGCATTCCACACATCTCGAAGGAATAATCTCATTTCGCGGCAAACGTCATATCTCCTATTCTCATGAAGTGATCCTCGACATAAGGCACTGATTGCTGCGAGATGTTTGCCTTTTTCGCTCGACATGACTTGAGTGGTCGGGCGCAGTCGAGATCGAAATGTCATGAAATTTTTCCTTCGAGATGTGTCGAATGCGAGATTTCCGAGAATTAGCCCCCAGATCGAACAAACGCGCTCCAGATCAAATATAGATAAATGGTGACCTACAATCTCAAGCTGTGGGCTTACTAACTATGCGACCACAAGTTTCATCACCGTCCGATGCAAGAGTAATTGCTTTATCCCAGTCCAGTCCAGAAACAAACTCCAGATTTAATAGCCCATCAAACTTAGACGGCTTTCCGGCCAATAACGCTGGCTGTTGCATGCGCGTTCGACAAAAGACCGGTTCCATGGCCAGCTGACCTGGAACCTGGCTAAAAATTCACTCAATCTCCCATCATGATTGGATTGATATGGGGGATACAGGTTCCTACGTTAAATCCAAACATGTTTGTTCTAAACTCTTCACTTCAAACACTATCGTATCGACAGCTTCTAAGACTTATTTGACCGATGTAGCGTCTGTGCGAAAGTCATTAAAATTGTATCGACCATTTATTTGTGCTAATTCTATGAATCGAAAGTTTTTCCCTCGGTCAAAGGACGTTTGTGGAAAAAAAGACGGTAAACCGACGAAATTTTAGTTTTTTCACCTTGGATAAAGTCATAGTAAAACCATAAACAAACTAAAAAAAGTTCCGATACCGAGTATACTTTGAACGCCCTCGTATAAAGCTTGTAGGTTTTACATGCAAAATGCTGAATTTCAACTAGCCCGTTTTCAGCAAGATGCATTTATACTTCAGAACATATTTGTGAAAAGTACTTAAGGCGCTGGGCATAGTGACTTAGCCCGCGCGCAATAAAATGCACAAAAACGATTCCTGTATCAAATACACTAAAAAAATCGTAAATGTTCACATCGCACATGAATAGTCAGAGGGTATTATCTCGGAAAATGCAATTTTTTTTTTACGACGGATTCGAGTTCGCAAAATTTTTCTCTACAATCTGGCAAGACAGCCATATCTGTAGGTTAGTTAAAAGCCGAGAAACGGAGCTTTACGACTGTCTTCCAATTTGATTTGCGATATATTCGAGCAGGCAAGACTGTTACATTTTAGTTAGCCACTAAGCGCCATCCGAAATTGACGGGTCACTCGTGTTATTTCAAGTTATGACAGGTGCTCTCTCAATAATTACTATAAAAAGTTAAAATGTGAGCAGTCTAGAGCGTATTATCTTTTAGTTAATACTCTTTAGCCCGTTTCTAATAATTCCTCATTTGTATTATTTTGACTTAATACTCTATAGTCCGTTTTTTTTTCACAACTTTCTAAATACCATTGGTTTTATATTGACTTAATACCATATTGCCATCGGTTTCTTCTAGATACTACTCTCTGTCCAGTTTTTTTTTGTAATATTTTTTTGTTGTAAACCGAATAATACCCTCTTGACCGATAATAAATTCTAAATTCTTGTGCAAGGAAGGTGGTTTTTGCTGCCAATACCGCTATCAAAGTAGATAATAGTGCTGAAGACCTGGAAATAGCGTAAGAAGACTGTGATGATGAATAAGCCGACCCCACTTATCGTCCATCTGGAGAATTTCTGCCTCTAAGTTCCCCGGATATTATGCCAGATCACCAACTTTTGCATTGCTAACTTAAGAATAACCTAACATAGGTAAAATATTTGAGCCAGTTCGCCAACGTCGCTCGGTAGGGTAGGCTGGCGGCGTTGCCCCACTGGATGGCGAGGCTCAGCCTTTGCCCTTGGTAAGCACCAGCCCTCTGTACACTCGAGGCGTCAACCAGGCACAACGAAATCTCTTGAGAGAGTTTTCGCGCACCTGGTCCCTGAGGGTCTCTACGCCGAATGGCGCAAATATGTAGCCCTGTACCAGGACTGCATATTTGTGCCTCTTGTACCCCGCTGTAGCCGCACCAACGCCGCCGGAGCGGCAGGAGGCCACTTTTATAAGAGACTGTGTTACTATGTCGACTTACGTAGTGTCCCAAAGCAGCGACCGCCACAGTGAGCGTCACCCCATCAGGCCTATTGCCAATGTCTCTGGCTATGCCATGCTAGGCTAGGCTAAGCAGGGACCCGGAACAGATTCAGCCGCAGATCCTGGCTTGGGCCTGCCATGTCTGGCCAAGCGCTCCTGGCCGATTAGGTCGATCATGCTGTCGACCGAGGACAGGAACGCTGGCAGCGCGATGCTTGAAGGCATTCTTATGCCCAAGCAACCGTGACGGATCGACAATTTGGTCTGGGTCTATCCTCTAAAGGGCAATTTAGGACTGCTTATAAGGTTTATCTTATAATTTTGCCTTAATGTTGAATAGCGTAATACGTACAATAATTTATGAGTAAGAAAAAAAGTAAGATGTAGCCTGTACAATTGTACATGTCCCACTAGCTGGGCAAAGGCCTTCTCTCCCTACGCGTGCTATACAATGCGGATTGGCTATTTTTGGTATAATGCCTCATACGCTCAGGTTTCCTCACGATGTTTCCCTTCACAGTCAGCGAGAGGTAATTGCTACTACAAATTCACAAACATAATTCTGTCATATTTGGCAAATTCATCGAATTTGATGAATTTAATCTTTCGTAGGAATCGTCCTGCACTGGGGATCTTAGGAGGCACAGTGATGAGTGAGTAAAAATATGAGGCCAATTCATTTTTTTCTTCGTCAAGGAGGTTCTCTCTAAGCTCGCACTTCGATAAATTGTGTTCGAAACCAATTGACTAACAATTTTGTGTCATCTATTCCTACCCCCTTAGCACGCTACCATTTTGCCTACTCTCAACTGTCACCTTAGCCACTGTTAACTGTCATCTCAGTAGTGTTAAGCGGCTAAGGTGACAGTTGAGAGTAGGCAAAATGGTAGCGTGCTAAGGGGGCAGGTCTAAAATTACTGATTGTGTGTCGCCTCCATGTTTCCTCGCTAGAAATATTGATTGTTCCTAGATTTTTAATTACAAACGACTACCTTTAATAACTTTTTCTTAAAGTAAATAGCACAGAGGAAGTAGTTTATTTGAAATGAATTAATTTAATGTAATTATAAGCGACCTAAAACTAAATTAGATTGTATTAGTTTAAGTACTATTTGAAGACTGAAATACCCAATTATTTATACCAATTTTTGTTTGTTGGGAAATATGTGACTTATTTTGTTATTTACTTCATGATTACTTAAGAAAACTAATGTCAATGATAACAAAAGTCTGCTTTCATGATTTTAAATTAGTTTTAATACACTTTAAAAGATATAATTTTCAAATTCAGGTAAAAAGACCTGTATTATTTTGAAATAATACATTAGAATTGCAAAAAAAAACTGGCTATAGAGTCATAAATACAAATTAATTCAATTTTGTCGGGCTATACAGTATTATCTTGATAGAGAGTCAGGAAAAACAGTATAACTATTAATCTACTTCTTTTCAACTCTATTTTTTTCATGAATCATGCAGAGAAAGAATCAACCTACAACGCAAATACAAAAAGTTATCAATATGTGGCCTGCATCAAATGTTACAAATTTTCAAATATTCAAAACGCGTTTTCTCGAAACTCACTTTTTTGAGATAATACCCTCTGACTATTCATGTGCGAATATCAAACCCTAGAATTAGGTGAGAGCTATCTAAAACAGCCAGTTTTGTGTTGATACCCATAACAGATTGCAAGATATTTTTTTTGAAAGAAAGTGCGCCGCCTATTTTATTTCATCAAAAATATCTTCAAAACGTTTATGAATGTCAACACGAAACTGCCTGTTTTAGCTAGGTCTCACCTAATTCTAGGGTTTGATATGTGAAAATTTTCGATTTTTTTGTGTATTTGATACAGGACTCGACTTTGTGCATTTTTCTTGGCGCGCGGGCTATTCACTATGTACAGCGCCTTAACTGAAAATTACTCATCAAACTTATCTTCAAGTGAGCCTTCTACATTTAGCTAACTCTTTCGGGTTAACACTCCGAATAAACTACGGAGAACTAATAAAATAACATGACCATTGCCTCTCTATTTATTGATTCTCAAACGCGCTCTCGTGGAGAAGCGTTTCGTTCGTCGCCGCCTGTTGCAAATTATGTTACGATGAGCTGGGGGGTTACCATTGACGGTATTGCGTTCATATCGTCAAAGTTTTTTTTATTAATTTCTCTTTGAATTCGCACAGTCATGCTTTGATTTTAAATACTTCGTAATGTTCATTCAAAGGTAAGGCTGTTTTGTACAAGAAAAATAAATTAAAAAAAAAGTAAAAAATGCGTCTTAATTCATGATATTGATTTTTATAAATTGCGCCAAATTGAAAAAAATGCGTCAGGGGTAAAGGGGCTTTGCAGGGGCCTGAGTCTGTAACGCCATGCTGCCAAAATGGGCCAGTTGACGGCTTCAATTACGATTTATTAATTCTCGCGGTCCTTTTAATGTTTTCGTATTACAGCAAAGAATATTCTGATTCTAATTCTAGAGGATTAGTTTGGAGAAAAACGAGGAAACCCGTAATAAGCGTCATTCCGGGCACAGTGTTATGGTTGTGGTGGTAATATGGCCTTGACAGTGTATGGGTGTGATAAGTATTATGGTCGTGTAAGGGGTCACGGCATAAAAAAGGTTTAAAAAAACTCTAGTCTACACTAGACTTGAATAAAGGAATGTTCCTATATTCGGCTTTTTAAGTGTAAGTTTTTTTATTTTCAAATAATTCGCCGTGATAATAGTTATTTGTTATGCAAGAATGCAAAATTATTGTTTGCGGCGAGTGCTTGTATTGAAAATCGAGCTAGCGAAGGTTTCTAAAATTGAGCCACGAGCGTAGCGAGTGGTTCAAAAAAAGAAACCTGAGCGTAGCGGGGTATTCAGAAGCTCGAGACGCAAATAATATTGCATTCGTGCGAAACACAAAACTTTTCATCTCACAGAAGCGAGGAAAATATATGTTAGAAAGTGCCGCGAACTCAGAAATTTTGTGACCCCCAGCATTGGGTATGTTTGAATGGATCCTCGGTATGGCAAAGCGATTTAGGCGGCGGCGGTGCCTCCAAAACTATGCGTTAACAATGTTGTGGCGGCAAGTTCATTGTTCGGTCAGTTTCGGCCTCCTCGGAATGGTATGGGCATCCGTATCCGTGGCAGTTTACAAAGCTTTGTAAACTGGTTATGATTCAATATTACAATCCGAAACTTTGCTGCATCTCTATCTTTGAAAGCCCGCGAAAAGTTTAGCCTCTAGAATATACAATAATGTATTAATGGTTCGAAAAGCAGCAAGGTATTGAGATGATTTATACAGCGTCCATTGGCGTCTTCAATCATATCAAGTGAAGTAACAATCTAGCAATTTGCAGGCAAGTTAAAAACGTAGCGAATTGACAGCGAGCGAAAAAAAAAATTACACGGTTTTTTTATTACTTATTTTTTCGGTACCAGACTTACCGAGTGCATAGCCACATTTCATGGTATTTTGGCTTATTACGACATCGAAATTAATAAAATATATGATCATATATATTTATGACATTTATTTATATTTTTTTGACTTAAGTTCACTTGCGTCAACCAGGGTTAGCCAGTTAACTCTGAGTTAAGACGGAACGCGGGTAGCCGGCTGCTCCATACAAAAAATACAAAAAGGGAGACCTGTTTCCTCGCTGGATAATTATTTTAGAAAAAATATGTTTATGCCATTCAATTTATATGTACCTCTGCCATGTCCCTATGTTGTCCTTTTTTAATTATTTTAATAAAATTTATGTAAATAATTAATATAATAAAAAAAGGAAAACATAGGGACATGGCAGAGGTAAATATAGGGGTCATTCCTGAGAAAAGCGTTCTTCGCTGAGATCGGTGGCTTTTATTTTTTTTTCAAGATAGGTGAAAACTAAAAATACACCGTAAAATATGGCTTAAAAACTAGTCAATATGTCGATGAGGCACACCTGTAGGCTTTATAGATTAATGAAAATAAATCTTCTTTTTTAACAAGCCACCGATCTCAGCAAAAAGGCCACCGATCTCACATCGTCACGTCTAAAATTATTATAAACAGTAATTACAGTGAATAATAAACGTTTTTTCTAAATTTAAACATCACTCATGAACTGACACAGATAAAAGGGGGCTAAATTAAGCAAAACATTTCTATTAAACATCCTAAAAATTATCAAAAAAATCATATTTTTATTTTCATAAAATCATTGTAAAAGATCAATTCCTAAGCTAAACATGCAAAATTATAGTCAACAAGCCTTTGCATCTATTTATACAGCGTCCAGTGGCACCTTCACTTACACTAGATGGGTGAAGAGACCAGTCGGCGCTGCAGTGTCTGGGATATTGTTTTAGATGGAGTAGGCTTGCCCAGCACCTATACCATCCTGACAGCTTGGTCGGCCTAGCCCACAAGAGAAGTCATTACGTGTGGAGCCAACTAAGTTGCGGGTTTCATCACGATGTTTTTCCTCACGTTAGGGAGGGGTTTAGGTACTTCAAATTTACAATTTTTTTTTTTTTTTTTTTTTAACTTTGAAAAGAAACAAAGTCATGTTACATGCCTGCGCTGGGAATCGAACCTGGTTCTCTCGCATCGGCGACCAATGCTCTATTATGTGTGTGACTGTAATAATTATACACCAAAATTGTCTGTCTATACGGATTTTGCTTTTTATTTGCGTGAAATTACATTTCCTTGCAAAAAACAGTACCTTAATAGCTTAAATGAAGTCTAAACATTAGTCCATAGAAACAAACTGATACATTTTGAATTAGTCATAGCATCTCGTTCGGTGTGGTATCTAAAGAATCTATGAAATTGATACAATATGTTGAAAACTTCTTTGAGATCCTTGGCTAATAACTGAGATCGGTGGCTTAAATCCACCGATCTCAGTGCCACCGATCTCAGAAATAACTAAAATGTAGCTTTTTCTCTTAAACTATAGAAGCAATCGTATTTATTTATACGGCAATACCTACTCAGGGATATACGCATTCATGTACTTAGGACAGTTTAGTGTAGTCTTGTTTACTATACTAGCAAAACGTGCCACCACTTTCAGCTACCTTACCGAACCAAAGTTTAAAAAAAGTCAAGAACTTACGTAAAAGTTTAGGCATGAAAGATAGTGACACATACGAACCATAATAGTTGACAAGGACCATTTGACGATATTTTGAACCAGTAACTAGAAACTTGCCGCGTATTTAAGCTTGTATAAAAACATACTTTCGTTGCACGATTTAAACTTTGCTCGCCGCGTGACATTTCTAGGAATGTCTACAGACACAAGAGTTTTCATTTTATTAGAATGCTGGATATACGATTGGATAGAGGCACTCATTGGGCATTTAGAAAGGTATAAATTAGCATAGTAGTGGGCAAATGAGTAAAACCACAAACAAAAACATACCAGGCCCACACGCGTGTGACATGCAAAATACTCGCAAAATCACCCATTTTTTTACCTTCAAAGGGATATTTAGGCAATTTCCTCTATAAAATATTGATTTTATTTGATATGCCTCAATGGACCGTTAGTTGAGTAGACGATTAAGCGCTAATTTAGTACTGTGTGATGTATAGTTTAGTAGATACTAGGGTGTGACCAAAAAAATCGACCTCTCAAAGAATGACCCATAGATTGAATGGCATAAACATATTTTTTCTAAAACAATTATCCAGGGAGGAAACAGGTCTCCCCTTTTGTATGGAGTTGAGGTTACCCGCGTTTCTTAACGCGGTTCGATCTAGCTAACGTCATTTGTATGGAAATGTCAAGTTAACTTAGAGTTAGTTTCCTAACCCTGAGTGAAGTCCGCTTTAGTGTTTTACATGCAGATTTAAGAACATAATAATATAAAAACAGGAACCGGTAACCTTTTTAGTGAATTAAACTGTTCCGGGCGACTGTACCATAAGCAAACAGATTGTAAAGAGACTCAAACGCTGCTAAATTATTCTTTACAAAGGCTGAAGTACACTCTCAAGGAGGCCTTTACAAAGGCTGAAGTACACTCTCAAGGAGGGATGGAGTGTTTATTTCCTAATTTACGGGCTGAATACCTAAGAACGACGCCATTGTGGGTCCTGAAAAATTAAAAGCCTGCCCCGTCTTACGCCATTACCTATTATTCTCTGTTGTTATTTCTTTCGTGAACTCGTATCTGTATTATAAAAGTAAACGCATCTACGTAATTCATCACCAGATCTTCACCATTATTTTTTTGAGACCACACTATTCTTTCAAACAAAAAAATAATAATCTCAAAATCGTCTACATAGAAAAAGTTCTGAGGTACAAACATAAATAATAAACATACCTACGGTACGAATTTTGAGTATCTCCTCCTTTTTTCAAGTCGGTGAAAAACTTTATAAATCATAATTTTTTATAAGGTTAAAAAATTCGCTCGGGACAGGATTTGACCCCGCACGCAACCTCTTGCATTCCGTGCAGGCGCTCTACCAATTGAGCTACCGATTCAAGTAACTGTCGATGCGTATTTTCTTACCTCACTGATACGCGTCTTACGGACGATGGGGCGCCATCTAGTGTGATAGTTTGCACTTATCTACACCATCCTTGAAGTTACTTGAATCGGTAGCTCAATTGGTAGAGCGCCTGCACGGAATGCAAGAGGTTGCGGGTTCAAATACTGTCCCGAGCGAATTTTTTCACCTTATAAAAAAAAACTTTATAAAGTTCACTTTTTGTTTTTTCTAAAGCACTAACCCGTGCTAGGGAATAATTTAAACATTTATCATTTTTTAGGTTGCGGGTTCAAGTCCTGTCCCGAGTGAATTTTTTCAACTTATTATAAATGTTTATAAAGTTCCCTAGCACGGGTTAGTGCTTTAGTTACAAAATACAAAAAGTTTATGAATCAGCTTATAGTTTAAGTCGAGCACTCATCAATGTGGATTTAAAAGATCCGAACGTTCAGCACCATAAATAAGTACGGTCGGCCACAGTCACAGATACCCCATGGTGGCGCGCGGCATAGGGGCGCCAATCGAACTAAAAGGGGTATCCTAGCCTGTGGCCGACTGTACCATGTGACGTTTTTGTTTTCCACTCCATCGGGCGTCGCGGCGGGTGCAGACTCACTTATCTGTGAAAAGCGGTAGACGAGACGGCTCTATCGATCGATGAGTGGTAAGGTGACCACTCATCGATCGATAGAGCCGTTTTTCATTAAACAAGCTATAAAATACAGTGAGCTTATAGGTTACACTTTATTGCACAAGAAACAAAAAGATAAATTTAACTACCTGAGATGTGAGTCATACTAGTAGTTCGCTCCGAACTGTAATTCGCAACCCATAGTTTTTGGTTCTGAAGTCCGTTATTGGCTTATTCAAAACTTTTGGCTATTATAAGAAACTAATTTCAATAATTTTTATTGTGGTTCAGTAGTTTGGATTTTACAAAATTTCAAAGATTCAGTTTTATGACGTCACGCGACGGTCTGCATACTGTTGGCGGTCATAGGAACAAAACATTTTAGCGCATAAAAATAAAACTACTGGACCAAAATTAAAAATATTTAAATCAGTTTCTCAATATTGTCAAAAGATAAGATTAAGCCAATAACGGACTTTCGAACAAAAAACTTTGGGTTCCGAATTTCGCGATGTGTAACTTTTTGCTAACCATTCGCACACGCGCGCGCCTCCAACTTTACAACCTCATATTATCTCGGCAACCACTCGACCGATTTGGCTCATGTTCTAACCTAAAAAATATTTTAATTTAATTTATCCGCCTGCCTTTCATGATTATCCGACGAAATTTACAATATAAGTTATCGCCGAATGAACATTCATACATAGGTACAAACAAACATACATTACAAACGCCAGTTGTTTCTCTAGAAATAGAAAAGATGCCCGTGTATGATGCCCATGGAAGGACTCTTCCCTGTCACGCCAACCTCCATGTTTTCTACTTGTAAGTGTGTTTTCAACTGCCACATGTATTTTTTAAGGTGTAATAGATCTGTAAAATTTAATCTTGCCAGTATGGACTGTATCTTGAATATAGGTCGAGTATGGAGTGCTCAGGAGCGCCGTTTTTCTGTGAATCTAGGCGTCAACACATTGAAATAAAAATAATAAGCTTTCATGTGTCCCATAAATTACATCAGGCCTATCATTATTCCCATCGTAACGCCCTTTTCTCTAGTGTTATCGTTGGTTCAAGCCAAGAATCTGCCTCTTCATTACTTACATAGAAAATAATATTTACATTAGTCTCAGTACGATCTATTTCATTCAGTGGTACAAAAACAAATACTCGTACGATATTTTAGCCATTTCCGCATTTTTTGTCAAGAATAGACGGACTCGACAATTTTCCAGAGTGACATTCATTGCTGAAAAAAAGAATAAAAGTTTTTCGTTGTCGACTTTTCTCTATAAACGTTTACGTTTCAAAATCAATACACGTGCAACTCGCGTGAAACTGACGTAAAACGAACGAACGTAACGTTCGAGGTTCGAAATGCGCGGAGTTTTTTTTCTGGCTGACGGCCATTAATTTGGCGTGCGCGGCAACTTTTTAAAACACTGTTAATCATAGCAACTGACAATCGGTCAAACCTGCCAGTTACACACAGCCACGAAAATAAAATGAAGAATGAGATTACGTGTTGGTGAGGTCAAGGATATATTTTTAGGCAATGTCCTACTGAACGAGCTTTCAGTTTGGTTAATTCTATAAAATTATCATTTAAATTTCTTTGTGCGTATTCGTAAAGTACCTGATAGAGAAGATTATGTGGTATCACTTCCTACACATGTAGGCGTAGCTATACCTTGTGACGTCAACGCCTCACTCATTCATGTTGATTAAAACTATAATTCAAACTTCATTGTGCTGCGGTGCGGAACGCAACTTTCACATTGGAAATGAGCCTGAATAAACAACGATGAAATTGAATGACGTCATAGGAACCGGATAGAGCTGGGTCTAACTAGATTTATTGAAGCATTCGATGATCGATGGTATTTCTGGGTTAAAGAACTAATAGTGTTGGCTAGAATTCAAGGTTTTTATTCTGTCTGTGATCTCTCTGTTGTTAAATGGATCGGTGGGTGCAGATTCGTTTCAGACTTTCCCCATGGTGTTTACTTTAGCTAGTGCATATACATAGGTAGGTATTTTATTATTGAATAATCTTTCTAGAGGTGTAGATCAGAGAGCGAGGTTGAAGCTTCGGTTAGGTTATCGTAGGTTAGGTTATCGTAAGAGGTAGGGGCCATCCCTGGTGTCAGGGGTTTTCGGCCGCCCAAAGGGCTTCCGACATGGCTTCAAAATAATTTCCTTAAAGTAGTATGACGTTAAACAAAACGAATGAATAAATATTCAATGAATATAAATATAACTGAAAAGGTAAAACCGAATTTTGTCGGTTGAAAGTTTTTCTTCTTGAGAGAGGCGAGGAAACAGATAGAAGTAAAATAACAAATGAGTTCGAATAAAATGTATATCAACAGTAGGCACCTACCTAATATTATAATAATACAAAGCTTACACTGCAAATGGGGGTGTAACATTCTAATGGGACATACACACCAATGTCGTGTGTAAATCATAGGTGTCTGTCTCTCTCACACCTAAGCTGTCTGTAAGAGAAAGCATCTGGAATGTGTTTTTGTCAGTCCAAGAGCTTGTCTACACAAAGCAATATTTTATGACCAGTTGGAGCACACGTATTGCTTCGTGTCACAAAATGTCCTAACTCTTTTTTGCAGGATGTAACGTACTGGTCAAAAGGACGACATTAAAGAAATCTTTGAAAATTTCCAATTTCTATTTTAAACTCTCAAGATAAAAATAAAAAATAACCTTTTTGCTATTGGATTTAGTTCAATTTCAACCACGTGTTTGTGTGCATAGGTGCATTTTGATAGTTTAAAACATTGTGAAAATCCATGAAAAAAAAAACACGCTATTTTTCGCCCGTCTACTTAAAATGAGGGCCGTTTATTCCCAGATCGTATGCAATATTTTCTGACAAACACGATTTTACAGTAATTATTACTCTCCCGTTTCGTATGTGACATAACTTTTTATAGTGGCGCTTAAAATAGTGAAAAAGTGAAATGATTTCTGTGCTATTGTCATCTAAGTGCGGTAAGAATCTCACGAGTTTCTTGCAAGAAAGCTCGGTTCTCACTTCATAATAACCTAAGCATTTCTAATTAAAATACCTATGTAAGTGTTGACTATTAATAGGTACACTTATGAGGTGCTGAGAAAGTTACTAAACGACAATAGGAACTTGTCACTCTGCATATCGTATAGTTTCTGGTTTAGCTCTTTGATTTTTAAATAGCTTTTTTCCTCAAACACCCCAAATTCTAAATGTGATTTCCAACAACTTTTGTTCTACGACTTTAGTAAAAGCGCGTTTGTTCCATACAAAAAAAAAAAAATGTTTTTTTTACGCGCAGGGTAACTAATCGCACCTCGCTCCGCGTAGAAAAAAAAAACGAATGTTTTATTTTTTTGTATGGAAAAAATCCGCTTTGACCAAAGTCGCAGAACAAAAGTGGTTGGAATGGAAATCTCATTTTGAGAAGTTGACGTGTTTCAGCAATAAAGCTATTTAAAAATCGCTCTGTAACCTACCAACTTACGCGATATAATGAGTAACCACCTCAAAAAATGCTTTACTCGATATTTTAACCCAAGTGTAAACAGACCTTTAGAAAGCCCCGCTTTGTTAAGGTAATAAGGTTTTACGCGGGCTTTTGTTTGCCAAGATGACGTTGATTCCGCGCGTTCGCTATAATGTGCCTTAATGTAATGTAACACCCTGTAGATGGGACGTCTTCGACCATTGTTCGAGTTTATAACCTCACTTAGATATTTTCTAGAAACGCGCGGCAAATGGGGCGCCTGGAAACGTCGATCGGGTTTCAAATAATATAATAGGCACTCGGAGAAAACTGAAGATTGTATAAAGGGTGCTAAAAGACCGCCGTCATACCCGAATGGCACGCATACTAGACACAAATGAAGAATGTCCGTGGGTCTGTTAAATCACTTGAAACTTTATGACCGTGTAGCCTAAAAATTTAGAAATACACCTGTTTTTGTTTCATTCAAATCGAGCCAGTAGTTTTAAAGTTACGACGGTTTTAGTTTCCGTCCTTTTGGAGTTTTTCGCGCGAGCGCGGTAAACCCGCGTGACGTCACAATTCAACACGCACCCGACACATACACCGCAACACTCATTCAAACGGCTGTATCTTTGGAACCGTACTACGTAGCCAGTTGAAATTTTCAGAGATTATGTTTTATTATGGTACATTACCCAAGAAATAATAAAAATAAAAAAAAATATTAAAAAATAAGAGGGGTCCCCATACAAAAAACGTTGTTTTATACTTTTTGCTCTATAGAAAAAACGGTAAGACATACAAGCATCAAACTTGGTATGATTATAGGACTTACTCCATAGTATAACAAAAAAATATAAAAAACGGTCAAGTGCAACTCGGACTCACGCGCCGAGGGTCCGTATAACCAGTTTTTTTATTGTACGGTGGTACGGAACTCTCAGTGCGCGAGTTCGACTCGCACTTGGTCAGTTTTTCTGTGTGTTTAGTCAGTGTTACAGTAGTGTTTTAATATAATATTACTTATTTATAACGTTAAAAATTCGCTAGGGACAGGTTTTAAAGCCGCAAGCTATGTTTAAAATATTCCCTAACACGGGTTTGTACTTTAAATAATATATTCTTACTTAGCTATGGATGTCGGCTTTAAAAAATGAAAAATGACCTGACTAAACACAAAAAAACTGGCCAAGTGCGAGTAGAACTCGCGCGCTGAGAGTTTCCTACCGCCCCATACAATAAATGAAACTGGTTATACGGACCCTCGGCACGTGAGTCCGAGTCGCGCTTGACCGTTTTTAGGGTTTCGTACCCGAAGGGTTCCACACGGGACCCTATTACTAAGACTCCGCTGTCCGTCCGTCTGTCCGTCTGTCTGTCCATCTGTCCGCCCGTCTGTCACCAGGCTGTATCTCATGAACCGTGATAGTTAGACAGTTGAAATTTTCACAGATGATGTATTTCTAATGCCGCTATAACAACAAATACTAAAAAACAGATTAAAATAAACATTTAAGGGGGCTCCCATACAACAAATGTGATTTTATTGCCTTTCTTATAGATGGTAAGGAACCCTTCGTGCGCGAGTCTGACTCGCACTTGGCCAGTTTTTATATTATTTTGTTATACTATGGAGTAAGCCCTATAATCATACCAAGTTTGTTGCTTGTATGTCTATCCGTTTTTTCTATAGAGCAAAAAGTATGAAACAACGTTTTTTGTATGGGGACCCCTCTTATTTTTTAATAGTTTTTAATTTTTATTTTTTCTTTGGTAATCCACTATAATAAAACATAATCTCTGAAAATTTCAACTGGCTACATAGTACGGTTCCAAAGATACATCCCTTTGAATGAGTGTTACGGTGTATGTGTCGGGAGCGTGTTGAATTGTGACGTCACAGCAGCTGACGACCGCGCGCCCGTCGCACAGGTAGTTTAAAATTAAATATCTCGAGAAGTATAAGTCGTATCAAAAAAATTTTTTCACCCAATGTTTCCATTTTTAATAGAGTGTATGGTAAGATAAAAATCAAAAGTTGATGGTATTCTTCATTCTTGCTGCGACATGTTTTGTATAAATAATACAAAACGCACGCACTGAGGGTCCGCACAACCAGTTTTTTTTACTTGTATGGCCGTACGGAACACTCAGTTCGCGAGTCCGACTCGCACTTGGCCGGGTTTTCTTCCCTTACTTGTTATGTAGGTAAGTATATTTGTTTAAATTTGCGCTTTCAAAGATGACCCTCAAAGTACACCGTATTTGAAAGGGATTTCGTCATGAAGGGTATCTGCGGCTTTAATATCTTAAAAGGTACGACCTTTGCGTTAAAAAGATTAAGAAGTTCATGCCCTTTTCCCCTTAGGAATCTTTGAAAGGCCGACGTATTTTCGTCAAGTTTTGGTGATAAAGATTCCTAAGGTTATATTTGACCAAATGAATAGAAGGTTCCTGAAAAGTTTAATCTTAGACCTTTGAGCTTGGAAATATATTTTTGTTTAGGTCATGGTAAGCGGTGGTGGTCTAGTGGGTAGAATAGTGGACTCTGAAGTGAAAGGTCCCTAGGTTCGATTCCCGGAGAGGGCATGTATCTATGACTTTGTTTAATTTCAAAGTTACGTACATTTGTGAATTTGTAGTAGCAATACCACTCGCTGACCGTGAAGGAAAACATCGTGAGGAAACCTGAGCGTGTGAGGCATTATACCCTCAACGCAAAAATCGCCAACCCGCATTGAGCACGCGTGGTGATTAAGCTCGAACTCTCTCTCTGAGAGAAGGCCTTTGCCCAGCTAGTGGGATATGTACAATTGTACAGGCTACATCTTACTTTTTTTTTACATGGTACAAAACCTCTTTTTAATAAATGCCATCACCTTTTAAGGTGAAATACGTCTCACAACTAGCGCCGCCAGTGGAAAAAAAATCATATCTTTTTTTTGGAGGCGTTTTTAGCAAAAAACGCTCCTGCGATTCCTCAACGCGAGGCTTAACTATTTTTAGGACCTAAGGTTTGGATTCCAGATCCTAGAACTTAAGAATGCAATCGCTTCTCGCCAAAAGTGGCCACTTTTGGCGAGAATCGATTGCATTCGTAGGAAATCCAATGCTGGAATCCAAACCTTAGGTCCTAAAAATAGTTAAGCCTCGCGTTGAGGAATCGCAGGAGCGTTTTTTGCTAAAAACGCATCCAAAAAAAAGATATAATTTTTTTTTCCATTGGCGGCGCTAGTTGTGAGACGTATGGCGTCTTAAGTTAAAATAATGATAAAGTTGGTATCTGTTCTGTCGGTCATTCCAATGTCGGAACGGCGGGTTCAAGATACCATTATAGGTATTCAAAAGCATGTAAGGTACAGCCAATGACACGTAAACTTGTACATTTTCGTAGCAAAATTCGCCCGTAACGTTACTAAATAGAACGTGTAAAACTCCAAAGTCTCAAACTGATTTTTTTTATTCATTATTCAATAAATACATTATATACACTGAACGCCAAAAGTCACGATATAAATTAAATTAATATTAGGTATATCTACTACTAGGTGAAAAAAATAAAATAAAATCCTTACCTTTGTCTATAACATTATTTGATTGTTTCTGTTTGACCTCGGTTCGAACAGTTTTTCCCATACTTCGCGGGTCCGTCCGAAGCTCTAAACGCAATCATTTATTCGGATCATTGATTCGTGTAATTTTGTTTGCGCAGTAGACTTCAAAAGATTCCTTTCCAAAATGTCCAATAGATAGAGGGCTGTTGCCAGAGGGCCCTCAGCATTTTTGGGCACCACGTCATACTCCGGAAAAACAGATAATTTTGCACCAGATGGAAAGCAGACGGGCGAGAGGCAGACACCAATACGCTGGTCCTATGCCCCAAAGAGGGCAGCAGGTGGATCCATCCAGCACGCATTCCATCGTATCCATGACCGTGATGAATGGAAAACTATTTGAACGAGCGAGCGAAGCGAGCGAAGTTCTCCGAGTCTACTGGAACAATCCGGCGTTTGTATTTATGAATGTTTGTATGTATGAATGTTCGTATGTATGTTTGTATGTATGTTTGTATGTATGAATGTTCATTCGATGATAACTTGAGTAAATTTAGTCGGATCATCATGAAATTTGGTAGGCAGGTAAATGAGGCAAAGAGAATTTTTAAGTTCGAACATGAGGCAAATCGGTCGAGGGGTTGTTGAGATATGG
This sequence comes from Zelleria hepariella, assembly GCA_949319315.1. Classification (NCBI taxonomy): domain Eukaryota; kingdom Metazoa; phylum Arthropoda; class Insecta; order Lepidoptera; family Yponomeutidae; genus Zelleria; species Zelleria hepariella. The sequence continues at coordinate 2,449,508 of OX439383.1, read as the reverse complement.
GGTCGCGAGTTTAAAGTTCGGGGCGAACCACTAGTGTATATGGTCACGATCCTCAGAATTGAGGGACCGATACAGGAGAAGAAGATAGGCAGACTCTTCTTTTGCGACGAGATTGCTGTTCATAGCCGATCTGTTTTTCATACAAGTTGTATGGGATTTCTTGGCACTTTACTACAGAGGTACGTTCAATCTTGGAAGTTGCCACCTTGACTTTACTTGGAGGGATATGGAATATGGAGGAATGTTTGTCCGACGATAACTCGCAAATCGATGGTAGGCTAATAAAATTAAACGAACATATTTTTAAACTTCGGACATGAGCAAAATCAGTTCAGTGGTTGCCGAGATACAGGGTTCTAATAATTCGGAAGGCAAAGTTTTTTGTTCGAAAGTCCGTTATTGGCTTAATCTTATCTTTAGACAATATTGAGAAACTAATTTCAATATTTTTTATTTTGCTTCAGTAGTTTTGTTTTTATGCGCTAAAATGTTTTGTTCCTATGACCGCCAACAGTATGCAGACCGTCGCGTGAAGGTCATAAAACCGTAACTTTGAAACGTTGTAAAATCCAAACTACTGAATCAAAATAAAAAATATTGAAATTAGTTTCTCAATATTGTCTAAAGATAAGATTAAGCCAATAACGGACTTTCGAACAAAAAACTTTGCGTACCGAATTGTTTAGAACAGTAGGTACAACGCGAGTTCACAGTTCGGGGCAAACTACTAGTTTCAAGGATACAGCTGAATTGTTCTAGAGGTCTATTCCTATACATATTATAATGGAGCCGTGGCGATGCTGTCGCTTTTTGTCGTATCAATTTATTGCTGCTTTTTCTTTCTTTTTTATCTCAGGAAAAATAATTGAAATTGTTGCTTTGATATCATCACTAGTCAAAGCGAGCTTCGCTTTCTTTGAAAATGTAATTCAGTTTGATTGAGTTCGTGAGAGGTTGGTTATTTTGCACGTCCGGAACAATGTGCCATACCAACCGACGTTATTGTAAGAAAGCGGGTTTCTGATAGGGTGACAGCAGATGCAAATTTTCATTAGAACATAAATAAATAAACACAAATACAACCAATGAGTTTCAAAAGTAATTGAATACAACATTAAAATGTTGTATTGTTGTTTTGCGTTGACTTTAAAATAGCTCCGCCATACGAATTGTGAAGAAAGCCGTGATCACAATCTAGTGGCGTACACAAGTATAAAACCCAGAGCATTCCGCTACAAGAATAAAATTGTCACAGAGAATAATTGCCTTCGGGACATCTGCGGCAACTGTGTCGTCTCACGCAGAGACTGTTTGAAAGACTTCTTTAACGTTAAAACAGCTGTTTCTGTGACCTACAACTTTGTCTTTTAAAAAGTCGGTTAGGGTGGTATTCTAGAACGCTACTTAAACTCAGTTCAAACTAGAACGCTACTTAAACTCTGTTTAAACTCAGTTCAAACTAGAAAGCTCCTTGAACTCTGTTTAAACTCAGTTTAAGTAGAGTTTAGTACTGTCGACTGTCGATAAAACAGTGCATGTTTCGATTTGAATATCCCTCCCTTCATATCAAAACATGCACTGCTTTATCGACAGTCTGAACTCTGTTTAAACTGAGTTTAAGTAGCGTTCTAGAATACCACCCCTAGGCGTACTTGCGTCACTCAGGGTTAGCAAACTAACTCCGAGTTAACTTGACATTTCAATAAAAATTTTGACGTTAACTCAGAGTTAACTCGCTAACTCTGGGTGACGCAAGTGGACCCTAGTCTGTTAACTGCAAGCGAGGTTGAAACCCTTATAAAAATAATACAAAAAAATACTTTACTATTATTAAGCTATTGCACTGATTCCCAGTGATTTTCTGCTGTCCATTGAGCAGTTCCATTCTACATCTCCATTCAACAGATTATAATCCGCGCGGAATGAGAATGGGATGGAACCTTGTCAAAGTCAAACGAAAACATACTTTATTTTACTTTGACAAGGTTGCTTCGACGCGAGTTTGCTTACCGCGCGCGTCTCAGTTCCAAAAGATCGCATCCCATTCTCATCCCGCGCGCATTATACAAGATATTTTCGTTGAAAAAAAGCGCGCCGCCTATTTTTTTTCAGCAAAAATATCTTCAACATGTTTATGAATATCAACATGAAACTGGCTGTGTTAGATAGCTCTCACCTTATTCTAGTGTTTGATTATGTTAACTTTTTCGATTCGTTTAGTGTATTTGTTACAGGAATCAATATTGTGCATTTTTCTTTGCGCGGGCTATTTACTATGCACGGCGCCTTAAGTATCTTTCTGTCTCTACGGATTTGTCACAAAAGAACGTGACAGAACGACACTTAAGTATGTGTTTACTTATTCAAATTCCCAGTTCAGAAACCGGGCGTAATTCGTTTAAAGTTAACGTCCCAATGTTCATCAAAGATGGACAACAGTGACGGCTTATAACGCCTGCAAAACAGCACAAAGCTAAAGATTTTGCCTCTCCGTGTTTTGTACAAGACGCTCCGAGTAAAATGAGACATAAAGCTCACTCGAGGTCGTCAATAGAACTCTAGTTTTCAGACGTTCATAATCGTTTATTACCTACGCTCTCTTAGCAAAAACCAGGTCAGAGCAAGAGTAAAAGAGTGGAAAACACGGAAAAGTTTGCTGAAGCATACACGAAAGTTGAAAAGGACTTTCTCGACACAGGTTTTGTTTTTTTTTTTTAATAGTAATTAAATACGGATTTACTTCTTTTTGTTTTTTTTTTCTAAAGCACTAACTCACTGGATGTCCCAACAAGAACACTAAAATAAGCGACCATTATAATTTTATTAATATTTTTGTTTAAATTGAATTGAACTAAAATTGTTTATCTTTTAATTTAAATTAGGATTTTACTTTCATAAAATAAGTTTTTCTTCCTCAAGTAGTGAGGATGAAAGTGTTACCCTTGTATCGGACGCAAATTATTCGTAAGTACCCTTATTTTCTCACAGAGGGTGACAAAAAGTAGAGTGTTCACTGGCAGCAACATTAGAGTACTTTGAATCCTTTGCTGCGCTTAGGATCCTACTTTAGAAACCCTCGCTACGCTCACGATTCTACTCTAAAATCCTTCGATCCGCTCAGGATTCAAAGAAACACTCTCGCCTTAAAAATTGTGTTTTACTCCCTCTGGTAACAAGCTACAATTTTTTTTTTTCAGAACGAAAGCGTGAAACTCGTTGGGCTCTAAACCCACAAAAATTTAATCGAGTTTATAGAGTTCACACAGCGTATTGCTATATTGCCCCTGGTTGAAAGCTGTGTTAGCTGGCTTAGAATTTCTAACCGTGGCAACGAGCCGTGAAAAAAGGATTACGTGTGCTATTCACGTCGGATTTTTTCACGGTTTCAGTGGTGTTGTAAAAACGCCGCATGGATGAAAGGGTTTTGAAAAGGAATGCACGCTTTTTCTCTTTTTTGGTGATTGATGCGACTGTAGCGACCCCTGTCGGGCGCTCAGGAAACTGCTACATATTCGAGCTATCAAGACAAGACGCTACTCGCTACAATCCTGCATCGCGCCAGCAAAATGTTTATCGTAGCTGAGTATATATAGAACGTTCAACTGTGTTCAGTTGGACCTGGCCGGTCCCCAAGCGTAACATCTGCTTGGCGGGAAATTTCCCTTTATAGTGAGGAGCATGATCACCCGCTCCTCCTATACAACTTTGGAAACCCTGAAACACCATTGTCTTGCCACCGAGCCAGTGTTTTTCAACCTTTCTCATGACTCCCTTGTAGTAGTATAATCTTTCGCGACCCCCTGCCAGGGTTTTGTCAGTTAGGTACACTTTTAGACCATAACCACGCCCCCCAAACACCCTCTTAAAGAAGCTTCGCGACTTACTAAAGAAGTTTCGCGACCCCCCCTAAGGTAGCTTGGTGACCCCACAGAGTAGCGAGCGACCCACCGGTAGAAGAACACTGTCCTATAGCAAACGTTCAGTGATTTAACTGTAACTGTTCAAACTAACAGTAACTAGGTTAGATTTAAAATTTAATTAGATAAATGGGTACTGGGTGTGGGGTGTGTCACCGTACACATTTAACCATTGAACTTTTCACTCTAAAAACATCACCTTCCCAAGAAACGAAAGTCTTCTCTGAAGCAGTGGTAAGTCCAGGCGATTAATCTAATAAAGGCTAATGCAAACAGCTGGCCAGATTGGAGTTGGCATGGGAGGGGGGTACAGTGGCTACTCTGATTCCTATTGTTTCTAATGTCAATAAATGCCTATTGAATTTTATTTCAATAGTGTTAACAACCCGTTGGTCGAACCACCAATTTTAAAATTTAGACTCAATAGTCTCAATAGAATTGAGATCGTGATTTTTTGAGAAATCTAAAAAGCAAGAAAGACACATTTTAATTAAGTATTTAAGCCGCATTTTGATGGACTGAGCACACTTAAACCAATTGAGCCGTCATTGTAAGCTAAAGCTTTTGATTGTTAGGTTTCACCCGAGCTCACGAAGGTCTTTGCATCTATGTAATGGGATGGTTTTACAGCGTCCAGTGGCACCTTCACTCACACTAGGTGGCCGACGTGGGCCTTCAGACCGCCAAATTGAAGTGGAACTGGGCTGGCCATGTTAGCCGCATGGACCCGGATAGGTGGGCGAGACTCGCCACCGAGTGGGCGCCAAGCGGCGGACACCGCAGCCGAGGCCGGCCAAGACGAAGATGGCGAGATGATCTAAACAAATACTTGCCGGAGTGGTCGGAGGTGGCTCAAGACCGTAAAATCTGGGCTGAGAGGGGGGAGGCCTTTGCCCTGCAGTGGGACACTATACAGGATACATTAAAAAAAAAAAAAAAAAAAATGTTACATCTTAATTTATGGGTAGTTTTCCCGGCAAAATGGCAAAGTATTTATTTTCTTCTGGTCCCATCCAGTGTAGCAGCCCGAGCTAACAAACAGAACCGTTCAATATCCGACCGCGCTCTCAGAGCAAACATGTGCCCCGTGTCGAACAATGCTGGAGTACATCTGTACAACTCACTTGTCATCTACATCTAGGTACAATCTCCTTTCTAATCCTTTAATAATACCTTCATACGAAAAACTTAACTGCTAAATAATACCTATCAGAATCTATTGGAAGGTATATTAAAAGAAACTTCAATAATTTTCTACAAAGCTCAATACAATGCTTCTGATCTAACATTCATTACATTCGACCGAAAGGATTGTATACCCTTTTCTAGAGGTATTTGCTGTATGAATTATGGATGAAATCTATTTTATACTGCCCGTACAAGATGGCGAAATATTTCTCTATAAAATATTTTAAGCTTCGTATTCTTGGAAATACTGTAGAAATACTCCAAATAGCTGCAAAATACTCGTTAAGTTCTTTTTTTTGTAATCTTTATAGTATCTAAAAATTGTGCTAACAATCAAATCGTGAATTTATTTGGTGTACAATTAAATAAAGAGTTTTACTAATACTACTTCTTAAGTTATGCCTCAGTTAGTATGCGTGTATGTGTGTTAAACAAGTGTGTGTATTTGCCTGGAAAAAGCTGTTTGGAAAAAATATGGCACAAAATCAATAATGAGGATCATTCAGACATCATATTTTGTTTTTGCCTCTATGTCTCTATAAAACTGTATATAAAATACTTGGTTCAAAACTTGAATGATCCTCATTATGGACATCGATAACCTCCTTCGTGAAGATTCCAAAACCAACGACCGGCATTATTTAATTAGTTCACTTCGTAAGTGCTTCACCGTCTAGACTAGACAAGTGCTTACCTAGGCACTTGTGAACTAAATTAAACGTTTTATCTTCACGTTATTTGCTACAGCTTGTGTAAATGTAAACAGAAAATTATAATCGAAGAATACCGAGACGAACTTAGGGTGGCATTAATAGTCTACGGCTCAAGCTCGAGCCCAAGTATTATTATTATTTAATTCTTTATTGCACATTAAAACGTTTGTACAAAGGCGTACTTAATGCTAAGTAGCATTTTCTACCAGTCAACCTTTGGTACTGCAGATAATGTTTTGGGTACCCCGCAAGAAAGTACACAACAATACAATAGGTGATCTCAGAAAACAAAATCAATTGAGCTTGAGTAGCTGTCAGCATAGTAATAGACACTAGCTTGATCTTGACATTAGCCAAGGTCTCAACTCGGTTAAGATGAAATACGTCTCACAACTAGCGCCGCCAATGAAAAAAAAATCATATCTTTTTTTTGGATGCGTTTTTAGCTAAAAACGCAAACCTTAGGTCCTAAAAATAGTTAAGCCTTGCGTTGAGAAATTGCAGGAGCGTTTTTTGCTAAAAACGCATCCAAAAAAAAGATATGATTTTTTTTCCCTTGGCGGCGCTAGTTGTGAGACGTATGGCGTCTTAAGGCTTTAATAAGGGCTAACTAGCGCCACCAATGATAAAAAAAACATGACATTTTTTTATAACCCCCTTTTTGAAAAAGTAATTCAACAGAGTTTTCTATATTACTAAAGCAATTTTTAGAACCATCAGCCCAGAGACGAGACCCAGGAATCTAGGCTACAATTTAACTTTTGGCAGAAATGGCCGCTTCTGCCAAAAGCTAAAGGTGATACTGATAACGTAGGCACAACTAGCGCCGCCAATGGAAAAAAAAATCATATCTTCTTTTTGGATGCGTCTTTTGCTAAAAACGAAACGTCAAATGATAATCCCTAGGCTTACCTATTTTTAGGACCTAAAGTTTAGATTCCAACGTAGAACACCTATAAAACAATAAAACCCGCCACCGCCACAAGAGGCCACTTTTGGCGGCGGCGGGTTTTAGGTTCTAGGATCTAGAGCTCGAGCTTGCGCTGACGATTATTAATGCCACCCTTAGTTTCGTCGTCGTCTGCCAAAGATTTCATTCACATTTTTCTATTAAGAAAGTAAACATAAACACGCTGAAATAATTGAAGTTTTGTTTATAAGCAAAATGAAACACAAATTAGTTAGCACAGACTTATAAAAAACACAGACGGATTGTCGCATTGAGAAGGTGTGAAGCATGCTAGGTCCTCTAATTTCGTGTGCATACACGACCAGCACTCACACAGATACACCCACTGCCTCTAATCCGCTGTCAGTACGTTGCGGACGTCAGCGCTAGTGAGATGCTTATTTGACTTTAGCAAAAATCATGAAATATGTCTTTTTGTGTAGTGAAAGGTTGCAAAAACTATGTGAAAAAATGTAAAAACGCTCAAGGAATCTCCTACCATAGGTAAGTTATGAGGAGTCATGATAAATTTTCATATTTAAGTTTTATTTACTTTTGTCGTAAATCGGGATAAAAATGACAGCAGTGTTCCCAGTTTTTTCTTCGGGAAAATTTCCCTGAAAGTGGGGAAATTTGTATTTTTGCATAATTTGTGATTATCAGATGAAGTCACACATTTTTAGGGTGACGTACCTAAAAAACTGACACTAATTACAATTATTGTCAGTTTTTTAGGTAAATTACTTTATGATAACCTTATATAATTACTTTATGATTTTTTATAGATTTCCTCGAGACAAACACAGAAAAGATGATTGGGTTCAGATTATACGCAACTGCAGAGATGAAAACCAATGGAACCCATCATCTTCTAGCACCATATGCAGTGCACACGTTTATGATGAGGACTACAGGACTACATACAAACGCCGGATAGTTTCAGTGGGCTCGGAGAACCTCTCTCGCTTCGCTCGTTCGTTCAAAAATCAATCCAAATCGGTTTGAAAATTATTTTTTCGTCCATGCCATAGGGGCACTTAATAAAGACTCACACTGTTTAACGAATTGATTTTTCATTCAAATTAAACTTACAAATAAAATGGGAATCAGATTACTTCCTATACCTACTTATATTTAGGAAACATTATTTTGATGGATCTAACAGACCAAAAAAGTGGGCAAATGGATAATTTATCTGGCAACCCCAAAAGCACGCACACATCTTTATAGGGCAGCCATTTGCTTGCTTCACCCGGTGGTTAGAAAAGGTTCTGTCCGTCTTTTTTTTAGGTCCGTGTTAGTTAGATGGTTTGTGATACAAACTTGTTTGTACCAAGCACTTCTAAGTAACGATTACAGATTTATTTATTTGCTACTGTTTATTTTATTTTAGGTTGGTAAGTTTTACACTTTACTGTTAATTTTACCGTCTTTAATTGAAGGACTAGGCATTGAATTTTACACTATTCGCCAAGATATCATGCTAATATATTTTTTACTAACCCACGAAAAACTATGAGCTAAGTACGTAGGTATATTAAAAAGTCTAGATTTTCCCAACGCAAAGGAGTAATTCCACTTAATCCACGAAAAGCTTTCCACTCGCGACCTAAAGTGGCACCCACCATTGCACTGACAACGTAAACCTCCCTACGTCACTTTACGCTAACTCGTGAATCCCGCTTTAAAAAAAAAACTCAACCACACGTCACATTTCGAAGGCAACGCCGACGATGGCAAACTGCCAACAGCTGGCTGGTAAGAAAAAAAAAAGAAACGCGCTTCCACACAATGGTAATGGAAAATTTTCTAGCGCCAACTGGATTCGAAATTTAAATTTAGGTTTCGCTGTCTAGATGGCAAGTTATACAGTTTTTTTTTTCGGGAAATGTCGTGGCCTAATACCGGCCAGTGTCACGCTATTATTAAATGGCTCTTCAAGGCTGGGTAGTTTCAAACATTTGAAAGCTTTCAGCAAAAATAAGTTTTTGATTTTAGTTTACTCGCTTTTGCATAAGCAATATATTTTTTTACGGGGCAACGATGGCCCGATAAAACCTTTTGGGATATAAACTTGATAATAACATATGTAGCTATTATGATGCAGGCATCCAAAGCGTGTTTTTTTTAATGTGGTATAAACTTCCGTAATTCCGACCGTGTTTGTATGCATCCCTAATTTTAGCTAATTAATGCGGGTCCATACGTAATACTGCTCAGCGGGATAAGGTTTCATTGTAAAGGTCCGTGTTCACGTCCGTTTTATTCATATGAAACGCTCTACATTTCGCAGAAGAAAAAACGTAAAACAATATGTGAATAATAAGAAAGTATACAGGGCAAATTTAAATAGCTTTATTTCAAAATTTCATTTATTTATTTCAAAAGTTCAACAATAGTTGATTTAAAAAGTTGGATTGTTTCAGGAATAAACTATTTAAAAATTGCTCAGTATAATACTGAGATGATTACTGTTACATTACAGCTATTGCGATTTTAGTGTCATAAAACATGGCTTGATTTATTATATAACTTTTATAATTAACGTTTTATCATACTTCCCACTTCATCACACAACTTCACACTAAATAATATTTATAAACTTTACGCTAAAGTTTGTTTGGATTTTTGGATGTTTGAACGTTTGTTTCTCTTCCACGCCCAAACGGTTTGACAGATTTGGATATAATTTGGAATAGAGATAGCTTACTAGCTTTTTCACGCGACTTTGGCGGGGATAGCGGCGAAAATATAGGAAACGGACGAAGGCACGGGCAAAACAAATAAATAAACAAATAAACCTGGTCCTTTATGATACTTACGTTTTATGCAAAAACGAACGCATGAAAGCCATGGGATTCAGAGGTCCTCGGCACTAGGATATAATAAATTCCTAGGTCCACCAATTAATACAGCTACTCCTAAGTCTTTTGCGTTCGCACTTTGCAGAAAAAAAATGTTTAGGTAAGTAAGTCAATAAAAGACGATGTTTTTTTTTTCATTGGCAGAGCTAGTTAGGGTAATATTGGCTCGTAAGCAATGGTGACTCGTGCCTAAGTGCCTTTATGATGAGTCGTAAACTCAAGTGCAGTTAAGTGGCAGTAACTTTTTACGCTCACATACGGTCTTTTCTCACCCTTTTGTTATAGCGTAAATACAGTCCATTTTTGCCGGCTTTCGCCCACTGGCACAGGTCGACGACTATATAGTCGTCACAGCCACTAAAAACCAGTATTTTACCGTCAGCGATACGCTATGATATCTCAGATACGAATTATATTAACTTTCATTTTAAAAAGATAAAAAATCTTTACGCGGTCGTAAGTCGTCCATTAATTACGTGAGGTGATTTTGGCGATTTTTGACCCCCTTTTTGGTGAGATATCGTGAGATTTATAATAATGATTTATTTATTCGAGAGAAAACAATGGGCCAAAACAGTTAGTATGCTTATCCTGTATTAGTTCATAAAAGTGAGGTTTGTTTTTGTGGTACGCACAAAGTGGTACATCAAAGGGCACGCAAAATTGTCAGCCATCATCTTCAGGATGCTGTTGCTACTCTCGCCGTTGTTTTACGAATAATGGCCTTAAGAACGTCTTTGTGACATTGCTGACGCACTACAGTATTGGGTTAGCCGCAACAGCACTCTGACAGCGTTATTATATTGGATACGCAGAGCATCGTCAGATTTTTTGCTATACGTGACCCACAGGTTGAGCCAAAGTGGCTCAACCCTGAGATTACCTATATCAAAAACTCATGAAGACCAGTTGAACGCTGGTCTTTAAGAGTTGAACGCTGGTCTTCAGACTACTGAACGGTGGAAACAGGCAAATGATGCCCGCCATCCGATGCACAGCCACGTTCCAGTGAAGCAGCGACTAGTCTCGTAAAAGCTTGACGACAATTGAGCCGCTTGATGGTGAAACGCCAGCTGAACTGAAGGTTCAACGGTGTAAAGAGCGAACCAGCACCTGTCGGATTTCATCAATCCGGCGGAAACCCTGCCGCCAGGAGGACGAGAGGATTGGAACGTGTGGAAATCCCCAAAACCTCATCCGTGGTGGTGTTGCCCGCACGAGGGATAACATGAGAAAGTGGGGGTTACTGCCGGAAGATGCAGATGTTTCGTGCCGATGTGGAGCCGCACAAACAACGTCGCATCTTCATACCTGCCCTGATGCTCCACAGTGCAGCTGGCAGGATCTCCTGGAGGCGACCCCATCGAAATCTAGTCGGCACGTTTCTGGGAGCGTGACGTGTGAAGTTTTTGACACGAGAGAAGAAGAATGAAGACTAGCTGTTTATCAACAGTCCAGTAGCGGCGCACATTAAAAAGCCTTAAACCGCCGACAAAGGAACTAAAATCTACCACAGATGTTAAACCGAGGATGCATAAATCTTCCCATTTTCACATGTGCATTCGTCCCGAGGGAATTAACTTGAGCTCTAGCGGGGAAGCGAGATAGTGCTATGCAACAAGCCATGTCTATCCCTTTCTCTCAAACAAAGATGGATTTAAAAGGAGGATTAACAAGTAGCTGTGTAAAACGGAGGCTTAATTTTAAGTGGATTTATACTGGATTTAAGAATTACGCTTTTGTGCCCTGATAGCATTGTTGGAAATGCTGAATAACGTAAATTATGAAAATTTCTGCTGTTTGGAAGAACTTGAGAGCTCGTATTTGACAATGTCCGGTGTTATTACGTCAAGAAAACCTTGAAGAAAGCCATCACACTTCCCACTAAAATAATATGATAAATACGAAAGGTCTTCTTACGTTTCCTGCAAGCCTATGAAGACCCAAGAACCCAACTTAAGAATACATATAATTTAAACCACAATTTTGACACTCTCAACCTGACATTTAAAACGATTGTGATAGTTATAAATTACTAGTGGTTCGCCCCGAACTGTGAACTCGCGACCCCATATAAACTTAACAACCCCATATCTCGGCAACCCCTCGACCGATTTGGCTCATGGTCGAACTTAAAAATTCTTTTAATTTCATTTACCCGCCTACCAAATTTCATAACGATCCGACCAAATTTACTCAAGTTATCGTCGAACGAACATTCATACATACAAACATACAAACATACATACAAACATACATACATACATACATACATACATACAAACGCCGGATTGTTCAAGTAGACTCGGAGAACTTCGCTCGCTTCGCTCGCTCGTTCAATTATTTTGATTGTGTAAGAAGACATCTCAAATTGATTCATATAATGTCTTTATAATATGGCGTTTTCATTGCTATTTAAAACTGAGACAGCTTCAACATAAAGTTTCCATCACGAAAGTGAAAGTCAAAATATTTCATTCAATAAGCTATACTAGTGGTTCGCCCCGAACTATGAACTCGCGATCCCATATCTCAGTAACCCCTCGACCGATTTGGCTCATGTTCGAACTTAAAAATTCTCTTGGCCTCATTTACCTGCCTTCCAAATTTCATGACGATCCGACAAAATTTACTCAAGTTATCGTCGAACGAACATTCATACATACATACATACATACATACATACATACATACATACATACAAACGCCGGATTGTTCCAGTAGACTCGGAGAACTTCGCTCGCTTCGCTCGCTCGTTCAATAAATAAATTATGATTATCAAAAGTAAAAAAAAGAATTACTATCTAACACTAAGTATCTAACTACTTTTTTTGTCCAGCTTCACTAGCACTGATCGTTCTTGGAGAAGAAGCATGGCAAAGAAACTTCAAAGATAGCCGTAGATATTGAAGTTAGACAATCAAACCCCTAGCAATCGATCCCTGTAGTCTTCCGTTTACAGTCCGCACCAAAGATGTACAGGGTGTATTTTTTATTGCTCACTCGCCTGGGGGGTTACCCTTGACGCTATTGCGATCAAATTGAAAAAGTTTTAAAATTAATTTCTCATTGAATTCGCATAGTAATGCTTTGATTTTAAATACTTTGTAATGTAATGTTTATTTAAAGGTAAGGTTGTTTTATTCAATAAAAACACAAAATGCGTCTTAATTTGTAAAATACTAGTGGTTCGCCCCGAACTGTGAACTCGCGACCCCATATAAACTTAACAATCCGATATCTCGGCAACCCCTCGACAGATTTGGCTCATGTTCGAACTTAAAAATTCTTTTAATTTCATTTACCCGCTTACTAAATTTCATAACGATCCGACCAAATTTACTCAAGTTATCGTCGAACGAACATTCATACATACAAACATAAAAACATACATACAAACATACATACATACATACATACATACATACATACAAACGCCGGATTGTTCCAGTAGACTCGGAGAACTTTGCTCGCTCGTTCAATCAAATTTTGTAAATTGCGCCATATTGCGGCCGTATTGGAAAAATGCGTCAAGGGTAGAGGGGCTGGTATCACGTTGCACTGCATTGCACATTGCACAAGCTGGGGGCGGATAAGAGTGCCCCTCACGTGCACAGATAGTCAGATACGCTGCCAGCAATGCATACAAACCGCGTGCAGTGACGGTCAAGGAAATTTGATGTCTAATCCTGTAACGACAAAGTGTTTAATTGACTACTCTGGTTGACGAAATTGAAGATTTTCCCTTTGAAGGATCTAGTATTATATTTCGTACCTAAATGGTTAAATATGCTGGCTTATTGGACACTTGAAAAGCTACTTGGACGGCTTATATCACATTGCACTGCTTGTGATAAAAGCTTGATAAATAATAAAAGTATAGCCAACTATAATAATTTAAGTGATACTCGTAAAAAGCAAGCCTTTTCCATGCAGCTAAATGAGATGTAAAAAGTAAGTAAGATGTAGCCTGTACAATTGTACATGTCCCACTAGCTGGGCAAAGGCCTTCTCTCAGAGAGAGAGTTCGAGCTTAATCACCACGCGTGCTCAATGCGGGTTGGCGATTTTTGCGTTGAGGGTATTATGCCTCATACGCTCAGGTTTCCTTACGATGTTTTCCTTCACAGTCATAAAAAAAAACCGTCAAATGAGATGTAACTTCTTCATGTATTTCATTGATGAGGATGGCTAGGGACCGTGGGAGGTGGCGCGAGGGGAAAAAGGCCTATTTATACTTATGGGTGAGTAGGTATGCTTTTTCTGGAAACAAACCCGTACTTCCAAACACTAGTAGGTAGGAAACCAATCTCGATTAGTATTTCACCGATCACCCCAAAGGAAGTGTGCCCAATTTCTCCGCACGTCACTGTACATGGTTATAGCCTATGAGTAATGACCTAAACTTTCCGCCTAGCTCCTCTCACGTCACGTACGGTCATATTTCAGCCTGAAAAAAAACCTCGCCATTACTCATTTATGTCCAAACAATATGGGCTTTATTTGCGGCAAACATAACGGGGTTCATTTGGACCGCCCGTTTATTATAATGATTTGATAGGGGTGTATTATAGTTGGTCGCAAACAACTTTTGTTTCGTGGATAGTTCTTTGTTCACGCGACATGGGTATTATTAGTTATGTCCAAATTGCCTTTGCAGGGTGTAAACCAAATTGCGTTACAGGAAAAGTTTGGATTGCGGTTTTGTTTTTTTTTTCACTGGTCAGGCAGGCCCATAGAGACCTATGTTATGTACTGTTATCTGGGGGTACGGCAGTGCCCCCGCCAGGTCGAGCGCGAAGCAAACACTGCCGTACCATCCTTTACTGGAACCATTTCGCCGCATTTTCAGGCCCCTATTTGAGAACCTCTGGATAAGACCAGAACGCAGAAATTTTCGTCATCTAGTAAGCTATAATCACATACCTAAAATCCAAAATTTCAAGTCTGTAGGTCATTTAGTTCCGAAGTTAAGCGAAAGCAAAGTTTCGCATTTATGACACACACTCACTCACTCACTCATGATCATCATAATAGAACTAGTACTTCCCATAAACTCAGAGAGCTGAAATTTGGTACAGAGTTAGGGTTTAATGGCCACATAAAGGGAAAACTATAAAAACTAGGATAATCGAAGATCTGGAGTACCTGGTGACCCTGATTAGAAAACACGAGCCCTAATAGAACTAGTACTTCCCATAAACTCAGAGAGCTGAAATTTGGTACAGAGTTAGGGTTTAATGGTCACATAAAGGAAAAACTATAAAAACTAGGATAATCGAAGATCTGGAGTACCTGGTGACCCTGATTAGAAAACACAAGAGCCCTAATAGAACTAGTACTTCCCATAAACTCAGAGAGCTGAAATTTGGTTCAGAGTTAGGGTTTAATAGTCACATAAAGGGAAAACTATAAAAACTAGGATAATCGAAGATCTGGAGTACCTGGTGACCCTGATTAGAAAACACAAGAGCCCTAATAGAACTAGTACTTCCCATAAACTCAGAGAGCTGAAATTTGGTACAGAGTTAGGGTTTAATGGTCACATAAAGGGGAAACTATAAAAACTAGGATAATCGAAGATCTGGAGTACCTGGTGACCCTGATTAGAAAACACAAGAGCCCTAATAGAACTAGTACTTCCCATAAACTCAGAGAGCTGAAATTTGGTACAGAGTTAGGGTTTAATAGTCACATAAAGGGAAAACTATAAAAACTAGGATAATCGAAGATCTGGAGTACCTGGTGACCCTGATTAGAAAACACAAGAGCCCTAATAGAAATAGTACTTCCCATAAACTCAGAGAGCTGAAATTTGGTACAGAGTTAGGGTTTAATGGCCACATAAAGGGAAAACTATAAAAACTAGGATAATCGAAAATCTGGAGTACCTGGTGACCCTGATTAGAAAACACAAGAGCCCAACCAAACTATTATAGATCGACATATACCGCCCTTACAAAAAATATTCAACTTGGTGGGCCGCTTCATTTGATGTCAAAAATCGAAGGTCTGAAGTATCTGATGAAGAACCCTCAGCTGGTCTCAGCTGTATAAGAGATGCCCTCTTCTACTATTGGTACATAAAAATATCGATTGTCATTGCAGAAATCCAGCGTAGTGGGACACATCTTCTAATTTAATCTAGCCTATATTGTCCTACTGCTGGGCGAATGCCTCCCCTTCTGCTTTTAATACGCATATAAATAAAATTAAAGGAAATCTCTGGATAAGACTAGACTGGCTTTTATACTTATACTTACAATTTAACAAGAAGAAATAGTCGAACGATTAACTTTATTCTACTCGAACATTACACAAATTAAAAAACTGTTTCCAATAAGAAAATCTAATGAAATAAATCAATATGCCTACGTTTCTACAAAAATAAGTGAAATCCCACCAAAAACATTCTGTAAAAAACTAGCCAGGTCTCAATGGAGCTGCTTGTTTATCTCTAAAAAGTAATGAAATCTAGACAAAGTTGTGCCAAGTCTAAGGTCCCTTACTGCGATTTCTTTAGTATTACAGTTAATGTTGTGTGACTTGGCCGTTGAAGGGTATACAAGGGTACAAAGCCAGGTGCTCCATGACACCATTGCACCAATCTGACGCCAGAACCGCTTGTGTACCCTTCAACGACCAAGTCACACAACATTAACTGTAATACTAAAGAAATCGCAGTAAGGGACCTTAGACTTGGCACAACTTTGTCTAGATTTCATTACTTTTTAGAGATAAACAAGCAGCTCCATTGAGACCTGGCTAGTTTTTTACAGAATGTTTTTGGTGGGAGGTATTATGTGCCTAAACTAACAATTTTTTATCAAATCTTTTCGAAAAGAGCTAGTTCGTTCCCCGCAAGCAGGGAAACAGGCAAATAGCTTTTTAATCCCATGGGACAAAAAGTGATTTAAATTTGGAATGTAGAATCCAAACACGCGACCAAAAAAAATTAAATAAAAATTCGTGAAAAAATAATGCATTTTGTCTTTTTTCGCAATTGTTATTTGTTTACAAAAGTACAGATTTTGAAGTTTTAAATATTTTTATAAGGTTAAGAAATTCTCTCGGGTCAGGACTTGAACCCACAACCTCTTGCATACCGTGCAGGCGCTCTACCAATTGAGCTACCGAGTCAAGTAACTGTTGATGCGAATTTTGCAACCTTATTGATACTCGTCTTACGGACGATGGGGCGCCATCTACTGTGATAGTTTTCAACTTATTTACACCAATTTTTGAAGTTTTGTTTGAGTCCTAAAGAATGACCAACAGGGCAAATTGGGCCGATTATGTTGCCGACCGTAAAAGTTACAGGAGCAACTAAAAACATTTTCCAAACAGAAATCGAGCGCGAAATGTCCCGTGGCCCAAGTCGATGGTCCGTTACGAAACTCCGCCATAACTGGGCCCCCAGGGGGCTGTTATGACGTCATGCAAGTGCCGAGTTGCGGGGTTCTTAAGCTAGGCGTCCATTAGTGGCGGATCGGGCCGGGTCGGTCTGGGGCGGGCCGCAACTTAAAATCCGCCTGCCTGTATTTAAAAAGCGTTCATTGGGTTCACTACGCCTTACCGAATTACATTTGGCCTAGTTACACTTCACCTATGACGTATCATCCAATGTCACTTAAACTAGGCTTCATTTAACCGAATGACATTACACCTTTGGTTCATTTCACCGAATGTCATTAGTCCGAGAGCTTATTTCATCTAGGAATTGTTTAGTCTAATGTTCTTTTATCTAGGGTCACTAGCGGCGGACTATTGCGCTGCGGCCCGCCCCGCCCCGATCCTCCGCTAGTGGACGCTGTTTCATATAATAAATACAGGCAGGCTGATTTTTGCGTTGCGATCTTGCGATGCGCACCGGCCCGATCCGCATCTAGTGGACGGCAGCCTGTAGTCGTGCTTTCTCTGACTGCTAAACTTTATTGTGAACTAGTGAAATCGGTAAACTGTGTCACAACAAAACTCAGGACTTTGGGTGGGTGTTAGGTTAGATTATTTTGGTATTCGATGGAGTATGGATGTGTTCGCCTAGCAAATTATTAAAATACCATACCCTCAGCGTCTTCGTCCCACGTCTGGCCCAAGTGTTTACCGAGTGGTCACTTGCCATATTCAGTGTGAGTGAAGGTGCCATTCAACGACTGTACAGGACAATATTTAAGGGTAGACGATAGCAACGTGGCGGAAAATTCAAAATGTTCACAGTTTTTTACATTTTGTAGCTAAACTGAGCTATTTTTGTTCAGCGATTTTTCGTTCGCGGCAGTAGAACAGTATTATTTTCATTATTGTAAACAACAGAACAACAATAACTCAGCCGATTATGTGTTCTGGTCTACGACAAGTTTTTTGGGCAATACACGGCTTCGTAGACCAGAACACCTAATCGGCTGAATTATTGTTGTTCTGTTGTTTACAACAATGAAAAGAATACGGTTTTATTCTCGCGAACGAAAAATCGCTGAACAAAAATTGTTCAGTTTAGCTACAAAATGTAAAAATCTGTGAAAATTTTAAATTTCCCGCCACCTTGCTATCGTCCACCCTTAAATAGCTTTCCACGTCTAAATATGATTTCCAACTAAACAACTTTTGTTGGTGAAAGCGCAATTATTGTTTTTCCACACATTTTTCTTTTATATTTTTTGCGCAGTGTAACGAATAGGCGCAGGAGAAGCTGCGAAGAGGTAGAGAGTGGAGGGGCCAACACTTGGGCTTTTGCACTGCCGAGGTTGGGCCTTTGCCCATTGTCAGTCTCTAAGTCAGCAGCGACACAGAAGAGACGTGGGACGTGGCGTTTTGTATGGACCTGACGTTTTGGTTTGTCCGCGCCACATCTCTTTTTGTGTCTTGTGTCGCGTCGCTTTTATACTAGACATGTGTAGGTAATGCTTGTAATATTACAAAAGACCTATTACACAACGGTGTCATGAAATATTACACATTACAGGAGAGAATAAAGCATGGCACATAGCATTTCATTACACTAGATGACATGAAACATGACACATGGCATTTCAGCACACTGTACGTACTGGAATGAAAGTGTGCTGAAATACCATGATATTGTCATGTTTCATGTCTGCAATGAAAAAATACCATGATGTCATGTTTCATGTCTGCAATGAAGAAATACCATGATTTCATGTTTCATGTCTGCAATGAAGAAATACCATGATGTCATGTTTCATGTCTGCAATGAAGAAATACCATGATGTCATGTGTCATGTTTGGTGCCATGATATAACGTAATATCACGCGGTATGAAATGTCATGAAATATATCATGACTTCGAAGTGCACTGTTTCGCGCATGTCTATTCTATACATTTTGTGTGGCAGTGTTGGACAGTGACATCAAATTGACGGGTGTCCGTTCCGCGTCTTCGTCCCACCTCTCTTTTGTGCGGCTGGCGCCTAAGACGTGATTGTTTAGATGGAGTATTGATGCACTCGCCCAGCTCGTTATTATAATACCATCTTCTCAGCTTTGTTTGTCACATAATAAATAATCAATGCGTGAGTTTCCTTACCGAGTCACCGTGTTACCCTCTCAGTGGATGATTTCCGGAAAGCAATTCTTAGGGTGATATTCTAGAACGATACTTAAAGTCAGTTCAAACTAGAACGCTACTTAAACTCTGTTTAAACTCAGTTCAAACTAGAATGCGACTTGAACTCTGTTTAAACTCAGTTTAAGTAGAGTTTAGTAGTATCGAGTGTCGATAAAACAGTGCATGTTTTGATTTGAATATCCCTCCCTTCATATCAAAACATGCACTGTTTTATCGACAGTCTGAACTCTGTTTAAACTCAGTTTAAGTATCGTTCTAGAATACCACCCTTAGTGCAAAGAAGGTGTAGAAACACCTTCTTTGCGTATCAATGGCAGACCGATATCTTATTCTAATTTAAATGGTTTTAGCCCGGAATTCCGTAACTCTAACTGCGTTGTCATTAGCCGCCATTATGTCCTCCAGTGTGCAGGTGTTAGGGCACGCAGGACATGATGAGAGGTGGATCATGGTTTGCGGGGTACCACACAAACAGTTCAAATAGCCGCCATCCGAGAATCCCCACCTGGCAATATTTTCCTTGCTTCGGCCGACATGGATCTTCAGGCGGTTTAGAGACTTCCAGGCCCGCGTTTCATATAACTGACATAAATATTTTATTATGACAGTTCGATGTTCATTGATAGGTCGGTTTTGTAAACAAACCTTTTTTGTAACCTCATGTCAAATCGACTACGCAATATACATCGAATTGTCATAATAAAATATGTATGTCAGTTATATGAAACGCGGGCCTGGTTACTACGCAGTAACGTAAACCGTAATGTATTCTAAATGACAACGCTGTTAGTGTAAACCGTAACGTATTCTAAATGACAACGCTGTTAGTGTTGCGAAATTCTGGGAAAAAACAATATGGACTTAAATATCGATCTGCCATCGAAGAAGATTTGACAGGATAAGCACAAATTCTGGTGCCTTGACCCATTCATTCATAGGGAATGCCTACCCAAATAAAAATTAAGCTGTATTACCCCTTTATTCCCCGTATCATGAATTTACAGGCTCAAATAAAATCACCAAATCCAAACACATTCCGGTCCAAAATGCGCATTTAAAAAGGCCTTTTTTTCTTAACCAAACAAGTGGTTATGATAATAATGCCCTTCGGACCATAAATCGTTCGGTTTAGCATAAAACCATTAGATGTCACGCCGCATTGCGCATGTCTTCACGCTGGAATGAGCTTCGGGGTAGGGCAGGCCCTTTGGTGTTTCCACCTTTTCATTCGGAACGTGATTTTGCGATCGGCGTTTTTATAATCTCTGTAACTAGGCAGAAATCAAATATTTGGGGCATAGAACTCTTCCTTTTTACGCCAACGACCT
Source organism: Zelleria hepariella (assembly GCA_949319315.1). Classification (NCBI taxonomy): domain Eukaryota; kingdom Metazoa; phylum Arthropoda; class Insecta; order Lepidoptera; family Yponomeutidae; genus Zelleria; species Zelleria hepariella. The sequence continues at coordinate 2,428,963 of OX439383.1, read as the reverse complement.
CGGTCAAAAGCTAATCTTTTTGACCCCCTTGGTGGCGGAACGACAAAACTTGCGTTAGGTGAGGTTACGGAGTAATTTCGACCACTAAAAGGCGCTCTTGCCAGTCAAGGGTTTAAAAGACTTCAAAAACGTAGGATGTACCTACTAACTCAATTCGACACGTTTATTATCTCAGAACCTTTCTTTGGGGTGAACTGATTTTTGATTGAAAGGGTATGTATACAGATAGCGAAGATCTGTACGTGAGTTACACCCACTCACGTACAGATCTTGGCTATCTGTATGCGCATTATTAAATTGGGAGTACTGTACTTCCCATGTGGTCTCATAAAAACAATGGTGAAGATCTGATGAAGAACTTCGGAGATGGAGAACGGAACTCCTCAATCATCTTTAAATCAGTGAACTCGGTTTTTAAATGTTAATTTTATTGTGTAAGTAGTTATTTAACCACTTATTGTTTTTTCTAAAGCACTAGCCCGTGCTAGGGAATATTTTAAACATTTAAGATGAACACATCGGGTGGTGTAGATTAGTGCAAACTAATCACACCAGGTGGCGCCCCCCGTCCGTTAGACAGTTCAAGTCCTGTCCCGAGTGATTTTTTTCAACTTATTATAAATGTTTAAAGTACTGTGTACGTCCCATGTGGTCTCATAAAAAACTGGTGAAGATCTGATAAAGAACTTCGGAGATGGAGAACGGAACTCCTAAAAATAGTTATTTGTTATGCAAGAATGCAAAATTGTTGTTTGCGGCGAGTGCTTGTACTGAATACCGAGCTAGCGAAGGTTTCTAAAATTGAGCCACGAGCGTAGCGAGTGGTTCAAAAAAAGAAACCTGAGCGTAGCGAGGTATTCAGAAGCACGAAACGCAAATAATATTGCATTCGTGCGAAACACAAAACTTTTCATCTCACAGAAGCGAGGAAATGACTTTGTTAGCCAAGCGGGAAAAACTCTATAGACAAATACTTACAGGCAAAACAGGTGAGTCAAATAAGTTCCTTTTAACAGCATATTTTACTGTAGTTACGGCTGCCGCACTAAAGTTTTGAGCTTTGTTGGTATTAAAACCATTCGTTTTATTCATAATTTCCTGAAGTTTATTTATCCAGACACAAAAGTAATGTAAATAAAAGAATGTTTTTTTTTCCGGGTGCATTCTGAACATTTAACTTAAAAAATTAAATTTTCTAGAGATAAAAAATAAATTCAATTATATCGTTTGGAAAAATATATTTAAGAAACCAACCCATAGTTATCTATTTTATAAAACAGAAGCGGAGCATTTTTTTAATTTACTGTTTTTAAAAATAAATATAGTGTACAAAATATTAAAAAGACTGTAAGAAGAAACCGCGTTTCTGAATGTTCTATTCCGTGACTTATGATGCCTATGCCTCATTTGCATTCGCAGTTTTGTATAGAAAATGGGCACTTGCGTGGAGAGTCGCGTCTAAACGAGGCTCTACTTTCTGAAGCTTTTATGAACTTATAAGGCATCTAGTGAAACGGCCAGTGTTTTTTCTTTTTCTGCACCATGGGGCGTGGAAAAAAAGGGCGTTCAAATTTCGAAGTGCACAAAAATTCAGATTGGTTAAATTCGGGTTTTACACGGTTGTAAGTTGCTAGTAACAGCAAACTTTCCGAGCATGGGAGATGAAAAATATTTTAATCAGTGAACTCGGTTTTTAAATTTTGTTAATTGTATTGTGTAAGTAGTTATTTAATTTAGCTTTGGCAATAACCTCATTTGGTGACACCTAGATAATTATGCAGATTGAAAACTGTCATACATCACCCTGTTAGGCCTCGTCAGTCATATAAACACTGAACACAGCCTCCCTTTGAGTTAACAGGCTGTTGCACGCTATGACGTCACATGTACGTGAGGGAGGCTTCAAAACGTCATCAATCATATGTCGGAGGTGGAAGTATTCTGTCAAGGGATTTGCGGTTGGAACTGTAACTTTAACGCTAAGGCGCTTAGTTTTGGCGGATTTGCATACATTAACTCGGGTGCCATTGCAACTCCCCGGGTCACTTCGGTTTTGACTACCAGACAGCCCTTCTAAATAGGGCAAAAAGCGAGAGGGCAAAAAGCCAAACAAAAATAAGTAATATAAGCTATTTGTACAATAAGTTTTGAAATAATTGTAAGTACCGCGATAAATTTTCATGTACATGAGGATTTGTTGACACTTTTTATAATTTTCCTGTCACAGCTACGTACCCCAAGTATTAGTTACTTATTTTTACTGTTTTTAGACATCAGTATTTCAGTTGACAGAATATGCTCCCGGACCGTATGTGACATTGCGGACCCCATGTCGTTTGTTAACGTTTTTGACAAGTTTTTTTACATATAAAATATTCCGTTGGTCGACATTTTTGTACAACTTTCTTTGAACGCATACCCTTTCGAGATCAGCGAAGCATTACACTTTTAACAGGAAAAAAATAAACTTTCCTCCATTGGACCTGACGTGAAAACTTTTAGGTATGTAAATGCAGATTTTCTTTCTTCGAAATTATTTTTTAAGTCTGTAAAGGTTGAAAATATCGTATCATGGATGGAAAGGTTAGTTTTGTGTGTTTTTATGTTTTTTATGTGACTACCCGCAACCAACACTATGATTGAATCACAGTCATGGTCCGGATTCTGAATTGAAAAAAAAAATCATAATTAAATACTTAAGTATCGTTCTGTCACGTTCTTTGGTGAGAAGTCTGCAGAAACAAAACGATACTTAAATGCTTGCTTAGTGAATTTCTCAAAATATCGTAAATCTGCAGTTTATAACACAATGCTATTGTGTATCTAATTGAGAGGTAACTTATCTATTCTACACTGCTACAAAAAAACCACGAATACCTGTTATGACACCAATGACCCGGGTTTTATCAAAAAACCCGATAAACCCAAACATACGCGGAGGCAACTTTTTTCATTTTAAAAAACACACGGGCAATTTTCCAATAGCCCGCGCAAAAGCCAGGCGCAATTCGAATTGGTTCAAATAACTGACAGTTTCGTCTGCCCTCAGCTCTCACCTATTCCACGTGACGTAGAAATGCACGAACGGACAGCTTGCTGAAAATGCAGCATACGTAATACCTAGTTTAAAATCAGGCTCCGGCTGTAAAATCTGGCCAAGTGCGAGTTGGACTCACGCATTGAGGGCTATGTATGTGTTGGTGATACTTGCACCGTCAGCATGTCACCGTATCACCAACACAATACTAGTGGTTCGCCCCGAACTGTGAACTCGCGACCCCATATAAACTTAACAACCCGATATCTCGGCAACCCCTCGACCGATTTGGCTCATGTTCGAACTTAAAAATTCTTTTAATTTCATTTACCCGCCTACCAAATTTCATAACGATCCGACCAAATTTACTCAAGTTATCGTCGAACGAACATTCATACATACAAACATACAAACATACAAACATACATACATACATACAAACGCCGGATTGTTCCAGTAGACTCGGAGAACTTCGCTCGCTTCGCTCGCTCGTTCAATTAGTTTTTGGCCGCAGGAGTTTGGGGATTCTATTTTTACGAAATTAGGCACCCAAAGAAAGCACCCAAAGTAATTTTGACTATACCTTACACAAGTGGTGCATCTAAAAATAATAATATTTATAGGAATTTCTGGAAAAGGAACTAACTATAAACATATATTATTAGTTGAAAAATTTCGTTCGGGACCGGACTTGAACCCGCAACGTCTTGCATACCTTGTAAGAAAAGACCGTTGAAGAATTCGCATCGACAGTTACTTGGCTCGGTAGCTCAATTGGTAAAGCACCTGCACGGTATGCAAGAGGTTCAAGTCCTGTCCTGAGCGATTTTTTCAACTTAAAATTATATCTTTAAAACGTTTCCTAGCACGGGTGAGTGCTTTAGAAAAAAGACAAAAAGGAACTATGTTTTTTAAAACCTTGCGATTGCTTCTACATTACCAGACGTTGTTAAAAAAGTTAATAAAAAGTGTGTTTCTTGATATTTTGTCGATACAATAATTATTAACTTGCTTCTGTTCAATAGTCGTTAGCACCTGTATCGGGCGGTTATTATCAAAAGCGCTCGCCTTACAAAATCAAACAAAACTATCCCCAGCCGAGTTCAAGTTTTAATTAAATCCACTCTCACCTAGGGCCGTCGATCGAGGGTAACTTCTTTAATTACTCTCCTATCTCGGTGGGGCCCCTAGACGGGCGGTGCCACTTAAATATGCCCCTTTGAGGCGATCCGGCTGGATCCGGATTGCACCGGAATTCGGAAGTAACATTGGGAATTACCGGAAGGTATTGATAGAACGTCCGACTTTTTTGTGAAAAGCCTAAGAGCGGAATTAGCCCGGTGGGATTTCAGTTGATTCTCAAGGGAGAAATCCCAGGTTCGAAGTACTTACTACGCTAGCTCAGCTATCTGAAGTGGATCTTGGCGTTCGCAACCAAAAGACGCCATCTCTCTGTGTCCTGCGCCACTTCATTCTAATCTTCCACCTGGAATTCGCAAAAGTCCTTTGAGACTTCGTCAATCCCGATACTTGGGACGTCCAACTGGTCTACGTCCAGAAGGTTGCTCTTCGTATGTTGTTTTAACTGCTCGATCCTCTCCCATTCTTTCTACGTGACCGAAGCAGCGGAGTCTTGCAGATTTAGGGTGGTATTCTAGAACAATACTTAAACTCAGTTCAAACTAGAACGCTACTTAAACTCTGTTTAAACTCAGTTCAAACTAGAAAGCTCCTTGAACTCTGTTTAAACTCAGTTTAAGTAGAGTTTAATAGTGTCGACTGTCGATAAAACAGTGCATGTTTTGATTTGAATATCCCTCCCTTCATATCAAAATATGCACTGCTTTATCGACAGTCTGAACTCTGTTTAAACTGAGTTTAAGTAGCGTTCTAGAATACCACCCTTAGGGTGGTATTCATGAACGATACTTAAACTCAGTTCAAACTAGAACGCTTCTTAAATTGTGTTTAAACTCAGTTCAAACTAGAACGCGACTTGAACTCTGTTTAAACTCAGTTTAAGTAGAGTTTAGTAGAGTCGATTGTCGATAAAACAGTGCATGTTTTGATTTGAATATCCCTCCCTTCATATCAAAACATGCACTGTTTTATCGACAGTCTGAACCCTGTTTAAACTCAGTTTAAGTATCGTTCTAGAATACCACCCTTAGTCTCTCCGATTATGTTGAGGTCGGCCATGAGGTTTTCAAGCTCGGCGAAGTGGCATTGTAATTTATTTTACAAAGTTTAGATGTTCATCATCATCATCAGCCTGTTGACACTCACTGTTAAGTAAAGGCCTCTTCATGCTCACGCCACCGCTCACGATCCTGTGGCAGACGCAACCACTGCTTTCCGGCTACTCGGGCTGAGTCATCGGACCATCTGGCTGGTGGTCTCCCAACCGATCTCTTCCCCTCTCGAGGTTGCCATTCCACAACAGACTTTGTCCATCTACCACCAGTCCAGCCATAAGTTTTTTTATTTTTTTTTTGTAATCCTGTTCTTCTTTTGCAACATTGCAATCTGTAGTTGTATGACTACAATAAGCAACTCAGATTTATTTTATAGTACTTATGTCAGTGCTTAGTTTCTCCGGCAGAGTGAGCTCCATCGACCTCCATCCTCCTTCTTTCTTATTTCTGTAAGAAAGAAGAAGGAGAAAGCCATAAGTATTTTTGAAAAATCTGCGAATTAATCACTCGCTAATTAATGTGAAGGAAAATATCGTGAAAAACCTGCAAATAGTTGGCCCGTATTGACCTGCCATCTAAGTCTAGACAATGCTATGTAATTGTGCTGGTCAAGTTACAATACAATAGAATTAAAAAAATATTTATTTTCTCCCAATCACAGTATAAAATATACCCAATGATGCAAAATACAGGTTTAGAAAAGGAGCAGTGGGAGACAGGAGTCCAAAATAGGTTATACAAATATGTTCCAGTAACTATCGTGTCTGAGTGATAATTTCGTCCATGTCATGAGAGTGAAAAGCGTCTATCAAAAACACGTAAAAAATTTACAAAAGCGGTATTTATCGTGATTGTATTGTTTCAATGAAGCCCGAATATTCCAGTCAAATTAAAATGTCCATTGTAGTCCGTCGGGGTGGCGTCCGGGTGTGACGTGACATGTTTCACGATCGACGGCTCTCTCGTATGGTGTGTCAGCCAACGACAGCGGTAGTTGAGGTGCATTCACGAATATGGGAGTACTACAACGCACCAGAAGTTCCCAAGAACTTATAGGAGGAGCGGGTGATCATGCTCCTCACTATAAATACAATTTCCCTCCAAGCAGATGTTATGCTTGGGGACTGGCCGGGTCTATCTGAACATAGTTAGACGTTCTATAGAGGTATACTCATCTACGATCAACATTTTGCTGGCGCGATGCAGGATTGTAGCGAGTAGCGTTTGATGGCTCGAATAAGCAGTTTCCTGAGCGCCCGACAGGGGTCGCTACAAACTCATCGACGATAAATTAACAATCTGATACCAAGCCAGCTATCTAGCCTTACTGATTTCATGAATTGCTGGGGCTAAAAATTTTGAAGTGCTAAGAAGTTCAAACTGCTACAAAGGTCAAATTGCTACAAACGCCAAGGCGCTACGAAGGTGAAAGTGCTACGAAGTTCTAAGTTACGTAGCACTTCTACGACGTGCTACGAAGGCACAATGCATAAAAGTGTTGAATGCGTTTTTTTTATTGCCGATAAAATGTTCTCTATTCCTTAGAGTGTTGATTTTGAGAAAACGCCATTTTAAAATCGCTATTATCTTCCGCCATCGCCCATGTTCCTGGCCCCTTACCCGCTTGTCATTAAAGGTGATACCGTGGCTCAGCGTCCAATTAAATATCTCCGCGATGAGCTTTTACAAAATATTATTTCGAATCAAAACTTTGTACCTACTCGCTTTCCATTTTATTAATTAAGCCGAAATCTTTTGAAGCCTGGCTTAAAGGTGGCGTATGTTGGGTTTCTCCGTTCGAGAGATCGGCAATCACACCCTAGATTACGCATGAAAACGTAATTTCTGCGCCCACGGTGCGCCTGAGATAAAAATTCGTGTTGTCATACGTTATGGATAAATGATATCTTCAAAACTTTTATGAACGTCAACACAAATTTGACTGTGCTGCTGTGATAGATAGCTTTTACCGAATGCTAGGGTTCAGCATACGATTCAGTATACTCAGCCGCAGATAGGAACAATTGGCGACGCATCGTACGACACGGATTGCTCCGTTTGAATGACCACGACCCTCAGTGATGAGGATACCGATGGATACCGGAGGGTTCAGCAAAGCCACGTTATCGATTCATATTTTGTGTACCGTAATTTTTTTTTTTGGGCTTGTACTTGGGCTTGGGGACCAACCATTTACGATCGGACCCGAAAATGCTTTCGTGGTGGCGAGCTTGGGTCTTAGATACCCATGTCAGTACGTGAGTGACTTGTCAGTGGCGCCATGTGGCCGCGGAACAGTCACCTAACTAATTTGTTAATGCGACCACCAATCGTCAAAAACCGCACTGGTAATGACGGGTAATGACGTGCCCTCGAACATAACGAGCTATTCGAAAAGTCGTAGAATAAAAGTTGTTGGAAATCACCTTTAGATGTTGACTTGTTTCAGGAGTAAAGCTATTAAAAAATTGCCCTGTATCTATGCGTGAAAAATCTTTGCTGGCTTTTCATTTCAAAAGTTTTCTTGGAAGTGGATCTTCTCAGCTTAGTCGGCCTAGAAAGAACGACCAAAAAAGACAAAGTCAATACGTGTGCAGTCAACTAAGCCGCGAATTTACCGAACATTTACATTTTATTTTCCTTCGAATTTCGTTCTGGGTATTCATTAAACAAAAATATTCAATACATAGGTATATTTTGTAAAATTACAATATCAAAACCAGTCGTTAATTTTCCTGACAGCATTTAAACAACATGTCAGTGTGCCTCCCACAAACAATATGTGAATTAAATCTGCGAAAGTTCGTAAATACATCTGTGATATCAACGTCAGTTTACTTCATGTACATGAAAGGATAAATAAAACGCTCTATTTTTCTGATGATTAAAATACAAGGTGTTACAAAAGTACCTAACTCTTTTTACAGGGTATAAATTCATATTCAGGGTATATGGTCAACAGGATGTCAAATCTGTAAAACAAAGTTGAAAAAAACAATTTTTGTTTTATAACCTCAAAATAGAAAAAAAATCATAACTTTTTTGTTTTTGATAATAGCTCTAATTTAAAAATATGTTTGTGCGTGTAGGTGCATTGACATAGCTTTGAGTTGTTAAAACATTGTGAAGTCAAGAAAATAATATTGAAAAAATACTTTTCTCCCGCCACATCGTTCACATTTTATGCAGCGCGTCAGGCATGTTCGCTGCGGCGTGCATTGATTGCTTCTTCACAGTATTGCGAAAGCGCTGCGCAGCGACGCTCTGCAGGCTGCGCGCCAGCCGCGATAGCATCCTGAACCAAATCGCAGGCCGGTATGACGGTCCGCTATATTCACACTGGTGCAAAATAATTACCAAACAAAACAAGTATTACTAACAGTTATTATTAAGTTGTACTAACAAAACTATGGATTATTATTATCTGAAAATAAATGAATTATTATTACTATTATTTATTAATTTAAAAATTAACGGTACGTCATAGAGCAAAAAAAAATTTAGGTTGTTATCCCTATCACCGGGTGCTATTACCCTGTAAAAAGAGTTAGGTACTTTTGTAACACCTTGTATATTGATTGTATTTTATTTCCAGGTAAGCTCATCATGCCAGGGGTTTAAGTTGGTGAGATTTTATTCCTACAATAATTCATAAACTTATTGGCGGATAGCTATGGGTCGCGCGGCCATTATTGATAGGAAGATCCACATAACAGAGAATGTTTTGAATCGATTAGAGTGTTTCCTCTTCTTTGTTCTGTGTGAACACACGCAAAGAGAACCCTGAAAACTGGTGTTTATTTTGTTACTTACAAATTGATTATTTACGAATAAATAATAATAATAATAAAAATAATGGCTGCTGCGCGACCCACATACAAGGTATTGTTTTGGTAAGCGACACCCCACTCAGGGAAGATAGTTTTAGTAACGCTTGAAACTAAAAATATGTTTATTTTTTTTTCTAATATTTTTTTTTTATTTCCAAATCACCTTGTTCAATTTGTTCTACAGGGTGTTAAAAGACCGCCAACAAACCCAAAAGCCACAATTTTAAGTCGTTTTTTGTAAGAAATATTCATAATTTTTATATTGCTTCTTGAGAAGGTATGTTAAGAACTAGATACTGAATATCTTTATGCAAAAAAAAAGGTTTGAAAAGTCCGACTTTGAACCCCATCATCTCGGAAACAGTTGATTTCCCGGGCATAGTTCCTTGGGCAAAAACGTTCATTGTGATGAGGACAATACGTGGTTTCCCTTTTTGTTGGCGGTCTTTTAACACCCTGTATAATAACTGTGTTAGGCCTCCGACTCATAGATCGAGTACCGAACGAAGTCATCCGACGTCAGACGAAGTTCGATGATGTTGGTGACAGAGTTTCGAAGCTTAGGTGGAGATGGGCGGGGCACTTGGCGAGGCGAGAGGATGGCAGGTGGACCAGGGCAGTGACGGAGTGGCGGCCAAGAACGGGACGAAGGTCAGTGGGCAGACCAGCAGCCCGGTGGATAGACGACATCTCTAAGGCGACAGAGGGTCCGTGGATGCGTGCCGCTAGAGACCGAGGAGGATGGCGTGAGGGGGAACCCAGCAGTGGGCAAATGTGGGCTGAAAATGATGATGATGATGATAATAACTGTGACGTGCAGTCACCCCCGGCCTTCTCAAAGCGCGCGCGCGATATGGTGCCCGAAAATGCGAGTGCGGTCGCAAGCGTTAGTATAATTATATTAAGGCTGGAAGATAGCAGCGTGGCGAGAAATTCAACATTTTCACAGTTTTTTACATTTTGTAGCTAATCTAAGCTATTTTTGTTCAGCGATTTTTCGTTCGCGGCAATAACAAAGTATTCTTTTCATTATTGTACACAACAGAACAACAATAATTAAGCCGATTATGTGTTCTGGTCTATATACGACCAGTTTTTTGGGCAGTGCACTGCTTCGTAGACCAGAACACATAATCGGCTGAATTATTGTTGTTCTGTTGTTTACAATAATTAAAAGAATGGAGGCCACAATTTGATTAATTTTGGGTACTTTTCACTGAATTTTTGAATTTTATTTTTGTTTCATATCGTGTAAATAATAATCACCCCTGAGTCGAGTGTCACTTTACAAAACAACACCTTGTATACTTACTTTAAGTTATTCCAAAGATCAATAATAATAACTAAAATAATATAAAGAAAGGGGGAGGAAGGGGGGGGGGGGGTATATAAGGGGAGGCCTTTGCCTCATACAGGCTACATAAAAAAAATCTAAAAGAAAAGTAAAACTTATTTTGTCTATGATCAATCTACCACTTTCCATTTAAAACTGCGGAGGTAGCATGACTTTTATCGAGGCGCATTTATCCAACAAAATGGCGGTTTATCAGCATTTTTGACGTCTATAGTGGGTTATATATCGTAGAGAGCGATATATAACCCATTAAAGACGTCAAAAGTGCTGATAAACCGCCATTTTGTTGGATAAATCCGCCTCGATAAAAGTCATGCTACGGGGGCTGAACTGGCTCCGACAAAAATCCATCGAAGCCAATTCCAGTCAAAAGGTATGATTTATCCGAACGGACAATCCCTCATTATTTATTAGACATTTCATCTCGCTCGCTAATTTATTGCAGCTTTTACCTTTCGACGGGAAATCCCCGAACGAAATTCAATCAGCATGGGGAGAAAAATCCGGCCAAGTGCGAGGTGGACTTGCGCACCGCGGGTTCCGTACCATCATACAATGTGAATAACGATTGTGTCATGTACACATGTAAAGTAAAAAATATCTGTTTGTTTGGACCCTAAGTGCGAGAATCCAACTCTCACATGGCCGTTTTATTTATGCGTTGTTATACTATAGAATAAGCCTTATAATCTCAGCAAGTTAGATAACTGGTATGTATTACCGTTTTTACGATATATTAAAAACAAAAGTACGGGGAAAATCACGTTTTTGTGGTATGGAGACCCCTTAGTATTTTTTTTATGGTCTATCCGCCAGGATAATATAGCGGTTGTTCCGTAGGTATTCATGCTACGACTTTTCATGTTAGTCATATTCTGTAAACATTTCAACTGGCTAACTATTAAAGTTCCAAAGATCTTTTAATGAACTGCGCCCGGTGATTGAGATTTTTGTGCGCTTCGAAATTTTAAAGCGACGCCGGGACAGTCTTTCCCGCGCCCTATGGTGTTGAAAAAGAAAAAAACACTGGCACTGGCTGTTTAAGTAGATGCCAAATCCCGACAGAAAAAAGAGCCTCATTCATAGTTCGTTTACACGCGTATTTCAGCGAAAGTGATTGTTCGTGCCCATTCTCTATATAAAACTGTGAATGTAAATGGGGCATAAGCATCTTTTCAAGCGTTCAGGTTTCTTTTTTTGAAGCACTCGCTACGCTCGTGGCTCAATTTTAGAAACCTTCGCTAGCTCGGTTTTCAATACAAGCACTCGCGCAAACAATAATTTTGCATTCTTGCATAACAAATAACTATTAATTTAATACCGGAATCGATAAAGTCACTGCAAACAATTTATACTCTTAAAACCGCATTAAATTATTATCTAGTTAAAAAATGTTTTTATTCGCTGCAGGAGTTTTATGACGATACAGAGAATAAGTAAAATTAAATTAAATAATAAGTAATGTATTTTTTCCTTGATATGAGTGTTGTGTCTATTTGCTGTACCTAATTTAAGAATTTCAATTTTATAATCTTTGCCTCCTGATTGTATCAGACAATTTTGTTATACCCTAACTGGGTGTCGTGTAATTTACTTATATAAATAACTAGCTTTTCGCCCGCGACTTCGTCCGCGAAGACTTATAAGAAGTTGCCTGGGTACATCTTTCACCATTATCAAATTAGCATGAATAGAGTCATGGGTGTGTATTTTTGTAAGCTATCTCTATTCCAAATGTCATCCAAATCCGTCGTGCAGTTACAGCGTGGAAGTGTATGTGTTGTGTATGTGTGTGACCAAATTGGTAAAGATCAAATGAATCCAACAAAAAAAAAACATACTTTGAACCTTTTTGGCCGTTTTAGGTTTATCATTATTATTGTTTTCTTCATGCTCAGGAGATTTGCTATAAAACGCCACTGTAGTTAAATGTTCATTGAATAGTGGTTCCGGCATTGTTATTGATACTACATCAGGAAAACTCTTAAAATGTTTCCACCCTTTTTGATGCTGAAACATGTGTTTAATTATTATTTCTGATTTAATACACCGCTACTTAGTTTCAAGTTAATCTGACCCAATAAAATTATAATTTCATACAAATTTCGAACCCCGTTTTGGCCGTTTTAGAGTTAACATTATTACTTTTTTCTTCATGGTTGGTAGTTTTGCTATAAAACGCAACAGTAGTTTTTCAAAGTTGTAACTTAGATGGGTTGGGCCCAGCATTGCTACTACATCAGAGAAAAATATTCAACGTTTCCACCCATTTTAACCCTTCATTCGCTGAAATGAGAAAATTGCTGAAACACGTGTTTGATTATTTCTGATTTAGCATACGAATACTTAGTTTGAAGTAAATCGGGCCAAAAAAAATTTTTATTTAATACAAACTTTGAACCCCGCTTTGGGCATTTCAAGGGTTAACTTTATTACTTTTTTCGTCATGGTTGGTAGTTTTGCTATAAAACGCAACTGTAGTTCAAATTTCAAAGTTCTAACTTGAATGGTTTGGACCCAGCATTGCTACTATATCAGGGAAAAATCTTCAACGTTTCCACCCATTTTAACCCTTCATTCGCTGAAATGAGAAAAATGCTGAAACACGTGTTTAATTATTTCTGATTTAGTATACGAATACTTAGTTTGAAGTAAATCGGACCAAAAAAAAATTTTATTTCATACAAACTTTGAACCCCGGTTTGGGCATTTGAAGGGTTAAAATTATATTTTTTTTTTCATGGTAGGTAGTTTTGCCACAAAACACTACTGCAGTTTCAATTTCATAGTTGTAGCTTTAATGGTTTAGGCCTGGCATTGATACTACATCAGGAATAATCTTCAAACTTTTCTACCCCTTTTAACCCTTTTGTGGACAGAAATTTGTAATACGCTGAAACACGTATTTAGTGGTTTCTTATTTAATATACAAATACTAAGTTTCAAGTAAATCGGACCAAAAAAAATTTTTATTTCATACAAACTTTGAACCCCGGTTTGGGCATTTGAAGGGTTAAAATTATATTTTTTTCTTTATGGTGGGTAGTAATGCTATAAAATGCAACTGCACATTCAATTTCAAAGTTGTAGCTTCAATGATTTGGGCCCAGCATTGCTACTACATCAGGAAAAAAATCTTCAACGTTTCCACCCATTTTAATCCTTCATTGGCTGAAATGAGAAAAACGCTGAAACACGTGTTTGATTTTTTCTGATTTAGTATACTAATACTTAATTTCAAGTAAATCGGACCAAAAAAAATTTTTATTTCATACAAACTTTGAACCCTGGTTTGGGCATTTGAAGGGTTAAAATTTTATTTCTTTCTTCATGGTAGGTAGTTTTGCCACAAAACACTACTGCAGTTTCAATTTCATAGTTGTAGCTTTAATGGTTTAGGCCTGGCATTGATACTAAATCAGGAAAAATCTTCAAACTTTTCTACCCCTTTTAACCCTTTGGTGGGCAGAATTTTGAAAAACGCTGAAACACGTATTTAATTGTTTCTTATTAAATATACAAATACTAAATTTCAAGTAAATTGGACCAAAAAAAAATTTTATTTCATACAAACTTTGAACCCCGGTTTGGGCATTTGACGGGTTAAAATTATATTTTTTTCTTCATGGTGGGTAGTTTTACTACAAAACGCTACTGAAGTTTCAATTTCATAGTTGTAGCTTAAATGGTTTGGGCCCGACGTTGACACTACATCACGAAAAATATTCATACATTTCAACCTCGTTTAACCCTTAAACGGCTAAAATTAGAAAAAAGCTAAAACAGGTGTTAATTTATTTTTGATTTAATATACGAATTCTTAGTTGCAAGTAAATCCGACCAAAAAAATTTTTTTTTTCATACAAACTTTGAACCCTATTTTTACCACTTTAAGGGTTAAACTTGAAGTAAATCTATCTTAACCCGTAGCGTGTCCACAAATTACAACTATTATCAAATTATCACTGTTGTGGCATTAGCGGTTTTGTTCCAGCATTGATCGTAACTGGTGAAAAAAATCGAAAAACTTTAGCACCCATTTTAACCCTTAAGTGCATAGAAATGAGAAAAAATCTGAAATAGGTGTCGAATCATTTTTAAATAAAAGTACGAAAAACTAAGATTAAAGTACAAAAGACCAAAAAAAAATTTTTTCCCATACACACTTTCAACCCGATTTTGACCCACTTAAGGGTTAAATAAAAAAAAATCGCTTCTTAAATGAACCCTCCACCATATAACGCAACTTTTGTCCAAATTTCATACTTATAGGTTCAGCCGTTTGGGCTGTAGCGTGATGAGTCAGTCAACCTAAGCCTTTTATATACAGGGTGTTAAAAGACCGCCAACAAAGCGGGAAACCACGTATTCTCCTCATCATAAGGAACATTTTTGCCCAAGGAACTATGCCTGGGAAATCAACGGTTTCCGAGATAATGAGGTTCAAAGTCGGACTTTTCAAAACTTTTTTTTTGCAGAAATGTATTCAGTATCTAGTTCTTAACATATCTTCTCAAGAAGCCATATCAAAATTATGAATATTTCTTACAAAAAACGACGCTAAAATTGCAACCCGCAATGTATTCTAAACATCGGCACTTCAAGCTTAAGTAACATAAACTTATACCTACGCTTGCGCAATATGACTTCTGTGCGTTACACGTCCATTGCGTGATAAAATATTTTTCAAAATTATAACCTAAAAAACCAAAATCGTTTCCCAGCAGTTATTTATCGAAAAAGTACTTTGTTTTGGTGTCCAGTATGCGTACCTTTCGGGTCTGTCGGCGGTCTTTTAACACCCTGTATATAGATTACAAATACTTACCACCTGTAAATAACCTGTTACACGATACACAATAAATGTTTATGAATATGAATTGATTCTTCCAGTCGCTGACTTTAAAGGTCGGATAGGCAGCCTAGGTAGAGTAACAAGGTCCCGTTTGGCAATCTTCGGGTACGGAACCCTAAAAATGGAAAGGAGAGCAGATTAATTACTTAGATCTTCTGATGCGATTTCCTGCCTCTTTATACGTCGAGGAAGCAAGCTTATTCGTTGCGAGAGTGTACTTATGTCTTCATTAATATCACAAAGCAATGGTACAATGCGTAAAAAAATATTGGCCTTTGCATCTAACATGATTTATATAACGTCCAGTGGCACTACTTACAGTCACAATATTCACAATAAATCGGTGCTGTGGTCACGAGAAAAGTGTTTTTGAAAAATAAATTTTCATATTCAGTTTACCACAAAATGAATATCTGAATTAACCAAAATTGACGTGATGTATTACGTATTACTCGTATGTTCGATTTTACCGTGAATACATTACTATGGAAATCGTAGCACTTCTGTCTAAGTTTAAGGGCGGTATTCTAGAACGCTACTTAAACTCAGTTCAAACTAGAAAGCTCCTTGAACTCTGTTTAAACTCAGTTCTCAGAACTCTGTAAGTAGAGTTTAGTAGTGTCGACTGTCGATGAAACAGTGCATGTTTTGATTTGAATATCCCTCCCTTCATATCAAAACATGCACTGTTTTATCGACAGTCTAAACTCTATTTAAACTGAGTTTACGTAGCGTTCTAGAATAGCACCCTAAGTGTGCCTACCTACATTTGTATATTTTGTAAGTAGGTAAGTATACGTATGTAGAGCAGAATCAAAACCCTTGTACTCTGCCTCCTTGAATTAATAACCACTAAATTTATTAAATAACAAAAATTTCAAATCCCTGACAATTTATGTTCGAATTAGCATATCTCTTATACGGCTGAATCGGTTTTGGTAAAACATAGTAGAAAACCTGCTTTCAAATAAAAACCGCAACCAAATCGGTTCACCCGTTTAAGAGCTACGCTGCCACATACAGACACACCCTCTCACACACACACACACACACACACATACACACACACACCCTCACACACACACCCTCACACCCTCACAGCGTTCAAACTTATAACACCCTCTATTTGGGTCGGGCTTTAAAAACATTAGTTTGAATCACTACGAAATAAGCTCCAGAAACATCGTCGACGCTATCTTCCCAGCACGTGTAACCCTTAATGGATTTTGAATGACATTTCGGCACCTTAATTACGTGTTTTGCAGAAAGTTTGCAGAAAGCAATTCTCGCTGTCAAACCAGCTGTAAAGGCCCTGCCTTGTTGTAATCCGCCTGAGTATTTACTGTCAATCACAGGGTTACTATTGCCCTGTAACTGGATGCTAGCTTGCCTTGGGGTTGCTAGGGTTCCCACAGATGAAGGACGAATAGTTCCCGATTGCTTCGGGCGCTACTTTCCACGGGCTTTCTACGAAAAATTACCTCATAATTATTATTAAGAAGGGCGAATATACCACTGAAACTAGTGCAACCAAGGGAAAAAACTTTTAGTTCTACGACATTTTTTGTAAAAAAAAACAAATAGTAAGTAAGTATAGTAAGTCACAAAATAAAACACAGTACACTGATACTAAGAACTAAAAATACACAAGTAAGCATGTTGGTAACTACGAGAACAAAAGCAAAATAATGCCAATGTAATACGTAAGACCTCAATTCTGTTAGTAGTTAGTTTTAAGACCCAATGCCCACGACATAATTGTAGGCCCCAGAAATCAGCCGTTTTTGGCGATAAATAATCCTACTTAGAGGAAATTGGTTTTTTGACAAATTGCAAGCGATGACTCAATGCTAGCGCGATTACAGCTAGTTACACAATCAAGGCACCAAAGTTATCCAATCCACGACTGTGTTTACACTACTAGTTTGGGCATATCTAAAGTTTTAATCTGGGTTTTGAGTCCGAGAAAAGTTATGAAGGTGGACATTGGACTTATTTTCACTAAAGCATAATCGATATATCGGAACATTATTTAAAGACGCGTTTTCACAGTCAAATAGCACTTCAGCGAAGAAGAAAGAAGAAGAAAGAAAGAAAAGACATTTATTACACACAAGAGCACAATGTACTCTGTGGAGAGCACCGTCCAAGAAATCTAAAGCTTCTGATTGGTTGGTTCTTCTGACATGTTGTCTATGGACACAAAAACGTCAACTAGGACGGAGCTCTACTCGTAAAAATTGACTTGGATGGAAATAAAACAAAATGGCCGACCAATCAGAAGCTTTGGCTTGTTTGGACGGAGCTCTTCGTTGTAGTGTAATTGGACTGTAAAAACGCGGCTTAAAGCAGTACCTAAATATTTCGCAGCCAAATTGTTAAACAAGCCGGTCAGCTACTAATCAGATGATTGACCGCCGAAATACAATTAAATGGCTACAGCCCCTCTTCCCTTGACGGCTTTTTTCAATACGGCCGCAATATGGCGCAATTTACAAAATTTAATATTTTGCAAATTAAAACGCATTTTGTGTTTTTATTGAATAAAATAGCCTTACCTTTGAATAAACATTACAAAGTATTTAAAATCAAAGCATAACTATGCGAATTCAAAGAGAAATTAATTTTAAAACTTTTTCAATTTGATCGCAATAGCGTCAAGGGTAACCCCCCAGGTTGCTTAGTTAACTACTTAATTGATAGAAACGAAAAGAAAGAAAACCCACCGTCTCATTGGAACTTATTAATTTTTCGGTGGTTGAGTCAATGTAGAGTCATTTAGAGAATCTACGCTAACGGCGAAAGAAAACATCGCGAGGAAACCCGTGGTTAAGGTTATAAACCTACCCACAACTAGCGCCGCCAATGAAAAAAAAACATATCTTCTTTTTGGATGCCTTTTTTGCTAAAAACGAATCATCAAATGATAATCCTTAGGCTAAACTATTTTTAGGACATAGGTCCAAGATTCCCGATCCTAAGAAGCATCTGGATCATTCCTGAGAAAAGCGTTCTTCGCTGAGATCGGTGGCTTTTATTTTTTTTCAAGATAGGTGAAAACTAAAAATACACCGTAAAAGATGGCTTAAAAACTAGTCAATATGTCGATGAGGCACACCTGTAGGCTTTATAGATTAATGAAAAAAAAATCTTCTTTTTTGACGAGCCACCGATCTCAGCAAAAAGGCCACCGATCTCAGACAGTGTCTAAAATTATTATAAACAGTAATTACAGTGAATAATAAACGTTTTTTCTAAATTTAAACGTCACTCATGAACTGACACAGATAAAGGGGGCTAAATTAAGCAAAACATTTCTATTAAACATCATAAAAATTATCAAAAAAATCATATCTTTATTTTCATAAAATCATTGTAAAAGATCAATTCCTAAGCTAAACATGCAAAATTATAGTCAACAAGCCTTTGCATCTATTTATACAGCGTCCAGTGGCACCATCACTTACACTAGATGGGTGAAGAGACCAGTCGGCGCTGCAGTGCCTGGGACATTGTTTTAGATGGAGTAGGCTTGCCCATCCTGACAGCTTGGTCGGCCTAGCCCACAAGAGAAGTCATTACGTGTGGAGCCAACTAAGTTGCGGGTTTCATCACGATGTTTTTCCTCACATTAGGGAGGGGTTTAGCTACTTCAAATTTACAAATTTATGTAACTTTGAAAAGAAACAAAGTCATGTTACATGGCTGCGCTGGGAATCGAACCTGGTTCTCTCGCATCGGCGACCAATGCTCTATTATATGTGTGACTGTAATAATTATACACTAAAATTGTCTGTCTATACGGATTTTGCTTTTTATTTGCGTGAAATTACATTTCCTTGCAAAAAACAGTACCTTAATAGCTTAAATGAAGTCTAAACTTTAGTCCATAGAAACAAACTGATACATTTTGAATAAGTCATAGCATCTTGTTCGGTGTGGTATCTAAAGAATCTGTGAAATTGATACAATATGTTGAAAACTTCTTTGAGATCCTTGGCTAATAACTGAGATCGGTGGCTTAAATCCACCGATCTCAGTGCCACCGATCTCAGAAATAACTAAAATGTAGCTATTTCTCTTAAACTATAGAAGCAATCGTATTTATTTTTACGACAATACCTACTCAGGGATATACGCATTCATGTACTTAGGACAGTTTAGTGTAGTCTTGTTTACTATACTAGCAAAACATGCCACCACTTTCAGCTACCTTACCGAACCAAAGTTTAAAAAAAGTCAAGAACTTACGTAAAAGTTTAGGCATGAAAGATAGCGACACATACGAACCATAATAGTTGATAAGGACCATTTGACGATATTTTGCACCAGTAACTAGAAACTTGCCGCGTATTTAAGCTTGTATAAAAACATACTTTCGTTGCACCATTTAAACTTTGCTCGCCGCGTGACATTTCTAGGAATGTCTACAGACACAAGAGTTTTCATTCTATTACAATGCTGGATATACGATTGGATAGAGGCACTCATTAGGCATTTAGAAAGGTATAAATTAGCAAAGTAGTGGGCACATGAGTAAAACCACAATCAAAAACATACTAGGCCCACACGCGTGTGACATGCAAAATACTCGCAAAATCACCCATTTTTTGACCTTCAAAGGGATATTTAGGCAATTTCCTCTATAAAATATTGATTTTATTTGATATGCCTCAATGGACCGTTAGTTAAGTAGACGATTAAGTGCTAATTTAGTACTGTGTGATGTATAGTTTAGTAGATACTAGGGTGTGACCAAAAAAATCGACCTCTCAAAGAATGACCCATCTACGAATAAAACCCGCCGCCGCCAAAAGTGGCCACTGGTGTTCTACGTTGGAATCTAAACATTAGGTCCTAAAAATAGTTAAGTCTAGGTATGATCATAATGATTCGTTTTTAGCAAAAAACGCATTCAAAAAGAAGATATTATGATTTTGTTTTTGCTTAAGAGGAAACGCGGGTAGCCGCTGCTCCATACAAAAAGGGAGATCTGTTTCCTCCCTGGATAATTATTTTGGAAAACATGTTTATGCCATTCAATTTATATGTACCTCTGCCATGTCTCTATGTTTTCCTTTTTTTCTTATTTAAATATTTTTTATTAAAATAATTAAATAATAAACATGTTTTTTCTAAAATAATTATCCAGGGAGAAAACTGGTCTCCCTTTTTGTATTTTTTGTATGGAGCAGCGGCTACCCGCGTTTCGTCTTAAGGGTCCACACGTATTGACCTAACTTTCCTGAAGATATGTATGTTTTTAAAGTGTATAAGTACTTACATGTTTACTCGCATATTTACTGCGTGTAATAAAATATTGATAGTGACTTCAAATCTTTATTGCTTCTGTTATCGAATGTTGTAAATTTTTAAAGTGAACCTAACATTTATGGTCGTCGTTGCTACGCTATCTACCTTACAATCATGTATTAGTTATGCACGATCATTTTTAGTTATCAAATTGTTTACATTGCCCGCAGTGGTCAATAGAAGGAGGGATCCAAAAGATCCTCGAGGCCGATGCGGAAGTGACAGATTGGATCAATGCCCTTCCCTTTATTCTTTAATATTTGCTGCATAATGTGCCATCTGTGGCCGGTGGACAAGGGCAGTGATAGAGTGGAGGCCGAGAACTGTACGGCGATCAGTTGCAAGACCAGCAGCCCTATGGTCGGATGACATCGTCATTGCGGCGGAGGGTCCATGGATGCGGATGGCTAGGGACCATGAGAGGTGGCGCGAGGGGGAAAGAGCCTATACCCAACATTGGGCAGAGGTGGGCTGATGATGATGATGATGATGATGATGATTGTGACATCTGCAAAATAAATAAAATAATTACTTCTACAATAGCAAATTAAATTAATTGAGAAGTTGGTATTGAGAGTAATTATCATCTAAATATGACCCAATGACTACAGAGTGGACACTTCACTCATTTAGGCCCATTGCCGATATTTTATTAACTTAAACGGCTAGTTTAAACCTCTGATTGAATCTCTAATAATTTGCATACAAAATGCAAGGTCAAGTATTAGGAACAGGCCAAGGTGGAGGTTACAAGTTTACAACTGGACGCTGTATACATAAATCTTCTAACGAAAATAAGTAATTGTTTTTTAAAAAATATTCGTTTGCCATTGTTTGAAACAAACAATTAAATTTCCTCTTTTATGAACTTGGCAGTCAATCAAACCCAAATTGAATAGCCTAGACTAGCATAAACACCATTTTCACATAGCAAATTTAACTGATCAAGATCCGAATCGTATATTTTAACAACGTGCGTGCAATGTCTTAAAACTATTAAAATAACAATAATAGAATAATGCAGAATATTCAGATGATCTCTCTAGGTGTAATTACTCCAGCAAAGTTCCTGCAATTAAATCTTAAGGGTGACCTTGCATTGTTCCATGGCGTAGCGATGTCATAAAGGAGCGCGTTCACGTACCTATGTTTATAAAAGAACATCGGTGAATGTTTTTTTCGCGTACAAATATGCTTCTTTTAGGATAATCGCGTTTTATTGTTTTAGAATCCGAGGGTTTTCTCACGATGTTTTAATTTTTTACTGGCGATCAAACATTCTTCTTCATAAATTCCTCGCGGCTGAGGATCGTGACCATTGGGCCATTTCATAAAACTACAATTCATAGTTTATTATGACCATTCGATGCCCATTGAGTAGTCGGTTAGTAACCTAACCTTTTTGTAATCTTTATTTCTAATGCATTTATTCCGAATAGAAGCAGTTTTCCGTACAAAAAAACATTTTAATAACTCACTCGTAGTGGATGTTCACCCCAAGGAGACCTGATTCATTGAGCGTCAAAAGACTTAAGCACAAGAACAAAATACAAAAGGAGATAATCATAAAATAATAAAGAGGGGAAGTGTACGTTAATTTGTACGTAAGCCTTGACTTCGTATTGTTAAGCTGAATGGTTGTGTGAATGTGTATTAAAATTAAATGTAACCCCTATAAAATTTTGAATTGTGACTAGTGTTTTTAATCAAATAGTGTCGTATTCATTTGGACTTATTTTTCATACTGGAAAAATACCTTTTTAGATAGTTAACTGCGCTTTTATCGGATGTAACACTCATTTGGTTTCAATTTTACATTTTTTCCAACGTTTCGAGACCAATGCAGATAAGAGCTCGAGTTCACGATTTTAGATAGTCCTTGAAGAAAAATACTCCTCAAAGTCCTATGTGGATTTTCCGTAACCTAACAGAGGACCAAAATTAGTACAATAATAAGCTGTAAAGTATCCCAAAATCTTAGACAAATTCCTAAGGTTGCTTTCAACGCCATAATACAAGGTATTACAAAAGTACCTAACTCTTTTTACAGGGTGTAACCCACTGGACAACAGGATGTCAAATCTGTAAAAAAAGTTGAAAAAAACATTTTTTTTTTATAACCTCAGAATTGAAAAAATTTCATAACTTTTTTGTTTTTGTTATTAGCTCAAATTTAAAAATATGTTTTTGCGTGTAGGTGCATTTACATAGTTTTGAGTTGTTAAAACATTGTGAAAGTCAATGAAAACAATATTAAAAAAATACTTTTCTCCCGCCACATCGTTCACATTTTATTAATTTAAAAATTAACGGAACGTCATAGAGCAAAAAATATATTTAGGTTGTGATCCCTATCACCGGGTGCTATTACCCTGTAAAAAGAGTTAGGTACTCTTGTAACACCTTGTATAAGTGTGAGAGAAAAGGCCACCAACGTCCGTAATTGGCGGGACTATTCTAGTTTGCTATCCCCAAAGCCCCACTTAACTTGACAACTTTTAGGACCAAAAGGGACCGAAGTACTGGGAACAATAATTACCATTGTAAATTACTTGGGAACACTTCGAATCAATCTACAATGGTTGTCATTTGGATACGTGAAATCTTAATGGCTTGTTGGAGTCCCCGCCATATAAAGATGTTTTAAGGACTTGAACCCGCAACCTCCGGCTAATAGTGACAGCGTCGTGCATCCAGACAGTGGTTGCGCCTGGCATGGGATCGTGAGAAGTGGCGTGAGCATGAAGAGGCCTTTACTCAGCAGTGGGTGTTAACAGGCTGATGATGATGATGATGTGCAGCCAAAAGGGTTTCAGCAACTTTCGGGATCACCGACCCGACAGTTACTGATCAAGGGCCTGAGTCTGTAACGCAATGGTGCCAAAATGGCCTTTCAGTCGACGGCTTCAATTACGATTTACTAATGCTGTCGGGCCTTTAAATGTTTTTGTAGCACAGCAAAGAATATTCTGATACTAATTCTAGAGGATTAGTTCGCTGTTTGTTGGAGAAAAACGAGGAAACCCCGGTTTTGTCGGGTTGTTACTGGGACGCCATCGACACGCCATATTGCACACAGGACACATCACATAAATAAAATACATGTACAAAGGGCTTAATGTTCCTTCTTTGCCACAGTTTTGTTTTACCACAATTTTTGTGTTCGTACAGTTTCCTGTTTCCGATTCGAAGAGATTTCTACCAGCAAACCGTAAATCTGAAACGAGTAGGTAAACATACGTGCACTGCACAAATATCACCAACAGTAAAGTTGCGAAAACTATTAACATAACTGTTTCGTTCAACGCTTAGAAAAGTATGCTTAGAGACGTTTATACTTTAAAAAAATCCTTTGCTTAAAAAATATAGCTGGGCGCGTCTCACGACACGCTTCTTCACCAAAAAAATATTACCATAAAATAATGGGAATTCCACTAAGTCACTCCACCCCCGAAATAACATGTTCCGTGACGCAAAAAATACACTCCGCAGCCTTCCGGACACTAATTGCAAATCACACTGGGTAAAAATTTCAGCCCCCGTATATTACTTTCGTACCTAGAGATTGATACATAGCTAGCTAAAAACAATGTGAGTTTGTTTGTCCCGTTTCTGCAACTTGGTAGTGTCGAGAGTTTGGTGACGTGTGGTAGTTATTTATTTCCCGACTGTATTGCCGCAGAGGAAAGATAGAAATATAATTAACAAAATGTTCAATCTTCTGATTGTGAAGAACGTCTTGCCTAGAACCAAAGAAAATACCACAGAATAATATATCTATAGACTTTGCAGCGAAATTGTTCACTAGTTAAAATGCCCATTCCAAAACCATTTTGTAATTTTTGTGGACGAAACGTGTGTTTAGATTTGTACCAAAATTTAAAGTTGTCAGTCAGTCAGTGGTCGTCTGCTACTGCTGCTTGGCCGCGCAGTAGTAGGTGCGGGTTTTGAGTTGGCACTCTTGTCCCGTGCGTCTTCTCCGGAGGCATCAGCCCCCGGGTCTTGGGTGTGCAAAGTTGTGACATTATTTAATCAATCATTTCGTAAATACATACACTTCCTACCATCTGTCCAACACGTCGTGTTTGTACACACGACAGCACGTCAGGCTGTACACTTGTGTTGTAAAGTTGCCCGTAACGTAACCGAGTAAGTACTAGCGTGAAAAGGTCGACGGGCTGTCGTGTGTACCAAACGATTTACTTTGGTAATGATCATAATATTATTATGAAATTACTATCCAAATGAGGACAGGTTCCAGTAGGGGTCTTAGTACCTTTTTTACATTTTATTATGACCAAAGTCGAAGGCAGAAGCTAGTGGCCCGTATATGGGACACTTACAGCGGAGTCACGAGGTGTATTAGCATAATTTGGACATTCATCCACGCCAACGATCATTTGCCGGGGCCAGGCGCGAGTTCCGTCCGCGTGACAACACTGATAGCTCGGTGTGGGGGGTTCTGTGACTATTTCTGGATCTATTTGGGTGCCGTGGAATCATTACCAGGGGCTTTGTGGTACAGGTGGTTCTGTTTGGGTGGCGTGGAATCATTACTGGGGTTCTGTGATACAGGTGGATCTATTTGGGTGGTGTGGAATCATTACTGGGGTTCTGTGGCCCGTATATGGGGCACTTCCAGCGGAGTCACGAGGTGTATTAGCATAATTTGGACATTCATCCACGCCAACGATCATTTGCCGGGGCCAGGCGCGAGTTCCGCCCGCGTGACAACACTGATAGCTCGGTGTGGGGGGTTCTGTGAAACAGGTGGATCTATTTGGGTGCCGTGGAATCATTACTAGGGCTTTGTGGTACAGGCGGTTCTGTTTGGGTGGCGTGGAATCATTACTGGGGTTCTGTGATACAGGTGGATCTGTTTGGGTGGCGTGGAATCATTACTGAGGGTTCTGTGGTACAGGTGGATCTATTTGGGTGGCGTGGTATCAATACTGGGGGTTCTGTGGTACAGGTGGATCTATTTGGGTGGCGTGGTATCAATACTGGGGGTTCTGTGATTCAGGTGGATCAATTTGGGTGACGTGGAATCATAACGTGCTGCATAAACGGCCGTATCTTTTGATGGTGTAAACTTAGAAGTTTGATTTTTTTCACAGCTCCAAGGGACTGCAGACTTGAATATTTGCTTTATCAACTTGATACCTTAACGCGTTCCTGAGAAATGGATCTTGACAGACAAACGGACAACAAAGTGATCCTATAATGATTCCGTTTTTTCTTTTGAGGTCCGGAACCCTAAAAAGTAGAAATTTATTGAGGGAGTTAACATTTTTACTCGAGCCAGGAATTCAATTTTCTCGATGGTCAATTTGTAGAGCGCTGGCACATTGTGTCAGAGATTGCGACTTCAAATCCCTGCTAAAGCAAAACATGTCTTAAATGATTGAATTCTCAATAGATTCATTCGGCGTAGCGTATCTGTATGACAAGCACTCAATTTATCCTTAGGAAATATGGACGAAACAAAAGAATCTATTCCCTGTAAGGGTGCTATTAATAGTCGTCTGAGATCACCTACTTAAGCTCGATCTCAGGTAGGCGAACTCAGAAAAGTCAAATGCTAATGTCAAGCCTTGAGTAGCTTGAATAGCTGTCAGCATATTAATAGACACTATCTTGAGATTGACATTGACATTAGCCAAGGCTTGACATTAGCATTTCACTTTTCTGAGATCACTTACTTGAGTTCGAGCTTGAGATGACGACTATTAATGCCACCCTTAAACTATTGAACTCTCACTACATTCATTCCCGCGTAGCGTAGCGATTTCTACTGTGTATGACAAGCACTCAATTTATCCTTAGGAATTGTGGACGAAATAAAACAATCTATTCCCACTAAATTAGAAAACACTCAGACTCAATATAATGTGATTGGAGTGACAGGCTGACGGTTTATTGGATTGTCTTGTTGAAATAGGTTTTGTTCTACATTAAAGCCACAAAGCAATTTTATCTTCTCTTTTTAACCCCCGACCCAAAAGAGGGGTGTGTGTATGTGTGTCTGTCTGTGGTACCGCAGCTCTTAAATGGTTGAACCGATTTTGATGCAGTTTTTTTTTATTATTTGAAATTATGTTTTCTAGCGATGGTTATTAGATATGTTTCATTTAAATATTTACAGCCGTTTATGAGCTATTCTAATTTAAAATAAACAGTGCCACATAAAGACACACACCCTCTTTTTGCGTCGAGAGTTTGAAAAAAATGTAAATTTAAAAAAAATACAACTTACCTAACTATCTAAAATCTATTAAAAAAAGTGTTACAATTTCGAAAATTATAATTTCATTAACTTTTAATTAATGGCTCGCGATATTCACACTACTTCTATTCTAAACGGGTCGGCATTACACCGCAATTCGGCCAATTTAGAATAGAAGTAGTATAATCGAGTATTTTTGTTTAAGCGACAAGCTCGCCTAGGCGTAAATGCAATAAAACAGCTGAACAGCTCCAAACAATGTTTCTTAAAAAATACTTGCGCCGACCAAACGCAAAAATCGTCGCGTCCAAAATAAACGACAGGACAATGCCAGCAATTACTAATTACATAAACCTAGGAACCGAGGAGAGACGCTGCTTAATTAGTACCAGAGGCCGCGGGGAACTGTCACATTAGATATCCATTCAACAAAAGCGACCCATCCATTGTTCAAAAGCGTAGAACGCAAAACACCTATTTTGCCCTACTCGTAGCATTGTACTAGCGCCCCTTTTCTGAAAATGACTTCAGTCTTCACCCCCCAAGATGGGGCGAATACATGACCACGTGTGCGGTGCCCCGTCCCTCTCTAGCCTTTGAGGAAAACCGGTACGGCCGTTTCTCTCGCACGATCAGCGCACGCATTGCAGGTGAAATCAGTTTGTATCTCTCAGTTAGCTGCTGGCACCCGACCGAAGCGGATGTGCCGACGCTTGCTCTGAACATACGCGAGTATATCGTTTCGCGCGTTTTCCCGACCGGCTTTTCGCGAATCCGATTGTCGTTTCTCGTGTCCTTTTCATCGGATGCGTGTGTGATTGTTATTGACATGTCATTTTGATTGTGTTTACTGGAGAGAGCTTTTGCTAGTGTATTTTCCTCTTTTGTTTTTTTCGTCGCTCTATTGACTTTGTCACAATTGAATAATAAAGGCGGGGGTTGACGGGTGAATGAAATTCAGTTGTTGCCAAGGAGATTGTTCTGTGCTGTAAGCTGTAAGTATTAACATCTTCATTATTGTCTCGCACGTGTAGAGTTGCTTTTTGTGTAGCGGTACCTATTTATATTATCCGCACACATGTGTTTTGTTTAATCATAGTTAATTGGAGCAATTGGATGTGATATCCTATGATAATATCAGTAGTTCTGCTTGCGCAAATAATGAAATATTCATTTCGTAAGGTTTGTTTGTCCAAAGACCCAATTTGCATTCACAAATGGCTTTCGGGAAATTCCGGCCTAAAAGAAAATTTATGATATTCCACTCCGTTGCCTTCCACGTTAAATTACAAATTCATTAAGTTATATGAAGAATAAAAATGCTTGATAATTTTCGAGCAAAAAACTTTGAAACTGGCTGCGTTTTTGCTTTTAAAAGCTGCCAGTCAGAAGCGCTCTACATGTTACCAACTCTACTAAAACAAAAGACGGGCGCATTTGCTTTTTTCCGCGCTCCCGGTTCCTAGATCTTGTCGCCAGTACGGGTAGAACTAGAAAATGATCTATTTTAAACGGTCAACGGAACGCGCGACAGATACTTGGCGACAGACAGCCTATCCTCTGTTGTGTTTTAAAAATAAATTGCGTTTTTTTTTCTCTTCTCCTCGTCTAGGGTTCGCTTAGACAGCGGAACGCTGAATGTGTCGTTTGTTTCAATGTGTCAGATAAATAATTTTACTCCTCCTAAAACTGCTGCTTTTAAATTGACCAGAAATAAGTTTTCTCATCGGGATGAAGGAGAAAAAGTGCTCTACAAAATGACAAGCAATATCATTTTTGCGATCCCAAAATAAACAGAAGTGATTTATGATTGGAGTAGATGATTTTTGTCCCAAATTAATGGACAAAGCTACATCTCAACAGACTATTCAAAGGCAGAATGTCATCTCGACCTAGTTTTGTTTTGAATAATAGTAATAAAATATGTAATAACATAATGCACCCCACTGCAATGATACAGTTTCTTAAATTGAGGCAAATCTTTGAATTTAAGAAGAAATACGCGGTACTGATTTTGGAGATTCACACATAAAACATGACATGTAGGTATCAATAAAATTCAAATGATATAAATTCGACGACTTCGATATTTTCATAACAGAATTTTAGTGGAACTAATAATCACAAAGCCCGTATGCAATATAATGTACTTTTTTGTACAAGAAGAAATATTGTACGTAATTGGATTTACTCAGCAATCCAATAAGCCGTCCTATCTCTTTACCTACTATGAATTAAGTACCTACAAACTTATACGTAATTTGTATGTATCTGAGTATTTTATCCCATCTTTATTAAGTCTTGACTTGCTACTTGTATGAGAATTGGAGGACTACAATTTCTTAAGAATCTCTAGGAGAGCCCACCACCTTTTGCCGTTTTTCACCAACGAACAAAAGGATTTGGTGTATTTTGTGAATAATAATGCAAACTCTTTCCTCGTACACACTCACGACCTATGATTTTTATTATGTTTGTTTTCTTACTGCTGCTAATTTTCCGACAGTGTGAAGTTAAGAATAGAAGTAATCCCACCAAAAACATTTTCATGTAAAAATTTTGCCAAGACGATACTATACACCTCGCACTGTCAAAAAGCTATCAGATCTCATGTAGAGCCAAGCTTCTAACACTACAAGCCCTAACTTCACAAACTCTACACCTTAGTCAAAATATGTGGCGGTATTATGTGGCGTGCCCCCAGATCCAAGTAGCATTTTATGGTTATGGAGATAATGAGCAAAACTCGTTTTCATTAATATAACTAGTGTCAATTATATTAGTTTTGATAAAAATGTTACTTGCATCACTTCTGTTCTGTAAATGTTGAGGAAAATAGAGCGTATTTTATTTTAAATCACTGTAAGCATCAAAGCATCCACTCTGCATAATTACTTTAAAAAAAAACTCGCTATCCCTATTTCTCCGATTCGACGGAACCCGAATTTCGCCTAACAGCTCACATGCCCGACTAGTTTTTTTTTTTTATAACCCCTTTGTGAAGCGATTCTCGTCCATCAGCCCCGGGATTTGTTCGTTAGCCAAATTATTTGCACATAATTCTTGTCTAGCGACGTGTATTGTATAGGTTTGCCGCCGTAAAGTAAGCTTTACACTAGTGTGGGTGAGACGCCGGCTAAAGCTCTATACGCCATTTGCAAAGTCGCTACGCACACACGCGCGAAATTTACTTCTGAGCAAGCGATATCTGTAACTTCCTAATCGATTCCCTAGCAGCTGTGCTCTCATTATTTATAATAGATTGTCTTTCGCTTTAAAGGCTGGTTTACACTCATAACACTAAGCAGGAGCCTTTAAAGCAATGGCGTGTCGGTGGCGTCCCAGTAGAAGGAAAAAACAGGGATTTCCTCGTTTTTCTCCTACAACCAGCGAAGTAATCCTCTAGAATTAGAATCAGAATATTCTTTGCTGCACTACAAAGACATTAAAAAGACTGACAGCATTAATAAATAGTAGTTGAAGCCGTCAACCGGGAGCCCATTTTGGCACCATTGCGTTACAGGCTAAGGTCCCAGATTCAAAGCATTACTAGCCGGCTCGCCGTTGAACTTATAAAAGTATGTTGTCGCCTTTAAAAATGCTTACTGTGTGTGGGATCAGTATCTATTAAGATTCCGTTTAAAAATAATTGCTTAATTAGGCCGTTGCGGTGAAAATAATGGAAGGAGATTAGCTGTAAAACAAAATTAATCTAATTTTTGTTCGGTTTTAATTTAATTAATTTCGAATTAACTACTTCCAGTAAAAAAAACTATTTTTTTAATGTTAGCTACGAGTATCATAGACTACCTAAACCCAATGTTAACTCAGACTAAACAATGGGCAAACTAAATGTCAGCGTATTTTCCGTTTTAGTACCTAAGTACAAAATCCAAGGACGTCTGGAAATTGACTAGACGGAATTAGTAATAATACTAAATTCAAAATTTTAAATCCTTGCGATATTTTAATTTCAAATTAGCATATCTCGTTAAGGGCTGAACTGTTTATAAAACATGTCTAATAACACTTAAATGTAAAAAGCAGAAAAACTGCTTTCAAATAAAAAAAAATACACATCCAAATCAATTCACCCGTTTAAGAGCTACGGTGCCACAGACAGACACACACACAACGGTCAAATTTATTTAACAGCCCTCTTTTTGTGTCGGGGGGATAAAAATTTACTGATCGACAAAAATTGATAGGGTTTCCCTATAATGTAGAGTAGGCTTGCCCTGCACCTGTCAACTTTATCGGCCTAGCTCACAGCCAAGTTGGACTAGCCATTCTTAAGGCTTTAATAAGGGCTAACTAGCGCCACCAATGATAAAAAAACATGGCTTTTTTATAACCCCCTTTTTGAAAAAGTTAAACAACAGAGTTTTCTATATTACTAATAGCATTTTTAGAACCATCAGCCCAGAGCCGAGACCCAGGAATCTAGTCCACAATTTAACTTTTGGCAGAAACGGCCGTTTTTGGCATAAACGATCGATCTTCGGGCGCGGTCAGTCCATGGATGGGTGACCGCTAGTGGCAATAATATCTGAGCGCTTCCGTGCTTCGGAAGGCACGTTAAACCGTTGGTCCCGGTTGTTGTTGATTAATAACAATCATTAAGCCATGTCAGACCAACTGCGCAAGATCGTCCCAAGAGAAAACTTCTTCGGGGGACATATCCCTCCTGAGGGATAGCAGGATTTAAGTAAGTTAAGGTGGGATGATAGCAACGTGGCGGGAAATTCAAAATTTTCACAGTTTTTTACATTTTGTAGCTAAACTGAGCTATTTTTATTCAGGGATTTTTCGTTCGCGGAAATAACGAAGTATTCTTTTCATTATTGTAAACAACAGAACAACAATTATGTGTTCTGGTCTACGAAGCAGTGGCACTGCCCAAAAAACTTGTCGCAGAACAAAAATAGCTCAGTTTAGCTACAAAATGTAAAAAACTGTGAAAATTTTGAATTTCCCGCCACGTTGTTATCGTCTACCCTTAACCTTTAGTGCAGGGCGTGAATAAAAATAATAAAATGTGCCTTTCACACACAACGTAAATCGATAAAAACCATTACCTTTCCATTTATTATTTCAACGCCTGATTGATATCATTTCAACTGTATAACTTCAAAAATCCAAACATAATTCTTTCTTTCATTATCATAAAGATTATCACCAATACTTGGCACCTTTTCTGTCCAACTATTCGTATGGTTTGGAGGCTCACCAGTAAATGTTTTTTTAAACAGACTCTAGTTTATATTTTCAACGGTTTCCGTTTGTTTGTACTAGCCATCGCGTATAATCTCGACCTATAAACACAGGTTCGGAAATGTTTATTTGATCCGATCCGCGTTTTTACTCAGACGAGGAAAAAATAAATGTGGTTCATTATTTTCGTACCTGAAAAGCTACTGAAACTATTTTTTTCTTGCCCCACTGCTATCGTTGTAAGGGGCTAAAAGTTTTTTTGCCTAAAATTAACTAAAAAATATATAATTATATCCGAACATGTGCTACCAAATACAACAGTATCTGTACATCAGTACAACACAAAAACCATATGTGCATTTGTAGGTTTATGTATGAAAGGTTTTTCTCGACATTTGGACTTTGATGCGTCTCACCGTTTATTTGTGACTCGCAACAAATAACAGACATCTTGTTTTATGTCTATTTACGTGATAGCAACTTTACTATCAAAAGACATTTTGACGGGACATTTCAAACTTTGTAAACGCCGTTCTAGTCTTGTTATTTCGATATTGTGTCACGGATTTCTGCTTTCGTAAGCCAAAGGCACTTTAATTAACCCGTTACTTTTGTAAAATATTTTTTTGTAAAATTAAAATTAAATTTGGTAATTGGAAATTCGACCTATTCCCGTTAAGAGGTTATAGAGAAAATCGGAAGCGAAATCGGACGTGTAGTTTTCCCGGCCATAAAAAAAAGCAGTATTCTACCGCGTCGCTGACTCTACCATTACGATGTGATGAATGTGGTACTCGTAGGTATTCTTTTAAATAATTAACAAAAGATATAATCGAATTATAGACTAGATAGATAGGTTAAAGAATATCAGCACGCGAGCGCGATCCTTAACGCGCTCGCATGCTGATATTTTGATTCTTTAACCTAAAAAATCTTGCCGAAAACCGCACATTATTTACCTACAAACAGCGCAAAAATAAACTAAACGGATGTGACAGCACCTCTAACTCAAAATTATCAACTCAGCAAATAATTTTTGGTTGTGTACGGTCAGTGACAAGTATTATTGTTAAATTTCGAAAAATTATTGTTTTCTAATTTTTTTTTCAAACAAAACTACTAAGGCTCGATGTTTTCTGTTAGTAAAGCAGGTATTAGATATGATTTTAATGTAAATAAACTTTTTTTACGTACTAACTTTTTTGAGCTTTACTTCATGGCCTTACTCGACAGTGGCGCCAACTAGTGAGCACTCAAACAGTAGAGCCCTCATTATGCAAGGACAGACACAAGAAAACCGAGCCCTAAAATCGTGTCTATGACGTTAACCTCATTAGATATGCATCGAATTTCGTACTCAGTTGTACGTAAGACGAATTAAGGAAACAACAAAATTATACAACAGAAGCTATCATCAACATCTTTACATTTATCCGCGTACAGAACAAAAATAGAAAAGGTCCGCTTCGATATGAAGTGTTTCCATGGTTAGAAAAAAAAAACAAGACAGAAGTGTCTGTCTGTCTGTGGCACCGTAGCTCTTAAACAGGTGAACCGATTTGGGTGCGTTTTTCTATTTGAAAGCAGGTTTTCTAGCAAGTGTTCTTAGATAATTATGTTTTATCAAAATCGGTGCAGCCGTTTATGAGATATGCTATATGCTTTGAAGCTGCTAATTTGAATGCCAATTTGACGGGGTATTTCAAAAGTAGCTATCAACTGTATATTATGTTAATTTGTTGATGGAATCGTTGTTTTTTCTTTTTTTTCTGGCATCAACATCGTACACACGACAGCACGTAGACGCTTACACGCATGCACTCTACTCGGTTATGTTACGGGTGACTTTACAACAAAAGTATACACTCTGACGTGCTTTCGTGTGTACGTCCAAAACGAATTTTCCGTTCACCGGAATTACCCAATAAAGCGGGTTTTCCTGTGTCCTGACTTTTTCACGGCTTACAAATAATTTCAATTAAATAAAAGCGTAATAATTTGTTTTCATTAAAAATCCACTTTGACTTGAGAGGCGCCCTAAAACATGGGTAGAATTTCGGTGTTTTTCTGTACCCTTTTATAGTTTGCGGCAAGCCTCGGTCGGTCGTTTTAATGACCTTGCCAGAGTGCGAAGTGGTAACAAAATGTGCAAGATGCCGCGAAATTAATGCTATTCCGTGTGTCGTAGTCAATTATTCAATGTTACAAAAGCAGGAAACACTTCGAAGTGCCCGGTTATTGCAGTCAAATTTACGACAGGCAGATTCTTGGCAATAACTTTGATCTTTTTTTTTTGTCGATATTGTTAGGTACACCGTTTTGCACTAACGTGTATTTTTTCGTGTGTATACTCGGCGACATGCTAAAATAGGGTATTTTAATCGATTAACGCACTTATGCGGCGCACCTTAAGAGCTACCATGGGGTATCCCAGCGTGTTGCTAGCTGTACTTATTAAAATTCTTGGTATCTTTTTGTCTGACACTGCCATCTTTGACACCAAGAGCGATCAGAGCTAGTGAAGCTGGCAAAAAAAAGTTGCTAAATACTTAGTATTAGATAGCAATAAGTATTTTATTTACTTTTGATAATATTTTGACATTCAGTGAAATTAATTTATTTATGGCATATTGAATAAAACACTTTGACTTTGACTTTTGATCTTTTGAACAGTTTACGTCAATGAAATTATTATCCAAAGAATAATCAAAAGTGGCCACCAGTTGCCACAGCAATACCTATTTTTGTCGTCCATTTTGTTTAATTGCTTACTTTGTATCCTCAATCGGAAACGAGTAATGGGTACATTGTT
Organism: Zelleria hepariella; assembly: GCA_949319315.1. NCBI lineage: Eukaryota > Metazoa > Arthropoda > Insecta > Lepidoptera > Yponomeutidae > Zelleria > Zelleria hepariella. The sequence goes on along the minus strand of OX439383.1, from coordinate 2,394,127 downwards.
ATTTACTTACATAATGAACACACTCAGGGGATTAAAATCAACAACCGGTGACCGTGGTTCCTACAAGGTTATTTAAGTTAGACTCAAGTGGTATAACTCATGCCCGCCGCTCCTTTAGCGTAGCTCATTAAGTTGCGCTTGCGCAATTTCGAGATCTTCCTAACCTTAGCAGAATTATACAGGGTGTTATAGATTTGTTGAATTCCAAATAATCTTTTAAGAATCTTGATTTTTGAGTATCGAGGCGCAGTATAACAACCAAAAGTTGTTATACTGCGTCACGTTGTAGATGAATAAAGTGACCAATGTCTCACAAATAATTTGGTAAAAGTGCCAACTGACACTTCATACAAAATACTAGGTAAATATAGGTGCTGGGCAAGCCTAATCTTCTAATACAATGTCCCAGGCACTGCAGCTCCGAGTGGTCTCTTCACCCATCTAGTGTGAGTGAAGATGCCACTGGACACTGTATAAATCATCTCATTACGTAGATGCAAAGGCCTTAGTTTTTTTTTTATACGGCACAGTCCTGTGCATTTTTGTACCGGGTGTCCGACTCAGGACTCTATCTAGAGTCGACGATGTATAATTAAGAGTCAACGTACAGTTAATTAGTAGACTTTGGTCATCTTAAAGACTCTATGCATTTCGCTTGTCCACGTAAATACAATTAAAGTTCAATTGAAATATGTACGCACATTTAAAGCGAATTGAAAGCGATGTTCAGCGTCCGACTTCATCCGCCGCTCTAATCGATTAATCGTTCCTTTCCTGCGGTAAAAATGTCAAAGCCTCAATTAGTCAAGTAGCCAGGTTCGGTTCCCGTGTGGAGAGTAAACCTTTTAATTGGGCCTGGAAGTATAATTACTGGTTCGTAGTTGATGAGAAACCTACGGGAGTGGACTGGGATCGCGAGTTCTGCCCAGCTATTTCGTCTTGCGAGAAACAGAGAGAAATATGCGGAGCTGACCGCCAACCTTCGCTGAGTCGGAGAGGTACCCTAAGAAGACAAATAAGAAGAAGCTAATGAGACCAGGGGCTTAAGTCTTTAACGCAATAGAGGGACAAAAGCGGGGTTTCCTCGTTTTTCTCCTACAACCAGCGAACTTATCCTCTAGAATTAGAATCAGAATATTCTTTGCTGTACTACAAAAAACATTAAAAGGGTCGCTCCTTTTAATGTTTTTGTAGTACAGCAAAGAGCAGTAATAAATCGTTATTGAAGCCGTCAACTGGGAGCCCATTTTGGCACCATTGCGTTACAGATTCAGGCCATGATGTGACCGACCATTTCATGAAAGAGATCATTTGGATACTGGGCTTTTGATTCTGCGCCAAAGATAGAAACATATTTAATTTTTATCGCATTTTTCAATGCTTTTCAAGAAATTCTTTGGATACAAGTTCGCTATCCGATCCTTCCATCTTTTGGTCGCTCTGACCATCTTACTCGTCACAATATTTGTCAACCTACCAACCCAGACGCGAAGCGGCGTCGTCGACAAAACACCTAGGCCACCCGAGTAATTAAATAAAAACGTTTAGTTTATTTGTTGGCCTTCAACTTCCGTTTTGTTCGGTAATAACTGCCAGTAGGTATACGGGCTTAATCAGGCCTTAATTGTTAATGTGCTCTTGGAGCAATAAAGGAGTTCTCGCTAATTTCAATTATGTTTATTTTGTGTTTGTTTTTGTTTTCGATACTTACACGGTGGTAATTAATTAGGAGTGGCTTTTCAGTCCCTTTATTAGGTAGACTTATTTCACAAGGAAATATACCAGACGGAAGGAGACTTTATAAATAGATAGATGGATAGATAGATAACTCTTTATTGCACACTATAAATTATTTACAAGGTAAATTCTTAAAACTAATCAGTAAGCATACAATTGTCGGCCTTATCGCTAAAAGCGATTTCTGCCAGGCAACCATTGTAAATATCATGGCTTTCTCAAGTTTAAGCAATTGACAGTAGTAACATAACAAACCAACAGCTCCTTGTTTCGTTTGGCAGCTTCAAAGGGCGAAATGACCAAATTGATTGGCAATCTCTGATAGGAAACGGCACTATAAGAAGAAGAAGGAAACTACAGTGACTGTGGACATCAGGCCCTACTTTTACATTTTTGCGAAACGCAACGCCTTAAGAGCATGCTTGTACAAATCCCTAAAAATAGTTAAGCCTAGGGATTCTCCTACAAAATAATTAAGCCTAGGGATTCTCCTTGACGGTCCGTTTTTAGCAAGTTCCACTAAGAGCAAAGTTTAAAAAAGCGTAATAATATATCTAAAACGAATTCGAACTTATTTCTGTGGCGTATTTTATTCACCTTTTATTTTCTTAACCCGATAATTATCGATGTTACGGATCGGATTGGAGGTTCAAACAATCAAGAAGCGAACTTGAATTTAATGCAGCCTTTGGCACGCAAAGGCGCTTTTTTGCGAAAGATTCGCTTTAATCAATTTGCCAGAGATATTACATTAATCTAAGGCGCACGCGATGTTTGCATTGTTCGATTCAATCTTTAGAATGTCGGTAGTTCAAGACCAGTTGGGCTAGGTTGCCTAATTGAGATGATTATGGGGTCTATTCGCGTTTTGTGTGTGTCCGAAATGTTTCCTTAGAACGACCTCCCAACATTTATTCTGGATTTGTTTTCAAATCTCGGTTGCAACATGAAAACAAATCAAATATCTACACGGCAAGACAAATGCACTTATAATGCCTATTATAAGTTATTAATCTCAGAGAAATTACTTACGTCATGGTGCTTTTAACACCAGATTTTAACCCTTAGTTTGGCCTAGCAAGCATATTTGTTTTAATGGTTTTGAACTTTATTCCGAAGCAATTGAATTAAATATAATGTGGTCTTACTCTCCTGACTATGGGTTAAAAAGTTTCTCGTCAGTTAGCGATTCCTACAGGGCCTAAGTCAAAATCTTAGAATTGACTCAAATGAGACATCAACTGCCATCAGTGGTCGTTCAGTGGTCTTGCTGTCACAAGTACAACCAAATCGCAAGACAAACCCCAAAACCGCAGGTCATGGCTTACCGATCCGACACCGCAACCTAACGACTATTCAATGGCACTTTGCTAGAATCGCAGTGCAATTTTATTGTGTCCCGAACAAGTCGAGCTAAATAGTGTCAAAACACGCACCCTACTCCCAATCATATGCCAACTATGTATCTTAACTTTACTACACTTAAGCCCGGTTTCTGAATTGAGAAATTTACTAAGCAAATACTTAAGTATCGTCCTGTCACGCTCTTTTGTGAGAAATCTGCAGAGACAGGACGATATTTACCCATTTGCTTAGCAAAATTCTCAACTCAGAAATCGGCAGTTATTTTAGTCGTCAGCTCAAGCTCGAACTCAAGTAGGTGATCTCAGAAAACAAAAATGCTAATTTCAAGCCCTGGCTAATGTCAAGCTTGAGTCAAGTCGGTGATTTTATTTTCTGAGTTCACCTACTTGAGCTCGAGCTTAAGATGACGACTATTAATGCCACCCTTAGCTCGTAGAAGACCTGATAGCCTGGAAAAACGAATAATGACGGGAAAGGTGGAGGGCAAGCGAGCTCGAAGCAGACCACCCGCTAGATGGACGCATATTATGACCAAGGCTATGAAAAAACACTTGCACGACCTGATCCGCATTGCTAGTGATAGAACTCATTGGAGAATTCTGCTCTCCGCCGCCTTCAAGTGATTGTCACGATCCTCGACGCGTTATAGAGCTTCTAGATTCGTGACTCTACGGACCCAAGCCCCAGCCTAGATAGACTAGCCATTCTTAATCGATTGGCAAAGTTAAGCAACATCGGGAGCGTTCAGTCCACGGATGGGTGACCGCTAGTGGCAATAATATCTGAGCGCTTCCGTGCTTCGGAAGGCACGGTTAACCATTGGTCCCGGTTGTTGTTGATTTATAACAATCGTTAAGTCATGTCAGAGGCCCTTTGGGTGGCCTTAAAACTCTGACACCAGGACGACCAGGCCACTACCTCATACGATTACCATGCTACCTACGGATGGACCCCAACTACCACTCTATAAACTAGTGGTTCGCCCCGAACTATGAACTCGCGACCCCATATTTCAGCAACCCCTCGACCGATTTGGCTCATGTTCGAACTTAAAAATTCTCTTTGCCTCGTTTACCTGCCTACCAAATTTCATGACGATCCGACTAAATTTACTCAAGTTATCGTCGAACGAACATTCATACATACATACATACATACATACACACAAACATACAAACGCCGGGTTGTTCCAGTAGACTCGGAGAACTTCGCTCGCTCGTTCAACTAATCAACCCTAATAAAGCTCAATTCCGATCCGACAATCGCACACTGACGAGTGGTCATCGGACATAGACGAAGTGAAATAGAACGCAGTTACTGGGTACTAATCACGTGCAGCTTTGACCTGTCGCCGGCCGCGGTAGTGATTGCCGCTTAACAAGCAGCCGTATAAACGACGCTGCCACGGAGGCAGCGGGTAGCGGAGAAGCAAGAAAAATAACGCTGAGTGGTCTCTTCACCCATCTAGAGGGAGTGAAGGTACCATTGGACGCTGTATAAATCATCTCATTACGTAGATGCAAAGGCCTTAGGGAGCAACCAAAGATGTAACAAGAACTAAATTTTTCGCCCAAATCGAGACTTGTACCGAACCTATAATTAGTCCGTGATAGATTATTAAATTCTTCTTTTCGTAGGTATATTGAAAGCAGCATAGAAGTGGCGAAGTAAATTGATGAAACAATGTTACTAACAGTAGGTTAAGCCGAGGTTAAATTGTTTATTACTAGCTCTCTCTTGTACTGTATTTTATGATCCTCGTAGTTGATGTCACGATGTCGCTTTTTGACGTTTCTGCATATAACGTAATATACGCAATTTATATTAATTTCATTAAAATAAATTAATCTTCACAATATTTGCGAAAGGTATTTTTTTACCAATTTACCTTGTAAAATTGTTTAGAATAAAGGCTTTGTATATAATTATGTTTTTTTTTATAAGATTCAGTAGAGTCGAGTAGAGTTGCCCTTTATATCTAATTCCCGAAAAGCTATCATGTAAAAATATAGATAAAAACTGAGAACAGAGCCAATTAAAAGATGTTGACCTACAATCCTACTTATCGACATACTATTAACTTTGTACTAACCACTTTTGTTTTTGTTCCAGGTAAGTACCCACCCGCTGCCGCTCGCAGGTCGTGGCACCGGCTAACCGTTGGGAATAAGCCACTTGATCCAATTTCCGTTTAACCTCCACACAGGTGGCTTGTAGCACTTTTTATTGCAAAAAACCTAATGAAAGGAGGGAATACGCTGTGGCAGAGTGGGGTAGGACTTTATAGATCTAAAGGCGCTCGTAGAGGGAGTTAATGGCTATGGGCAATCTCGTATAGATTGGAAACGGCGCATACCTTTATGCATAGTTTGTTACCTGAGCGTGCTCTATCCTTTTGGGAGCTGGCATCCTCACACGAGTACCTAACAGCACGTCAGGCTGTACAGTTTGTTGAAAAGTCGCCCGTAACGTAACTGGGTAGAGTGCACAGTGAAGTCGACGCATAGACGAAAACAAGCGAAGAAAAAAACAGCAAGACGTTGTCAAATATGTAAAAGTAATAAGAAAATGAGAGCTAAATAGTTAATTACGTATAGTGCTCGTTCAAATCCAAATCTAAGAAAACCAAATGCCCAAATTTTTTTAACCTTATTTTTATTTGGAGTAAAGTTTAGACTTACTGCTTGTACTCGTGCGACGACATAAAGAAAAGCCCTTTGGAAACTCATTTGATTTTTTTTGTATCATGATAGGGTAATGGACGTCTATTCGGGTTTTTTTTCCTTTGGTATATATGAAGAGGAAGCAAAACTGGATAGCCCTACGTTTCTAGTTTTTACCTCAGTTGAGTTTTTCATTCATGATATTCGTTTTGAAAACCTTCTCATTTTAAAAGGGCGTATAAGCAAACCACAACGGAATCGTCGTCGTCAATCCAGGCCACGTCAACCTGGAACCACATTGAACCTTAAAAAAATCTGTTACTGCTCTGTCAGTGATTTCTGCTTTGACGTTTGGACTTATTTATAGGTAACAGATTAATAACTTTTGACAGATTCGAATGAATCATGTTTCTGACTGTGTTTTAATCTGTGATGGCGTAATGCCTGTACTGTGCCTGTACCTGTATCAGTGAGGTAAATTAAATAAAGAAATTATTTTGTCCAAAACTACAGCACCTGAAAATAAACAAAAAATATATTCTCACCGTGACCGCTCATATCCATAACCTAGAAGAAATTTTCTCGATTCGTGACTCTTATGTCCCAAGTAACATTTTAGGTTGTAGAAAGGTTTTGAACAGGTTCTAGAACCTTTGTATGGAAATCTGCTCGTAAGTCTTATAACTCTCAATAAAGTTATATTAACCTTGTAATTACCTTCTGAGTGCCAAAAGGGCCCCGGTTTTAGAACCTTTCTGAGAGCTACAGCACAACCTATAGCTCAAATCCAGAACCTTTCCAATACTTGCATAGAACCTAAATATAACCTTCACAACCTTAATTTAACGTTATTATAACCTTGCAAGACAACTTATAAGTTCTAAATTAGTCTTGGATGTAACTCTATGACAACTTAGAACCTTTTTGATGGATATGAATAAATACCTTTCCAGGACTTACAAGTTTTAAATAGCTTCTGTTTAAGATTTTTTACACAGATTCAAATACTTATTTACAATGGCGTCATTCCTTTTTCGTTCGGCCATCTTTCAAAATGGCTAGATAAGCAAAGTGTTTATAAAAATAATAAGTAGCTTGGTAAAGTCAGGAAATAATCAAAATATAGTGCGATTGGCACTTCATCGTGAAACTGTACGATAATAGTGCTGTATACAAGACGGGCCTTTCAGAAGTTAAACATTTCGGATATTTTTTAATAAAATAAAATAAAATAAATTGGTGATCGGTGGTAAGTCACATCAGAAATCAAACTACTATTCATATGAAAAATATATATTATAAATCGTGTAGCACATGGTATTTGATTACGCTTTATTTAATTAAAATATTGGTTTTGTTTCGTTTTTTTTTTCATTTTTTAATATTAAATATGGCTGACGTTAGGAAATTACTTGAAAGTATTATATTTTTCCTTTTCAGAACTGTCACAGCTAAGAGCTCTTAAGGTTTTCCAAAATAAGAGCTGAAGGTAATCTCGCGGAGCTACCTCAAACGACAAGGCTGTTTTCAACGCTTCAAGGTTATTACCAGGAGTTGTCCAAGACTTACCAGTTGCGAAAACCACCACTGAGCAAAATTTGTTGCTTTTAAGTTTTGGTTGTAGGGGGACATGCGTTTGACCTTCGTTCAACAAACAGCTACAGGCTGCTCTAAGGGTGGTCATGAACTGAGATCAAAATTGAATTCTGTTTAAACTTAGTATAAAGTGAGATCAATTTTGAACTAACTTTAAACTGAGTTCAAAATTGATCTCTGTTTATATTTAGTTTAGTGAGATCAATTTTGAAGTTACTTTAACCAACTGGTATTACTGAGTTCAAAATTGATATTATTATTATTCGAATCGAATCGAATCAAATCGAATCGAATCGAATCGAATCGAAACGAAACGAAACAAAACGAGTCGAATCGAATCGAATCGAATCGAAACGAAACGAAACGAATCGAATCGAATCGAATCGAATCGGCTATTGCTAGATTCATGGTACACACGACAACACGTCAGTTGTTGTAAAATTGCCCGTAACGTAACCGAGCAAAGTGCTAGCGTGTAAGGGTCGACGTGCTGTCGTGTGTACTGATTCAAGTGTCAAAACTTTAACTGCCTATATCTCCTAAACGGCTAATGCTAGACCCATGTTTATGGTACTCAAAAAAAGGGTTCAACAAGCTCTACCTGATGAACGCAACAAAAATAATAAAAAGATGTATCAAAACTTTAACTGCCCATATCTCCTAAACGGCTAACGCTAGACCCATGTTCATAGTACTCTAAAAAAGGGGCTCGATGAGCTCTACCTGATGAAAGAAACAAAAATAACTAGTAGTTCACCCCGAACTGTGAACTCGCGAGCCCATATAAACTTAACAACCCTCGGCAACCCCTCGACCGATTTGGCTCATGTTCGAACTTAAAAATTATTTTAATTTCATTTACCCGCCTACCAAATTTCATAATGATCCGACCGAATTTACTCAAGTTATCGTCGAACGAACATACATACAAACATACATACATACAAACATGCAAACGCCGGATTGTTCCAGTAGACTCGGAGAACTTCGCTCGCTTCGCTCGCTCGTTCAATAAAAAAGAAGTATCAAAACTTTAACTGCCCATATTTGAAGGAGCGAGCGAAGTTCTCCGAGTCTACTGGAACAATCCGGCGTTTGTATGTATGTATGTATGAATGTTCGTTCGACGATAACTTGAGTAAATGTAGTCGGATCGTCATGAAATTTGGTAGGCGGGTAAATGAGGCAAATCGGTCGAGGGATTACTGAGATAGAGGGTCGCGAGTTCAAAGTTCGGGGCGAACCACTAGTATCTCCTAAACGGCCAATGCTAGACCCAAATTAGTAATTTAATTTAAATTGATTCGATTCGATTCGGGTCGCATAGAATCGAATTAAATCAATATCAAATCAAATCAAATCCAATTCAATCGATGTATGTATGTATGTATGAATGTTCGTTCGACGATAACTTGAGTAAATTTAGTCGGATCGTCAGGTGGGCAGGTAAATAAGGTAAAGAGAATTTTTAAGTTCAAACATGAGCCAAATCGGTCGAGGGGTTGCTGAGATATGGGGTCGCGAGTTCAAAGTTCGGGGCAAACCACTAGTTAATAACACTTTATTATTTTTGTTGCTTTCATCAGGTAGAGCTCGTCGAACCCTTTTTTTGAGTACCATAAAAATGGGTCTAGCATTAGCCGTTTAGGAGATATGGGTAGTTAAAGTTTTGATACTTCTTTTTTATTTTTATTTTTTTCTTTTATCAGCAATATGTCTAGCATTAGCCGTTTAGGAGTTATAGGCAGTTAAAGTTTTGATACTTTTTTTTTATAAATTTTTAATAACCTTTTATTATTTTAGTTGCTTTCATCAGATAAAGCTCGTCAAGTCCTTTTTTTAGAGTACCATAAACATGGGTCTAGCATTAGCCGTTTCGGAGATATGAGCAGTTAAAATTTTGATACTTGAATCAGTATGAATCTAGCAATATCTGATTCGATTCGATTCTATCCGTTTCGATTCGATTCGATTCGATTCGATTACATTCGATTCGATTCGATTCGATTCTATTACATTCGATTCGATTCGATTCGATTAGATTCCGTTGGATTCGATTCGATTCGAATAATAATAATATCAATTTAGAACTCAGTTTAAAGTAAGTTCAAAATTGATCTCACTAAACTAAGTTTAAACATAGATCAATTCTAGGGTCGGCGGACATAACCACATAAGTCCTATAGACATTGTATAGGACTTATGTGGTTAAGTCTACCGACCCTAGAATTTTGAACTCAGTTTAAAGTAAGTTCAAAATTGAGCTCACTTTAAACTAAGTTTAAACTGAGTTCAATTTGGATCTCAGTTTAAGTATCGTTCATGAATACCACCCTAAGGCCCGGTTTCTGAATTGAGAATTTCACTAACCAAATGCTTAAGTATCGTTCTGTCACATTCTCTTGTGTGACATCTGCAGTGACAGAACGATACCTAAGCATTTGGTTAGTGAAATTCTCAATTCAGAAACCGGGCCTAAGGGTGGTATTCTAAAAGTATAAAAACATGTTTGTGGTATATGGTCCTCCCTTATTTTTCATTATTATTATTTTGTTGTCGTTTCCTCCATTATTACACATACATTCTGTAAAAATTGGTATTTGTATTTTTTTTAGTGTGAAAAATGTTTTAATACTTTCCAAAAAAACCTTCACCAAAACATCTATTTCATTAAAAAAAATGAAGCGCTCACAGCCTAGTTGTACTAGCCGTTCTTAATCGATTGGCAAAGTTAAGCAACAACGGGCGCGGTCAGTCCTTGGATGGGTGACCGCTAGTGGCAATAATATCTGAGCGCTTCCGTGCTTCGGAAGGCACGTTAAACCGTTGGTCCCGGTTGTTGTTGATTAATGACAATCGTTAAGCCATGTCAGAGACCCTTTGGGTGGCCTAAAAACTTTGACACCAGGGGTGGCCACTACCTCATACGATTACCTACCTACCATTAAAAAAAATACATATTAATTTAATGTGTACTTATTATCTTGAATACCCAGCTTTCCATTAGTGTCACTAAATGAAAAAAAATGGATTCATCGATTTAAAGGAACAGCTGAAAATTACAAAAAAATAAATAGCGAAATCGAACTGATACGAAGTTTACAGAGAACAGAAGTTTACAACTAGTAAATAATAAAAATAATAAAACTTACCGTTGTATTAATCATTCATAACATTTTTACGCACTTTACGCTTAAAATTTCCACTCCTTTTTTTGTATCACCCTGTGTCGGTTCATTTTTCAAGACGCGTAATGCTTACAATGTATACCTATTCTTTGAAGTCGCGGAGACAACTGTCGGGTTTTGAGGATGCCTCTCAAGCTTTAAAATATTCCTGTAGGAATTGAATCATGCCTTCAGCGCAAAACAACAGCTTATTGGTTTTGTTTTTCACCACACAGTCCTAATTTGTTTGCCTAGACAACTCTGATCTAACCTCAAAGTTGTAGGTAGGTTTTAGAAACTACTTATAAGCAATTTCAACTTTTCAAAACCTTATGGTAATATCAAGGTTAAAAATTTAACCTTTAGATCACACATAAGTTAAATGACAGCCTTTCCAGAACCTTATCAGTAGCTTACGACAACTATAAGATCCTGAGGCTGTAAGCTCTTGAAACACAAGTCATAATAACGTTAACGTTAACTCTTGTCAGCAACTTCAAGGTTTTAACAATAAACTATTAGTTTTAGGACTTAGTAATCATTCTCAAATACTAAATTTAACCAACTAGCAAATCATTAACCTTTGTACAACCCTTCTAAAACCTAAAGGCAATTTTTACAACCTAGGCCCAAATGAAATGTTACTTGGGGTATTCTCCAGTCTCGCTCATCTCGTTCATCTCGCTCACCCATATCGTCCATTATGTACTCTCCAGTCTCGGGAGGCAAACGATCCAGCTACCGAGTGGTCATTTCAGTGAAGGTGCCACTGGACGGTGTATAAATAAACAATCTAACATAGAGCCCAAGGCCTCCGTTTGTGAGGTATCTGCGGCCTTGTTTGGATCACAAAACGGTTTGCTAACGAAGCTCAGACCTGTGAAAAACAAAACCGGACTTGGTGCCACCCAAGGGGACCTAAACTAACGATACACGCGCATGAATTTGGGCAGTTGTCATTTTTGCGGCCGCGGTTCAAGTATTTCGCGCGTTCCGGTCAAAGCCGCTATACCTTTTTGTTACACTTTATTTCACAACTAGTTGTGCCCGCGACTTCGTATGCGTTTTTACACATTTGACATTTAATTTAAATTCGACTGTGGAGAAAAACTCAAAAGGAAGGTTTTTTTTAACACCCGACCAAAAAAGAGGGGTGTTATAAGTTTGACAGCTTTGTGAGTGTGTCTGTATAAGTGTTTATGAGGGTGTGTCTGTCTGTGGCACCGTAGCTCTTAAATGGGTGAACTATTTGGAAGCTTTAGGTTTTTTTTTTAATTTGAAAGCAGGTTTTCTAGCGAATGTTCTTAGTTATGTTTTGTCAAAATTGGTTCAGCAATTTATTAAATATGCTTATTCGAAGCTAAAATGTCGGGGGTATTTTAATCTATACTTATAATAAAACTCTAGCGAAGTCAATTCTGTACATTGAATATTTTTAGAAAAAAACTAGCAGGGGTTACTAAGTAAACTATACTGAATACAAAAATGCAAAAAAATCGGTTTATGTCTGTCTGTCTGTCTGTCTGTCTGTCTGTGTGTTACCTCATCACGCGAATACCGCTGAATAGTTTTCAGTCAAATTTAGGACCGTGATAAGTCCTTGTTCTGGGAACAATCTAGGCTATCCGATGTTCAGAATACATTGCGGGTTGCAATTTTAACTTCGTTTTTTGTAAAAAATATTCATAATTTTGATATAGCTTCTTAAGAAGAAATGTTAATAACGTGATACAGAACAAATTTCCGAAAAAAAAAATGTATTGTTTACATTAAGGTAAAGTCCGAATCGACCAAAATAAATGAAAATCGATTGAAATAAAATTTCTTCAATAAATAAAAACTCCAGTTTTTCGACTTTGATCGCAAATTACTTGAATAAAAGTCCCATAAAATGACAAGTTTTTTGTATTATCCTGAAGAATGAGGCTTTGGGAAAGTTTTTGAAATCAATAAAAAGTCCTTCAGACCTTTACTTATTTTTTTCTCCATACTAACTATTTCAGTGATGTTTTCTTGAAAACAACATTTTTGGACTTTGGATCAAAGTTGCGGTATCTTCTAAAAGTCCATAGCTAATATTTATTTTTTTGGTGATAGATAATTTATCTGAGACTCTAAAGAATAAAAAATATTGCTGAAAAAACAAAAGAAATAAAGTTTAAAAATAAAATTGAATGCTAGGTAATTTTTTTCAAAAAAACCTTTTGAAGCCTCATAACTTCTAAACGACAAAAAATGGCTAAACATACATGGGGGTGATTCGAGTAGCCCTTGGTGTCAGCTATCTAGATTTTCTCGCTTGACGTCTATGTTTGGGCCACCCTGTATGTGGTCTCCCACTTTGTTGGCGGTCTTTTTATTTAACACCGCTCAGTATTCAATACAAGCACTCGCCGCAAACAATAATTTTGCATTCTTGCATAAAAAATAACTATTGTTTACCGTTGAGCGGGATAGACAGAGTTATTAGCCGAATGCTTTGCTTGCTGGCTTAGCATGAGAATGAGTAAGACCTTATCTATGGGCTTATAACTTTATCTATCCCACTCTACGTCGAGGGAGATACTTATAAACCCCTTTACTTCCTAAGCAATTCTTATGCTAAGCTTCCTGGTATCTTATCACGGGCGATACCTTAATGTAAACAATACATTTTTTTTTTCGGAAATTTGTTCTGTATCACGTTATTAACATATCTTCTCAAGAAGCTATATCAAAATTATGAATATTTTTTACAAGAAACGAAGTTAAAATTGCAACCCGCAATGTATTCTGAACATCGGATAGCCTAGATTGTTCCCAGAACCAGGACTTATCACGGTCCTAAATTTGACTGAAAACTGTTCAGCGGTATTCGCGTGATGAGGTAACACACAGACAGACAGACAGACAGACAGACAGACAGACAGACAGACAGACAGACAGACAGACAGACAGACAGACAGACAGACAGACAGACAGACAGACAGACAGACAGACAGACAGACAGACAGACAGACAGACATAAACCGATTTTTTTGCATTTTTGTATTCAGAATAGTTTACTTAGTAACCCCTGATAGTTTTTTTCTAAAAATATTCAATGTACAGAATTGACTTCGCTAGAGTTTTATTATAAGTATAGATAGAAGATATAGAAGATAGATAAAATAAAAAGATATAAGTACCTAGCTTCTTAAATAACAGAGATGTGAGACATTATGTACGGTCGGCCACAGTCACAGATACCATATGGCAGCTCTTACCGCACGCGGCATAAGAGCGCTTATCGAACAAAAAGGGGTATCCTAGCGTGTGGCCGACTGTACCTACAACGGTGGACTTATTTCTATATAAATGTCTTTCAGCCAGCCCAGATTATGGTAAAAGACCGGGAAACGGAAAATAAAACACCGGCAAACACATCACAAAGATTACCTTCACAATATTGTATTGCTATAATTAATTCGATCTAAGTTTAAGGAAAGTCTTAGGTATAAGTAAAGCCATTAGTATGTTTAAAAAGTAAGATGTAGCCTGTACAATTGTACATGTCCCACTAGCTGGGCAAAGGCCTTCTCTCAGAGAGAGAGTTCGAGCTTAATCACCACGCGTGCTCAATGCGGGTTGGCGATTTTTGCTTTGAGGGTATAATGCCTCATACGCTCAGGTTTCCTTACGATGTTTTCCTTCACCGTCAGCGAGTGGTATTGCTACTACAAATTCACAAATATACGTAACTTTGAAATTAAACAAAGTCATAGATACATGCCCGCACCGGGAATCGAACCTAGGACCTTTCGCTTCAGAGTCCACTGTTCTACCCACTAGACCACCACCGCTTTGCCAGTATGTTTATTTTTTTATTAAATAACTTTGTCAGTAAGATAAAGAATTCTTGTAAGATTTGGACCTCGCGCTACACAAGCGCCCCTAGCGGCAAATCTGCGCGCGGTAGCCAGGGTTGCCAGATGCGTTTTTCTGTTTCTCCCCAAATTTAAATTATTTTTTCTCCAAAACGATACTATTTTCCATGGTTTTACCCAAAGGCTCGTTTTTTCCCTCATTCTAAGGCATATTTCGCCTGGTAGTATTAAAGACAATGTTTTTGTTAGTGGTTCTACCAGTAAAACTACAAAGAAATGGCATTCACTGTAGTTTAACTAAACTTTTTGTCTATGGTATTGACATAAAACATCTAAATCGTATAAAGAAAGTTTATTCAAATAAATTTAATATATTCATGACAACCATATTATTTTCCTCTTCATCTATGACGTCATTTCTACCCAAAACTATTTAAAAAATTAAGTACCCAAAACTCTCCACTGTGTTTTCTTTTTCTCCAAAGATTTCTTTTCTCCAAATTTTCTCCAGGAGCCAAATTTTTACCCAGAATTGCGAGAAAAATACCCAATCTGGTAACGCTGGCGGTGGCCCTCATTATTTCTCACTGTCGCTTAGCCATCAAATTGACAACTGCCCACTGCGGCAATACATCCCTACACAAGCCGCGGGGGCCTGTAATTACATCCCCGAAAGCAGCGGGACGCCGAAATGGACCCTGATTTACGATAACACACCTACCTGCCTCCCTGGGGCCTGGATTGAAGGTATCTTCTTCCAGTATTGACACTGGAAGAGAAACAAAAATATGCTGAGCTGAGTCACGCTAAGAAGAAAAAAGGAGAACTTAGCTATTGGCTCAGTAACCCGAATCTTGGCCTTCGAGGTCTTCTGGTCTTCCTCAAGGAGCTGGGATGGCATAAGTAGCAGGGCTCTATTTAGTTTTTGGCTTCCGCATTAATCTTTCATGCAAAATAGGCTCGCCACAGTCGAGTTGCTGAAACCTTTGCCGTCACGAAAATCGAAGAAAATTATCTTGACCTCCGCAATCAAAGAACCTATTTTTTTCTTCTTCTTCTTAGGGTGCCTCTCCGACTCAGCGAAGGTTGGCGGTCAGCTCTGCATATCCCTCTTTGTCTCTCGCGAGGCGAAATAGGTATGCAGCACTCGCGATCCCAGTCCACTCCCGAAGGTTTCTTAGCCAGGATTTTCTCCTTCGGCCGACGCGTCTCTTGCCAGCGACTTTTCCCATCACTATGTTGCACAAGGCTGTAGCTCTCGTGTCTGACCACATGACTAGATGTGGAACCATTCTTTTTTTTCTGACTTGCGGCAATTCTTCAGGCGTCTACACAATCCCATTCAAAGCGTAAACAGGTCTGTGAAAGAGCACAAATGTGTGTGTGGGTTTCGCGCTTCACTTGGGTTCCCATTAAAAGTTCAGTGCGTAAAATGTGTCCTGACTCCTGAGCTACTTTTTAAAAATATTCATGGCCTAAATTAATTTACGTTTCACCCAGATTTTTACCAAGGTCCAAAAAAAAACATAGTAGGAAAGTCTTATCAGTTTGGAAATTTTATAATTTTTAAGGTACTGTTTTCCTTATGTGTGCATACTTCTTTAGGTGTTTTCATTGTGCGAAAGTCTCTTGTAAAATATACGCTCTTAGTAATTTCGGTGAGTACAAGGCTAGGAGTACAAGGCGTTTTTCAAGCAATACAAGCTTGAAAAACGCCTTGTACTCCTAGTGTCAACCATGAAGAGTCCTATGGGAAGAAATCACCCGTCGACCTCTATAATGCTTACCGCCATAAATAACAAGATTTCAGACTTTATCGGCAAACAATGAACCGATACTCTGGGCCTTGCGAATGCTAATTTTGAGGTACGTTAGGCCACAAGTTAGTTTATACAACGTGTTACAAAAGATACTAACTCTTTTTACAGGGTGTAACCTGCTGATCAACATAATGACAAATCTGCAAAAAAATATTGAAAAACACAACTATTTTTTTATAACCTCAAAATTGTAAAATTTTCAAAACTTTTTTGTTTTTGGATTTAGCTCCAATTAAAAAATATGTTTGTTTGCTTAGCTGTATTTTAATAGCTTCAGGCTGTTAAAACATAGTAAAAGTCTATGGAAACAGTATTTTAAAAATAGTTTTCTCCCGTCACTGCACTTACATTTTAATTATTTAAAAATCAACGGAACGTCATAGAGCTATAAAAATATTTTGGTTGTGATCCCTATCATCAGGTACCATGACCCTGTAAAAAGAGTTAGCATCTTTTGTAACACCTTGTAGAGTGTCAAAACAGAAAATCGACTGAAAACAACATAGTGGCCATGATGGGTTGGTATTGAAACAGATTAAGGACCGGTTTTTGAATTGAGAAGTTTACTAAGTAAATACTTAAGTATTGTTCTGTCACGCTCTTTAGTGAGAAATCTGCAGAGACAGAACGATACTTACGTATTTGTTTAGTGAATTTCTCAATTCTCAAATCGGCAGCAAGTCTATAAAGCAGTAGAGTGCGGTTAAGGTGTAAGTAAGGCCATATCGAGTTTGAAACCTGCTAGACGTTCAACTTGGAAACTTGGCAAAAAAATCCTATAACTAAAGCCACCGTCTATAACTAAAGTTTTGCTGCAACTACTATGCGAACTTTTATAGTAATTTAGTTTAAGTATTGACAATGAATTGAGAATTGTAGTAAGTAAATACTTAAGTATCGTTCTGTCACGTTCTTTTGTGAGAAATCAGCAGAGACAGAGCGATACTTAAGTGCTTGCTTAGCTAATTTCTCAATTCAGAAATCGGCAGTAAAACTCACAATAGGCCGATATTGTGATTGAATTGAATTGAATAGAAACGCCTAATTGACCGAGTTTCAAAATACAACAAAGTATACCGTTTCATTTTCAAAATTCTCTGACGAATAGAAGAAAGCCTGTTTGGCGATAGATCCATAGTAGTTTATAATGTTTTATTCCAGTTACTTTTAGCTGTAGCCGAATGTACGTGGAGATAAAACGCTGAAGCTTCCAAGCCGATTTGGAATTTAACAAATGCAAGTTTGTTTTAATTTTTTTGGACTTATTTACAATGCTTTTGGGATAGCTTGTGAAAGAGATAAGTTTGACAGGACAAGATATTACTTGGGAGGGATTAGGCTAAAGAGGAGTGGAACAGGATTTCAAAGACAAAAATAAAGGAAAGAACTTTTTAAGAACTCCTTACTTATGATTATTAAAAGATGGCAGTGAATCCGTTAAAAGTTTTGTTTCATTAATTATCCAAATGAAATCCAATGTACAGGGTTTTTCAGTAAGGTCCTGTGACACAGAAAGGGGTCGCTTAACTCACAAACACAAGCTACTTTTACTATGGGTCCAAGTGCAAAATCTCGAAAAAAACATCAGCTACTAAAATTCGATAACTACCTACTACACCAAATTATGAAGCAGCTGATATTTTTTTCGAAAACTACACCAAATGTATAAATCAGCTAATATTTTTTTCGAGATTTTGCACTTGGTCCCATACTAAAAGTTGCTTGTATTGGTGAGTTAAGTAAACACCCTGTATTTGCTACTATAAATTCCCAAATATAGGTGAAGAGTCAGTGACATAATGGTAGCTTTTACCTCGGCCGGCATAAGTACACACGACAGCTCATCAGAGTGTACACTTTTGTTGAAAAGTCGCCCGTAACGTAACCGAGTAGAGTGCTAGCATATAAGGGTTGACGTGGTGTCGTGTGTACATAGGTGTATCTCAGCGTGTCACATCACTCGCTAACGGTAAAGTTCAGAAGCATAAGGCTAAAAGCATACGGTTGAATAAGGACATAAACTAGAAGGAAAACGTTGGCTCTGAAATATTCCCCCTTAATATAAAAGTTTCGGCGATTGAGTGAAAACAATCTCGATAACATTCGCTTTGAGGGTACGGTCACAATAAAAGAATAAACAGTAGGTTATCTGCGGATAACTAGGCATATGCGTAGGTAACTGCAGCTGACAGAATAATGGGTTAGCGGTTAGGCCGTATCTATGAGTTTGAACTAACATCTATCTTTATTGTAGAGGCAGTCCTGCATCAAATGTATGAAAAAGCAGACTTTTTTTTCGCTCTCTTTTTTGGCAGCATTTTAGAATATAATAGAAATGAAAATATTTATTTATCAGTCAAAACACACAAATACAGTCAGTTAACTTAAGACACAGAGCATAAAACATATTTTTTAATAATATTAATTAATATCGAAGAAATAAGTTATACTTATAAATATCCTAACAACACAGTTAATCTTATCTAATGAGAAACAGTCGTGAGGCTGTGGGTTATGGTGATGAAGCGGTCTCTTGTCTCAGCATTATGTTGTGAGAAAACCATCACAACGCTGGTAGTTCAAGTTGTTTTTATTGATGCGTAGAAAGCCTCTTAAAGTTCTCTATCCAATGGACAATATATCAAAATAATTTAAAGCTGAAATAAAAAAAAAAACGTTTCGAGGTTGAGCTTCAAGGAATACAAGAAAAATACTCGAAGATTTTTCTGCAGTGAGATAAAATTGGAAAATTGCAAAATAAAAAAAGCCGCCACCGCGGCTCTGCAGCGTGTACGCAATTGCCCCCAGTCTTTGCCAGACATAAAAAAGTAAAGTGGCAAAGGTCATGTTTTATTAAAATGGCAAAGCCTCAAATGCTACGTCACTTCCGGCCCAAAAATTCAACTTTAAAACTTAAAAATAACTTGTACTTCATTCCGCATTCTTTATTGGAGTACCCACATTTGTAAATAATTATTGATCACTTTGTATTGTATTTTTCTTTTTGGTAAATAAACTTATTGTATTGTATATTGTATTGTATTGTACTTCCAAATAAATTCAACAAGAGAAAAATACGTGTCCCTTACTGAAAAACCAATAGAATCCCTATCACAAATAAATGATATATTGTCCATTTTGCACTCTTTATTTCAAGATACGGCCGAGTTGTTCAACTGCCCTATTCATATACCGTGGCTCGAGGCTACGATTCCCGTTTCGATCACGTCGATCGCACATGGCGCGTCTGCATTGATTTACCATTCAAGGTTGCCCGGCGAAAGTCTAACGAATACTTTGAGAAGAGCCTTAAAAGGTTTCATTCACACTAGGTATACGATTTTATTTTCGACATCAGAATGTACGAAGATGTTGGTGCGGTGTAACGAGGCTCGATAAAATACGAAACGAGTACGTTCGAGGAAGCCTAGGTGTGCGCGCCATCGCCGATAAAGTGCAAGAAAGTAGGCTGAGATGGTTTGGGCACGTAAAGCGGAAGCCACCTGACTACATCGGAAACGAGGCGCTGCGTCTATCCATACCCGGGCGGAGATCCAGAGGAAGACCGAAAACCAGGTGGATGGACGTGGTCAAGAAAGACCTCATAGAATGCGGAGCCTCCGAAGACGACACCAAGAACAGGGCGAAGTGGAGAGAGAAAATAAGGAAAGCTGACCCCACCACCATGTGGGACTAAAGCTCGGAAGAGACAGAGAGAGAGAAAATATAAAAAAATATTTACAAAAGATCGGCGGCGTTCACATTTTATAAATATTAAAAGCAACGGCACGTCAAAGAGCAAAGAAAATATTTAGGTTGTGATCTCTATCACCGGTTGCAATTACCCTGTAAAAAGAGTTAGGATCTTTTGTAACACCTTGTAGATCACAGAGCACTAAAAAAGAAACTGAAAAACCCCGGGCGATGTTAAACTTTGTATGAAAAGTTTAGGTACCTACAAAATGTATTGCACACAGTTGTGCCCCAGTAATATTCAACAAATTTTTTGACGTTTTTCAAGGTCCACTGAGGCATTTTTTTATTCAAGTTCCTTCACAAATTGTGTCAGAAACTTTAACGCTCTATAATAGCACTTAGTTGTTTTTTAATAAATTAAAGTGCCATAGAGCTGACATTTCCGTGTACCATACAACCGCGCTATAATGATAGGGTTTCACCTCATCACATAGCTTGGAAGAGTACAGCTGTTTTACATAACATTCAGCAAAAAACAGATTTTGCAGTCACTGTAGTTTTCATCCCCTACTTATTGAGGCAAGTAGGTATTCAACCTATGAGATGATTTATACAGCGTCCAGTGGCTCCGTCCAGTCTACTCACACTAGATGAATGAAGAGACTAATAGACGCAGCAGTGCCTGGTTTTAGATGGAATAGGCTTACCCAGACCTATACCATCCTTACAGCTTAGTCGGCCTAGCCCTCAGGAAAGACAAGGTCAATACGTGCGGAGCCAACTAAGCCGCGGGTTTCCTCACGATGTTTTTCCTTCACCGTTAGCGAGTGGAATTGCTACTAGAAATTGATTGCTTTTTTACCCAAAACAGCGCAATTTTACTACCTTTATCCGTGTACCTTGAAAAATTCAGATTTAATCCCGTAGAAATAACCAAACTTGGGCGTCGACCTATGTTTCTAACTTCAACCTAAGGCAAAGCGTTTATTTAGATGCTTGAGTTTCAAAGAGACGACAGCTGTTCCTTTCAAAGTTGCCTCCAAAGCCTTCCCTTGGGGATCACGTGATGTGACGCATCATGCCTAATCACTACCATGTCCTACCACAGGGGTGGCCACTACCTCATACGATTACCTACCTACCATGTCCTATATCGAATCGTTCACCACGATTTGCCTAATTGAATACTGTGCGGTCACGGCAACTAGGTAAGTCGCTCACAGCCTTGTTGGTCTAGCCATTCTTAATCGTTAGGCAAAGTTAAGCATCATCGGGCGCAGTCAATTTGACTTTAACAATTTGTCAATTCGCCTGAGGAACCGCGGATATGACTACCGCTCTGGGGCATATTTTGATGCCAAGGATCTCCCTCGCTGTGCAGCGGGGGAATGCTGCCAGTGTGATGGGGACCTTTGAATCAGAATCAGAATCAATTTGTTTTATTCAATATTCCATAAATAAATTATTTACATTGAACGTCAAAATATTATCTAAAGTAAAAAAAGGTATATAAATCAGATACTTATTACTATCTAATACTAAGTATCTAGCTACTTTTTTTTCTCCAGCTTCACTAGCTCTGATCGTTCTTGGAGAAGAAGCATGGTAAAGAAACTCCAAGGATCTCGTGCTTAAAAAATAATACATTTGTAATGCAGGTAGGAACTTAAAAAATAACACATTGGTAAGTGTGGTGATCGTGCGCTGAACTGGTTTAGTGCCAGACTTCTTTGTCATTTAGATAATCATCTATTCTGTAATAGGCCTTTTGGCACAACGTGTGCCTTACACATTTTTTGAATCGGGCCTCTGGTAAACTTAGGATATCTGTTGGGATCTTATTATAGAAGCGTATACAGTTGCCGAGAAATGAGCTCCTAGCCTTTTTAAGCCTAAGAGTTGGAATTGTAGGCTTGTGCTTATTCCTAGTATTTATATTATGATGGCTACCTAATGTATCGAACTCTGCAATATGTTTTTTAGCATAAACAATGTTGGCGTAGATATATTGACTTGCAACTGTCAGGATGTCAATTTTTTTGAAAAGTTCTCTTAACGACACTCTACTACCTAGTCTATAGATAAATCGGATGGCTCTCTTCTGCAAGATGAAGATGCTCTCAATATCTGCTGCCCGACCCCATAGTAGTAAGCCATATGACATAATACTATGGAAGTAACTAAAGTAGACAAGCCTAGCAGTTGCGATGTCAGTCAATTCCCTGATTCTTTTGGGTCGGATATGTCTCGGAGCGGTTTGATAAGTTGATTTATTTGTTATTATTATTTTTTATTTCATTTTATTTGCTTTTAAAGATCGTCAACGGGCGGTTTTGCAGCCCAAATGTTTGATATTCAACGTAGTCAACAACAAAGCATTATAATAATGGAGTTTATCAAAACCGTGCTAAAATTAAACAAAGACGTATCTCAGTTATCATTCAAAGATTCTTTCTTCCCTATTATTGGACAAAGCGCCGCCATAACAGACTGCGCCTCAACTCAAAGTTAACATATTTTATCCAACAAATATTTCCCGCCTGTTTTCCTCATTTCGTCGTCAAAAAGTCACAAACTCACAACACTTTTGTTACCGACTAGGGTTACCATATTTCAGTATTTGTCCTGAGATCTCAGGATTTTTAGACTCTTTTAAGTATTCCGGTCGGATTTAGGAAATCACAGGGAATCTCAGAATTAAAAAAAATATATATTTTTGTTTTTTTTTTTCGATATACCGGGTGGCCCAAACATAGACGTCAAGCGAGAAAATCCAGATAGCTGACACCAAGGGCCCGAATCCCGAATCTCTCCCAATATACCCGAATCTCTCCCATTAAGTCCCATTGTATGTTCAGACATGTTTTTTTTTTTTCGTTTACATGAAGGTTTTTTTGAAACAAATTAACCTAGCTTTGGATTTTATTTTTGAACTTTTTTCTTTTGACTTTTCAGAGTTCATTTTTCTTGTTTATGGTCTCAGATAACTAATCTATCACCAAAATGAAAATCAGCTTTGGGCTTTTAAAAGCTATCACATTTTCAATCCAATGTCCAAAAATTTTGTTAAACAGCATTTTTCATCTGGTAACCCTAGTTACGGCTATACTTACCCACCGCCTATCGCATTTTCGGGACATTCCCTTTTGGGCCAATTCAACTAACTAAAGGGTTACAAAAAAAAAAGCTTTTTAGCAACCAGGATAGCCATGGACTACCCTTTGCCATGGATGTCAACAGCGCTTTTAAGTAAACAACCACTTATTGTCAGGAAAGAAAGTCTTCTCGTGTTATTTTTGGCACTTTTTTTTTCTTTTTGTTGCAGTAACCAGGCCACTAAAACACCTAAACACTCTTGCATACCGATTTTTTCGGCATGGCTCGGTATAAGGCTAACTAGCGCCACCAATGTTGAAAAAATGTTATGTCCCTTCAAAAGAAGTTTCTGACAAAATCCTAAGATGAGCTCATGCGCCATGCTTTTCTAGATTTTTAAGTGTAGGTACCCAACTCAATTTCTAGTCTTAAAAAAAATTCGATAACCTCCAAAAACGGCCGCTTTTGGCGGTTATCGAAAATTTTTTAGCTTAAAAGTAAATTTCGAAGAGGGTATCTGGGTCATTCTTTGAGAGGGCGATTTTTTTGGTCACACCCTCGTATCTACTAAACTATGCATCACACAGTACTAAATTAGCACTTAATCGTCTACTTAACTAACGGTCCATTGAGGCATATCAAATAAAAACAATATTTTATAGAGGAAATTGCCTAAATATCCCTTTGAAGGTCAAAAAATGGGTGATTTTGCGAGTATTTTGCATGTCACACGCGTGTGGGCCTGGTATGTTTTTGTTTGTGGTTTTACTCATGTGCCCATTACTATGCTAATTTATACCTTTCTAAATGCCCAATGAGTACCTCTATCCAATCGTATATCCAGCATTCTATTAGAATGAAAACTCTTGTGTCTGTAGACATTCCTAGAAATGTCACGCGTCGAGCAAAGTTTAAATCGTGCAACGAAAGTATGTTTTTATACAAGCTTAAATACGCGGCAAGTTTCTAGTTACTGGTGCAAAATATCGTCAAATGGTCCTTGTCAACTATTATGGTTCGTATGTGTCGCTATCTTTCATGCCTACACTTTTACGTAAGTTCTTGACTTTTTTAAAACTTTGGTTCGGTAAGGTAGCTGAAAGTGGTGGCACGTTTTGCTAGTATAGTTAACAAGACTACACTAAACTGTCCTAAGTACATGAATGCGTATATCCCTGAGTAGGTATTGTCGTAAAAATAAATACGATTGCTTCTATAGTTTAAGAGAAATAGCTACATTTTAGTTATTTCTGAGATCGGTGGCACTGAGATCGGTGGATTTAAGCCACCGATCTCAGTTATTAGCCAAGGATCTCAAAGAAGTTTTCAACATATTGTATCAATTTCACAGATTCTTTAGATGCCACACCGAACGAGATGCTATGACTAATTCAAAATGTATCAGTTTGTTTCTATGGTCTAAAGTTTAGACTTCATTTAAGCTATTAAGGTACTGTTTTTTGCAATTAAATGTAATTTCTCGCAAATAAAAAGCAAAATCCGTATAGACAGACAATTTTAGTGTATAATTATTACAGTCACACATATAATAGAGCATTGGTAGCCGATTCGAGAGAACCAGGTTCGATTCCCAGCGCAGGCATGTAACATGACTTTGTTTCTTTTCAAAGTTACATAAATTTGTAAATTTGAAGTAGCTAAACCCCTCCCTAATGTGAGGAAAAACATCGTGATGAAACCCGCAACTTAGTTGGCTCCACACGTAATGACTTCTCTTGTGGGCTAGGCCGACCAAGCTGTCAGGATGGTATAGGTGCTGGGCAAGCCTACTCCATCTAAAACAATGTCCCAGACACTGCAGCGCCGACTGGTCTCTTCACCCATCTAGTGTAAGTGAAGGTGCCACTGGACGCTGTATAAATAGATGCGAAGGCTTGTTGACTATAATTTTGCATGTTTAGCTTAGGAATTGATCTTTTACAATGATTTTATGAAAATAAAGATATGATTTTTTTGATAATTTTTATGATGTTTAATAGAAATGTTTTGCTTAATTTAGCCCCCTTTTATCTGTATCAGTTCATGAGTGACGTTTAAATTTAGAAAAAACGTTTATTATTCACTGTAATTACTGTTTATAATAATTTTAGACACTATCTGAGATCGGTGGCCTTTTTGCTGAGATCGGTGGCTTGTCAAAAAAGAAGATTTTTTTTTTCATTAATCTATAAAGCCTACAGGTGTGCCTCATCGACATATTGACTAGTTTTTAAGCCATCTTTTACGGTGTATTTTTAGTTTTCACCTATCTTGAAAAAAAATAAAAGCCACCGATCTCAGCGAAGAACGCTTTTCTCAGGAATGACCGATCTACACTTAAAAATCTAGTAAAGCATGGCGCATAGGCTCATCTTAGGATTTTTTCAGAAACTTCTTCGAAAGGAAGATATGATTTTTTTAACATTGGTGGCGCTAGTTAGCCTTATACCGAGCCTTAAGTTTTACCTAATCATTGATCGGTAATATTACGTACGTAAGCCTTTAAATATCATGCATGGCACGATGTGTACAAAACAAAACGCTAATGAAAAGAAAAACACCGGCCGAAAGCGGAACGAACGTGAGCCCGCGCCATGAGTAGGGTGACCATTTTGGCACATTGTGCCCGGTCCTATTTAGGTCACCGGAGCCCCATGCTGCCTGCCTGATGATACAAGCCTTGCTTTTATTGTTCACCTTTGCTTTTCACCCGGTAAGTAATGGCACTGCGTATTTTTTCTTTCCGGAATGCGAGGTCGTTATTTTTTTCGCCTCTTTGTATTGTTGCGATTTTTCAAGCCAGTAGGTTCTCGGTGCGGTGCGACCTCTTTTTTGACCCAGAACTTTTTTTTCTTCTGCTAAACGCGTTTGTTGATCCTTGTCAATATAATAATATATCGTAAGCGATGACTGGTGTTATGTTTTTCAAATTGACGCAATTCTTTTGTTTCGGTCCGACAATAATTGTTGTTAAGCGGGCGTGACTCTTTGTTTTTTTTTCTTGTAATAACCGAGCGACTGGCAGCCTAGAACTGTGATATTATATCATTTTGCACTTTGTTTTATTACACTAAAGTGTGGCCTACTGACTCGCTGCCTATCTAGTCCTCTGCGCTTCAATCCAAATGTAATAAAGCCGTAGATCACCAGTGATTCAGCCGTTTAGGGGTTAAGGCGTACGTGTTTAGCTGGAAGGACGTTTTTGACACGCGATCTCGCTATTAACTGACGCGGCCGCGGCGGGTTATCTTTTCATGGAGACGTCATTGTGACAAATACATTACACTTGGCTGTGGTTTCTATTTTTCTGAGCCACTGCTTGACTCTTGCAAAATATCTAATAGCCCATGAATGATGCTTACTGTGAGCCATAGGCCTCTTCTTTGTCACACCAACCTGCCTAGTCCTTTGCTCCTCTGCTTTCCAGCCAAATCAGCTTGGTGTCCTATGATTATTTTAAAAATAATCAAATGACACACGGGTTGTCAGACTTTTAACTCTTTGCTTTTGTTAAACATAGGTATTCGTTTGCGCTTTCGAATATTTATTTTAAAATATATCCTCAATGCGTTGATAATGATGTAGGTACGCGTGGGAGTTATATGATTCATGTTTGCCCTTGCAGTTCAAGTTCAGGCTTATCAAAGTTTATTTCTGTTAGATTTTTGAAAATGAAAGTCAATAAGTAGTACTATGAAGGCACCTACCTATATACCCTCGTTCGTATACATAATTATATAATTTATTCATATGCATTTCCACTGCACTACGGCTTTAGGCTATTTTCATTTTATTTTTCACTATTTTTCTCCCGTGACTTTGTGCTCATAACATTTCTCATACAAAATAGCGGACAAAATGGGCTTCTTTTCAGGAAATCTTCTTAGGGCCGTGTACCAACATTTCAGTTTCTATCTTCTGTAGTTTCGCATGTGAGATATCTATGAATCAGTGCGTCAACCAATTCATTGTAACCAATTTATCTTTGAAATGAAAAATGTTTACGTTTTTGTACCTATTATGTTATTTAAGGAAATTTTTTTCATCATCATCATCATCATCATCATCAGCCCACCTCTGCCCACTGTTGGGTATAGGCCTTTTTCCCCTCACGCCACCTCTCACGGTCCCTAGCCATCCGCATCCATGGACCCTCCGCCGCTATGACAATGTCGTCCGACCATCGGGCTGCTGGTCTTCCGACCGATCGTCGTCCAGTTCTCGGCCGCCACTCTGTCACTGCCCTTGTCCACCGGCCATCTTCCCTCCGTAATTTTTTTATGTAATTTTAATTAACAATCAATAATTTTTATCTTGTCTCTCTTATCTAACCAAGACCTTAAAATAAGCTTTGAGGATTCCCTCAAATCCTCCACCTAGAGCAGGTAAGGTAAATGTAGTATAAGGATTTTAGCCTAAGGATAAGATACACCAATATTGGTTCCTTACGTCCCCCGCTATGTCCCCCGCACTTCTCGGGTGGACTGTGGACTTAATACATATATTCATGGACCCAATAACTGATCGGGCGGTACGTGCGGGCGTTCCGAGCGTCTCTGACGGACGCGGCGAGATCCGGCGAGGGATTATAATTTAGTGGTATAGTTGGATGAGGAAGTCTATGCATCTAGGCGTTTAGACATGGGTAGGTCGCAACCTAGAAACGCGTTAAGATGTATTTATCACGAGACTGCAATCGATCTGCATTTAAATTACAGCATAAAAGTATCTCTAGATCACATTCTTCTTCTTGAAGTGCCTCTCCATCACTGGAGGTTGGCAGTCAGCTGCCTGCACCGCTCTCTGTTCATGGCTGTCCTGAATAATTTTATTATTCCACGGTTTTAATGCCGGTCCATTCCTTGATATTACACAGCCATGTCATTCACAGCTAGACAACATTCATTGGCTAGATTACATAGATACTGAATACTGAATTACTGAACGACCAATTTCATCTCTCCTTGATTACATCTTTTGTATCTTACTGTATCTCTATCACTGTCATACCTCAGTATGTGACGGTTGATTGATGAGCTAGTGTGAACTCATGAATTAAGAGTTAGTCATAAGCTAGAGCTAGTGCCAATTAATCGTGAATCTCGCTAAGAACTACAAGATCTAAAAGATCTAAAGATTGATAAAGGATCTAAAGATAGTAAAGTCAAAAAATAGAAGATCTAATAGATCTTTGTACAGATAAAATTTGCGCACGTCTATAGTAATTTTCTCTATGCTGAGGATCGTGAGCATCTCTTGAAGGTAGCGGAGAGCGGAGTCTTCATTGAATTCTATCACTCACTTGTGTAGAGATGATTTAGAACAGACGAAACTCTTTCTCTCTCTGCTCTGAAGGGAAGGTATTTCCTTCTTTTGCTTAATATAAACCTTTATACTAATAACTGTATTTTTGTTTCAGGTAAGTACTCGATGCGTCTCCAAAGTTCACACCAGCCTTCCGTTGGGGGAAGATCGATGAAGATCTTATTAAATGGTAAAACTAGTTCATTTCCTGTCCACTGTACTTGGAGATACTCGGAAGTATTTTCCTCCAAGGAGAGGTTATGAAAATGCAAAGCGACATTCCGACCGTGGCAGATTGAAAATTGCGTGCCATGTTTTTGTGTATTTATGGTTTTATCTTTTTATCCTCCCCTCTCTTTATTTATTCTGCTTAGTCGTGCCAAATTGTCAAAAGACCCTGAAGGTATTGAGATGGCGATCAATCTTTTAAATCATCTTGTAGGTACGGTCGGCCACAGTCACAGATACCCCCATGGCAGCTCTTACCACGCGCGGCATAAGGGCGCCAATCGAACAAAAAGGGGTATCCTAGCATGTGGCTGACTGTACCAGGAATTAATATTATGCACGCAGGATTGCGACAGAAATAGATCTTCTCATACTTTTAGAGGCTCAACTCAGTAGGATAAACATAAACAATCAATTTGCGAACCATGTTATAATCATTGCTGAATTGCTGCTTATCTCAATATTGAACTTTAGTGTTTGTGACAGCGTGGAATGACCGAATCATTATTTTTATAAACACTAAAGGTAGGTACTAAAATAGATAGTCTAACTTCTAAGACACAAAATAATATGTTATCATCAGAAACCAACGAAACAAAAATAAACTGATTTCTCTGTAACTATAACCAGATCTCGTAAGCTCAGCTAAAACCTACTAGAATATTCCAAATCCCCTCAATAAAAAATGTATAGACGGTAGCAGATACACTAATATAAATGGCATAAGTGGTAGCTCCTTCAGCACAAAATAAGAACTTGAAAGGTCGGATTCAGCATTTAAAATCATTGTTCACCTAAGCCGTGGTTGTAAAGCTTCGGACGGAGTCTTGTTCTACCCCATACCGCATTTTTTGTATCTTTTAAACAACGTGCAGTTGTTCATACTACAGCAAAGTGAAGTGACTAAATAAACATTGGATATTGATTATTAAGATTTACTTCAGTAGTAGTAGAGTAACCTGTTACTACTAATACCTACTACTACTACTACGACTACTATACTACGTATAGGTATAAGTAGTAGTAGTGGTTCAGCGACCCGAAATGGATCTTGGCCTCCGAAACCAAAAAAGGCCAACTCTACTCAACTAAGGTGTATTGTGAGATTTAAAAAATTGGTCGATACAGTCCTTGAACTTTAAAGGCCAGTGTTTTTTTCTTTTTCAACACCAAAGGGCGCGGCGGGATCCGTGGAGACATCCATCTGATCCCGGGATCAGTGGATACAACTCCGCGGGGCGGGAAAGACTGTCCCGGCGGCGTCGCGTTCAAATTTCGAAGCGCACAAAAATGCAGATAGTTTAAATCCGGCCTTTACACGATCGTAAGTTACTAGAAAAACAATATCAATTATCTATTCGATTGAGCTATGATCATAAATTTTTGCTGAGTGGTCCTTTTAGATCTCCCCTGATCGTATTATATCGGCGTGCTTCGGATTCGGCTCGTTTTATTCGGTTCGTTTTGTAATACTCAAGTGGCCGGATCACAACCATCCGGCTGCTTTTATGACTAACGCAAATAGTTGAGTACGTTTGAAGCTGTAGGGCGACCACACGTTTAATGTTAAGGGGGACTTTTGCGTTTGCACCTACGCACACAATCATGTGTTTGAATTTGAATCCACAAAACAAAAAGAAAAAAAAAACAAACGTGGTAATAAAATAAAAATATTAAAAAACTTTTGTTTACAGAAGTGTGATCCAATTCTAGAGGATTAGTTTGAAAGATACGCCGTTTCCAATTTTGTAAGTAAATATTTGCTGACATTTGTCCTTGCGATTAGATTAGATTTTTTTTTATTTTTTTTTATTTATTGAACGAGCGAGCGAAGCGAGCGAAGTTCTCCGAGTCTACTGGAACAATCCAGCGTTTGTATGTATGTATGAATGTATGTATGTATGTATGTATGTATGTATGTATGTATGTATGTATGTATGTATGTATGTATGTATGTATGTATGTATGAATGTTCGTTCGACGATAACTTGAGTAAATTTAGTCGGATCGTCATCAAATTTGGTAGGCAGGTAAATGAGGCCAAGAGAATTTTTAAGTTCGAACATGAGCCACATCGGTCGAGGGGTTGCTGAGATATGGGGTTGTTAAGTTTACATGGGGTCGCGAGTTCATAGTTCGGGGCGAACCACTAGTAGATACAACAATATAAAAAAAAGTAACACACACTCATTTATTTTTGTGAGGTCCTTCCCTATCGACAGGGAGGGCTCTCACAGTGTGATTTATAATTCGTCAGCCAAACTTTGAAGAGCTTTTCTACTTAACAATACAAACAAAGATTCCCTTTTAATTTCCTAGTTTAAAAACAAATTGTCAAAACATGAGTTATTTTACATATTTTGATGAGTAGAAGAAACATGGAACTTTTCCTAAATAATAAAAAGTCCTTTTAAAAAAATTATAAAAAATATTCAAAACTGGATGAATATTTTGACGAAGCTTTGTGCATTTTTTGTATTTTAATATTGCATGTAACATTAATGCCACAACAAAATTTGCCAAAACTGGATGAATATTTTGACGAAGCTTTGTGTAAGTTTTGTATTTTAATATTGCATGCTCTCTTCGCAGCAAAATGGGAGCAGATCGGGCTGCGAAGAGAGCATATGAGGGACGTCCCGTAGGGCGTCGGCCGGTCGGACGTCCCAAATATCGCTGGAAAGATGCGGTAGAGAGAGACCTGTGCGAGCTCCAGGTGGAGGATTGGAGGGAGTTAGCGCAGGACATGGAGAGCTGGCGTCTTTTGGTTGCGGAGGCCAAGATCCACTTTGGGTCGCTGAGCCAGCCAGAATGAATGAATGAATGTAACATTAATGCCACAATAATTTGATTTGAGAATTTGATTTGATTTGATATATTTGATTTGATTTGACAAAAAACTTTGTATGAAAGCGTCGTCACCCCAAAAGCATATACTTTGAATCTAAATGGCGAACGTTTTCGGGCTGAAATTGATTTCGTTACTGTTACTGACCGTGCGCCAGTTATTCTTAACAGTCCATAGCGAGTAGCCGAGGCTCATCCCTTGCCCTCGGCTTTCTTGGATTTCTACTCAGTACTAGACATGTGTAGGTAATGCTCGTAATATTACAAAAGACATATTACACCACGGTGTCATGAAATATTACCCATTACACGAGAGAATAAAGCATGGCACAGAGCATTTCATTACTTCAGATGACATGAAACATGACATACTGGTAAATGACATGAAACATGACATCATGGTAAATGACATGAAACATGACATCATGGTAAATGACATGAAACATGACATCATGGTATTTACCATGTTTGGTGCCATGATATAAGGTAATATTACGCGGTATGATATGTCATGAAATACACCGTGGAATTTTAGTGGTTTTAAAGCCGAAGGTATTTAGTTGCACTCGTGATTCTGCGCCAAATTCCAAAATTTTACTTCAAAACTAGCGAAAAAAAAAAACACTTCCCAATACAAACGGCTATCGCCAATCGACACCATTTGTATGAAGAAGTGAATTTTTTTTTCGCGTGTTTTGGAATGAAATTTTGTAATTTGGCTCAGAATCACCAGTGCAACAAAATACTTTCGGCTTTAAAACCACTAAAATTGCACGGAGTATATCATGACTTCGAAGTGCACTGTTTCGCGTATGTCTACTAGTACCTACTCACATTCGGAGAAGATTCCACAAATTTTTGATCGAACTGGGGTCCTTACTTTGAAGTCTTACGACGACAGTTCCTTTTCGGTGGAATGGTTAAGTGACTTACAAGACGCTTCGTCAAATAACTACTTAAATACAATTTAAATTAACCCCGACATTTTAGCTTCAAATTGGCATGTCTTATAAACGGCTGAACCGATTTTGATAAAACCTGCTTTCAAATAAAAATAAAATGCATCGAAATCGGTTCACCCGTTTAAGAGCTACATACGGTGCCACAGACAGACAGACACACAGACACACATAGTGGCCAAACTTATAACGCTCCTCTTTTTTGGTCGGGGGTTAACAAACGTTTGACATAACAAGATCATCTACCATGCACTGTAGCAAGAATGTCAGTAGGTTTAATCTGATATCTTACAGCCGGTTTTTTGGGGGCTGATTAGATTTATTAATCGCTACGATCAAATTAAACTACGATTAAGCACGATTTGGGTTTCCTGGGGGCTAATTCTCGGCCATCTCGAATGTGACTTGTTGCTAAGGTTTTCTTCGTAGAATCTCTGTGACATACCCGAGCCAATAAATGAGCGCCAATAAATTCAGTTGACCAACAGATCAAATCAGTTAACAAATGAAACGTCAAACGACATGTCAAATTGTATTTGGGTTTCCCGGCGAATGATTAAGCAATAATCACTGTTCAAATTCAAATTTGAAATGTCAAATCGCCTTGTCAACTATTTGACAGTTCGTATGGGTAAAGTTTTCTTACATAATATTTGGTCAGGACACTCCTGATGATTTTGCACGAGCTTTAATGAAAACGCAAAAATAACTACTCAACCACGTACTCCCCAAAAAATTCGCCAAATAAATAACCCACTTCGTTTATTTATTTACCTGTCTGTACTGTACACACGTTTTTATAACGTAATCGATTACGCTGCTCTTGACGCAACCTTTCGTGCGCGCGCGCATAAAATATTACCAAGCGTCGCGTCGCCCCCCCTCTCTCTGTGCGTGTGCGCCTCTTCTTGCCCTGGTGACCGTGACCGAGCACTTTCGTTTTACACCTGCGGCGACGTCTTGTAAAGACATGCGGTAACTATGACACCTGTTGAAATCATCCTTATCATGTTGAAGTTAAGCTAATGTTGAGAAGCTGGCTCACACTACAATATCTCCTTCGCATATTGTTTGCTAGGCCTTTCTCTAAAAAAATCACTTCCTCGTCAACCGTCAAAACCAGCTTTTTTGCGGAAAAATAGAAATTATCATTTTTTATATATTTAATAATGTGAACCATTTACGGTGCTTATTTTAGAGAATATTGGGGCTGTAACAAATATTCTACGAGATCCCAAATGTTTCCGATAGTTTACATATTTAGCAATATTTAGTAAAAAAATACGCAACCTGCCATGCGCGTGCGTCGATTGCAAGCGAAATAGGCATCTCCCTCGCTCTCCTTGCGCTTATTGGCCTGGTGACCGTGACCGACCCATTACCACTTTCGCTGGAGTCTGACACCTGTGGCTTACCACTAGTGGGAGGTAAAATGTAAAGAAAATACTATCTTTTAAGGTTTTTAAGTGATTTTGAATTTGTAAAATTAACTTGTTTTTCTTTCTGCTCACAAATACAAAAAATATACAGGGTGTTAAAAGACCGCTAACAAAGCGGGAAATCAGGTATTGTCCTCATGATAATGAACATTTTTGCCCAAGGAACTATGCCTGGGAAATCAACGGTTTCCGAGATAATGAGGTTCAAAGTCGGACTTTTCAAAACTTTTTTTTTGCAGAAATGTATTCAGTATCTAGTTCTTAATATATCTTCTCAAGAAGCCATATCAAAATTATGAATAATTCTTACAAAAAACGACTTTAAAATTGCAACCCGCAATGTATCCTAAACATCGGCGCGTCAAGCTTAAGTAACATAAACTTATACCTACGCTTGCGCAATATGACTTCTGTGCGTCACATGTCCATTACGTGATAAAATATTTTTCAAAATTATAACCAAAAAAACCAAAATCATTTCCCAGCAATAATTCATCGAAAAAGTACTTTATTTTGGTGTCTAGTATGCGTGGCTTTCGGGTCTGTTGGTGGTCTTTTAACACCCTGTATAGTAAAATGCATTTCTCATTTGCCACGACTGTTTTGGCAGTTTTTGGCGAGATTTATTTTTGTAAGTTCTATAGGTTCTGCGCCATGGGTCCTAAAATAGTATATTTCATTACAAGTGTGGAAAGGCTGTCATTGCAAAGAGTTCCGACAAATGGCTACCCGAGCCGAGGCGCAGCCGAAGGCGAGGGTTGACAGTCGGAACAAGTTGCAATGACGGTTCCGCACGTGTACTGAACGACTATTTTTAATACAGTTGCGAAAAAATGAAGCAATGTAATAAAATAATAAAAACACAATAAACTCAACTAACTTAACATTTTTGACTTTTCCGGTAAAATGTTCTCCGAAGCATTTTGTGCAATTATACTGAGTTCCGGTGGTGTTAATTAAAAAAAACTAGGGTCGAAATTACTCATTTTGTGCAACAAACAACTAAAGCAAAGAAATTTTCTGAAAAATCAAAATGGTGCCAACCGTAGAATATAAGCAGAGTTTTTTTTCTTCACCCGTTCTGGTAGGCAAAGGCAACTATGCCCATACAGCCAAGTCTTCAGTAGAAGTTTTTTATTGATATGAAATGAAAATGAAATTTAATTAAATGAAACCTAACCAAACTCATTCAATCAAATCATTAAATCTGATATTGAAACAAATTAGTAGCTTATTTTTAGAAATATAAGTATTTGCATTAATCATAAAAACTTTTTTAGTAAAAACTTCATGGTTGGTTTTTCTTTTTAATAGACATTATTTTGACAGTTGGGAAAGAGAACGCACGAGTGCGGGAAAGGTAAAAAAAAAGCACGAGTGTGTAATAGCGCACATCCCGAACGCTATACGTCCCTGCAATACGCCTCTTTTTGAGCAACTGTATTAAAAATAGTTAAGCCTAGGGATTCTCATTTAACAGCTCGTTTTTAGCAAAAAACGCATCTGAAAACAAGATATTACGTTTTTTTTTTTCACTGGTGGCGGCGCTGCATTGTCCATCACCTTAAGTTATCAATCTTTATTTTTGTTGTTATTAAACTGGTTACCTACGTCCTACATCTTACTCTCGGATAAGTTTGAACGAATAGATAATTTGGTCTTGTGATTGCATTTTGAATGGCCATTTGACACATTTCTCAGTTTAATATTCCTCAATCAAGAATGCAATAAACAACTACCTAGGGCCTGGCATTAGTTATATCTCGTCGGTCGAAGGTTAACAACGAAGATGCTGTTGTCCTTCGGCATAAATTACAAAGTGACTTTTACTAAACACTCGAAATTTCCGGTGTTCAAAACCTTTATTTTGTGTTAAGTTAACTTAATATCACTGTGAATTGACTTTTTGTACATAGCTTCTCGAACCAATGAGGGGAATTTCGAACACGCAATTATTGAAGGATTTCGAAGGAATATTTTACTTTTCTTCCATATTTCCTTATGTAAGATGAAAATACAAATAAGTATTATTTTTATTGGCCGTTAAAAATGTTTTAAAAAGGGTACCTTAGTTCCAGCTGCCCATCGATTATTGTAATTACTAACGCACAATCAGCCACACACTAGGATACCCCTTTTTGTTCGATCGGCGCCCTTAAACCGCGCGTGGTAAGAGCTACCATGGGGTATCCTAGACTGTGGCCAACAGTACGTACAGGTTTTCATTATTAGGCCTCACATTCACGCGTGCATTCACACGACATTGAGTCATGGGTCAAGTAATAAATCGAGTCGAGCTACTGGCCTTGGGCGTATCGAGTAGTCAAGCAAGTTGTCTAAATGAAGCACCGAAATCAGTTTTGAGTTTTGATAAGTCTGCGTTTCGCAACTCAATTTGAATTAATAAAAAAAATGTCTTTGACCGTCTTCGAAATGATAATTTGGACTTTAGTGACATACAGACCTAGGTACGCACAATAATTTATTTATTGATAGAGGAAATAAGGGACACCCCGTATTCTCGCTTCTAGCGACAGGGCGCGCAGCGTAAGAATCTTTATACTAATTTCTAAGTTTAAAAAATACTCCCACGATGGGAAGAATTCAAAAAGAAAGAAAATCGAGGCGAAAAGTATAAAATGGTAGGTCACAAGCAAGGCAAAGAGGTTGCCATACTTGTTCTTAAGCTTTACGAAACAAGCCAAGTATTTTTTCATCAAGATTCGTAACAAGTTGAAATCACTTCGCTTAAAAACTTTACCATCTCGAGGCGCGTGTTAAAGATTCTAACCTTGTAAGGAAGGAAAAAAACACGCCATATTTTTCTTGTTGGTACGGTCGGCCACAATCTGAGATACCCCATGGCAGCTCTTACCGCGCGCGGCATAAGGGCGCCAATCGAACAAAAAGGGGTATCTGAGACTGTGGCCGCCTGTACACACGACGACACGACGCGCTATCCCTTTTTGTTCGATACTCGCTCTTATACCGCGCATGTTAGGAGCTGCGTTGGGTAGCGAATCATGATTATAACCCGGCCGATTTTCGTCATGTCCCGTTAGCTAATGCCATGTTTGGCTCTCTTTAATTTGGTCAGCCTATATCCCAATTTGGCATTGGACGTGTTATAAATGTATGTTTAATGAACCTATTGTTGTTACAACGGCTCTAACACGAGGCTACTACCTATACCTACTATTACATACACATACTCTTCAAGTGTGGGTTACAAACAAAGTCTCCAAGTTCTGCATGAGGTTATCAGGTGATGGTACAGCCGGCCACACGCTGGGATACCTATTTTTGTTCGATGGCGCCCTTATGTCGCGCGTGGTAAGAGCTACCCATGGGGTATCCTAGACTGGCCGAACGTACATGTCGGTAATACTGTAGTACCGCGCGACTTTCTTCTGCTATAAGGTCTACCTTGGCAGTTATCAGATATGGCAGCACATTTAAAATGGAAAAAAGCTGGTTAGGCGGCATGGGTAAATATGGCTGATTTAAAGACCCATTTTCTAGTTTCTTGACCATATTCATTCAAATTACGCAGCTGGGCCTACGAGTGAAAACTTTACGGACAGTCGGCGACACACTAAGATACCTCATGGCAACTCTTAACACTCTCAGCATTAGTGCGACAATGATAAGGCTCATTGAACAAAAAGGGCTAATCTAGCGTGCCTGACTGTACAACCTTACGAACAAAATATCATCTTCTTGAAGTGCCTCTCCATCACTGGAGGTCTCTGTTCATGGCTGTCCTGAATAATTGTTCCACGGATTTGATGTCAGTCCATTCGATTTAGAGCAATCATACTCAAAGTGTGTCCCGCGGAACCCTAGGGTTCCGCGATAGTGTAGGGGTTCCGCAAGAGTTTAGAAAAAATATTCAAAACACCTCTCTCTGGTAGACCGTTCTGACGCGGCGTATCACGATTCACGAGGAGCAGCCGAACTTAGTCATAGTATAGTACTACACACTTACATACATACACTCGAAAAACATAACCCTTCCTCTGGGTCAGTCGGGTAAAAACGTCGGGTTCCGTCAAGTATTTCGCTTTCCAAAAGGGTTCCGTCACCAAAAAAGATTGAGAACCGCTGATTTAGAGAACTGCAAACACGGAAGCAAATCTACGGGTTTCCTCGCGGTGTTTATTTTTACTCGCTTTCGCCCGCAGCTTTGCCCGTTTAAAATTGGAACAGTCCACTCTCCGTTACTAATGACATGATTGTGTAATTCTATTTCTGAAGGGCTTCGTCGGTCGTTCGTTTATCTTCGTTTTATCATCGCACCGCCGACTTATTTCCAAATGCTAATTAATACACTGACCATACAGTGGCATAACTAAGGCTTTGTACCTAAGTAATCAGGTGATTTATACAGGCTCCAGTGGCACCTTCACTCACACTAGAAGGTGCCACTGGACGAAGCACTGGATGGGTGAAGAGACCACTCGACGCTGCAGTGCCTGGGACATTATTTTAGATGGAGTAGGCGTGCCTAGCACCTATACCATCCTGGCCACCCTGAATCGGCCTAAACTGCTTTATGTGTAACGAACGCCTGTGCAATGTGCATTTCACATAAAAAATCTAAAATACCACCACTTGGACTTTGCCTTTGCATCTAATTAGATGTTTATATAACGTTCTGTGGCATCTCCACTTCTTAGTGGCATCTAAGTAGACCATATACATGGGTGAAGTGACCACTAGCCTTGGACATGTTTCATCATCATCATCAACAATTCCTGTTGGCTCTAAAAACTGTTTTTTATTCTGGCTGATTTTGCGGCTTCATCTTAAGCTCGGATACGTTTTGACGAAGGAAAATCCCACTAAACGATGCATAAAATGATTTGGTAGCCAGAATGACAATTTCACAGGCAACTAACTCTGCATAATTCTTTTGCTTATCAATCTCATGTAAATAATACTGACGGCGCCGTGCATAGTGAATAGCCCGCGCGCAGAGAAAAATGCACAAAATCGATTCCTGTATCAGATACACTGAACGGATCGAAAAAGTAAACATATCAAACACTAGAATTAGGTGAGAGCTACCTAACCAGCCAGTTTTGTGTTGATATTCATAAAAGTTTCGACGATATTTTCGCTGAAAAAAAAATTGGCGGTGCGCTTTTCTTCAGCAAAAATATCTTGCAATCTGATATGGATAATAATAATAATAATAACCCCCCCAGGAGGACCACCTTGTCGTGGTGGGGGGGCTTACGGGAAGCAGGAACTATAACCAGTCTGAACACCTAGACACGTACCCCTTTTAGGGAGGAACTAAAAAGTACTAACAGCTTAGAACATCTTTAGCTACCCTTCACAAACTAAGGTCCTCAACCCTCATATGAGGAGATTAGATGCACATATGGACGCGGAACTGAAAAAGAAATTACCCCAGGAGGGTACTAGTAATGCTAGAGAATCCCTCCCCGAACACAGATCGGGCAGCCTTACGTATTCTGGGGAAGGCAAAGGACCGCCATCACAAGTGAAGATCGCCGCATCGACTAGCTCGGGTCATCAAAATAGGTATTCCTTACGACCAAGACCCGGACGCCACCAGAGCACATCTACAGCCGATGCCGAGCATGACCATCATCACTCAACTTCATCACCATCATCACCGCGAAGTCTATTTTCCTACGAAAGCGAGTCACGTCACAGTTTCTCGCGACAGACTTCGCCAATTTCACCCCCATCATCACCTTCAACCAGCCCGTTAGCAGCTGTTGTGCAGGAGGCAATCGCCGAAATCCCTGCACCCACTGTCAATGGTAAACGCACGAGACTCAAATGGACTGAGGAAATAAACAGATCTGTCTGGCGTGCATACATGATTGCCTCTTCTTTAGAGCAAAATACTAGAACTTACCTACCAGACTTACACCGCCTATTTTCACTAGAGCAACCAACTTTCAATGTCTCCCGACAAAGACTGGGAGACCAAAAAAGAGCCATAATTAGGAACAAACTTCTCCCACAACACGTCCTCGATGAAATACGATTAGAAGCTGCGACTACACTAAATAATACACTACAAACGAGCATCAACATACAGCACGCTCATACACAACAAACTCCCTTAAGTACTGCAAACATTCCACGACAAAGAATGTCTTGGAGTAACGAAGTAAATGAGACAATAGTTCACCACTACTACAAAATCACAAGACTTGAGTCCAACAGAACAGCTTACAGACCACAACTTCACGCTGCCGTGGTGGCCGCACACCCACACTTAGCACACTTCTCTGAACAAAGAATTGCTGATCAACTGAGAGTCATCATCAACAACAAATTTATATCCGAAAGTAGACTACAAGAAATAAGGGACCAGGTAATAATTGAATTAGAAAGCAACATAGATGATACTCCACAACAAAGTATAACACAAGTAAACTCACACTCTTCATCTCAATTACATTCATCAAACACTTACCAATACACAAGTTCAGAGAGAGAGGGAACTACACACGTGTTAGATGAAGAACCGATTTATTTGCAAACACCAACATCTACTCACCGAGCCGTTTTATCACAAGAAGAAACAAAAGATTTAAAAGAAGTATTCCTAAACGCGCTTGAAGAGTTTGGAGATGTTGACCCAGCAGTGAGGGCCTTTATACCCAAGCAGAAACCATCAAAAAAATTCGCAATAATTGTCCATACGATTAACGTTAATATATTACCTGATTACTTAGGCAGCGAAATTGACTTCCAATCGTTGCAAACACTTATTTACTGTGCAGCATTTGCTGCTCTTACATACAGTAGAGGTAAAATACACTACACACAACGAGATCCTATTAACACAAATCGCATCCCCGCATGGCAAACTCGTCTCGAAAAGAGAATAGAAGACCTGCGGTCCAAAATTGCGAGAGTAACGCATTGCATGCGAGGTAACCCCAGCGCCACACTACAACGACACGTAGATTTAATAAAACAGCAGTATAAGACACACTCACAATATGAACCAGACAACACCGATCTTCCCCACTTCCTTGATACTCTTAAACAAAAACTCAATGCATTAACAAGCCGTCTACGAAGATATAAATTAACTACACTGCGAAAGACACAAAACAAATTGTTTTGCACCAACGAAAAACAATTTTACAGAACTTTGTTCAAAGAAAACTCCAACAACACGACACAGGCGCCCACAGAAACACCAACACCTGACTCACTTCACCAGTTCTGGTCTAATATTTGGTCAAATCCAGTAGAGCACGCGAACAGCGATTGGATTGCACAGGATAGGGAATCACTTGAGAAGGTCCCAGCAATGGAGTTTGAAGAGGTAACTTTAGACGTATTGAAATCAGTCATAGGTAAAACTCACAACTGGAAAGCCACCGGTTCAGACAAAATCCATAATTACTGGTACAAAAAACTCACAAGCGCACACCCATTCCTTTTGTCACACATAAACCATTTCATACAAAACCCAGACGCCATGCCACACTACATTACACAAGGAACCACATACATGCTACCAAAAGACCTGAGCGACACAAAAAATCCAGCTAAATACAGACCGATAACATGCCTTCAGAACATCTACAAAATCATAACATCTTGTATCAGCCACCTTATTTACACGCACACTGATACCAATAACCTACTTGCAGAACAACAGAAAGGCTGTCGTAAATTTAGTCAAGGCTGCAAAGAACAGCTCACGATTGACACTGTAGCTTCCAAACAAGCTCTTAGGAAGAAAAGGAACATCTACACTATGTACATCGATTACAAGAAAGCGTTCGATTCAGTACCACACACCTGGCTCATCTATATCCTAGAACATTACAAAGTTCACCCCACAATCACAAACTTTTTGACTTCCACTATGCAGAATTGGAAAACTGTACTTAAAATTAATAGCAATAGCTCAACTGTAGAAACAGACACTATTAACATACGCAGAGGAATTTTTCAAGGAGACTCACTGAGTCCTCTTTGGTTTTGTTTGGCCCTTAATCCACTCTCCAATCTATTAAATAACACACTTAAAGGCTTCAAAATTAAATTTGATAACACACATCATACCCTGTCACATCTAATGTATATGGATGATATTAAACTTTATGGCAGCAATTTAACCGAAATAAACCAACTGGCAGATTTAACACAACGATTTTCGACAGATATTCAGATGGAGTTTGGCATTGACAAGTGTAAAATACAGTCAATACACAGAGGTGTGGTGGAAAACAACTCATACGAACTTAGCAACGGAGAGCAGATTGACCCAGTTGACAATGATATAGGCTACAAATATCTAGGCTACCATCAGACTCAACAAATACACCAAAAACAAACAAAAACTGCTATCACACAAAAATTTAGAACCCGTCTCCACCATATACTCAACTCACGATTAAATGCAAGGAACACCGTTAAAGCTATCAACACATTTGCCATTCCGATCCTAACATACTCCTTTGGAGTCATTAACTGGTCCCAATCAGATTTAATTAAACACCAACGCATCATTAACACTCTCATGACCAAACACAGAAAACACCACCCACGCTCATGCACACAAAGACTTACACTACCTAAACTCGAAGGTGGACGGGGCATTATAGACATCACAAACTTACACAATAAACAAATAACCACACTAAGATCCTTCTTTCACACACGAGCACAAAACTCAGACTTACACAACGCTGTTGTACAGGCAGACTCCAAACATACGCCACTCAACCTACAAGATCATCTCAAACAAAGAAATGAAACCATCGCTGAACCACAACATAAAATCGATACCTGGACTCAAAAGACACTACACGGCAGACACCGCCTTGACTTGACCAACCCAAACGTCGACAAAATTGCGTCGAACGCCTGGCTCAAGAGAGGTGAATTGTTTCCGGAAACTGAAGGCTTTATGCTGGCCATCCAGGATCAGGTAATAGATACTCGAAATTACAGGAAGCACATCATTCGTGACACTAGACTTACAAACGATATGTGCCGACACTGCCACAGTAGCTCTGAGACCATACAGCACATCACCGGAGCATGCAGATCAATTGTACAAACGGACTACAAACATCGCCATGACCAGGTCGCAGCCATCATACACCAATACCTCGCATTCAAACACAAACTCATCACCCAAAAGACAGCATATTACAAATATACACCACAAACGGTATTAGATTCAGCAGACTTCAAATTATACTGGGATAGGACCATAATCACCGATAAAACTATCCATTTCAACAGACCAGACATAACACTTCACGACAAAAAGAACAAAACTGTATACCTCATAGACATAGCCGTACCAAACACACATAACCTAGTATCAACACACACAGAAAAAATTACAAAGTACACTGACCTTGCAATAGAAATCAAATCTCAATGGAAAGTTCAAACCGTTAAGACTGTCCCCATCATCATTTCATCAACAGGAGTCATACCTTGCACGCTACACACCAGTCTCAAAGTCTTAGACATACATCGAGCTACCTACACTTTCCTGCAAAAAGCCACGATACTCAACACGTGTAGGATAGTCCGAAAGTTCCTGGGCAAAGAGCATGAACTCTAAGCCCTACATCATCATCATCATGATTTACCTACTTAATCAAGTCATGCACTTGGCTTCGGCCCGTGCCACCCTGTACCTCTTTTAAAGGAGTGAAAATAAAAGAAAAACAAAAATAATAATAATAATTTATTTATTTCTTGAGAATAATAATACAAAAATCAGATACAAAAATAACATGTTCTGGCATAGTGTTCAGTAAAAACATAACTTCCGATACATGTACTAGGCGTAAGCCTGTATTACAAGTATCAGTGCTCTCCATCTATATATATAAAAGGCTTAGGTTGACTGACTCATCACGCTACAGCCCAAACGGCTGAACCTATAAGTATGAAATTTGGACAAAAGTTGCGTTATATGGTGGAGGGTTCATTTAAGAAGCGATTTTTTTTTATTTAACCCTTAAGTGGGTCAAAATAGGCCTGAAAGTGTGTATGGGAAAAAAAATTTTTTTGGTCTTTTGTTCTTAAATCTTGATTTTTTGTACTTTTTTTAAAAATGACTTGACACCTATTTCAGATTTTTTCTCATTTCTATGTTCTTAAGGGTTAAAATGGGTGCCAAAGTTTTTCGATTTTTTTCACCAGTTACGATCGATGCTGGAACAAAACCGCTAATGCCAAAACAATGAAAATTTTACAATAGTTGTAATTTGTGGACACGCTACGGGTTAAGACAGATTTACTTCAAGTTTAACCCTTAAGGCGGTAAAAATGGGGTCCAAAGTTTGTATGAAAAAAAAAAAATTTTTGTCCGGATTTACTTGCAACTAAGAATTCGTATATTAAATCAAAAATAATTTAACACCTGTTTTAGCTTTTTTGTAATTTTAGCAGTTTAAGGGTTAAACGAGGTTGAAATGTATGAATATTTTTCGTGATGTAGTGTCAACGTCGGGCCCAAACCGTTTAAGCTACAACTATGAAATTGAAACTGCAGTAGCGTTTTGTAGCAAAACTACCCACCATGAA
Source organism: Zelleria hepariella (assembly GCA_949319315.1). Lineage (NCBI taxonomy): Eukaryota > Metazoa > Arthropoda > Insecta > Lepidoptera > Yponomeutidae > Zelleria > Zelleria hepariella. The sequence continues at coordinate 2,349,799 of OX439383.1, read as the reverse complement.
GAAAAAAATATAATTTTAACCCTTCAAATGCCCAAACCGGGGTTCAAAGTTTGTATGAAATAAAATTTTTTTTTGGTCTGATTAACTTGAAACTTAGTATTTGTATATTAAATAAGAAACAATTAAACACATGTTTCAGCGTTTTTCAAAATTCTGCCCACTAAAGGGTTAAAAGGGGTAGAAAAGTTTGAAGATTTTTCCTGATTTAGTATCAATGCCAGGCCTAACCCATTAAAGCTACAATTATGAAATTGAAACTGCAGTAGTGTTTTGTGGCAAAACGACATACCATGAAGAAAAAAATATAATTTTAACCCTTCAAATGCCCAAACCAGGGTTCAAAGTTTGTATGAAATAAATTTTTTTTTTGGTCCGATTTACTTGAAATTAAGTATTAGTATACTAAATCAGAAAAAATTAAACACGTGTTTCAGCGTTTTTCTCATTTCAGCCAATGAAGGGTTAAAATGGGTGGAAACGTTGAAGTTTTTTTCCTGATGTAGTAGCAATGCTGGGCCCAAACCATTGAAGCTACAACTTTCAAATTGAATGTGCAGTTGCATTTCATAGCATTACTACCCACCATTAAGAAAAAAATATAATTTTAAGCCTTCAAATGCCCAAACCGGGGTTCAAAGTTTGTATGAAATAAAATTTTTTTATGGTCCGATTTACTTGAAACTTAGTATTTGTATATTAAATAAGAAACAATTAAACACGTGTTTCAGCGTTTTTCAAAAATATGCCCACTAAAGGGTTAAAAGGGGTAGAAAAGTTTGAAGATTTTTCCTGATTTAGTATCAATGCCAGGCCTAAACCATTAAAGCTACAATTATGAAATTTAAACTGCAGTAGTGTTTTGTGGCAAAACTACCTACCATGAAGAAAAAAATATAATTTTAACCCTTCGAATGCCCAAACCGGGGTTCAAAGTTTGTATGAAATAAAAATTTTTTTTTGGTCGGATTTACTTGAAACTTAGTATGTGTAAATTAAATAAGAAACAATTAAATACGTGTTTCAGCATTTTTCAAATTTTTGCCTACTAAAGGGTTAAAAGGGGTGGAAAAGTATGAAGATTTTTCCTGATGTAGTATCAATGCCAGGCCTAAACCATTGAAGCTACAACTTTGAAATTGAATGTGCAGTTGCATTTCATAGCAAAACTACCCACTATGAAGAAAAAAATATAATTTTAACCCTTCAAATGCCCAAACCGGTATTCAAAGTTTGTATGAATTAAACATTTTTTTTGGTCCGATTTACTTGAAACTTAGCATTTGTACATGAAATAAGAAAAAATTGAACACGTGTTTTAGCGTTTTTCAAATTTCTGCCCACTAAAGGGTTAAAAGGGGTAGAAAAGTTTGAACATTTTTCCTGATGTAGTATCAATGCCAGGCCTAAACCATTAAAGATACAACTTTGAAATTGAATGTGCAGTTGCATTTCATAGCAAAACTACCCACCTTGAAGAAAAAATATATAATTTTAACCCTTCAAATGCCCAAACCGGGGTTCAAAGTTTGTATGAAATAATCATTTTATTGGGTCAGATTAACTTCAAACTAAGTAGTCCTATATTAAATCAGAAATAATAATTAAACACATGTTTCAGCATCAAAAAGGGTGGAAACATTATAAGTGTTTTCCTGATTCATGCTAATTTGATAATGGTGAAAGATGTACCCAGGCAACTTCTTATAAGTCTTCGCGGACGAAGTCGCGGGCGAAAAGCTAGTTTTTAATATAATTCAATAAGCCTTATAATTATAACTTTTTAGGGGATTACATTGTATTATTTAATTAGATTTAGCAATCAATTAGGATATAATTCAATTAAAAACATTTAAAAATAGAAGTTTTAGCATTTTTTGTTTTCTCAAAAAAGTAATATAAAATAATAATACAAGCATTGAAGGTGAAGTAAAAATCAAATTCATAAAATTAATTGGATCAAAAATCACTCTTTTATAATATTTCATTGTGATAAGAGTTAAAATCGAATTCATGCATTCTAATAATAATATCAAATCAATTAATTGAATAAAATAAATTACTATTCTAGAGAAACTCATTAAAAACAATCACTGAAAGAAAATTGTACCAACAACAAATCGTAGTATAGTTTTAGTTTTTATGTTATGATAGTTAAGAGGGCTTCCGTTTCTTCGTATGTTAAACCTAAGAGATACTGAGATATTTTCTTTTTACATTCGTGTGAATTCAATTTATGATGATAACAGATTTTGTTTATTGTATTATACAGATATGCAAATAGGAAGAAGCCATGCTTCTGACCAAATTTAGTATCACATAACACTGTATCAAAAATGTGATAGTCCCGCCGGCGACTTCTGATTTGTGCAGTGCGTATGTGGCTAGATTCGTTTTGTTTATGCTGCAGTATAACAGAATTAAGAATATAGAGTTTACGCACAGACAGCAATAAGGTATTTTTATAGAGGTCATATGTCGGAAATCTAAGCGGCAAGTAATAAGCACATTTCAGAAGCAATCTTTGGGCCCTCTCAAGCTGTTGTACTGTTGTCTTATCGATACCACCCCAAACAGGTATTCCGTATGATATAATACTTTGGGTCAGTGCGTAATAAATTATCCTAATCAATCTGTCATCTGCAGCATGACGTATATTTCTAAATATTGCTGTGAGTTTCCGAACTCTGTTTGTCAGAAGTCTGATGTGCTCCTTAAAATCCAGATGCTTATCGATGGTGATGCCCAAGTACCTAATTGTATCAACATTCTCCAGATGAGGACAAAAACAGTAACCAGCAGGGCCTGGACAAGATCCACTGTGTGCCCTTAGATTGTGTAGTATGAGGCAAGGTTGTGTTTTTGATGTTATTGTGAAGGTCATATATTTGGTTTTTTCTGCGTTCATGCTTAGAGAATTGAAGTTCAGCCATTTTGAAACCCCATCCAAACCACATTGAGCATTTTGGAATACCTCAGCCCAACTCTTTCCCTGGAATATGAGTGCTGTATCATCTGCGAATGTAATTATTTGGCCATTGGATACGTCGAGGTCACATAGCTCATTTATATATACCAGAAAGAGAGTCGGGCCCAGAATACTTCCCTGTGGAATACCAAAGGTCACTGGTATGGAGTCGCTAATAGTTTCTCCTACTCTTACACACTGGCAGCGATTTGAGAGATAGTCTCGGAAAAGCTGGAGTTGGAGGCCTCTAATACCTAGGCATTGCAATTTATCAATAAGTAGTGGTATGGAAATGGAATCGAAGGCTTTGCGAAGGTCCAGGAAAACGGCTAGGCATTTTTCAGATTGGTCCAGCCTCTGGGCTACATGATTTGTAAGTCTGAGAACAGCATCTGTGGTAGATTTCCCATGTCGAAAACCATATTGGTTGGGTGAAAGCAGATTGAATGATTCTAGGTAGTTAACTAATTGTTTATTGATGATACGTTCCTTTTATATTTATATATATTGGATATTAACATGAAACTGGCTGTGTTAGATAGCTCTCACCTAATTCTAGTGTTTGATATGTTTACTTTTTCGATTCTTCTTGTGTATCTCATACAGGAATCGATTTTGTGCAATTTTATCTGATATTGCATTTTTCTTTGCGCTGAATAGCCCGCGCGCCAAGAAAAATGCACAAAATTGAGTCCTGTATCAAGTACACTAAGCAAATCGAAAATTTTCACATATCAAACCCTAGAATTATTTGAGACGTAACTAGCACAGCCAGTTTACTTACATACTTACTTACTTACTTTTGTATTGAGATTCATAAAGTTTTGAAGATATTTTGGATGAAAAAAAATAGGCGGCGCACATTTTTCAGACAAAATATCTTGCAATCTGTTATGGATATCAACACAAAACTGGTTGTGTTAGATAGGTCTCAACTAATTCTAGGGTTTGATATGTGAACATTTTCGATTTTTTTGTGTTTTTGATACAGGAATCGATTTTGTGCATTTTTCTTTGCGCGCGGGCTAATTCACTGTGCCCAGCGCCTTAAAGAATAGCACCAGACGATGCATACAATTTTCACGTCTTGGCTCGGACTAGAATAGAAGAAGTTCATGTGTGATCCGAAGTCGGTTTATTTAAGTGTTGGCATCATTTTCTTGTTGGTATGTTCCGACATCTGCTGTGCTGTCGGTTGGTTACGGTTACGTTTTGTTTGATTATAATGATTGAGAGGTGCTTGATGCAATATTGGACTTTCACGGGTAATGTATGCTGTCGCGCTCGTGAATCTGACTCGCCACCTTGTTTAACCGGTTCCCGGTGTCGGTCCCCGGTTCTGATATCATTTCATAAATAAAAGAACTTTATTTTAAAAGTAAAAAACTAAAAATCATATTGCATTCTAACAATAATCATGTTTTTACAAAAGAAAAATTGGTAAGCACGGCATCGCGAGGGCCGTTTCTGTTCTACAATAAAGTCTCCGAATGATTACCGAAACTAGTCGCCTATATCTATAAATAAAAGTAAGTGATAGATAACATTAAAAAAAACACGTTTTTGTGCGGCTCTAACTATACTGCTTCTTGTTAATTGTATGCTGTTGATATTTCTACTAATATCTTATTAATACAGTCAACCACAAACTAGGATACCCCTTTTTGTTCGATTGGCGCCCTTATACCGCGCGCGGTAAGAGCTGTTATCTGTGACTGTGGCCGACTGTACATGGTTACTGAGCGATTCAATGAAAGCCAAGTGTCAAGGTCGCACAAGAAAACATATTTGTTTCGATGTCTCTCACCTTTGATCTGTTGATGTTATTGAGACGACCTTTTATTATGTTTACTGCCTTTTCAAAAGGCTGTAGCTTATTAAGGCCCAAACCTAGGCACAACTAGCGCCGCCAATGGAAAAAAATCATACTAATATTAACAATAATAACTTTAATTTTAACAATAATAACTAAATAGGTACTAAATTAATTTTTTGAAACATTAATATCGGGGTAAACGTAAAAACTAAATAAAAAAATTTAAGAAAAAAAAAAAAAAACATATCTTCTTTTTGGATGCGTTTTTTGCTAAAAACGAAACGTCAAAATGATGATCCCTAGGCTTAACTATTTTTAGGACCTAAGATTCCAGATCCTAGAACTTAGAATAAAACCCGCCGCCGCCGACAAAAGTGGCCACTTTTGGCGCCTTAGGTCCTAAAAATAGTGAAGCCTAGGGATTATCATTTGACGTTTCGTTTTTAGCAAAAAACACATCCAAAAAGAAGATATGTTTTTTTTTCCATTGGCGGCGCTAGTTGTGGCTAGGTTTGGGCCTTAAGGGTCCGTATAAGGCTAACTAGCGCCACCAATGTTGAAAAAATCATATCTCGCTTCAGAAGAAGTTTCTGACAAAATCCTAAGATGAGCTCATGCGCCATGCTTTTCTAGATTTTTAAGTGTGGGTACCCAACTCAATTTCTAGTCTTAAGCTAAAAAATTTTCGATAACCGCCAAAAACGGCCGTTTTTGGCGGTTATCGAAAATTTTTTAGCTTAAAAGTAAATTTCGAAGAGGGTATCTACACTTAAAAATCTAGAAAAGCATGGCGCATAGGCTCATCTTAGGATTTTTCCAGAAACTTCTTCTAAAGGAAGATATGATTTTTTCAACATTGGTGGCGCTAGTTAGCCTTATACGGACCCTTAACAGCGACATTTTGATCAGAGTCACGGTTGACACGAAGTTGCTTTGAACTAGTATTGGCAATTTTGTAACGCAATAAAGGGTCCTTCGCCAAAAGAAGTTTCACAGTTTCTTCACGACGTACCAATTTCTTTGTTCCTTTGACGCAAGAACGTTTTCGCCAATTATATTCCATTTCAAACGTGCACCAGGCACTTGAGTATCCGAGTGGTCAGCTCATCTACAGGGTGGATCTCACCCTGTAGTATGGACTGAAGGTGACACTGAACGCTGTATGTATAAATCACATTCACAAACCACACGTATGAGCAAATGTTGAAAAAAAAACGACTTTAAAAACCGAGCGTTTTTTTATTTATTTCAAAGCAGGTTTACTATTGTTCTTAGATATGTTTTATCAAAATCGGTTCAGCCGTTTATGAGATATGCTTATTGGAAGCTAAAATGTCGGGGGAATTAAAAAAAATCAATCAGTAGTTATATCAAGGTCATATCCCCGCCTCATGTCGGTACATAAACTCACGCCTCTCTCTCGGAGTATCCACAAACCGCCTCTCCAATTATTTACTTAATAACAGCCTTTCAAACCGTTTGATATCTCAATTCAGCAAAGGCGAAATGCCCCAAAAGAAAGAAGAGTTTAAAAGAATAAACAACCCAGCTAAGGTCTCCATTAAAACCCCGACAGCAAACTGCAATTTAGACAATCAAACACAGGAGTAGGAATAAGAGGATTTTCTTCCCGAATCCTCAGAAATTAAGTTTGACACTGTACCTACGGAGTTATATGTATGTGAAGTTGACATTAAGAAATCGACGTGTTTCTGCAATAAAGCTATTTAAGACGCAATAAGACTCAACACTAGCGCCGCCAATGAAAAAAAAAACTAATCTTCTTCTTGGATGCGTTTTTAGCAAAAATCGCTCCTGCGATTTCTTAACGCGAGTATTAACTATTTTTAGGACCTAAGGTTTGGATTCCAGATCCTAGAACTTAGGAATGCAACTTTTGGCGAGAATCGATTGCATTCCGACCTGGATGGATCTGGAATCCAAACCTTAGGTCCTAAAAATAGTTAAGCCTCGCGTTGAGAAATCGCAGGAGCGTTTTTTGCTAAAAACGTATCCAAAAAGAAGATATGTTTTTTTTTATTGGCGGCGTTAGTTGTGGGTCTTATTGCGTCTTAAGCAATAAAGCTATTTAAAAAATACTCTTTATGCACGTAGTAAAGACTATCGAATTCGTGTGTGTAGTATTTGTAATTGCAAGTTTAACCTTCACGTCAAGATCAGTCTTCTGACTACTGTCATCTTTATTTGAATTGGCTCAAAGTTTGACACTTTCTGAAGATAAATCCGTGTTTCTTTTTTTATCGCGGGCTTAACCACTATCCCGAAAGAGATCGTACTATAATGGCTATCGTTAAACGATATGTTAAATGGCCGTAACGTGAGGGCCAAATCGTATCACTATCCGTTTATCTGGTGATTTACGATGTTTAAATTGTTTATATTTTATAACCGCCTCCCCTTTTTCTGGAGTCGGTTGAAAGTACACTTTTAGTTTTGTTTGTAGAATTAAATTCATCTACGTTATTTTTGGTTTTGGAATTGTATTGAATATAAATAATTTTAATGATTAAAGCTGTAAGCATGCTCACTAGCACTATTCGGGTCACTTTAACTGTACGATAAAAGTGACCCGACAATTGTGGAAAATAAAGTCTTAAACCGAATTTAAATAGACAATCAAATACCTTATTTTTGTCGGTACAAAAAGTATGAGTCAACAACCAGACACCATGTAATCTTGAAACTAATTCATACTAATAAATTTTAACAACGATTGATGTTCGAATATCTCAAAAGGTGTAACCTCGAGTCGATTCAATAATAATTTGTTGTGCTAAAATTAATGCCTTATTAAACTAGCTAATAGTTTTTAATATTTATTGGTCAGCCCAGTAAAACATAGTCCTAAATCAAAAATCTTTAAGCTCACTCAGATCTGGAGAGCCAATAAACCAAATGTCGTAAAAATAAAATAAAAAGTGTTGTCAGTCGTGATGTCATTAGATTTACTGCCCAAACCCGGCGGAAAAAGGTCGTAAATATGGCAAATCACTTCTCACAGCAAGTATGTGCCTCTCAACTGATGGAGGTTGGCCGGTAGCTCTCCATACTCTTCTCTATTTATTTCCAAACGAAACAGTTCTGCAACATTTTACTCAACTCAGGGTATTTTTTCGCTGACCGTGAAGGAAAATATCGTGAGGAAACCTGAGCGTATGAGGCTTTATACCCTTAACGCAAAAATCGCCAATCCGCATTGAGCACGAGTGGTGATTAAACTCGAACTCTCTCTCTGAGAGAAGGCCAGCTAGTGGGACATGTACAATTCGGAAGGCAAAGTTTTTTGTTCGAAAGTCCGTTATTGGCTTAATCTTATCTTTAGACAATATTGAGAAACTAATTTAAATATTTTTTATTTTGGTTCCGTAGTTTTGTTTTTATGCGCTAAAATGTTTTGTTCCTATGACCGCCAACAGTATGCAGATCGTCGCGTGACGTCATAAAACCGTATCTTTGAAACGTTGTAAAATCCAAACTACTGAACCAAAATAAAAAATATTGAAATTAGTTTCTCAATATTGTCTAAAGATAAGATTAAGCCAATAACGGACCTTCGACACAAAAAACTTTGCCTTCCGAATTGTTCAGGCTACATCTTACAGGGTATTTTTTAAGTAGCTTTATTCCTGAAACACGACAACTTCTATTAATATGATACGATATTATAATAATACCAAAAGTTTTGGTCTACGATTTTTGTGAAAGCGCGTTTATTTACATTATTTTTTGTAGAAGTTTTATCAAAATCGGTTCAGCCGTTTCTGAGATATTATTATGCTAATTTAAAGCTATAATTACGATGGTATTTTTTTTATTCACTCTATAGTATTAGTACCTACTCTGTTCGTAACTATCGATAATTGAACACACCATTACCTGCCGTAACTTTTTTTTCTGCATGACGACGTAATTATTTTGCCAACAGTACAGATTACATATTCGGAAGGCAAAGTAATGACTGGTGTGGTAATGAAATCTTGGACATAATGATTAGTTTCGTTGCTTCTTTTCGGTTAAAAAAGACATTTTAAGGTCATCCTTTGTCAAGGAGACGGGTTATTCTATTGAGTGTATTTTAATGTCATGTTATGTCAAGGTTAAAGTGAAAAAGGGTTTATTTGGGTAGGCATCTTGTTTATAAATAAGGACAAAATAAAATGGCATTACCAGACCGGAACTTGACCAAAATATGAGAATGAGAAAATTATCATAAACGTCAAGTATTATTTAATGTTCCTTTCAAGTAAATTCCCATAGTATTTCTTAGAAACTGAAATTGCCATCTGGCTACGTAACTACGTATTTATTTGTCAACAAATCATCTCTGTACAATTAGTGTCAAAATGCTAATTAAGCTTTAAATGCTTAACGGGCCTTTAATGAACTTGGTTAAAATACAGTAACGTACTGTTTATGACGTAGAGTAGTGATAAATCATAGCTTTTTAGGTCAGGGCCTCCAATTAAATAAGTCTATCCTTATAGTGGGAATTTAAGATAAAGATCAATTAAATAAACACTTAACGCTTTAAAACAAACTTCAGACTTCCATCTAGCCGTTTATCTTTCAAGAAAAAACTTTATTTGTTACCTGCTAGCTTAGAATAATTGAAAAATCCTGTCTCAAGACCTCCCCGTCTGGTCGAACCTGTATTTAATCTGTCAGTACTTTTTTTCCTTTACAATGTGATTGACCGCCTTATCTGCGTTAATAAATCGCCTTTTAGCTCCTTTTTGCTGGCAATAAATACCTGACAAATTGGACAAAAGGTTGAGAACCCATCCCATGAATCCTTTTTCCAGCACATACTGTCAACTATTTGTAGTTTGATTTGGCGACTTTGCGACCGATGTACTCGTATTTAAATCGATGCCGATGAGTGATGGCGGTGGTTATCGTTTTAAAAAATCTAAACATTTCGCTAATTAAGCTTATTTTACATGTGGAAAAGAAAGTCAAATGTTAAACCATTTAAGGACCCTGCTTTTCCCGTCTATAAACCTATTTAGGTCATACATAACTTTACTGTGTGTGGAGTCACGGGAATGACTCAGATTTTTATGTAAAACTTTCTAAGGATGGCATTAATAGTCGACGACTCAAGATCGAACTCAAGTAGAAAAGTCAAATGCTTATGTCAAGCCTTGGTTAAAGTCAATGTCAATCTCAAGATAGTGTCTATTAATATGATGTCAGCTACTCAAGTTTGACATTAGCTCTTGACATTAGCATTTGATTTTTCTGAGTTCACCTACTTGAGATCGATCTCAAGTAGGTGATCTCAGTCGACTTTAATACCACTCTAAGAATGACCTAAATTATGTTATGCTTACTTTACCATGTAGATTCCGTATCGCGACCGCGATTGCGATCGGTATCGGTAAGACGGACGTTCAAAAACAGAAAAATACTCCGCGCAAAGGTGACTCTACAAGCAACAAATCACATCGCGACAAAGAATATTTTCTTGTTTGCTCTTAGTGTGCACTCGCGACCACTAAAATACACCCGATATTTTCCTTTGTCAAGCAAGATAAAGCTCGGGAATGCCTTTGAAAACTGGCACGTGTAATTTATGGCGCGCTATTAAATTATATTTCATACAGTGGAAAAATCTGATAGAATATGACCTCAACAGTAAAATGGGGCAGTCGGGTGCAAAAGTGGAATTCTCGCCAATCTTCACTATTCCTTCCCGTGTAACGGTAGTTTTTTTTGCACTTGTGTTCCTGGCGGTACACTGGAGCAATAAAACGTCCACGATAAAGAGTTCTATTGGGGTCATGTCAGAGGCAATTCAAGTGGGTCCAAAATAGACCAAACGGTCCGTTTTGATTTGATCTACGCTCATCCGCTCTTGCATTGCAATCTCTGCCATTTTATTGTACAGTACGTTTTGCACCAGCAGTTTTGAGCTAGAGTAAAATTGTGCGTAAAAATTGCATTTATAGGCTGCAATTTATTATATTGTCTTTCTCGTCGTATCTTGATGAAAATTGAAGTTGGACCCCCCTTTAAAAGAGAGACTCAGGGCCGGTTTCTGAATTGAGAAATTCACCAAGTTAATACTTAAGTATCGTTCTGTCACGTTCTTTTACGTGACAGCTTTTATGTGCAGAGACAGAATACTAGGTAAGTATTTGATTAGTGAAATTCTCAATTCAGAAACCGAAGGTATGTACTAAACAAACAGGGGCCTTAGCCTGTAACACAATGGCGTATCAATGGCGTCCCAGGTAGAAGGACAAAACCGGGATTTTTTCGTTGTTCTCCTACAACCAACGAACTAATCCTCTAGAATAAGATTCATAATATTCTTTTCATCTCCCATGCTCGGAAAGTTTGCTGTTACTAGCAACTTACAACCGTGTAAAACCCGAATTTAACCAATCTGCATTTTTGTGCCCTTCGAAATTTAAACGCCCTTGTTCTGCACGCCCCATGATGTAGAAAAAGAAAAAACACTGGCCGTTTCACTAGATGCCATATAATTTCATAAAAGCTTCAGAAAGAAAAGCCTCGTTTAGACGCGACTCTCCACGACAGTGCCCATTTTCTATACAAAACTGTGAATGCAAATGAGGCATAGACATCTAAAGTCATGGAATAGAACATTCAGAAACGCGGTTTCTTCTTACAGTCTTTTTATTATTTTGTACACTATATTTATTTTTAATTACAGTACATTAAAAAAATGCTCCGCTTCTGTTTTATCAATTAGATAATTATGGGTTGGTTTGTTAAATAAATTTTTTCAACCGATATAATTGAATTTACTTTTTAACTCTAGAAATTTTAAATTTTTATGGTAAAAGTTCAGAATGCACCCGGAAAAAAAACATTCTTTTACTTTTCATTATTTTTGTGTCTGGATAAATAAATTTCAGGAAATTATTAATAAAACGAATGGTTTTAATACCAACGAAGCTAAAAACTTTAGTGCGGCAGCCGTAACTACAGTAAATTATGCTTTTAAAAGGAACTTATTTGACTCACCTGTTTTGACCGTAAGTAGTTGTCTACTTTGTTTGTCCCGCTTGGCTAACAAAGTGATTTCCTCGCTTCTGTGAGATGAAAAGTTTTGTGTTTCGCACGAATGCAATATTATTTGCGTCTCGTGCTTCTGAATACCTCGCTACGCTCAGGTTTCTTTTTTTGAACCACTCGCTACGCTCGTGGCTCAATTTTAGAAACCTTCGCTAGCTCGGTTTTCAATACAAGCACTCGCCGCAAACAATAATTTTGCATTCTTGCATAACAAATAACTATTGCTGTACTAAAAAAACATTAAAAAGACCGACACTGGACCGACTGCATTAATAAATCGTAATTAAAACCGTCAACCGGGAGCCCATTTTGGCACCATTGTGTTACAGGCTAAGGCTCCAGGTACAGTATTTCCTGGGCCTGTAGCCTGTAACGCAATGGTGCCAAAATGGGCTGTCAGTTGACGGCTTCAATTACGATTTACTAACGCTGTCTGTCCTTTTAATGTTTTTGTAATACAGCAAAGCATATTTTGATTCTAATTCTAGAGGATAAGTTCTCTGGTTGTAGGAGAAAAACGAGGAAACCCCGGTTTTGTCCTTCTGCCGGGACGCCATCGACCCGCCATTGCGTTACAGGCTAAGGGCCCAGTACGAATAGCCGAGCACAGTACTAGGACCGCAGCCACGTATAGACAGTTGGCAGCGCAATAATACACGACTGACGTCATCAACTAACGAGTGTGCGAACAATTTCATTACTCTACGCGCGGGACCTGCTAACTAGCGCTAACGCGGCCTCGTAGGGCTACGTGTACTAGGCTGCCATAGGAATATAGGACAGAATATTCTCGGTTAATTCTACCCTCATTAACTACAAGGGAAGTTTTTGAAGTAAACTTCTCTAAAATCACTGAAACCTACAGGTCCTACGCCCAAAAAGTGGACCGTAATAAAAAGGTATGTTAGTCATTTATGTATTCCTAAACCATTGATCAGCGGGTATATTATGTAAAAAAAAAAACACTCAACCTTTGAGCGTCAAAACACTCGAAAATAGCCCTTATTGAAATGAACAATATTTTATTTGACGTTTAAAAACAGATATTTTTACGGTAGATATTTTAGAGAATACAGGCGCAGATCGTGACGAAAAACCAAAGGTGGTTTCTCATTAAAATCATCGGCCTTTTTGTCTTTTGAGTGTTCCATTGTCTAACTATAAAACCTTATGTACTTTAGATCCTTGTAGAAGGTATCTGTTAAGTGTAAATAACTGTAGAGATTTATTGTCTTTACAAAATGTAGATAATATCTCAGTATAATCTGCTTCTATTTTAGTCCTCTAGCTAGAGCTGTATTCATAATCCTGTTTTTATTTCTTTCCTAATATTGACCATAAATCCAATTCACTTTGATTCACATTTTACATAGTTTTTCAATTCTGCTGAAATGCAGGCAAAAATATTAATCTTATTTCCAGGCATATTTGAAATCAAAATGAAACAACAAACAAAAAAAGGATACAGCAGAGTATTCCATTTTACCAATACGTTTTAATTGGAATCCTAGAAACCTATGCTAACAGGAAATTACGCTATAGATATTGTGGTATCGAGATTGTAATGTTAGTTTTGTTATTCAGGCATTTATATTGCATTTGCAGATGCTGTATTTTGTTTATTTCTTCAAGCAATTGAAAACCGTAGATAAACGAAAAACGTATCGGCTAAGGGCAAGTCTAATTCGCATACAGAGGATTTCTGTACACATAATATTTCTTCAACAAAAATAAAAATCTTTGCTAAGTGATAGCCGTCATTATTATTATTTAAAACAAAAATATAGCTAACCTTTTTTTTTGCAATTTTCGTATAGTTAAACTTTTGAATTTCTGCCAATAAAAACCTTCTCTAACTTGTGCAAGATATAATAATATATAACTTGAAGAATTACCAATCTCTATTACAAATGTCAAGATTCCACCTTGAGTACACATTTCAAACGTCTAATTGTAATTTCCACCTTTATTCCTATCATCTTTGGGTCCAATCGCATTTAATTTACCTCCTTCAAAAACTATATGGACAGAACGACACATTTGACATAGAAAATCTTAGATTTAGGCCCGCCAAATACAGACGGAATTTTTGCGTAACGGAAAAACTTATGGGGATCCCGAACGTAGCAACTGCATACATATCTATAAAAATTCCGGACGGTAAAAAACCGTATGTGTCTGGTAGATCCATAGACTTGTATGCTCGGAGTCACTGTGTTCGGAATCCCGTTTTTTTTCCGTCCTGAATTCCGTCTGTAGGTACGTGGTCGGCCTTAAGCATAAAAACCTTCGATGATCTATTGAATCTAAAGAATCATTTATAATGTAGAGTCTCACAGAAATTATAGATAAATGTCGATTCAATTGTAGCGGCTGAAGACTTTGTAAAAAGTCGCGTCATCGCAATCACATAATATTTTAAGGGTCATAAGACAGGCCGGCCACATACAGATGGAATTCCTGACGGAAAAAAAACGTATCGAGATTCCGAACGCAGTGACTGCATACAAAGTCTATGGACCTACCCTTGTATGCAGTTGCTGCGTTCGGAATCCCCATTCGTTTTTTCCGTCCGACAATTTTCCGTCTGTGTGTGGCGGGCCTTAGTGCCAGAACGAACTGAGCGTATCTTGTTTGCTTGACGCGTTACGCGTATGCCACTGGTTGTTTCCACCGATCCCGGGATCGAGGGATGAATCCACGGATCCCGCCGACTTTCTCCAACCCATACAGCAATATGATCCCGGGATCGGTGGATACAACCCCCCTTATTCTAGATACAAATTCTCCTACGCAACCTCATTAACGGTTCGAGCGTAGGTAAAAGAGCTTAGGAGTCTGGGGCGTTAACGTTTTTGCACCCCTTTTCTCAACAAGGTTGTGTAGGAGGAGCGGTTGATCATGCTCCTCACTATCAAAGGGAAATTTCCCGCCAAGCAGATGTCATGCTTGGGGACCGGCCGGGTCCAACTGAACATAGTTGGACGTTCTATATATACTCAGCCACGAAAGATATTTTGCTGGCGCGATGCAGGATTGTAGCGAGTAGCGATTGACAGCTCGAGTATGTAGCAGTTTCCTGAGCGCCCGACAGGGGTCGCTACAGTTGCACCGAACTGAGCCTTCTGAACCCAATCTCAGTTCGTCTTCGATACCTGGTTATTTGTGAAGATTATCAACCAGTATAATAGTGACATCACTTGTGCAATCACAGGTGTTTATTCTCAATATCGTTAGATAAATATTGAAGTCGTGACCACCCGTCATGACATATGGTAGGTATGGAAGGTGATTTGTTGCTAACCGACATGCAAAAAGAGGCTGTCTTTGACCCGTTTATCATTGTGTTTACGATTTATAAAAGAGTTATTTGGAAGATGTCAGAATACCTAAGCTGGTGCTGTATTTTATAAATAATACAAAGGATACTACACAAATTCTTGGCTTTTAATGTTATAAGTAAATCTAATTTTAAACTAAGAAGAAGTTTTTTGATCGTTTTGTGGCTTGAATTTGACTTTTAAAATGTTCTCACAGACAGATAGGTATAAAGGGCAGGCCAGACTAAAAACTCAATTTTTAGATGTCACGAAAAAAATTGTAGAGACGAAGCGATATGTCGTGCCAACGCCGATCAAGGCGTATGTGTAAATTGTGTATGTGTATGAAAATACACTTGCTCCATCCTCGCCCTGCCTTTTTTCAAACCGCACAATTCTTTTACATTTTAAATCTTTTATTACTTACTTATTTTTTAGGACGGGCGATATTAATTAAATAAATGTGTTAATTATATCGCGAACAGGTCAGCTACTGTGTCAGATCAGGGTCAGTTTTTTTAAACATACCTATCAAGTCTTGTTCCGAAAAAAAAAAGCCACGCAAGTGTTTGAAAAACAAAACTTTGGTAACAATTTAAATGACAGTATATAAATTGTGAAGTTGATGTTTTCATATGGTAGGGTATTTAATACGTGGTTGACAAGTATTATAAAATACAGTCTATTGCAGCAGTTTCAGTTTTTCGCCCGCCTCGGGTTAAAAATTAAAAGCTGGTTTTCAATGTAATTCAATTCATACCAAAGGCATTATCTAAGTGCCTAAGTGTTGTAGAATATGCAAAAGTTTCAGATTGTCTTAACACTACCTATATTTTTAGAGCTACATTTTTACCTCTAGCTCATATTTAAATTAAAACTCAGGACACGCACATCCCTTGAGCAAATTTTAGGAAATCTAAACACGTTATTTTCGAACGAAAATTTTCCTGTACTTTTCTTCGACATTCGCGTTCTTTACATCCCCGAGTTCAATGCTTTTCTTCGAAATAACCAAATAATAGCCAAAAAACATAATTTATAAAGTAGAGCTTGTTTTTAAATGCCATTTTTGCGTGTACTATGACGGCACTGTCTCACCTTGGCACCTCTAGGTTACTCGATCATAATCAAGCCACAATGAGCCGTCTTCACTTTTTGCTACCTATTGTCCGTTGTCTATCTACTGTACGGTCAGCTACACGCTCGGACACACCACGGTAGCTCTTATCACGCGCGGCATAAGGGCGTCAGTCGAACAAAAGGGGTAACCTAGCGTGTCGCTGGCTGTACCTAGTTGCCTCTTAAACCATTAGGCGCTTGTGTAACGAGCAGATGATGGCATCTTGTTATGGGGTTTTGTTGAAATGATGGTATCACGTACCTTATGCAATGGAATAATATACCATGGGATGAGCTCCTTATTTAAAAAAAAAGTTATGTTAAAATAGGTAGTTGGTTTTTGTTAAAATAATGATAATAAATAATTTAGGTACTATAGGTTAAGAATATAAATTAAAGTTAATAGAAGAGTGCACTCTTCGCCAACAAACTGTGTAGCAGTTTGGCGAATTTTTTTTATTTAAGTTTGTAAAATTTCTTCTGAGTAAATAAATAAATAAAAAAATAAAATAAATGTTTTAGATGGAGTAGGCTTGCCCAGCCCATTTGTGAAATTGAAGTAGCAAAACCACTCGTTAACGGTGATGGAAAAACATCGTAAGGAAACCCGCGGCTTAGTTGGCTCCACACGTAATGACCCGTCTTTCCCGTGGGCTAGGCCGACTAAGCTGTCAGGATGGTAAGGAAGACAAGGTCAACGATAAATAAACCAGCAACTTACATCATTCGATGGTCCACTTCAATCGAATAATCGAAATAACATCTCAAAAACGTGACTAGCAGTACCTAATAGACATTAATAGCCCAATCGGATTCCAATTCATTTCCCAAGTCGTTAGACTGTAATTTGCTTATTCGATGTGAAAAAAATAAGTAGGTAAAAAATAAATAATAGGAAGAGTAGTGTGTGTTTTTTGCGTTATGCTATTAATCGTAGTATCAAACAATAGCCTTCAACTTTTGATGGTCAAGTAATTTACAACGTGTTACAAAAGGTCCTGATGTGAGATGGTAAGATGATTTATACAGCGTCCAGTGGCACCTTCACTCACACTAGATGGGTGAAGAGACCACTCGGCGCTGCAGTGCCTGGGACATTGTTCTAGATGGAGTAGGCTTGCCCAGCACCTATACCAACCAGACAGCTTAGTCGGCCTAGCCCACAGGAAAGACAGGTCAATACGTGTGGAGCCAACTAAGCCGCGGGTTTCCTCACGATGTTTTCCTTCACAGAGTAGTATTGCTACTACAAATTCACAAATGTGCGTAACTTTGAAATTAAAAAAAGTCATAGATACATGCCCGCATCGGGAATCGAACCTAGGACCTCTTGCTTCAGAGTCCACTGTTCTACCCACTAGACCACCACCACCGACCACCACCGTCTGTACCTACTGATCAAAGATCTAAGGTGCCGCACACACCGTCTGGAATTTTGCTTTCCGCGTTCAGAGTTCTGAGTTCTGAGTTCCGAGTTTACTGTAATCTCTCGCATAATAGTTCTGTTCACACTGAAGCGGTCAGAACGCGAAGTTCTCGTGAAGCAAATCTGAGAAATCCGAACTCGGAACGCGGAACTCCGGGGCAGTGTGTCGGGTGCCTAAGTACGTACCTATTATAACCCGTGTCATTAAAGAAAACATTTAGGGCGTAGTTAAAAACCTAGCGTTGTCTCACTTTGACTGTATTAATTAGAGCGAGAGGGCGAGTGTTTTGAAGTTCATTCTAAATGTTTTCTTTAATGACACGGGTTATACCGCCATTTTCATGCATCCCTGTACTACGTAAAAAAACCTGTAAAAAAAAGTTTTAAAAAAGTTGTTCTAGACCTGCCGTGCACGATTAATAAAGCTACTCTGAAATGAATAAAAGATTGTATAAAAATAGCAAAGTAAAGTTTTCTTACACAGGATGACATAAAATACAGTGCAGATGGTTATTAAAGTTGCTAATCTTTACGTCAGTGCCTATAAGGATTAAATTGGTTCTGGTGTAATATAATGCAGACTCGTTTCTAAAGACAAAAAACAAGGTTAAATAAACCGAACAGATATGAGAAAGAGGATGTATCTATGCGTGCAAAATTATCCAGACCTCTTGGAAATAAAAAGTTAAATTGGTAACCGATCTAAGCTCGGCTTTATTAAGTACTCGTCTGCCTATTTATAATCATTATTTTAAATTATTTTATAGGCCTTGATATATTGAAAAAAATAATAACTACAGAGGTGTAGATAATTTCGCTCGCGAGTGTACGTTTAAAGGCTGCCCGTCCACTAGAGGCGGATCAGGGGGTCGGATATTTACAAAGTTTGAAAATTTATTTCTCTTTTACATCGCATAGTTATCCTTTGATTTGTATACTTCGTAATGCTCAAAGGTAATACTATTTTGTACAAAACCAATATAAAATGAGTAAAATGAGTTGTGAAATATTAAATTTTGTAAATTCCGCCATATTGAAAAGAATGAGTCAAGGTAGAGAGGCAGGCCGCCGGGGCGCATCGCAAGATCGCAACGCAAAAATCCGCCTGCCTGTATTTATATGAAACAGCGTCCACTAGCGGCGGACCTGGGCGGGACGGGCCGCAGCGCAATATACCGACGCTGTTTCATATAAATACAGGCAGGTGGATTTTAAGTTGCGGCCCGCCCCGGCCGCCCGACCCGGCCCGATCCGCCGCTAATGGACGCCTAGCTTTAAGCATTTTGTGGTAAATAAAGGGCGAGTCCCTCAAGGTGCCCGGTTTGCGAGCCATTATTTTAACATTACCCCGTGTAATTAAGGTTTTGAGACATTAAAATATACTTAGATTGAGTATAAAAAATATCTTCATACATGGCGCAATAAAACTCGACGTATAAATTATAAGCTACATTAAAGGAAAGGTCGTTATGGCTCTGACATTTTGCTTCAATGCTGCGGAATTGAAAAAGGCAGTTAAATTGAATTATTCAGTGAAAATAATCGATATTTATCAGTGATTTGATTGATAACAATTAGGCAATAGGCAGGCATAGCTGTGTTCTAAATAATTTTGGAAATTTGTTACGCTTTGACGCAAAACCTACTGATAAGATTTTGTTAAAAGTTTAATGCTTTTGTAACAGAATAACACACAAGCTATAATTTATAAATATACAAGCTTTCGCTGGCAACTTTATCCATGTAGGGAATGTTGTATGTACATGGAACGGTGAAAAATATACGCAACTTTTTATCGAAATCTGCCTTGGGCAAAAGCCAGTAAAATATAAAGTCATAGGTGCAAATAGTGTATTGATACTACTAGATGGGCTAATTTGGCAGCTGGAGACTCATACGTTGATATCGTGGGTAGTCATATACACACATCTGGGGGCACGGCAGTGCCCCCGCCAGGTCGAGCGCGAAGCAAACACTGCCGTACCATCCTTTACTGGAACCATTTCGCCGCATTTTCAGACCCCTATTTGAGAACCTCTGGATAAGACCAGAACGCAGAAATTTTCGTCATCTAGTAAGCTATAATCACATACTTAAAATCCAAAATTTCAAGTCTGTAGGTCATTTAGTTCCGAAGTTAAGCGAAAGTAAAGTTTCGCATTTATGACACACACTCACTCACTCACTCACTCACTCACTCATGATCATCATAATAGAACTAGTACTTCCCATAAACTCAGAGAGCTGAAATTTGGTACAGAGTTAGGGTTGAATGGCCACATAAAGGGAAAACTATAAAAACTAGGATAATCGAAGATCTGGAGTACCTGGTGACCCTGATTAGAAAACACAAGAGCCCTAATAGAACTAGTACTTCCCATAAACTCAGAGAGCTGAAATTTGGTACAGAGTTAGGGTTTAATGGGCAAATAAAGGGAAAACTATAAAAACTAGGATAATCGAAGATCTGGAGTACCTGGTGACCCTGATTAGAAAACACAAGACCCCTAATAGAAATAGTACTTCCCATAAACTCAGAGAGCTGAAATTTGGTACGGAGTTAGGGTTTAATGGGCACATAAAGGGAAAACTATAAAAACTAGGATAATCGAAGATCTGGAGTACCTGGTGACCCTGATTAGAAAACACAAGAGCCCTAATAGAACTAGTACTTCCCATAAACTCAGAGAGCTGAAATTTGATACAGAGTTAGGGTTTAATGGCCACATAAAGGGAAAACTATAAAAACTAGGATAATCGAAGATCTGGAGTACCTGGTGACCCTGATTAGAAAACACAAGAGCCCAACCAAACTATTATAGATCGACATATACCGCCCTTACAAAAAATATTCAACTTGGTGGGCCGCTTCATTTGATATCAAAAATCTAAGGTCTGAAGTATCTGATGAAGAACCCTCAGCTGGTATCAGCTTTATTAGAGATATTATGGTAATGCCCCTTCTACTATTGGTACATAAAAAAATCGACTGTCATTGCAAAAATCCAGCGTAGTGGGACACATCTTCATTTAATCTATCCTATAGCGTGCCACTAGTGGTTCGCTCCGAACTATGAACTCGCGACCTCAGTTACAGATGTATAACTTTGCTTACGCCATTCGCGCAGGCGCGCGCGCGCTTTGCATTTAAACTATACAACCCCATATCTCGGCAACCCATCGACCGATTTGGCTCATGTTCGAATTTAAAAATTCTTTTAATTTAGTTTACCCGCCTATCAAATTTCATAACGATCCGACCAAATTTACTCAAGTTATCGTCGAACAAACATTCATACATACAAACATACATACCTATACATACAAACGCCGGATTGTTCCAGCGCTCGCTCGTTCAACAAGAAATAGTCGGACGATTAACTTTATTCTACTCGAACATTACACAAATTTAAAAACTGTGTCAAATAAGAAAATCTAATAAAATTTATCAATATGCCCTCGTTTCTACAAAAAGAAGTGAAATCCCACCAAAAACATTCTGTAAAAACTAGCCAGGTCTCGATGGATCTGCTTGTTTATCTCTAAAAAAGTAATGAAATCTAGACAAAGTCGTGCCAAGTCTAAGGTTCCTCACTGCAATTTCTTTATTATTTTAGTTAATGTTGTGAGACTTGGCTGTTGAAGGGTACACAAGGGTACAAAACCAGGTGCTCCATGACACCATTGCACCAATCTGTCGCCAGAACCGCTTGTGTACCCTTCAACGGCCAAGTCTCACAACATTAACTATAATAATAAAGAAATTGCAGTGAGGAACCTTAGACTTGGCACGACTTTGTCTAGATTTCATTACTTTTTTAGAGATAAACAAGCAGATCCATCGAGACCTGGCTAGTTTTTACAGAATGTTTTTGGTGGGATACAATCTACAGTTCTACACAATACATATGCATACGAACGAAAAACACTTCTCTCTGCTTGGGTTGTTGGCCAAAACACGCTCCATTGCGACACCTGTCGGCATTGCGTGTCGCTTCGACATTGAAGCAAATGCAACCAACCGTTCCCTTACTGAAGTATCGATCGATATCGATAACTTACTGGAGACCCGCGGTTTCATAGTACTGGTTTGACGAGTGAGCGACCAGAAGTTTCGAAATTGTATTCCGAAGAAGGATGAATTGGTATGTGTAGAAATTGATAGGCATCCTGTTTTGTACATTTCCGTCTTTTGAGCTTGCTAAAGAGTGCGGACTGGCTGGTTTGTAGGTTTTTTTAAAATGTAGGTTTTCAACATAACCATAACGGCCGGTTGCGATGTGTTTAAGGTGGGATGATAGCAACGTAGCGGGAAATTAAAAAAATTCACAGTTTTTTACATTTTGTAGCTATTTTTTTTACATTTTGTAGCTAAGCTTTTCGTTCGCGGCAATAACATAGTATTCTTTTCATTATTGTAAACAACAGAACGACAATAATTCAGCCGATTATGTGTTCTTACGAAGCAGTGATAATGTTTATGTCTACGAAGCAGTGGCACTGCCTAAAAAACTTGTCGTAGACCAGAACACATATTCGGCTGAATTATTGTTGTTTACAATAATTTAAAGAATACTATGTTATTGCCGCGAACGAAAAATCGCTCAACAAAAATAGCTCAGTTTAGCTACAAAATGTAAAAAACTGTGAATATTTTGAATTTCCCGCCACGCTGCTATCTTCCAGCCTTAAAGTCGTAAGACGAGATGAAAAAAGTTTTCGCTACGTAAATAATGCCTATCCTAAATCAATGTTTATATTACACTTTATTGCACGAAATAAAAACGGTTGAACTTCGTATACAATATACATTTGCCACTGAAACAGTAAAGAATTTAATCATTCTATTATTATACTTACTGCTAAATCCCTAAAGTAGTTTTCAAGAATGCAAGGTTCAAAACAACAAAGCAATTTAAATTTATAATTGTGTAGCATTGCATCTGTTTTATTATTCTTCTTCTTTTTTATATACAATCGAGGTACATTACTGTGGTTGTTTATTATAATTTTGTGCTAATGTATTCAAGTTAACTCATCTTGCACCAAGCACCTAAGTTTATAATTTTAATTGACTGTCAGTGGTCCCTGGGCAAAGACCACTTTAAAATATTATTTTAATCTCTTTTACAATAAAGAAATCCCTGGTAGTGAAAAGCTTAGGAAATAAATAATTTAAAAATGTTCTATTTATTGTAACTTCTTTAAAACATTGTAAAACTACCACATGAAGCAATTAACGTTATGATTATGTGCATGGCACAGATTCAGCGGACAACGGGCATACTTTTTATTTAAAAACCAAATCGTGTAAAATAACTAACAATAGTCCAACCAACCCTTCATAGAAACATTATATCCTCTATTAGTTATACAAGGTGTTACAAAAGTACCTAACTCTTTTTACAGGGTGTAACCTACTGGTCAACAGGATGTCAAATCTGTAAAAAAAAGTGGAAATAAACAATTTTTATTTTATAACCTCAAAATTGAAAAATTTTCATAACTTTTTTGTTTTTGTTATTAGCTCAAATTTAAAAATATGTTTGTGCGTCTAGGTGCATTGACATAGCTTTGAGTTGTTAAAACATTGTGAAAGTCAATGAAAACAATATTAAAAAAATACTTTTCTCCCGCCACATCGTTGACATTTTATTAATTTAAAAATCAACGGAACGTCATAGAGCAAAAAAAATATTTAGGTTGTGATCCCTATCACCGGGTGCTATTACCCTGTAAAAAGAGTTAGGTACTTTTGTAACACCTTGTATGTAAGTTAATAACTAAACCATAGCTAAATCTCATAGCTAAACCGATTTTGATAAAACATATCTGTGCACATTTGATAGAAAACCCACTTTTAAATTTTTAAAAACCGCAACCAAATCGGTTCACCTGTTTAAGAGCTACGGTGCCACAGACAGACAGACCGACACACACATAGCGGTCAAACTTATAACACCCCTCTTTTTAGGTCGGGGGTTAAAAATAGACCGACATCATTCCTATTTTGTTTGCTTTTTTGCCACAAACAAGCCAGTGTAAACAACCAGTGTATATCGAGTATCGTCGACGTTAAATCTGCCTCCGGTTTACGAGAACACGGATACCGGAGTAATTATCGGATTATTGGAAGACAGGATTTGTTTCTAGGGTTCCGTGCCTCAGACGGAGACCCGTGAGGAACCTCGCATCTTATACGAAGCAGGAATTACAGATATAATTTTTGACAGAATTGTTTTGTATGCGGCGCGTTGTTCATTGCTACAAATGCGAACATTTAAATAATAATAAACGTTCGATAAATTTAAAAAATCAAGCTATTCGAAAAGTCGTAGGACAAAAGTTGTTGGAAATCACATTTAGAAGTGGACGCGTTTCAGGAATAAAGCTATTGTTAACTATCTAGTTGACGCTTTTGATACGAAAGAAGAAGAAGACATGCCAGGAACGGAATGACATGCCAATACCCAGTGATGAAAAAGCAACGATTGGCACAACCACGACAGCATGAAACCCCTTAGGGCGCGATTTCATCTCGCACTTGGCCAGTTTATTACTAAACTAGTTCCCTAGTGCACGCAACTGCACGGTAAAGCGAAAGGGACATGAACGAGGCGTATGAAATCGTAAATCGTATCCTTAAGAATCGTTGAGGCTGTAACGTTTTATTATCACCACGGATACGTATATTTTGATGGATAACGCAATAAAGCGAAACGCATGAACTCCATAAATTACCCATAAATCTTGAGGATTCAATATTGCGATTTAAATTGCGGCGGGTAAATCATTCCTTGGATGTTGTTCTGGTTGTGAGGGCTACCTTTAAGTTAAGGCAGATTCTGGACACCCTAAAACAGATTATACTATCAAACAGATTATGATATTACTACGAGCCTATCCGCAATACAAAGTTTTGTGTTTGCCTAAAGCCTCCTGCCAATTTTCAACAGCACGAAAGTGCCTAGGCCAAAAAAATACTGCAACAAAAAATCATCGCTAGAGAATATTGGGCATGTTCTACTTTTTGCAAAAACATCCTCAAACTCTCCACGAAGGCAGCGGTGGCGTATCGTTGCCAAAACGTTGATAAAATTGTCACTATTAGTATTTCGGGACAAACCCCGAAATCTCAAAAGAATATCAGCTCAGCTGTTTGAAAACATTCGATTTCACCGTAAGCACAGCATTGCTACGTGATATGCTGAGTTTCCTCTCTGGCTTCATTTGTTCACACCTCCCAACTATAAACTATGCACGACAATTTTACGTAAAGGTATGTTCGTCTATTTTTACTGCAAGCCATTATAAAGACCACCCACGAAGATCGCTTGTTTTGATACCAAACAAGATTATAATGTCATCCGTATGGGCACTTTACAAACTAGGACAAACCTTTGCATATAAACATGCTTTTGTAAGAGAAACCTGTTTTTCGTTGATTCCAAACTTTAGATAACCTATTTTAGGTATGGATTGTTCCTGTGACTTTTTCACTGATATCCTTGTGGCAAAGTTTATAAATAAAATCGTCATAAACTAAATATTTATGTTCAAAGTATGAGAACTTGAATAGGTTATAATTATAACCGTTGAACAAGCTGTGAAGAAAAATACGAATCTTTTTTTGAATATCTTTTCTGTGTGCGAACTTCTATTTCAGAGAACAATTTCAGTGTAAATATGTCTGTTTACTCAAACTAAATTCAAGAAATACTGTTGGTCCAAAGACATTGCCCTGTGGTACACTGTAGTTTGTCTCATTTCGTAGCAAATTTTACGACAGATCGGAATTCAAACAATAACATAGATTTAAAACCGGTCCCACAATATTCTTTAGGTCTTACGTCTTGCAACAGTTTAGTATTCGTAAGGTCAACATTGTCGCAAGCGTCTCATCCATACAACTTACTCTTTATAAACTTATTTTAATTCTTTAAACGTGTACACAATTTTACATTGAGCGGTCATTATTTTCGCACGGTAGCGTCACTGGACATCGAATTAGCATCGTGTTCGTGTTTTTATGTAAGTTTTACTTTCGGATTACTTTTTGCTTGGCCAGCTTATTGTTTATTTACATTTTATCCCTAAATCAAACTTTTGTATCCATGATTGTGTCAAGTATGTTGTGTGAGCCTTATTGGTCTTTTTATACGGGGAGAATCTCAAGCATTTCAAGTTTTATCTGATGCATTACATATTCTTGCTCCATCCTGTGGTAATAAAACTAAATAGGAATAACTTAGGTGGCTTGAATGCTAAATATTTTTCGCCTATCTGTTACATCAAGCTTAGGTATTCCAAAATGTATATGCAAACGATGAACTTATACATAGGTACTTCAACCGACTACCACCTCTCTCTCTTCCGAGCTTTAGTCCCACATG
Source organism: Zelleria hepariella (assembly GCA_949319315.1). Classification (NCBI taxonomy): domain Eukaryota; kingdom Metazoa; phylum Arthropoda; class Insecta; order Lepidoptera; family Yponomeutidae; genus Zelleria; species Zelleria hepariella. The sequence continues at coordinate 2,323,692 of OX439383.1, read as the reverse complement.
GTGGTGGGGTCAGCTTTCCTTGTTTTCTCTCTCCACTTCGCCCTGTTCTTGGTGTCGTCTTCGGAGGCTCCGCATTCTATGAGGTCTTTGTTGACCACGTCCATCCACCTGGTTTTCGGTCTTCCTCTGGATCTCCGCCCGGGTATGGATAGACGCAGCGCCTCGTTTCCGATGTAGTCAGGTGGCTTCCGCTTTACGTGCCCAAACCATCTCAGCCTACTTTCTTGCACTTTATCGGCGATGTCGCGCACTCCTAGGCTTCCTCGAACGTACTCGTTTCGGATTTTATCGAGCCTCGTTACACCGCACATCCACCTCAACATTTTCATTTCGGCTGTTTGGATTGATTTGATTTGGGTTTTTGTGACAGCCCAGGTCTCACTACCATGCATGAGGACGGGTCTTATGATGGACTTATAGACGAGTCCTTTCATGCGGACCGGCATCTTCCTGTCGCAGGTCACACCAGTGACTTCTCGCCATTTTAGCCACGCGGCTGCAATTCGGTGTTGGAGGTTGTGTTCTATTTTGCCAGAGCTGTGCATCATACTACCCAGATACTTGTATTGATTGCACTTAGTGACCAGTTGACCGTCGATGGTTATGGGATCGTCACTTGAGTCTAGCTCGTTGCAAGTCATGTACTGGGTTTTCGCAACACTCAACACGAGCCCGCCTTTCGCCAGCTGATGTTTCCATTCTAGAAGCGTCTCCTGTAGTGAGCTCCTGTCATTGGTACAGACAGCTACATCATCCGCGTAGATAAAAGTCCACAATGCTCGGTTTTGGGCGTCTTCGGTAAGTGCGTCCAGGACCAAGCTAAACAGAAGGGGGCTAAGGACTGAACCTTGATGTACTCCTTCTGTGACTGCTATAGATTTTGTCACACCTACCACTGTCCTCACTACGGATTTGGCGTTTTTGTACATGTCAGCCACGATGTCAATGTACTTCTCGGGGATGTTCTTCTTTCGAAGGCTCCACCAGATCGAGTCCCTAGGAACCCGGTCAAAAGCCTTTTCCATGTCCAAAAACGCGACGTATAGGGGACATTTTTTGGCGCGGTATTCCTCGGCAATTGTGTTCAGCGCGAACGTTGGATCCGTTGTGGAAATACCCGGTACGAATCCGTACTGGTGTTTGGAGAGTTCACATTCCGATCTTATTCTTCTGTCAATGATTCTCTCGTACAGCTTCATAGTATGGCATAGGAGCTTGATTCCGCGGTAGTTATTGCACTCGAATTTGCTACCCTTGCCTTTGTAGAGGGGTATTATAGTGCTCAACCTCCAGTCATTAGGCATTTTTGATGATTGTAGCAGACAGTTGAAGAAGTTCGAGAGCAACACTATACCATGGATACCCAGACATTTCCACACTTCTACAGGTATTCCGTCGGGGCCTACTGCTTTCTTATTAGACATCTTTTGTAGTGCCTGCTTCACTTCCAGGGGTTCTATAGTGGGGATCATTCCCTGATTTCTGCTGGCTTCCGGTAGGTGTACTGTTTTCGCGGTTTTGTTCAACAGTCCGTCGTAATAAGTTTGCCAGGTAGCTATGATGTCATCGGTCTTGTATAGCAGCTCGCCATTTGGCCCCTTGATGACCCTGCATTTGTCAGGATCCTTCGTACTCTGACCTCGAGACTTTGCAAGTTTGTAAATTTGCTTTTGGCCTGCCTTTGTTTCCAGCTTACTGTAAAGTGTTCTTAAGGAGTTTGCTTGCTCTACTGCGATGACTCTTTTGGCGAGTTTCTTTGCGGTTTTGTATGCTAATCTGTCATCGTGGGTCTTCGTGGTATGCCAGCGCTTGAAAGCGGCTTTCTTGTCTTGGAGCGCTTTTTGCACCGGTTCTGTCCACCACCACGTTTCTCTTGGTGTTCCCCTTCCTCCCTTTGTGCGACCCAGAATAGTGTTACCTGCAGCTGTGATTTCTTTTTGCAGATGTTTCCAGATGTCATTTACGTCGTCTTGGGTGTTGACTTTAAGATCCTTCAGGTGTTCCCGGAAATCTTCTGCCTTATCGCCTTTTAGTGTCCACCATTTGGTAAGTTCTGGTCCACGTGCAGGTTTGTGAGGGGCTCGTTGCTTGAAAGTCATATCCATTACGACAATGCTGTGTTGGATGGTTACACATTCACCCGGAATCACTTTACAGTTTGTTACTCGACCAATGTGCACTCGGTTTGTCAGTATGTAGTCTATCTGTGTCTTGGCTGGGCCGCTTTTGTATGTTATGAGGTGCTCCGGTTTTTTCTTAAAATACGTGTTGACAATAGCTAAGTCAAATTGCATCGCGGTTGACAGTATGACTTTGCCTGCATCGTTTGGCGTGCCAAATCCGTAACCTCCGTGCACTCTGTTGTAGGCATCGCTGTTGACTCCAATGTGACCATTTAAGTCCGCACCGATTACTACGCTCTCCTTTGCAGGTATCTGTTGGATTGTTCCCTCTAGCTCCGTCCAGAAAGCTGTTTTCTCTGTTTCCGAGCATCCTGTTTGGGGTGCGTATGCCGATACTACGGTTACGATCTCGCCCTCTATCAGAACTTTAAGGAACATGAGTCTATCACTCACACGGTTCACTTCAACAATGTCATCTAGCCGCTTCTGACAGACAGCTATTGCCACACCATTTCTCCCACCTTTAGCCCCGTTGTACATAAGTTTGTAGCCCTCGCCAATGTTTCGGGCTTTTGACCCTTGCCATTTAGTCTCTGGTAGGCATGCAAAATCCACCTTCCTACGATTGAACATAGATGCTAGCTCCTTTGTCCTTCCAGTTAGTGTGCCAACATTCAAAGTGGCGAAGCGGACCTTCAGGTTACTTTCAGGGACTAACTTCTTTGGCCGAGCCCGTCCTTGACTCGGTAGCCCTAGCATACTTCTCGCAGAGTTAGGGCGATGTATCTGCGCGTCGTTTAGCGGCGACGCCCTATCCCTTATACTTGATGCATTGAGTAACCTTTTCATATTTTTCCTCTCCAGATTCTCGACGGTTTTGGTTTATTAGGGCCAGTGCCGATTGCCATCTGACGCACTAAAACCTGCTCGCTTGAAACAGGGAAACCTTGGATAGTAGTTGATAGATCCATAGATACAGATGATTTAGGTCCGTATTAAGTGAAGACTGGTTATCCCGCCAGTTGCTCGGTCGCCAGAGCCTCGTCCGTTATCTAGCAGGGGGCACCGCGGATACCTTTTCTAATAGGTGACCGCCATCAGCTATTCTAACGAACCACCAACACGTGCAGGTGAGGTTGACACTTGGGCCGGAAAAGATGTTACGTCCGTTCTCCCCTTACCCCCCTGTTACGTCCGTTCTCCCCTTACCCCCCTTCAACCGACTACCACCAAGTATCGTATTTTTTCCTGGAATACTCTTAATAAATTGAGAAGTAATTCAACTGAAAAAGACCTACAAGAGTGACAGCTCTACATTTTGTGAGCCAAAAACAAAATAACCCTTTGAATATTCATTCGAGCCGAATGTCGCGGCCTAAAAAAGGAAAATAAAAGTACTGGCCATATTTTTAGTTAGGGGAAACCGCTACCACCCGATTAAAAAAAAGTTAACCCGGCATCCGTTGAATATTTTCATCAAAGCCACACAGCCCACAGCAGAATTTATGTTCATCTAATCAGCATGCCATTAGGCTTGCCAAACTTGCCCAGTACCGAAAGGGTTAACAAAAAGTAAGTAAAAGCTCTATACTTGTGACACCCTAATCCAAAAATTATACAGCTCGCAACAAACTTTGAAGCCTCGCCGTGAATACAAGATGACTATAATAAATTGTTTACAAAAGGTATTTAGGTAGGAATTACGACTTTGTGATACTGAACTTTGGAATCGGTTGTAATTGTAAAGAACGTTTAATTTATTACCTATTTTCCATAATTAAAAAATGTATCATCTTGTTACACATGTAAGGTATTTTGCAAGACAGATTGATATATCTACAGTTAATATTAGTGGTGAGCTAGCTATACCGTTTCTTAATTCATTAGGTCCAAATGAGCAAGATTAGATTTTTGACATTTAGTTGTTTTTCGTAAAATAATATCCACATGTAAGCTAAAACCAAGTAGACCTCCAAAAACAAAAGTATCGGTATACCTAATAGTGGAGCCAGACTAATATCAAATATTAGATAAATTCTGAGTCATATTGCAGGCTTTTTACATAACAAGACGGAGACCTGTGGGCCTGGGTTTTCATTCTGAACGACGATTCTAATACCCGTATTGCATAACATTACTAATATAAAAAAAATAAAGATAAAAAAATAAAAGTATATTAAATATGTCTTTTTGTTTTTTCTAAAGCTCGGTAGCTCAATTATTGGTAGAGCGCCTGCACGGTATGCAAGACGTTGCGGGTTCAAGTCCTGTCCCGAGCGATATTTTTAAACTTTTAATATATCTTAAAAATATAAATATTCATAATAGTGTATATTTTACGCCTTTCAATCAACGAACGTACAACAGGGCCCTTGAATTTCTTGAAGATACTAACTTTATTCATCATCACTAGGTAATGCTTGCGCTAATATGCCCTTTACTGAACTTATCTTATTTAAGCATCATGCGTGATGATTATATTAAACATGACTGCATCTTGTGGTTAGGTCATCGTTCAATGGACTTTAATAAACCATTATCATAATTGAATCCGCGTGTTTCCTGAAGGACGTCATCTTATTCACATTTGACGATAATTATAATCGTAGTCATTTACTTATTGCATATTTATCGCTTTACATTACAGCAATAATGATTAAAGATGTTAGGTCACCTTTGTGCCACCTTTAGGGACAGATTTTATGTAGGTATGCTTGCTTGTGTCAACTACGACAAAATATCGAAGCGAAATTTATTTCTAGCAGTTCACGAATCTATTGTGGGCATCCTAAGAGTTGAAGTGACGTAATTAAGACTTAACGACGTTTTAAATACAGGCACAAATCGTAGTTACGACAAGCTAACCAAGGTTTAATGTATGTACCTATAATGGTAATCTATAACTGCTGCACAACTAACTACACTGTTGCTTGTAAACGGAGGCCCGGAAACCTAAAATACAGAGATTTTACTTACTTAGCTTAAGCTCCAGTATTGTTACAAAGTATTATCAGCGTAAAATACACATTTCAAGAACTTTTTTCTTAGAGAATGTCAAGCAATTTGCCACAATCATTACAAGCCCTACATTACAATCTTCGCGTTGACCTTAATAGGCCAACGTCCCGAAACAATTAGACCGCTGGTATAACATCATGTCCTGAATGCTGTATTCATCATGCAATAAATATTAAAATTCCTTGCAAATCAGGACAAAATGCCTTACATTTCATAATTTGTTTCGGTCCTCCCAACTTGCGACAGGAAGACTCAGAAGCACCGCGCTTATATTATTTCGATCCTAGATGTTAGATGCTAGATGTATCCTGTATCCTAGATCCACACCCTAGACCCAGGGGCTGATGCCTCTGGAGAAGACGCACGGGACAAGAGTGCCAACTCAAAACCCGCACCTACTACTGCGCGGCCAAGCAGCAGTAACAGAGGACCACTGACTGACTTAAATAATTATAAAATATTTGCAAACAGACAGACAATTCAATAAAAAAACAATTCACTAGGACATAATTAAACATACTATAGATTTACCGAAAACCAAATGAAAACACAAGCATTCTCATTGGAACTCTGTCACTTACTCGTACGAATTAATACTTTCGAAAGATGAGCGTTTACGCACTGCTTGGCTGCGTCCGATCCGAATCATAGACCGTTGTTAATTAATCTAATCGAAAAATAAAACTTGTAATTAAGGCGCTGGGCATAGTAAATCGCCCGCGCGCAAAGAAAAATGCACAAAATCGATTCCTGTATCCAATACACGAAAGAAATCGAAAATTTTAACGTATCAAACCCTAGAATTACGTGAGACCTATTTAAAACAGCCAATTTCGTGTTGACATTCATAAACGTTTTGAAGATATTTTGCTTGAAAAAAAATAGGCGGCGCACTTTTTTTCAAACAAAATATCTTGCAATCTGTTATGGTTATCAACATAAAACTGGCTGTGTTAGATAGGTTTCAACAAATTCTAGGGATTGATATGTTATCATTTTCGTTTTTTTTGTGTATTTGATACATGAATCAATTTTGTGCATTTTTCTTTCCGCGTGGGCTAATTCACTATGCCCAGCGCCTTAAACCTTCGACGTCGACGAATGAAACTTTCGTGCTAAAGGTTTTCGGTCAATCGTAGCATCGAGTAAATGCTCGATAGGGTACGATACCTCGATAGGGTATCGACGATAGGGCGTTCGCGACGACAATCACGCAGGAAAACATTTGTATGGACGTGCTTAGACGTGATCGCAAGATTCGTATGACAAGGAATCTCTTGATGGCCTACATTCATTGGCTGGACAAATAGTCAGATTAGAATAGAAAATGGTAAATTTTGTGCCCAAAAAGAAACAGGAACCGGTCTTCTGATGCAAAATTTTTGTACCTTTAGTGCAATTAATGTCGCAAGCGGCAGCGTTTACCATAATGACATCAAATTAAAATCCTAGTTGCAGCTTAGTCGGACATTTTACTAAATGACCAACGCAATTATCCCGGGTGTTAATGTGATTGTGGATCCTATGTTAAGGGGTGCTAGGTTGTTGTTGCGCTGTGTTTATTTTGCTCGAGCTTATGAATGTTTCAGTCCCGTAGATTCAGCAGTTCGTTGTACTACTAGTATTTACTAATTAAACGCGATGTCTTATTCAAATTCCTTTGATAAACCGCTGCTAACTCGAGGAGAGCTCACGCTTGTGTTATTTTGATTCTCTTCTTCTGAGCTGTAGGTTATGTTTATACAGTGCATTGGATCATAAACATACTGCTTTTTAGTTTACATATTTCGTTCACGTGAGAAAAGCTGGGCTGATTTGGACAAGGTTTTTACTGTTGTTTAACTTTTATTAGCCGCTGTACTCTGCCTATTCTAATTGTGGTTTTGAGTTTGAGTAAATTATGAATTGATTGCACTGTAGGTAGGTAATCGTATGAGGTAGTGGCCACCCCTGGTGTTAGAGTTTTTAGGCTGGCAAAATGGCCTCTGGCATGGCCTGAACCTAAACGTGTAACTGTCGATCAAAACTACCACAGGTTGTAATATAAAAACTGCACAGGTTTTAAAATACCTAACCACAGTGGTTAACACCATCATTAACTCACAGAATAAATCATCCGTAACAGATGTAGAAATAAAAATAGTCTGTCAGCGCCCACACTGGCTAAAGGGTCAGTTATTTATATATTTTAGTCCAACCTCGAGTCCGCGTCGAAAATCAACATTTGTCATTGTCTCAGTGACGGGTGTCCACTGCTATAGACATCTATCAGTTGGTTTTAAAACATTTGACGCAAGAGCTACAGATCTACTTGGCCAACTGGACGACTCTTCCATACAACGGACCGGTTTGACAATGGCAATAACAATAGTTCCTTACTTACTTAGCTTTTATAAGAGGGCTTCGCTTTCAAAATACAAATAGAATAGGATAAACTCTTTATTGCACAACAGAAAGAATATTACAGATAACTACAACAAAATATAGAAAATATAGTACAAATGGCGGCCAAATATGAGGACCAAAGATAGCTCGACTATATAAGAGAATATATGTTTGTAGTGTAGGTGTTTCAGGTGTTGCCTTTCTCTTCTCTGCTCTATCGTCTCTTCTATCTACTACCCTAATAAAGCTTGTATGTCGCCAAGGCGTTTCTTGTCTAAAAGATGTCGCTTAAGGCTCGGTATAAGGCTAACTAGCGCCACCAATGTTAAAAAAATCATATCTTCCTTTACAAGAAGTTTCTGAAAAAATCCTAAGATGAGCCTATGCGCCATGCTTTTCTAGATTTTTAAGTGTAGATACCCTCTTCGAAATTTACTTTGAAGCTAAAAAAATTTCGATAACCGCCAAAAGCGGCCGCTTTAGGCGGTTATCGAATTTTTTTTAGCTTAAGACTAGAAATTGAGTTGGGTACCTACACTTAAAAATCTAGAAAAGCATGGCGCATGAGCTCATCTTAGGATTTTGCCAGAAACTTCTTCTGAGGGGACATTATTATGATTTTTTCAACATTGGTGGCGCTAGTTAGCCTTATACCGAGCCTTAAAAGTTGGTCGGTCCATCGTTAATTTCAATATTTCTCGCGTAAGCAAACGTCGATCTTTAGTTGATAGACATTTCTTGTTTCTTGTTTCTTCTTCTCTACTTTCTTGTTCTCTAGTTCTTCTAGTATCTTGTTTCAAATAAAGACTTTATGGAAGTAAACACAATATTCTAGGTACATTTAGGCAGAGACTACTATTTTCAAACTCACTTATGATCGATCTAAACATCGTACGTATCTCCGATTTTTACCCGACTACGCGAAGCAAAAAGGAGGGTTATGATTTTAGCAGCGTATGTATGTATGTATGTATGTATGTATGTATGTATGTATGTATGTATGTATGTTTGTGTGTTCATCTGTTCCCTCGCAGAGCCTAAACTAATCGGCCGATTTCAACAAATGAGGTGTCGTTGGATTCGTCTTAATCACCCAGGTAACATAGAATAGTTTAATTTTGAAAAAAATCAAGATGGCGGCTGTGCTGCGCCCTAAAGTGGTGGACCTAAAAATAAAAATTATCGGATACCATCGACATGGGTATCAAATGAAAGGGCTTTAAAAGACCTTTTCAAAAATGTATAACACATGTAGCGTCAACATAACAAATAGTACAAAAAATTCAAAAATGTGTTTTTTTTGCCCTTCTTGGTTCTATTCTTGGTGATCGTCCAAAATGACTTACAAAAGCTCAAAAAAAAAATAGAAGTTAAAAACTAAAACCCGACTACTAAAAGGCTTAAAACAAGACCTGTTTATCCTTAAAATAGACTCATAGATAATTAATCGTAGTCGGAGGACACCACATTCGCATTTGATAAACCGATGGCCTCCGACTACGATTAATTATCTATGAGTCTATTTTAAGGATAAACAGGTCTTGTTTTAAGCCTTTTAGTAGTCGGGTTTTAGTTTTTAACTTCTATTTTTTCCCCGATGCTACATGAAAATATCTCAGTGACTGTTCCACCTCACTGTTAGTTGGCGTTGCTTTAATTAAGTCTAAAGCCAAGTCAGTTTCACGCGCTGTTGTTTTGCAGAACTACCTCCAGAGACGTCTAAATGGAATATATTGTCGTAGACAAGTTTATACGATCAGTGAATTGTTACCTTTGTAAGGTACATATTTAACTTCGTTTACCAATGTTTGGCATTGTATTGTTTGTGTAGAGTTGCAGACAGACAAGCTGTACCTGGTTTAGCAAAACCAAATCCTTAAAGCCTGCCGTACACGGGTAGAGTAAATGGTAGAGTAGAGTGGTAGAGTACTAACCGAGTCATTTATAAGCAATGGCAGCAACATCCCTACCCATTGCTAATGGATGTTGCTGCCATTGATTTTATGTCTCACTTAGTACTCTACCGCTCTACTCTACCGTTTACCCTACCCTTGTACGGCACCCTTTAGGGCGCGTTTATTAGACACAAGTTGTGTCACGCGGCTACCACCGCGGCAACCGCGCGGTCGCCGCGCTCTGGTGTTCAGTGATGGCAATAGTGAACTTCGTTTACAAGGTGACAACGTTCAAATTTCTCGCGGTTTGCTCTTAGGGCGCTTGTCCGCCGGACCGATGACGAGATGACGTCGCCGGTATTTTGTGCGGAATGCCGAGCGTGCAGTTCAGTGGACAAGCGGTCATAGTAAATGCATGTACGGTCGGCCACACTCTAGGATACCCCATGGTAGCTCTTACCACGCACTGTATAAGGGCACCAATCGAATTTACAATAAATTATACCGTGCTTTTTTCATCCCATTTCCCACAACCAATTAAATACTGTTTAAAACCAGCCAGAGCAGATGTTTCATAACATATCAAAGCAACGGTTGTTGTAAAGTCAAATGGAACTAAACAGATGCCAGTCACTGTGCCTCAAACTATGTTTATAGCTACTATCAGAAGGTTAACTGAGATAATGTATGTATGTAGTACTACTGTACAATCCAATGCATTGACCACGATTTTGACGCCTCTCTCTCTTCAAACCGCACTGAACTGTTTAATTACTTTCTTGATGAACAATAGTGTATACAATAATGTATTTACCAAGGGTTTACAACTTGACACACACCAAAAAATACGTAATTATTATCAGAGGTATTGAGTAAGTTTCGATTGCTTTGTTATGTAGGTATTTAATAGTGAGAGAGAGTTTAGCTCTTCCTTGCTTCTTTCTCCAATTCGCTCTGCTTTGATTTAATCGTATTTTTAGACCGCCCAAGATTTATAAGCTCCTTTCTTCGTGGTTGTCTTGGCGGTATGTACCATACGTGCTGAGTTAACCTTCTGAAATTAACGTTGTCCTCTAGCGTCACGTTGCGAGTGTTTTCTTTCAATTTTCCAGTCCAATAATTCAGCGCACGAGACTTCCTTTAGATCTATTTGAGACTTGGCCTCCATGGCGTCACAGCTTGGGACGGAACAGCTTGAGTACCTGGTCTACTTGACTTCTGATGCATCTGGGAACTCCAGCCTAAGCCCAGAAACACACAGCTCCTGCGACATAATGTAAATAAGGAACCGATATGAAAATGGCGGCTTGTACATTCGGCCACGCGCTAGGATACCCCTTTTTGTTCGATTGGCGCCCTTATGCCGCGCGCGGTAAGAGCTTCCATGGGGTATCATAGACTGTGGCCGCCCGTGCTTATGGTAAGGTCAGAAAAAACGGTTACGAAAATACGATTTCGGCTCATACCTAAAACTTTCTTACATTTTTGGTTAGGAAATATTGTTTTATGATGTTTTCTTTATTGTTTCGGTAATTTAATTTACGTTAGGTTTGTGGATAAACAAATATTTATGAAACTTTTATCAAAAGTATTGAAACGTAAGAATAATACAAACCTTAACAAATAACAAAACTTAACGAAAACAACAATAATTAAATAACTCGCCAAAAATTAACACAATACAGAGAGGCGAACGTATTTCGGGGTGTTTTATTAGCCCAACGTAGGTATATTATCTCATTAAATTTTTTTGCCAGATTGAAAGGACCTAGATCAGAGGTTCCCAACCTTTTTTTGTCTACTGCCCACTTTAAGAATAAATTATTTTTTAACGCCCCCCTTTTTAAACATACTTAAAAACTGCTAAGTACTTATAACTGATTATTGAAACGCAACTTTATAGTATTCGGACAGAGTATCTTTTTTTTTTCTGGGTCTCTTACCGCCCCCCTTTAGGCCTGCAGCGCCCACAAGGGGGCGTTATCGCCCACGTTGGGAAAGACTGACGTAGATGCTCATTTTACCCAATTTATGCACATTTTCGAGTAAAACAGCTGTTCTCTACAAACAGTAGTGACGTTGGCATCACCCGCATATCCATGGCCCGACACATTTTCAATCCTAGAGCTGTCAATCTTTTAGACGTAGAACGCACGGATTTTCCGCGCCACCTTTTTTTCATCCGGTGTATTTCTGGCGTAACGCGTACGTAGCTATTATACATACATGCTTAACCACGATAAGAAAATACAGAACGTCTGTTTGAGATGATACCGTCCATCAAGCCGTTCCCTTAATGCTGAGAATCATAACCAACACGAATATCACGGAGAGTAGAAATCTCCATTGAATTCGATCACTGGAAATGCGGAGGTGTTTTTGCGTAGTTTTGGTCATAATATCTATTCATCAAGCGGGTTGTCTGCTTCAAGCCCTAGTAGTACTACCTAGAATATCTAGTGGGAACACCTGTCAATATTTGTGGCCTCGCCTTTTTTCGGCTAACCTTCTTTGAACTGTTCTGAAAATGGTAAGTAAAAAATTAGAATGTGTGAAATGAAGTTATCACGTAGTCAAATATTCACCCTTTAGTGTGAGCCCGACACAGTTAGGGTGTTTTCACAAGACGTTCTTTTTACGCACTCGGTCCTCGACGACTGTTTTGTCGTTTTCTGAGCAAAGAGAAAAACTTTGTACCTACCCAAAAAAAATAGGAAAAACGTGCGCGTTGTAAGTCGTCGTGTGTAAAGGCCTTCATAGCCTTAACACCAGTTTTTTTTTTTGTTCCGATTTATTTTCCTTGTGGATTATAATGGAATATTTGATCACGCGTTTGATAGGATTAGCATTAAGATAAGAGGCTACGCTACATTGCGGCTTTTTTATGGGTTCCTTTTTCACAATGAGCCTCAAGTAGGCATGAAAATAAGGACAGATTGTTATGCTTTTTGCAAATAATGTGTATTTTCTGCCCGTATTTTGTTAAGTGTTTTTTTTTTCGCTCAACTATGTCAATTTATCAACAGATTTTAATTATTATTTCTTGTAAAAGTTGTGTTTACATTAATTGTCTCCTCTAAGACTCTTGGACTCTTGTGAACTTGGATACCTTACATTAAAACATTAATACCTGTGTATCCTGCTATTGACCAGCAGGTGTCTATATTTTGAAACAAAACAACTTGCTTCAACCATAATGTCGATAATATGCCCTCTCTATAACTAAAATATTATTATCTGACTACAATAGCGATCGAATCACCCAATGAAGTAACAAATGAGCTCACTCTTCCTATCTGTCAATACAACAAAAGCCACATTCTATCATCATTAGACCAAATATAAAGGGATTAATAGCCGAGACGGGAAACAGGGTGAAAATGCATAGAAGTACCACTTACTTACTCCGCTGGCAAGTTACCCGAAGTAGGTTTTGGCCTCAGACAGAAGAAGGCGCTATTGGTCTCTGTCCTGGGGGTGGGAATCCACACATCTCGAAGGAAAAATGTCATGTCATTTCGATCTCGACTGCTCCCGGCTACTCGCGTCATATCGAGCGAAAAAGGCAAACATCTTGCTAAAATCTCGTGCCTTATGTCGAGGATGACTTCATGACAATAGGAGATGTGACGTTTGCCGCAAAATGTGATTTTTCCTTCGAGATGTGTCGAATGCGAGATCGCCGAAAATTTGCCCCCTGCGCGGTCTCTTTCCGGTCGCCTGCCTGTGGGTCGCGCGGGTTCTTTATGACTATAACTTTACCGTAACTAAAGTAATACCTACTATTGTTTTACGTCACACTTTCTAGGTGATCTAGCATGAGATGAGAGCTTCTGACAGTTCCATTTGTTGACGAAGCCCTTCAATATAATCTTTACAAAAAACTCGCTACGGTTGAGCAACAGAATCGATCGACAATTAAACGCCACAATAGAGAGTTTACTCGCCCGCTGTCGGCGGGTTTGGACCCGTTCGGCTCCTAGCGTTGGTCCTCGGTTGTGTTTTCGTGATAACAAAATAAAATGTTCAGTTGAATGTGGCCAAGTTTAACAGAAAACAGACAAAATGCAGAATTCATGTGCCGTTTTGGTTTGAAACTAAAGTTTGCTTTCACTAAAACTTGTAATTTTCTAACAAGGTCATTGCATTATGCCATCATTAAGTAGATTTTTAATTCACCTAAAAAGGTATACTTACCATAAACTTTTTACTTACTAGTCAGTAAGTAAAAAGTATTTGTAAATGTTTGTTATTATACTCTTAGAAAGGATGGTAGGTCGGTGGGTAGACCGAAAGCTCGGTGGGTCGATGACATTGTCAGAACAGCGGGAGGACAGTGGACGAGATTGGCTTTAGACCGAGGGGGTTGGCGTGAAAAGGAAGAGACCTATGCCTAGCAGTGGGCTTTATTTATGGGCTGGATAGATAAGATAGATACTCTCAGTACTAAGATTGATGTATACCTATTGTGCATGCATTTTTCCAAAATAAAATATTCGTATTCTAGTCGCAACATCATCAGTAAACATAATTATTTTTTTGATTCGACGATTGTATAAGTTGGAAATACTATGTGACCATTTTTTATAGAACAGTTTTTGTAAGATCATGCAACAATTTTAAAGTTGATAATGGTGGTTGGATTTATAAATTGCCCCAGACATCAAAACATACATATATACTTTTATCAGCCCCAAGATTTTCTTCATAGTTCTTCTATTTACGAAATACCTACTGAGTTAAAACATGTAGGTCGAAGTGGTTTCAGGCCGTACCATTGTGGTGAGACCTGACAATACCTGATGTCGATTTGGGCACGTCTATTGTTGAATGCTAAATAGGTTAGCGGGTCCGCGGTTTACCCAAAGTTGAGCTTTGCATCTGTATGCGTGAGACTTTCCCGATAGGAAAAGATCGGTGGAGAAGGGAAAGGGATAGAGAAGGGCAAAATCCCCATAACAGAAAATAAGTTTAACTACTTATACACCGTGGAATTTTAGTGGTTTTAAAGCCGAAGGTATTTAGTTGCACTCGTGATTCTGAGCCAAATTCCAAAATTTTTCCCCAAAACGAGTGAAAAAAAAAAAACACTTCCCAATACAAACGGCTATCGCCAATCGACACCATTTGTATGGAGAAGTGAATTTTTTTTTCGCGCGTTTTGGAATGAAATTTTGTAATTTGGCTCAGAATCACCAGTGCAACAAAATACATTCGGCTTTAAAACCACTAAAATTGCACGGAGTATACAGGGCAATTTTAAAGAGCTTTGTTCCTGAAATTTGGTTTTGGTATCAGTGCAACCAGGAGGCTAACAGTCTTGGAATGAGCATATCCGAGCTTGAGATGAAGGCGCAAAATCGGCCAGATTGGAAAATTGTTTTGAGACCCATATTTCCCTGATTAGGGATAAAAGGAACTGATGATGATGATCACAAAGTCAATTATTTTCGTGCTAAGGGAAGGCACTATACGTAGACGCAAAGGCCTTAGTTTTTTTATAATTCCCAAAGCAAACTAGGCTCACAATAGAATCCTTCACTCGTCATACATATAAGTTAAGCCTCATAATAACGGAATGAAATATAATCCATGAAAAGCCCCAAGTTAAAAGGGTCGGCCATCCGTATTGTCTGAATCCCTATCGGATATTCGTATTTGATAAGGCCGGCGATGTACCGTCACATTGCTTGCTCCGAGGATTTCACTTTCAGTGTTGATTTGAATACAAAAATGTTGTACATAAGCTTAGGATCGACTTCAAAACTAGCGTTGTTTCGCTTTGATTGCATTGATTAGAGCAAGAGGGCGAGTGCTTTAAAGTTCATACAATTTTTTTTCTTTACAGGTTGAGATTATCCGAGCTAAAAGGTTGTTTCCATTGCACAAACTTGAAAAGCGAGATTTTAATCATATGTAGTAATCTGTTTTCGCAAATAAAACAGCATTTTGTACAATATTTTCAACCCATCAAACAGACTTAAAACTTTCATTTCAAAACAAACAGATTTGGTATTTTGATCATGATTGTTTGGTATCTCCTACAAATTCACAAAATTAAATGTATGTAACATTAAAAAAAATCCACACGCTAATCTTGAAAGAAAACATCGTGAGAAAAGCCGCGGATTAGTTGGCTCCACACTTATTGACTTGACGCACAGACAGACAGACACTACACATAGCGGTAAAACTTATATCACCCCTCTTTTTGGTTCGGGGGTTAAAAACTATTTTTCAGGTACTGCAGTGTCCCACGGTTGCTTCACTCAACTAGTTTGAGTGAAGATGCCACCATAAATCATTTGCCCTAGATGCAAATACCTATGTGTTTTGGTATGTCCCGAGCCTTAATTAATTGTTTGCAGGATTCGAAGAGGTCCTAGCATTGTCCATCGAAATTGAGTATGCTCGCCAAATTAAATTAAACCCATATCTCTTACTGTTAAGGCTGTAATTTGAATGTGGGGCCAGTCATTTGTGTTCATTACGATATACTTTACAGTATTGGATAACAGGTGGTATTGTTATCTCTATTATTATTATACCCAACTCATTAATTCGATGTGTTAAAATTATTGTAAGGCCTATGTTTTGTTTTTTTTATAATCGTCATTAGTATCTTTCGACGACTATTGTAATTATCTATTGTTTATGTACATCTACTACCTTCTCCATTTTTACTTATCCAGTCGCTCTTAGCGATAAGGCCGCCGTCTGAACAATTAGGTTAAGAAAATTCTTGTAAAGAATTAATTTCTGGTGTGCAATTAAGTGTACTCTATCTATCTATCATTATAGAACGGCAATGTCTACAAGGGACATTATGGTTTGTAATAGTTTCCTTTGTGAAATTATGATTTAACAATAAAAAAAAGAAACACAAAGTACAGCCTCGCAGTCTAAGCTGGCAGAACCTATTTATGCAGCACAATAAGGTTTTATGAATTTTATCGCGTTTACGTACTCGTAATATTGTGCATAGTATAAGGAAAGTGCGAAAATAATAATTGTTAGTCTAGGGACAGTGTTTATCAACCTTTTTCATGACGACAGAAAAACCTTTTTGCGATACCCCTACATCCTTCCCCTTTGTCAGTTAAGTACACCTGTAGACCAAAACCGCGACCCCCAAAAACCCTCCTAAAGAAGCTTCGCGATCCCCCTTAGGTATCTTGGCGACCAACCGGTTGAAAAACACTGGTCTAGGAAATATACGTAGTTTTAAGTTTCCACCAAACACAGCAGAACCTAACCAGCCCTCTCTTTTGCCCGCAGGTAAAAAAGTGAACCAGTGACCCTTGACCCCTATCCCCCACCCCCTAAAGTGCCCCTCAAAGAGTGCGTGGATGCAGCTCAGGAAGGAGTCTCGGTGATTCGTAACCCTGGCGTGGTACGGGGCCACCGGGGGCGGGATGCAGGCGGGGGGGGGCTGGTTCGTGCCCTGGGGCATGGGGGGCATGGGCATGCAGAAGTTCGCCGTGGCCCTCCCCATGGGGGGGGTCATGCCCCTCGTGCCGCCCCTGCTGGCCGCCATGCCGCCGCAGCCGCCGCCGCTGCGGCTGGTAGCGCCGCCTAGGATGCAGCCGCATCAGGCTTTGACTGGACGAAAGGTGAGTTTTTATTGCGATACAGATGAAAAGAAAAAAAAAATCGTGAGGCGGAAGGAAGTGTCTCAGTTTTTGCTGCCGCGGGACCTTGTGATCCTGGGGAGTGCCGATTTTCACATCCTACCTTTTCCCCTCAGATGTTAGGCGCGGTTTTCCCGGGATCTGTTTCAACGGCTAAACTATAGGGCTCACAGATAAAGGCTCTGGTTTAGAAGTTGACTCTGGTTTAGAAGTTGACTCTGGTTTAGAAGTTGAAAGGCTTAGTTGGCTCCGCACGTATTGATTTTTTCTTTCCCGTAGGTCAGGCCCTGTACTAGTATGTATTCTGTGGCTAGGCTGACTTATCTGAGAGGTTGGTGTAGAGTAAATGATTGTCAATTTTTTTCTATTCCAAAACATGACCCAAACAATACTGCGTCTTATTCTTCTTAACAATACTTCTTTGATCATTGTCCTCCTCTATAGATGTAACATACCAAGGTTTAGTATTTCGAGTATACGAGTATGCGAGTGCCGAATGTCAAAAATATTAACTCAATCTTCTTGGCCAATCTGTCTGTGTTTCAGTCTGTGTCTTGTGTTTCACATAGTAAAAGACAGTTATTTATTTAATTTAATCTCAATTTTCAAATGGAGAACTTTCAACTTCCTGAAATAAAGTTTGTAGTTCAGTAACACAGGATCCTTTTCAAACTTTTCAGCAGAGGATTCACTAGTAATAATTTTGAGCTTAAGTATTCGAGACATTTAGGGAATTAATAACGAAATTAAACCAACTGAGCCGGTTTTTCACGGTACTTTTCTAAAGAGTGTAATATGGGTCACCATTGGCAAAACTTCTTGTGTTTTTCCAGCTGGTATATTATCACAATTGATACTACAAGTATAGCCACTCTAAGTATAGTCTACATTTTTTCTCCACTTTTTGAGCCATCCCTATTTTAATTACTAAATGAAACGTTTTAAATCAAAAACTAAGGCCTTTGGATCTACGTAATGAGATGATTTATACAGCGTCCAGTGGCACCTTCACTCACACTAGATGGATGAAGAGACCACTCGGCGCTGCAGTGCCTGGGACATTGTTTTAAATCAACCAGCGAACTAATCCTGTAGAATTAGAATCAGAATGTTCTTTGCTGTACTAGAAAAACATTAAAACAAAACACAGCATCAATAAATCGTAAGAAGCCTACAATTTCAATAATAGAGATGTAAAAAGTAGACCTTCACAATTTTTAAGAGATTATCGCAGTATAAGGGCCAGTTACCTAAATGGCAAAAAGTAGGCACAAAACACTAGTAAGTACACTTTCCTCGTTACCTTCCCTTAACCGGCAAATAGTTTGATCCAAGTAAGGGCTTGATAGATCAAGTGGACTGGACCGGCTGGACTGGATTAGCAAAAGTAGGTACCTACATTGCGACGAGTCCTAGTCTGCGTTAGTAGGTAGGTATGTGGTATCTTTACACCGCTCCCTACCGACCAAGCGGTGCCCTGCGCCTCTATTCTCTAAGAAATCCACTCAACCTTTGAGCAACAAAACACTCGAAAATAGCCCTTATTGAAATGAACAATCTTACAATTGACATCTTAAAACCGTTATTTTTACGGTGGATATTTTAGAGAATGCAAGGGCTGATTTATACATGTCTCAGTAATCTCAAAAGAATGTGTGCCAGCCAGCGCTTGCAATAGCTTTGCTACGTTTACCCTTAGAAATACAGGGCAATTTTTAAAAAGCTTTATCATTGGCACTTAAAGGTGTGGCTATAGAAGAACTGGAATACGGCTGTCAAAATTAATCTGTGCTAAGCGAAATTTGACACCCGTACTCCGCTTCTTCTATGGCCACGCCTGTAGGCGCCATCTATGCAATGGTTTATGAATTTGCGCTGAAAGCGGCTCATTGCTTTTAAAGTGAAACGAATCCAAACAAATGCGATTTTAATGTGCAGTCATGTTCCATTTTCATATCATTAGAAAAAATAATTACTGTGGAATTCATCGAGCCTTAACTTTCCGTTAATTCAGAACGCCTTTAAGCCGAATAATTTCATTACCGAAACGCTTCAGTAATATTAACACCTAAAAGGCGTGTGGGAGCGTTAGGTGGCGTAAAATTCACACCACCTAAAGATTAATGATTTAATTTACACTCATTATAGGGCCGTCAACGGGTAGCCGCTGGTTGTGACGTAAGACTATAATTAAATCTAACTCTAGGGAGCGTCCTAGCTGGTAGGAGGTGGTGCGTTAAAAACAACGTTTTTTTTTTTCTTAAGGCCCAAACCAAAGTGGCCACTTTTGGCGATAAAATATTTTATTCGTAGGTTCTAGGATCTGAAGTCTAAAACTTAGGTCCTAAAAATAGTTAAGCCTCGCGTTGATAACCTAATAAAGAGTTTTTACCAAAAAACGCATCCAAAAAGAATATATGTTTTTTTTCCATTGGTGGCGCTTAAGGTTGGACGATAGCATCGTGGTCGCGGCGGAAAACGTGTTACGGACGAAGGCGATGGCAGTGTGAGAAATTTGCACTATCTCCATGGCACGGAAGGTTGGACGATAGCAGCGTGGCGGGAAATTCAACATTTTCACAGTTAATTTTTTATTTTTAGGCTAAACTGAGCTACACTTTGCTTTCCTGTTCAGGTATCAGCCCAAAGTATAGCTTAAGCATTGGGTGCTAAAACATAAGGTCTGTTGGATATTCCTAAGACGTACTTAGCATGGAATTTACATGCCTGAAAATATTAAATTTTCCCAGACATGTAGGCGTCGTCGCGCGTCGAACCATGCTGTGCAACAATCACTAATTAGAACGTAGGGGGTAAATAATCAAACATTATGTCAACGCGGCTAAGAAAATAACCCACCGCGCTAAGTGACCGCGTAATGCGGGTGCCTACCCGGGTAATTACTAAGCTGCTTCTGTAAAATTACAACCTGGACCCTCACTACGATATGACAGGAAAGTGGATGGACAACCAAAAGGACAGCGGCGCTGTTTAATGTGAAAAGACTAACTCGATCCACCCGGACCCCATTTGGACCCCACTTGGACCCCACTCCCCATTAGGACTTAATAAAAAAATTGAGAATTTTGGAGTTTTTCCTTTATTTGTGCTTTAAGATATGGCTTCTTGCCAATAATTCTTTCGAATATTATTAGTGGAAAAAACTTTTTATGCATATTTTCCTGCAAATAAACCGGTTTTGAGGACTAGTAAGTGTCCGGTTACTAAAAAAATTACAGAATAAGCACTCTTATCTACCCTTCTGAACTCAACGTTTTAGGAATACTCGAATTACTTAGTGGTTTTCTGTCCGTATCTAAGTAGAAATTTATAAATACTACAACTTACGTCGCGGCTGTGGGGCCTTTCTACTCGGAATTAAAAGCTTATTAAAAGATGCTCAAGCAAGATATTCTTCTATACAGGGTGTTAAAAGACCGCCAACAGACCCGAAAGCGACGCATACTAGACACCAAAACAAAGTACTTTTTCGATAAATTATTGCAGGGAAATAATTTGGGTTTTTTAGGTTATAATTTTGGAAAATATTTTATCACGCAATGGAAGTGTTACGCAGAAAAGTCATATTGCACAAGCGTTGACATAAAGTTGTGTTACTTACGCTCGAAGTGGCGATGTTTAGAATACATTGCGGGTTGCAATTTTAACGTCATTTTATGCAAGAAATATTCAAAATTTTGATATGGCATCTTGAGAAGAAATGTTAAGTACTCGATACTGAGCAAATTTCTGCAATAAAAAAAGTTTGAAAAGTCCGACTTTGAACCTCATTATCTCGGAAACCGTTGATTTCCCAGGTATAGTTCCATGGGCAAAAATGTTCGGTGTGATGAGGACAATGCATGGTTTCCCGCTTTGTTAGCGGTCTTTTAACACCCTGTATAGTTTCCATTTTAAAAGTTTGTCTATTTACGTCCTTCTTTAAATCTAAATAGAGAATTAAGTCTTTATTGACAACCTCCATGAATAAAATGTAAATGCCGGTCACTTTTTTACCCCCACCCCTTCTGGCGTTCCTCATGGGTTTATATTGGGCCCATAGCTCTTTAATCTTTACAGTTGGGACATTGTTAATAATAGAGCGTTGACGAACCTATGTGACTAACCTTCTTCTTTAATTTTAATTTAAAAGTAGAGCTTCCAGAACTCTACCAAATAAATTGCTAAAGAGTCAACATTTATTTGGAGTGCCCAAATAAACGCAAAAAACAAAATGAAAGGGATCGAATTGACTTTTTTACGAACCTAATTCTACGTCTACATATTTATTATTATAACGGGAACGGAAAATCGACAAAAAGCTGC
The DNA here is from genome assembly GCA_949319315.1 of Zelleria hepariella. Taxonomy (NCBI): domain Eukaryota; kingdom Metazoa; phylum Arthropoda; class Insecta; order Lepidoptera; family Yponomeutidae; genus Zelleria; species Zelleria hepariella. Next base: position 2,302,314 of record OX439383.1, on the reverse strand, counting down.
TCAAACTCTATAAAAAAATAACAAGCTGAAGAGTAAACATAATCATATTTGAACTACCCGAATAAACCAATATATTCCCAATAAACGCAACACGCGATCCCAATCTTGAAGTGGAGAGGGCAAACCATGGCAGGACTAATTTACATCCAAAAACATTACAAATCAAAACCCCCCATCAACAAGTGACGCCTGAACGATTTACGATGCCAAAGGACGTCAAGTTTTAGAAAGTCGGCTTCGATTGACTTAGCGCCGGTTTCTGAATTGAGAATTTTACTAATCAAATACTTATGTATCGTTTTGTCACGTTCTTTTTTGTGACATCTGCAGCGGCAGATTTTAATAGTGAAATTCTCAATTCAGTAATAGGAAGTTTGTGAAGTAAATTGGACTTTTACAGCGGCACACTCAAACTAGATGGGTGAAGTGATCTGGGACATTTTTAGATGAGATATGAGTTAAAATTTTCAAAAAAGCAAGTTTTCGTTTTGAAAAGTAGCATTTTACTTTTGACCAATGACAGTTACTCAATTTTCGATTAAAACGATGAAAAAATTACAAATAAAATCTTTTACAGACAATTTTTTTCTGAAAACTTTGACCCTATCGAAAACTATTGGACAGTAGCAGTGCCCATGTTGTGGTTTCCATGGTAATTAATCAAAACTTATAGAAATAGGCTGTTGTTGTTGTCAAAATAATGTTGGGGGGACTTAGTGACTTGAGGATTTGTTTGAGACGGATTTCTGTGTCATAGTATTTTGTATTCCGTTTAAAAGCAAATAAATCGCACCAGCGAAAACTCCGCGGGCGTTTTGAATTTATAGAATTCGCGTCGGAGGCACACGGCGACGCATTTCCTCGGTTCGTTAGGTGACAAAATGTTGTATTGCCGACGGCGGTATTATTCACGATTTCTTAGCTTGGATTTGTTGGTATGCTTTCAGCGATAGGTATTACAATCTCTACATAGTATAAAAGGCAGTTGCTTTCCGTGCCTGTCTTATTCCTCCTAATCTAATTCCTCCTAATCTCGAAAAACATCAGCTGTTCCATACTTAAATTCAATAGGTACCTACTGCACCAAATGTATGGAGCTGATAATAATAGTGATGCCATGTAACATTGTAACAGCTATGTACACTATGTTTATGATCATTAAAGAACTTTTATTATATACTAGCTTTTCGCCCGCGACTTCGTCCGCGAAGACTTATAAGAAGTTGCCTGGGTACATCTTTCACCATTATCAAATTAGCATGAATAGACTCATGGGTGTGTATTTTTGAAGCTATCTCTATTTCAAAAGTCATCCAAATCCGTCGTGCAGTTTCAGCGTGGAAGTGTATGTGTTGTGTAAGTGTGTGACCAAATTGGTAAAGATCAAATGAATCCAACAAAAAAAAAACATACTTTGAACCTTTTTGGCCGTTTTAGGTTTATCATTATTATTGTTTTCTTCATGCTTAGTAGATTTGCTATAAAACGCAACTGTAGTTAAATGTTCATTGAATAGTTGTAGCTTTAATGGTTCCGGCATTGTTATTGATACTAAATCAGGCAAACTCTTAAAATGTTTCCACCCTTTTTGATGCTGAAACATGTGTTTAATTATTATTTCTGATTTTATACACGACTACTTAGTTTAAAGTTAATCTGAATCCAATAAAATGATAATTTCATACAAATTTTGAACCCCGTTTTGGCCGTTTTAGAGTTAACATTATTACTTTTTTCTTCATGGTTGGTAGTTTTGCTATAAAACGCAACTGTAGTTTTTCAAAGTTGTAACTTGAATGGGTTGGGCCCAGCATTGCTACTACATCAGGGAAAAATATTCAACGTTTCCACCCATATTAACCCTTCATTCGCTGAAATGAGAAAAATGCTGAAACATGTGTTTGATTATTTCTGATTTAGCATACGAATACTTAGTTTCAAGTAGGTATATCAGACAAAAAAAATGTATTTCATACAAACTTTTAACCCCGGTTTGGGCATTTCAAGGGTTAACATTGTTACTTTTTTCGTCATGGTTGGTAGTTTTGCTATAAAACGCAACAGTAGTTCAAATTTCAAAGTTGTAACTTAAATGGTTTGGACCCAGCATTGCTACTATATCAGGGAAAAATCTTCAACATTTCCACCCATTTTAACCCTTCATTCGCTGAAATGAGAAAAATGCTGAAACCCGTGTTTAATTATTTCTGATTTAGTATACAAATACTTAGTTTCAAGTAAATCGGACAAAAAAAAAATATTTCATACAAACTTTGAACCCCGGTTTGGGCATTTGAAGGGTTAAAATTATATTCTTTTTTTCATGGTAGGTAGTTTTGCCACAAAACACTACTGCAGTTTCAATTTCATAGTTGTAGCTTTAATGGTTTAGGCCTGGCATTGATACTACATCAGGAAAAATCTTCAAACTTTTCTACCCCTCTTAACCCTTTTATGGACAGAAATTTGAAATACGCTGAAACACGTGTTTAATGGTTTCTTATTCAATATATAAATACTAAGTTTCAAGTAAATCGGACCAAAAAAATTTTTTATTTCATACAAACTTTGAACCCCGGTTTGGGTATTTGAAGGGTTAAAATTATATTTTTTTCTTGATGGTGGGTAGTAATGCTATACAATGCAACTGCACATTCAATTTGAAAGTTGTAGCTTCAATGGTTTGGGCCCAGCATTGCTACTACAACAGGAAAAAAACTTCAACGTTTCCACCCATTTTAACCCTTCATTGGCTGAAATGAGAAAAACGCTGAAACACGTGTTTATTTTTTTCTGATTTAGTATACTAATACTTAATTTCAAGTAAATCGGACCAAAAAAAAATTTTATTTCATACAAACTTTGAACCCTGGTTTGGGCATTTGAAGGGTTAAAATTATATTTTTTTCTTCATGGTAGGTAGTTTTGCCACAAAACTCTACTGCAGTTTCAATTTCATAATTGTAGCTTTAATGGTTTAGGCCTGGCATTGATACTAAATCAGGAAAAATCTTCAAACTTTTCTACCCCTTTTGACCCTTTAGTGGGCAGAATTTTGAAAAACGCTGAAACACGTGTTTAATTGTTTCTTATTTAATATATAAATACTAAGTTTCAAGTTAATCGGACCAAAAAAAAAATTATTTCATACAAACTTTGAACCCCGGTTTGGGCATTTGAAGGGTTAAAATTATATTTTTTTCTTGATGGTGGGTAGTAATGCTATAAAATGCAACTGCACATTCAATTTCAAAGTTGTAGCTTCAATGGTTTGGGCCCAGCATTGCTACTACATCAGGGAAAAAACTTCAACGTTTCCACCCATTTTAACCCTTCATTGGCTGAAATGAGAAAAACGCTGAAACACGTGTTTAATTATTTCTGATTTAGTATATTAATACTTAATTTCAAGTAAATCGGACCAAAAAAAAATTTTATTTCATACAAACTTTGAACCCTGGTTTGGGCATTTGAAGGGTTAAATTTTTTTTTTTTTTCTTCATGGTAGGTAGTTTTGCCACAAAACACTACTGCAGTTTCAATTTCATAATTGTAGCTTTAATGGTTTAGGCCTGGCATTGATACTAAATCAGGAAAAATCTTCAAACTTTTCTACCCCTTTTAACCCTTTAGTGGGCAGAATTTTGAAAAACGCTGAAACACGTGTTTAATTGTTTCTTATTTAATATACAAATACTAAGTTTCAAGTTAATCGGACCAAAAAAAAATTTTATTTCATACAAACTTTGAACCCCGGTTTGGGCATTTGAAGGGTTAAAATTATAATTTTTTCTTCATGATGGGTAGTTTTGCTACAAAGCGCTACTGCAGTTTCAATTTCATAGTTGTAGCTTAAACGGTTTGGGCCCGACGTTGACACTACATCACGAAAAATATTCATACATTTCAACCTCGTTTAACCCTTAAACTGCTAAAATTAGAAAAAAGCTCAAACAGGTGTTAAATTATTTTTGATTTAATATACGAATTCTTAGTTGCAAGTAAATCCGGACAAATTTTTTTTTTTTTCATACAAACTTTGGACCCCATTTTTACCGCCTTAAGGGTTAAACTTGAAGTAAATCTGTCTTAACCCGTAGCGTGTCCACAAATTACAACTATTGTCAAATTTTCATTGTTTTGGCATTAGCGGTTTTGTTCCAGCATCGATCGTAACTGGTGAAAAAAATCGAAAAACTTTGGCACCCATTTTAGCCCTTAAGAACATAGAAATGAGAAAAAATCTGAAATAGGTGTCAAGTCATTTTAAAAAAAAAGTACAAAAAATCAAGATTTAAGAACAAAAGACCAAAAAAAAATTTTTTCCATACACACTTTCAGCCCTATTTTGACCCACTTAAGGGTTAAATTAAAAAAAATCGCTTCTTAAATGAACCCTCCACCATATAACGCAACTTTTGTCCAAATTTCATACTTATAGGTTCAGCCGTTTGGGCTGTAGCGTGATGAGTCAGTCAACCTAAGCCTTTTATATATATAGATTATTATATAATATGTTTTTCGAGATTTCGCACTTGGTCTGGCACATAGTAAAAGTTGAGTGTATTGGTGAGTTAAACGACCCCTTTTATTGTCACAGGTCGCTAGTAAAATACAATAGAAGACGATGATTGATGAAATATGAATAAGATGAAATTAATTTGAAATCCTTTATTGCAAACACAATCTGCTTATCTGACGGTTTAAGGCGACGATATTTACTTTTAGATAGGTGCAAATAAATAAAAACTATTTCATCATTGTTGACGACCTTATTATTATTTGCTTTTTTTCTCTTTCGCAAACTGCAGAATCACAAGATAATGAAGTAAGTATATGAATTATATTTACTGCTTTGTGAGTCAATTGCCCTTTCTTTGTTTATTGTCTTTTGCACAGGCACGCAAAAACACGCCTATTCTACTTTGTGTTTTTTTCAATAGTACTAACCCGTGCTAGGGAACATTATAACCCGTGTCATTAAAGAAAACATTTATGACGGAGTTAAAAACCTAGCATTGTCTCGCTTTGACTGTATTAATTAGAGCGAGAGCGCGAGTGTTTTGAAGTTCATCCTAAATGTTTTCTTTAATGACACGGGTTATATAAAGATAGCGTTCGGCTCAATAGCGATTTTAATGAGGGTGCAGGTTAAAGTCCTGTCGCCCATTCTATCTACTACCAAACTTTTTGAAACTACATAAATATGTTTAATATTACATATTTCAACAATCAAAATAACATCAGATGCCACAGCAAGAACCAGACGTTGCGCTCAAATCCATTACCATGTGCGTCGCTCCAAATCTGCTTACAAGGCTACCCAGTACCCACCCACCCAAATTTGAATACGGAATACGGACGGAACGGAAATTGGTTTCCAAGTGCACATTGATGGGTTTTGTGAATGCTTCCTGTGATTTGTATTGATCAGTCGGCGTATTCACAAAGTACACAAAACGATGGCACCAAATAGTGGGAGATGGAAGGCTGGTTCTACTTTGATTTACTTTTTCCTAGCATGAAGTGTTATATCGAGGGGCCATATCGGCTGTGATCTCATTCCATATTCCTGGTTCTTATTGTTCAAGGTTTTGGACACTGTTCTTCTTAAAGTATCGATGGCAAACGAGACAGTCTTTACTACTTACTAGGGTCGTTCAATAGGGTATTCTCGAGAACTCGCTACGACACGACGCAAACAAAATAATGACTTTTAATTTAAAAATAATAATAACTTTTTTTTTTTTCGTTTTTATTCCATTAAATATATTAGCTATGTTAGTGAAGGTGCCACTGCTGGGGAAGCACAACTTCGAGATAAAAGTTTTATCCCACTATCGGGTAGCGGCATCTCGCTTCACGCGGTTAAATAAAGCAAGATGGCGATAGCCGATAATGGGATAAAACTTTTATCGTGACATTGTGCTCCCCTAGCTGGACGCTGTATGATCTCATTACGTAAATGCAAAGGGCTTAGTTTTTTATGTCAGCTAGTATAATTTTTCTTTCTTTCCAAGGAATTCATATTATCTCATTCTCACTACTGAACGCCCTTCGTATACATTGTTTTGTTTACAGTTACAGTAGTCTGCAACGCTGCGATTGCGTTATCAATCGTTTTTTTTTATAATCTTTTTTATTTTCGGAATTTTTGTCACATGGTGACGATGACAGTCCCATCATACCCACTTAAAACATAACATCTTCGTAACTACATAATACATAACAAAAAATCTTAGTAACTACATAATACCTAAACCTAAACCTTAAAAGAAGTAATTTGTTTGCGTTGTGTCGGAGTAAGTTCTCAAAAATGGAGAAAAAATATTTTTTTATTGGAAGAATTTTCCCGTAGTTTTTTTTCCAAACTACATAATTTTATGATAGAAACTTAGTCAAAGTTTTGTAAGTACGGTGGGCCACAGGCTAGGATACCCCACGGTAGCCCCTACCGCGCGCGGCAAAATAGCGCCAATCGAACAAAAATGGGTATCCTAGCGTGTGGCCTGACTTTACAAACTGTTATTTAGAAATTTCTATATCCTACCTGAATAAACAGCTCCTTTGCAGCAAGAGCACGAACAAAAAGTTCAGTAGACCGTTTTTACGACCTAGATTGGTTTACGGCACAATCAGACAATGTGAAAGGATATCAATATGGTTAGGAGGCATTGTTAGCTATCGAATAATGCCACTTACTGTGCCGATCGAACTTTATAGCTATCGGATATTGAATACTCTATCCACGGAACGATTTTTATGGCTTGTGAGTTGTGGATTGTTATTTCAGCTCTCAATTTTATTGTGTTAACACTGGTTAAGTCCTCGCTTGAATTTATTGTTTTCAATCAAACATAATATTATTAGTTGCTCTAAAATCTAAAGGCTAGTTCAGGAGAGCTCTGCCCTACGAAGGCAAAAACCGGTATCTGCAAAAAATATTTTTTTCTGTTACTTATAGCTTCACAAATTCTGCATCAGGCGATCTGAGAAAAAAATTAAAAACTCACTTAGAACCTTCGAAAATTAAGACTTAAAAAAACTGTATATCTCACTTTTACTGGTATTTACGAAGCCATTTAGCGGTATACGACAATTACGAAGGTTAATTGGCCATAAGTTCATAAAAGCTTAATTCATAAAAGCTAATTTAAGAAAAGAAATAATAGCGATATCTAACAATTTTCCTTCAACTCGATCTAGATACCGCTCTGACGCTTAGTAAATCAACAAAAAAATACATTAATTTGGGGATGTGAAAACATTTTTTTACAAAATGTAAATCTCGAAAGTACCTTTTTGTGAGATACCGCTTTTTGGCTTCGTAAGTCTCAGCTACTGGTTTGCGAGAGAAAAACTGTTTTGTGTGTTTTTCAGTGTGTCAGTAGATGGCCCTTCTTGCCTTCTTCATTATAGTCGCGTCTCATCAGTGGTCTGCTTTGGGGAATGGAAGATTCTTCTACAGGGTGTTAACAAAGCGGGAAACCACGTACTGTCCTCATCATAATAAACATTTTCGCCAAAGGAACTATGCCTGGGAAATCAACGGTTTCCGAGATAATGAGGTTCAAAGTAGGACTTTGCAAAACTTTTTTTTTGCAGAAATGTATTCAGTATCTAGTTCTTAACATATCCTCTCAAGAAGCCATATCAAAATTATGAATATTTCTTACAAAAAACGACGTTAAAATTGCAACCCGCAATGTATTCTAAACATCGGCACTTCAAAGTTAAGTAACATAAACTTATACCCACGCTTGCGCAATATGACTTCTGTGCGTTACACGTCCATTGCGTAATAAAATATTTTTCAAAATTATAACCTAAAAAACCAAAATCATTTCCCAGCAATAATTTGTCGAAAAAGTACTTTGTTTTGGTGTCTAGTATACGTGGCTTTCGGGTCTGTTGGCGGTCTTTTAACACCCTGTATATTGTTTTTTGTTTTAAATTTTGTAGTTTTTGTTTTAACATCGTGATCAACTAGAGGTCTGCTTTGGGGAATGAAAGATTCTTCTGATCTTCTCCATTCTTTTTTGTTATAGATTTTTAGAGTTTTAGTAAGTTTTGTTTGGCCTTTGCCCATCAACTAGTGGGACATGTACAGGCTACACCTTTTTTTTAGTAAGTTTCTTCAGATGATCGATCCATCTAGCTAGTCGGTGTCGGCTATGGTCAGACTTTAGAGGTCGAGACAGTAACCTAGTGTTAACAGAATTCGTAACTCCTTCAAGCATATTTTTCTTTTCTATTATAACGAGAACGTTTCGCTGTTTGTCTTTTAAAGTTTTCCCTTTTCAACGAACCTTTTAAAGTTTAGTACCGGCATTATTACTTTTAAACTTTTGTAGCCATAACTCGGGTTTAAAGAAGCACTAAAACTTAGGTAGAAATAAAGTTATACTTCCCTACAACTATTTTTAATAACCTAAAAGGCCTCAGAGGAAATTGCTTCAATTCCAGTCGAGAGCCATTTTAGTTGTTTTCATGCCATTAAGGAATGCAATGAAGCAATTAATAATCAACACGTATTGCCTCAGAAGATATCAAAAACAAGAATGTGGACTATCTTCGGGCATCGTTAAGGGAATAGTACAAAATAATGTACTAACTTTATGAAATAAACTTCGCGCTTCCCCCGAGCTATTTTCACCCTTTCTGCTTGGGTTACTACGTTCAGTTTCGGTTGCAAAAGTGTAAATTAAACATGTAAAAGTGTACAAAAAGTCCACAAGTGGTCACTGTGAGAACTGCCGTCCCAGGACCAGTATTACGCATTTTGACATGTCCAGTTGCGCAGTAAAAAATAGAGGTGCCTAGTTCGATAAACTATCTTGAGGACATTCACAATTTATAAAAATATAAGGACTCGAGTGTTTTTATTTGAGATGGCAATAACTGGCAGTTGTCACTCTGGACCGGCTCGAAGGAATACAGAGTGTCCTGAAAAAAGGAATGGATCAAACAAATTATTGCAAGGGATATTTCTAACTGATCTGATTCATTATCTACGAAAGTAGATAAAAAAACCATTGATAAAAACACTTTTAGGCATATAGACTACAAATTTACATAAAGTAAAGGCATACATGTACCTACCTCGATGATGTATGGACGGTCAAGTGGGGATTCACAGATGGATTTGAACTGTATGTTGTGCCTTACTCCCGAACCTATCTTAAGGTTGGATAGCAAAGTGGCAGGTAATTATTATTTTTTACAGTTTTTTTTAACTTTGAAGCTAAACCGAGCTATAAATTAAAAAAACTGTGAAATTTTTGTATTTCCCGCCACGCTGCAATCGTCCAACCTTAAGAGGGCGCTAGAGCACCATTTCCCCATAGAAACGTAGTTCATGTTTAATTTCTAAACTAAAGGCTGGATTTTGCTGAAACTTGATTTATATCAGGAGGTGACCAATATGAAGGTTCTCAAATAGTTTTAATAATAAAAAATATTGCCTGAAAGAAATTAGGGCGTTGTGTTTTTCACGCCGAAAATGGGTTACTATCAGCTGCTATTTCCTCCCATTATTACACTGTCTATTGAAGTCTAACTACCTTGCAAATCTCAATAATGTATTGTAGGTACTTGGCAGAAAAAAAAAGATTTTTAAAAAATTGCTAATAAAATGTAGAAATGGCAGCTGAAGTACGAAAATATTTGGGAAAATAGATCAATTACATTATAACTACACCTACATACTCGAGAAAGGACACGCACAGGTAGACTCATACAGCCGCATTGCCTCTCACTTTTCCCGCGCTCCATCTCGCTCTGGGTGAAACAGCTATAGAAAACAGTGCTTCACGCGCTTGGCCATCGCCGAGTTCCCACGCTTGTTCAGGGAACTCTTAAGGCCCTGCATGCTCTAATTCCTGCACACAAGAGGATCTAATGGTGGCTAGCGATAACGCGATTATTAGGGTGGTATTCTAGAACGCTACTTAAACTCAGTTTAAACAGAGTTCAGACTGTCGATAAAGCAGTGCATGTTTTGATATGAAGGGAGGGATATTCAAATCAAAACATGCACTGTTTTATCGACAGTCGACACTACTAAACTCTACTTAAACTGAGTTTAAACAGAGTTCAAGGAGCTTTCTAGTTTGAACTGAGTTTAAACAGAGTTTAAGTAGCGTTCTCTGAGTTTAAGTAGCGTTCTAGAATACCACCCTTAGTGTTGCAGTTCTGTGCCTAAAGTATGATGCCATAAGAACTCATTCTGGGACACCTTGTATAGTAGTTCCAAAGACATCACACGCCTCCGTGTACAGTCCATTTTACTCCCATTAACTGTCGTGTCTTTAATCTTTATTTTTAGACCGAAGGCTCTATTTTTTCCAATTAAAAGGCATATTTCTTGTCCGCGGGCCATCGATGCTGTACCGATTTAATTAGCGAGCCTTAATTAGGGGGTATTATGTTTTTGCTATAGGCTTTTATTGTGGTAAACGTTGGGCAGCTGAGTTGGTCCCTAGGCAGATTATCCCATCCTACTTAAACGCAAAAGTTTGTATCGATTTTGTTACTCTTTAACGCTGAAGCGGCTGGACGGATTTGGATGAAATTTGGTAAAGCTTGGCTTGGTTTGGTTTTAAGGATATTTAGGCAGCGGAACACACTCAAATTTAAAATACCCCTAACATTTTAGCTTCAGCATATCTCATACGGCTGAACTGATTTTTATAAGACATATCTAAAAACACTCGCTAGAAAACCTGCTTTCAAATATTAAAAAACCGCATCCGAATCGGTTCACCCGTTTAAAATCTAAGGTGCCACAGACAGATAGACACACGCACACACACATAGCAGTCAAACTTATAACACTCCTCTTTTTGGATCGGGGCGGGGTTTAAAAAACCCAATGTCACGAGAAATATTATAATAATGCGCGTGGGATGAGAATGGGATGGAACCTTGTCAAAGTGAACCGAAAATGATAGTTCTCCAGTAGAGTTTTGAAACATTTACTTGGGAACAAGAACGTTAATTCCTTGGGATTGGCCCGAGCTACCAAGCGTGTTGCTTGGATTATTTAATTAGCGATTCGGTATTGGCCTAAATACGTCGGATTAGCCTGGCCTTGCGGTGGGAATAATAATTCCGCGAAATGAAGAAAAAAGCCCGTTTTTTTCGTATTTTCCTCCATTTACAAAGGACTAATTAGAATCGGTGGCCGTCCTAATTCCGCAGTTTAATTTAAAAGTTTGTGAACGTCAATCAGTGTCAGAGTCGATCACGTTTGACGTGAATACGCCGATCGTAATGTATTTCGTACGTGACGACCAATGATAGACCGACGACATAGCCCAAGTAGCCGGAAAACAGTGGTTGCGTCTGGCACAGGATTGTGAGGGGTGGCGTGAGCATGAAGAGGCCTTTAGTCAGCAGTTGGTGTTAACAGGCTAATGATGATGAACCAATGATACAAAAGACGATGATGATGATGCTATACTTTTATTCCTTATCAGGAATATGGCTCAAAGAAGGGATCTCCATTTTTCGCTTCCTTAAGCGGCGGCCTCTAGCTAAAAATGCAAATTATGATGCAAATAAAAGGAGAATTTGTTTTTGGGCAGATTCACCAAAATTATTTGAAAAAAAAAAACAATAAATAATATACTATGATGCCAAAGCTATAGGGTGATTTCTCGCTCTCTTGTACAGGGTAATGTTTTGCGTTAGGGTTGCAAGAACAGCACCATTGACTTCCTTCAGACACTTAAAAGACAATCGTCGAATTTCGAATATATTAGTGGCATTTACAGATAATACAGACTACTTTAGTACATAGAAATATACAGACTACTTTTTGTTTTTTTTTAAAGCTTATTACGGGTTAGTAATAAGGAACATTTTAAACATTTATAATAAGTTGAAAAATATCACTAAGGACAGAACTTCCCGAGTGAATTTTTTGAGCAAGTCCTGTCCCGAGTGAATTTTTTCAACATAATAATAACAAATGTTTAAAATATACAGACTGCAAGAAAATTGGTAATTTACAAAAAAGGCTGTGAGCGAAAAAGACGAGAAACAGCTTAGCACAATTATTATTGTGCAAATCGGCACATTTTTCCCACCGATATTTCTCCATATTTCGTCGCCTAGGGCGAGAGTCGTCGTATAGTATAACTCGCCTAACTGCTTCTTTGGCAGCAATTACCGTGTGATTTACAACCATTAAGTATCGTATTAGAGGGCACTATGCCAACCCTCCGAAGGGCGACCACGAACTAAACACAACGATACGGAAACGTCTGCCAAAATCCACTTTTGTAAATTTTTCACTAACTTTTTTTTTTTAAATGTCTCAATACGTGTTAAATAAGTCTCACAATACTTTTTTAGGTCCATTGAGTTTTGGAATTGGATTTTCAAAACATCTTTTGTACATAATTATATCTCTTCTCAATCTCTTCTCTATATAGTACACACGACAGCACGTAGACGCTTACACGCGTGCACTAACTCCTAAACTGAACAACGGATTTTGATGCGGTTTTAACCATCAGTTAGATATTTTGATTGAAAGGTTTATAATACTTTTTTCCATCCGTGCAAAGCCGGGGCGAGTCGCTAGTGATTTATAAAATAGCGTATCTAACGAGATGGGTGAAGAGGAATTCAATTTGTTGATTTTTTTTTTCAGGTTGGGTTAAACGTGTCGATCTATTTGGGTATCATTTCTGTGTATTTTTTCCAACAAATTAATAAACAACTAAAGTTTTTCTTCAGTATCTCGTTAAAGCATCTTGTCCAGATTTGCTTTCGTAAAGTTTTTCAATTTTCAATTCGGCCGTCTTTGACCGTCCACCTTTTCATCATCGTGTTTAACTAACTTGTTTTTTTTATTTCATTTCTTTAGTAACTTCATGCCTTGATTTTGTTTCTTGATAAACTGTTAGAAAGTCCTACCTAATAGATTTTGAGGCCTTATACTTTTGTACTGAGATTTTATTTAAGTTTCTTCAATGATTTACTCTGCTTACTCAAAATTTATTTTGAATACATATTTTTTTCAAACCATACCTATTCCTGACACCGAGTTAAAAAGTTTTATTATATTTCCAGTAGGCGCTCATAATTTTCGCCAGACACACAATACAGGGCAATTTTTAAATAGCTTTATTCCTGACACATTTTCAATGTGATTCCCAACCACTCTTTTTCTACGACTTTGGTGAAAGCGCAATTTTATTTTCAAAAAAATATATATGAGTTACATAATTTGCGGAGCAGAATAAAACATAAGATCAGGAGAGGCTAGAAAGGTGACGGAGAGTAGAGAGGCACAAAAGCGCGCCATGCAAGCAGTACTAAAATGGTACAGATACAAAATTTTCAAGAACAAGAACCTCCAATAAATAAAAAGTTTCGAGCTATACAGGGTGTTAAAAGACCGCCAACAAAGCGGGAAACCACGTATTGTCCTCATCATATCAAACATTTTTTCCCAAGGAACTATGCCTGGGAAATCAACAGTTTCCGAGATAATGAGGTTCAAAGTCGGACTTTTCCAAAATTTTTTTTTGCAGAAATGTATTCAGTATCGAGTACTTAACATTTCTTCTCAGGAAGCCATATCAAAATATTGAATATTTCTTGCATAAAATAACGTTAAAATTACAACCCGCAATGTATTCTTAACATCGGCACCTCGAGCGTAAGTAACAAAAGTTTATATCTATCAATATGAGTTCTCTGCGTTACACATCCATTGCGTGATAAAATATTTTCCAAAATTATAACCTAAAAAACCAAAATCATTTCCCAGCAATAATTTATCGAAAAAGTACATTGTTTTGGTGTCTAGTATGCGTGGCTTTCGGGTCTGTTGGCGGTCTTTTAACACCCTGTATTGAAACAAAAGATGTTGGAAATCACATTTAGAAATTGACGTGCTTAAGGAACAAAGCTATTTAAAAATTACCCTGTATATGCAACAAAAATGTAAGGAAAATGGGCGCGCAACACAATCCTCTTAATATGTCAGCGAAATCAACTTTTCCATCGTGGCTTATTTCTTTGGATAATAAATAATTCATTATTCAGTACCTTTCTTTTCTGGGGACGCTGTGTCATGCTTCATTGGTACGGCAAACTTGGAAGTATTCTACTTGGCCCCATTGTCTATATCCGAATTGAATTAATCAATTTGGAAAGTAATTCGTTGTCTTCATAATTCGAGGTGAAAACAAGCCTATTATGTTTTGTCACGGGTGAATGAAACGCAATAAACTCAGTGAACGAACAGGTGCCAGTTTCATAAATCTACAATTCATAGTTTATTATGATGTTCAATTCGATGTACATTGAGTAACCGATTATACATAAAAGAGGTAACAAAAAAGGTTAGCTTACTATACGACTACTATTGTACATCGAATTGTCATAATACATTAATTGTAGATTTATAAAACTGGCACCAGGTGGGATTTGCAGATACAACTCTTTATGTATTTTTTTATTTACAGTGCAGTAGACAATTTCAATCGTGAGCTGTTTTAACTTTTGGCTTTCAGTGTATATATTTTTTTTATTGAATACCTTCTGAATCAAATATTTGTTTTTTTTTTCTTTCGTGGGCACTAAAAGGCCGGCCGGCGTATGTACGATCCGAGTAGCATCTTAGTAGTCAGTTTAGTAGACTCGACCCAAGCGTATTAAGGGTAGACGATAGCAAGGTGGCGGGAAATTCAAAATTTTCACAGACTTTTACATTTTGTAGCTACGAAGCAGTGGTACTGCCCAAAAAACTTGTCGTAGACCAGAACACATTATCGGCTGAATTATTGTTGTTCTGTTGTTTACAATAATGAAAAGAATACGGTTTTATTCTCGCGAACGAAAAATCGCTGAACAAAAATAGTTCAGTTTAGCTACAAAATGTAAAAGTCTGTGAAAATTTTGAATTTCCCGCCACCTTTCTATCGTCTACCCTTAAGACCTTTAAAACGTGGCTTAAATACTGGTGAAAAAATTGACGGAGTGACAAAAAAAAAACAGTCACGTATTTTTTTCTTCTTTCTCCATTAATAAGGGATGGGGACAATGGCGATAACTGGAACACTTTCGAGCTTCTATTTCCTCAATCACCCCTGGAAGTATCGTTAGTTTTTAGGGTTCTGTACTCGAAGGTTGAAAAACGGGACCCTACTACTCTGCCTATGCTGTTTGTCCGACTGTCTGTCCTTCTTTAAATAATATTTCTATGGCCGATAACCTATTGATTTATCGTTAAAACGGTAATACATACAGGCATCAAGTGACTGTGTAATTATAGCCCTTATTCTTTACTAGAACAACAAAAAAAATAAAAAAAATAAAACGGCCAAGTGCGAGTCATACTCACGCACTTGGGATCCGTAAAGTTTTTTTATCCATTTACGTGCACGCATACAAATAGTGGTACGAACCCTCGGTGCGCGAGTCCGTCTCGCACTTGGCCGGTTTTCTTCCCTCCTGTCGGCCTATAAAATCGACATGTGCTACGATCACTTGATAAGGGTCAAGTTTGTCCTGTATCAAAGCAGGGGCCTTAGCCTGTAACGCAATGGCATATCGATGGCGTCCCAGTAGAAGGATAAAACGGGGATTTCCTCGTTTTTCTCCTTCAATCAGCGAACTAATCCTCTAGAATTAGAATCAGAATATTCTTTGCTGTACTACAAAAACATTAAAAGGACCAACAGCATTAATAAATCGTAATTGAAGCCGTCAACCGGGAGCCCATTTTGACACCATTGCATTACAGGCTAAGGCCCCTAGCTATGTTTGTTTTTATTTATTTCCTTTTTGGGACCCATGTCTTTCCGATCGCTTGGAAACAAAAACATAAGGTTCAGCTTGAGATGCTACCTGTCAGTAGCAGAGGCTGTTGGCAAAGACTGAATATCTGAAACAAGTAACTAAGGTCAGCGACACGCTAGGATAGCCCATGGTAGCTCTTAGGGTGGCATTAATAGTCGTCGACTCAAGATCGAACTCAAGTAGGTGATGTCAGAAAAGTCAAATGCTTGGCTTAGCATTTGAGTTTTCTGAGATCTCAGACGACTATTAATACCACCCTTATTTGGCTCGGCATAAGTGGGTTAATCGAACAAAAAGGTGCCGTGTTGCTAACTGTACCTAAACAAACAACGAGAAAAAAATGCTGGGTCTGCTGCACCTAACTAACACCTAATGAAAAGTAAGTAACCTTTTTCATTTGCTACAGTTATTCCATGTCGAATTTTTTCTTAGTCGGTTTTAAAATAAGACTTGGCTTCTCATCATCACGGATAAGTCTACTAAAAACGGGAACGGAACAAAAGATAGACAGACAGAATCATCGATCCAAAACACGAATAAAAGACCTCCAAGTTTCCGCAAATTCACCCCCTAAAGACTTACGAAATTCCGCATGACCTACTTGCTTAATCATTTATTTGAATGCCTAACCTAACTCAGCTCTTTGGAACCTTGCAATTTATTATTCCGCGTTCTTTCAACCTTCGCTGTTTTTTATTTCAGTTTATTTGCTCTCCGAAAGCAGGCGACTGGGGACCGTCCGTGGATGAATTTCTCCAAAACCCAGGGCCTAACTCTAACGCTTAAAAATAAAGCGCTTAAACATCCATCTATCCGCGTCTTTCCTTCGTACAAGGTCAAAACGCAAGGGTGTAAAACTAATCATGTATACTTAAGAATGCACATTTCTCAATGCTGTCTCCAAACTATACACCGGCGCAGCGCAACGTGTGTTTTTTTACTGATCCAAGCCTCCCCAGCCTATGAATAGAATCCACTGCTGACTCTTCCTTTTGATGTTTGATCTACACGGTTGGGAAACAAGACGCTGCACTTCGTAGTAGTTCGTAGCAAAACAGTTTCTTTGCAGCGCGTTTGTGCAAACATTTGCCATCGCGTAAAGCCAATGAATAGAATAGAATAATCATTTATTTAAACACCACAACACACACATGAATACAATAATTGAAACAGGTACATACACATTCACATTAATTTATAAGAGAAAAAACAGAAACAGTAGATTAGGGTACCTACCTATGGTTCGGGTGACGGTGTGTACTGTAATGCCCTGAAATGTCAATGACTCAACAAAAAAAAAAAATGAAAATCCAATCTTGTCCATTGTCTCTTAGCTGCCCTCACAATATCGAGCTTTTGTCACTTCATGCTAGACGCTCAGCTGTCGATTGTCCCATTCTTATTCTTATATCGAGCGCTTCAGCAAATCATGGAGGACGCAACAAACGTCTTTTTGCTCGTGGTCTATTCGATGGCGGCGATTTTCAAGATGGCCGTTTCGCGGTGGCTTGTTGCAAAAAATGCTAAATTCCATCGGAAACGCTAGAGCTGTTCGGCGATTAGTGTAATGAGTTTAATGGTTCATAATTTAAAGGCCCCGTGTTGAATTTATTGATTGGTTTCTGTACGCCTGTCTCGTGATAATTAATTTTAGTGTCATTGAATAATGTTTCTAATCACGTTATGCTTGCGGCGCTCCTCGTTTTAAATCTCGGCTGATAGTGTCGTCACAATCGAACGTTTTTAAAACCGCAAGTACAAAAACACGCCTGTGCCAAATTAGTATGAAAACCCGCGATCAAACGAGAGTTTTTCCGGCGACAAGCACTTTCATTAAATATTTTCAAGGCTTTGTTTGAAAATAAACGTTAGTCTGAGGGAACCATACGCCAAAACCTACTTACTCGTTTCTTCAATGGACGTCTTGTGGTATCACTAAAAAAGACACCAGACAGAGACATGAAAGACCTAAAACTTGAGAACATAATAGGTGTGCCAGTGGTTGCAACAAAACATGAACTCCTTGTATTGTTTAGTTAGTAGCTTCAAAGGGCGAAATAGCCGAACTGATTTCCAACCCATAGAAGAAGGAACTAAAAGCAGAAAAAAGCATCTATCAATAAGGGTTTCTTGTTAACGTTATTTTAAGTGGATTGATGTTCGTCGCCTTTTAAAAGCTCGTTCGTCGTTCAATTTTAATGGAGGAATTCGATGTTCTTGCTTGTAACGAGGCTTGGGCCGGTGTTACATTCCCAAGAGTCTTCTTGTAACAACTTGTAACATTATGTAAGTTTAATGCTGTTGTGTGGATGTAATGAGCGCCGGTTAGCTGTTTTTAAACTGGCGGCGGTTCTGTGTCAATGTTTTGGGGGTAAAAAGGAATAAACGTAATTGTTTCAAAAACTTGCCTTTAACTCTCTTAGGGTAAGAAAATTCTACAGCATTTCGCCGCATCACGAGGTGGGTGAAGTGACCATTCATCGGACGCGGCTGTAGAATGCAAAATACGCAACTGGAGAAAAAAGTCGAAAGTGTAAACAAGACCTTTCGCTAAATAGGGCCGATTTCTTTTAATAATAGTGTGTTATAAATGCCCCACAATTTTTAGTCCCTTAGCATTTGGCTTGCTTACAATCTTCTCAGCTTACTCGACCTTTAAGCCGTTCGTCCACCGCACCGATAGGTACCGTCCGTCACCGTCACCGTCACCGATAGCGTGCCGAGTTGCCGACGTGTCGGCGGGCGGTGGGACGCGGCGGCGCACTATGGAATATATCGGTGCGTTTCGGATCAAAAATCTGTAACTCCGTCGATTTGAAAGATAGAGCTATTTAATTTGGCACTAATATGAAGTGATATATAAGGATTCATATAAATAATGTTCGAAAATTTTAAATTACCCTTTAATTTTTTTATTCCGTTCCCAGACTAGTATTCGATTTTATATCATATCTTCGTAACGCGCAAAAATGCGCAGCAAATTTTTTTATATGACTTTGATGAGTAACTAAACTATGAAAAAACAAGCATCGGTAAACGTCGGTAAATGTTGAAAGCTTCGACAAAGTTGAGGAAAACTTTGTTTTCCCGCATTTTGTCTATAAATTATTTTCTATTTATAACTTTACTGCATGAAAACATTTACTTTCAACAAATACAAAATTATTTACGCTACACATTAAACTACGACTTTCGAATTATTAAATTATATTCTTAGAGTACCCTATTTCAATCAGTTGTAATAATCAATTTTGTAAAAATCAATTTTGATTGTTCTACCGTATTCCACAGTGCGGCGGCGAGCGCGACCACCATTGTACGAGGTGACGGGCGTTCAGTGGATAAATAAGCGGCCGTAATAAAAAGTTCCACTAGTTTTTGTCTAGTAGGTCTCGAGGTGCTCTTCTTTTTAGTCTTGTAAACGTTTTTGGGCTAGTGAAAACTAGTGGGACCCTAAATTGAGGATGAGACACTGGTCTCTTACCTAACAAGTCTAATATTTAACACTAAACAGAAAGAACAAAACACAACTACGTATAAATGTCCTAGATGACAGATCGCAGTAAAAACAGGATGTTAAAAAAAAGAAAAGTAAAATGCTGTACTTCAGCGCCGTCATTATGTATTATTCGTGACTGTGATGGAATCGGTGCGGTGGATAATCGCCCTTATTTTTACTCGACATTTGCTCCTCATAGGAAAGACAAGCTCAATACATGCAAATGTTAACTGCGTAGCACAAAGGCACGACGGTGTTTTATACAACTCAAATAAATGAAGCATCAATAGTTATTTAAACCCCTGAAGGAGCCAGTGAGTGCTGTTGAAACAGGGGCCTTAGCCTGTAACGCAATGGCGGGACGCCATCCCAGCAGAAGGACAAAACCGGGGTTTCCTCGTTTTTCTCCTACAACCAAAGAACTAATCCTCTAGAATTAGAATCAGAATATTCTTTGCTGTACTACAAAAACATTAAAAGGACCGACAGCACTAATAAGTCGTAATGGAAGCCGTCAACAGGAAGCCCATTTTGGCACCATTGCGTTACAGGCTAAGGCCCCTGTTCTGAGTAAAACCATTTATCTATATTTCCCGAATCTTCTCGCCCGCTTTTCCGTTTCGCTCGCTTTCAGCGGTCTTTTACGTTTTGTTTTCTCGTAGCGAATGCATCCACTGAAGGAGCCTTTTTTCACGTATCGTTTAGTTTGTGAATTTGAAAGCATTCGCATCAGCCGATGTCTCAAAACGAATTTGAAAATGTAGTGTTTGGAGAACTTCACTTAACGGTTTGCAAGTGTAAATAATACTACTAGTGGTTCGCCCCAAACTATGAACTCGCGACCCCATATCTCAGCCCCTCGACCGATTTGGCTCATGTTCAAACTTATAAAATATATTTGCCTCATTTACCTGCCTACCAAATTTCATGACGATCTGACAAAATTTACTCAAGTTATCGTCGAACGAACATTCATACATACATACAAACATACAAACATAAATACAAACATACAAACGCTGGATTGTTCCAGTAGACTCGGAGAACTTCTTTCGCTTCGCTCACTCGCTCGTTCAATTATGTAGTGTATTTTGTTAAATACCTCGTGATTTTCAGCTTCCGATGATAGATACTCGAATACAGAACATTAGAGACCACTTTATTGTCCACCAACATTTTCCTATGTGTTAACTTAGAATACCTTCCGTAGCGTCGTGTGCATAGAAATAGAAATAAACCAGGGGCCTGAGTCTGTAACGCAATAGTGCAAAAATGGGCTCCCAGTTTGTTTCAATTACGAATTATTAATGCTGTCAGTCCTTTTAATGTGTTTGTGATACAGCAAAGAATATTCTGATTCTAATTCTAGAGGATTAGTTCTCTGGTTGTAGGAGAAAAACGAGGAAACCCCGGTTTTGTCCTTCTACTGGGACGCCGTCATCACGCCATTGCGTTACAGACTTAACCCTTCTTCAGGGTGCACTCTAAGTCGATAGCGGAACTTTAAGTGGGCTATCTGCTGATCAATACAAACAACTTGTACTAGGTGGCGAAAAAAATGGAGTGAAAAAAATATCTGCCGTTTCATACATTTGGTGCAGTACTGAGTCGACCTTTTGTATGGAACAGCTGATATTTTTTTTGCTCTATTTTTTTCGCCACCTAGTACAAGTTCTTTGTGTTGATCAGTAGAAAGCCTTCTTAAAGTTCCGTTATCGACTTAGAGTGCACCCTGTAGTAGTTGTGTCACTACGAACCTTGTCAAAATTAAAATTTGTGTTTAGAATAACAGTCACACAGTCCTTTTGTTGCATTAACTCTGCGCTTTTAACCAGTGAGTTAATCCTTTGGTTGTATCAACTCTGTGCTTTTAACCAGTGAGTTAATCCTTTGGTTGTATCAACTCTGTGCTTTTTACCAGTGAGTTAATTCGATTAATTTGTCGCGCCCGTCATCGGTCAGCCGGCCGCATTCCGTTTTTGCATCGCAATTGCACCCAATGAACGCTTCGGAACGCGCGTGATTGTGCTGCGGTCGATTAAGGTGCTATCGAATAAGGGATTTTCTGACAGCTAAAAAAAAAAAAAAAGTTCTAAAAGCTGTGACAGATGGCGTTGATACGACATGTTTTCTATCACAAAGTAAATTAGTGCTTAATACAGCGAAAATATTTCTTCACTTCATTGCTCTGTGACCTCATCTTTCATCGTTGTAGCTGTCATTCCATTTTACAGTACATGAAAAAGTGCACGACTTTGTTAATGTTCTTGTATGAGTGAATTGTAAATACGAAAACACTTAATTTTGCTCCACAACTAATACCTAAATGGGTTTGGACGTATACGAAGGCCAACGAGCGCGAACTGGCATACAAAAAATAACATGTCTCGTCAGCGACATCTAGTTACAAGTTTGGAACTACAACTTATGAGCTGTCAGAAAATCCCTAATTAGTTGGGATGGTTTTGTTTGTTTTCGGAGGACGGGTCTTTTTTTTTAAGTGTCTGAAAGTGCCAGACTTCGGGTATATCTCGATACCTTCCATAAACAATGATAGAGCGCTACAAATCACCCAACGTTTGGTGTTGAGGAATCGCAATCTTAAGTACTAATCCGTGATCGGAAAACAAGTATACATTAAATTGTAAGCAGATTCAAGGTTTCGGTCCCGGTCAGACTGAATATTGTACAATTTTCTATAAGCTACATATCTGTCACTTTCTATGAATTTCAATTCATTACCATTTGAACCACAAATGTTGTGTTGTCCTTCTGTCAAAAAAGGTTGGTACACACGACAGCACGTCGACCCTTACAAGCTATCACTCTACTCCGTTACGTTACGGGCGACTTTACAACAAAACTGTACACTCTAACCTGCTGTCGTGTGTACAAGCCGACCTAAGTAGGAGAATGAATACGACAGAGAATGTAACTACATTCTCTTTCGTTTACTTAATTAGTGACGTCACAGTCAAAGGGTTCCGTGCCGTTAAACCCGGAATCTCTATGCCAAAATAATTCTCAAGAAAAATATTTCGGCCCCGCTTTGACTCCTTAGCTTCGGAATGTCCCCCATGCTTTATTCGCTCCTTAGTTTTGGAATGTCCTCCATGCTTTATTCGCGGTCTCGGCTCGCCACTCACAGTTTAGCATTGTTGGCTTTTTTGGCGCATTCGGTTTGCTTTTTGTTTTTCACGGTCGAGGAGGTTGGAACTTTGCTCAGTATAAAAAGGCAAATTAACAAAAAATAATACAAAAACCGAAACTGGTGAAAAGGTACACTGTTATTAAGCTACTGCACTGATTCTGAGTGTTCTGCTGCTTTCCGTTCAGGAGTTCCGTTCTCCATCTCCGAAGTTCTTCATCAGATCTTCACCATTTTTTTATGGAACCACAATATAATAGGTACAGTTTTAAACAAAAAGAGAATCATCCAAATCGGTCCACTTAGAAAACAGTTCTGAGGTAAGAGACATAAAAAAAATAAAAAACTTACTGGTCGTGTTGTGTACCTCCATCCTTTTTGAAGTCGTTTAAAAAACTAAACTGTTATTCTTTCGTAAAGCCCATAATCCACCGAAGCGGAGATGGGTGGAGTGGAGAGGAGATGTTATGTTTTTAGAGAATTGTTGGAAAAACAATGTTAAGGTATGAGCCACCCCTAGGACTATCACCGGGTGCTATTATCATGTAAAAAGAGTAAAGCCGGCTACACACGGCCCTACAATCAGTGGTGATATCGGGGCAGTGGTGGATGGTGGTGGGGATTGATCGCGAGATGCCGCCGACACTCTCAAAGCAAAAGAGTTGCCTACACACGAGGCGATCTAGGGAGCGATCTAAGGTGCTCCCCACCACTTTCCCGATATTGCCTCTGATTTTAGGGCCGTGTGTAGCCGGCTTTAATTAGGACCTTGTGAACTTGTGAACGTTGTTTTTGATACATTTTTAAAACAATAGTGGAAAGAGACACACCCGCGAGCCAGGCGACTTGTATCTGCCTGTCGACTGTACTGTACGTCAAAGGCGTTGGAAGTTTTTTATCAAATAAATAATTCACAAAGCCTCTTCCATCGGGATTAGAGTCTAGATTTCTCGGTTCCAGCCTCAGTGGCATTGTATTCATTCCAGTTTTGTTTCGCTTCGGTTCACGGTTCGTTCCGATCTAGATTAAATATTCATTCGACCGAGCGTTTTGATTTTTTCGCAGCTTTTGATTCGCAAAATATACCTTTTGGGTTTTGCGGGGATTAATAATTTTTCGGCTACCGACGACAATATGTTTTGAACATAATCGTTCACAAATTTCGATAATTTCGGTGCGATCTGTGTCATCTGTGTGAACGACGGAGCGAGGTATTCAGAAGCACGAGACGCAAATAATTTTGCATCCTTGCGAAACACACAACTTTTCATCTCACAGAGCGAGGAAATTATTGTTAGATGCAGCAAAAAACAATAGACTACTAGGTTCATGAAGGTTAGTAAAATGAGGTTACTTCTTTGCAAGTGACAGATGAGTCAAGTGAGTTCCTTTATTTCTTTCAAGTTTCGACGCGCGCAAAAATTACTTTTGCCTTATCGTATGATACTAGTAACAGCATACTTTCCGAGCCTGCCGGATGAAAACAAACATTGTATGAACTGTCCGCAATGGACGAATTTGGACTATGATGATGATGATGATTTCATCTAACTAAAGATCTATGGCCAGTTTACCGATCTAGTATTTATTATGAGTTATTTATTATCTATGAGTTATTTACAATACAATAGATGCAAAGACTAGTTATGTTAAGTTAAACTGTCGAAATAGAGTACCATAAAATCGGACATCATCACAGCATCAACGTCTAGGTAGATTTACATAAATTAAGCGGAGCCTGAAACATATTAGCAAGCAATTAATACCACAGTGAGAAGCTAAGTACCTTGCATTTTCAAGTAGCGACCACACAGATTGCAATCTGCGTTTGAATTAGTTGCGCTTGGGTCAAATGGATAAGGGTATTTAGTTTGCTTTGATTTTGGCACTATATTCTAAACATAGTAAGATATAGCATCATTTCCTATTAACTTACATGCACTCTCTCAGGGAGATAATTCCAATGTTATAATGATGATAAAATTATAGTGATTTTAAGCATTTCTTGAATATACCAGCGGATCCATTAACTTATAAGTAAAACATCAATCGTTTAAAAGTAAGCCTCAATTTCGCCGATGACTTAAAAACAGCGCAGCAAGAAAGGTTTTACGCAATTTCGGAGCACTCAATTCATAATAATACAGCCTCACGGACGGTAAATCTCTTAAAAATTGCGAGTTTTAAACATTGTAAGTTGCCGCGGCCAACAAAATAAAAGGAAACAGAAAGACAGAAACACATTTAGAACAAGGCCGACCCTCAAAATTCATTACGGCTGAAAATTAATATTGTTTGAGCAAGCCTTAGGTTATTAGGTAAATATGCGTGTATTGTAGGTATGCCCAATTGCCCACCCTCTTCCGAAAAAACAAACTAGGTGACTTTGATTCGTTAGTTCAGCATTCTTTCTCAAACTTACCGAAAAAGAAACATTGGGACAAAAAATGGATCTGCCTGGCAATACTCTACATTTTTTGCAGTACTGTGCTGATCTGTGCTGATTTTTTACCCTAATCTGGCCGCATAGTAAAAGTTGTCTGAGGGTATAGATAGAGTGTTTGAGAGGGAAATAGATCTTCACTCAGCGTGACGAACGAACTCAAAGCCACCCTGTATTTGTAGTAAGATCTAACCCTGAGTCGTATCTCTGCGGTTTTTGACCGGTGGTCGAGCCCTTTTTTGTGGTCCTCATAAACGCTGGTAGGTCAACCACATGAGCTCTTTGTAGGGCACGCAACCTTCATACCCCATTTCGGGCCACAAAGTAAAGTGGAATGTTGCACGGGTTATTTCACCATAAAAGGTCCATTGATTTAGCTGAGTTATTCAGGTAGTCTTGACAAAATATAGAGATCTAACTAGTTAACTCTCAAACACAAATCTTACTACCTAGAAGTTAAGGAATCCTGAAAAATCTGGAACATATTAGATTCGAACCGGTTTAAACCACTTCAAAGCAGATTCTTCCGTATGAAATACGCAATCCTTTATGGGTAAGACTTACCAGTTACAAAAACTTATTGCTACGCGAAAGAAGACCAGGAAAACACTGTTTTTTTTTAAACGTCTCACTGCTGACTACGCCTCGTGAAAGGCTCCCATTTAAGGGGAACAATATGGTATTAAGCGAAAATTATTTGTTCACAAAATACCTTTTAGAGTGGCGACACACCAGGCGGGAGTACGACTGACTCATATAATTTGTCAAAAAGTTCTGATAAAGTTAGTGAGTTAGTTAGTTTTTAATGAGAATTTGGATATTTTTGCTTCCTAATTTAGCACTAGACTGTCGAAAAACTATACTTTCTATGTGACATGACTACAGGTTGACTTGAATTCGTAAGACAAAATGAAGAAAGGCTTTTCTCATCAATATGATCAAAAAATATATAATTAATATTTCATTCAGTACATGAAACGGCAGATTTATGACCACCATGTGCGATATAGCTTTACGCTTATGGTTTAGACGTATCTGTTAAAGCATAATCAAATTAAACGCATTATTACCGGGCAGGAGCACGCTTTACGATGGATATTACTATAATCCGTGCGGGATCAGAATGGGATAATACCTTTTGGAATTGAGAAGCTCGCGGTCCTGTAGCGTCAGCATTTCGGCAAACTCTAGTTATCTATGGCAAACTCGCGTCGAAACTTGCTTGTGTTTTCTGTGCGCGTGGGTGTCTGCTCGAGGTTTATCACGTTTACACAATAACATTGAATCCTTTTAGATCACAACCATTAAACATTTTTGTGTATTTCCAATTTCATAATCCTATGATAGAACGTAGAACTAACAATTTTTTTACTGACGCTACTCGAGAACTGTCATTTTCGATTCAGTTCCAAAAGGTATTATCCCATTCTGATTCCGCACGGATTATACGAACCCTATTCTTTTTGGTGTATTGATACCCTTATTATTACGGCTTGCACTCACTCGGTCGGTGAACAAAAGGGCATTTTACCTCGAAACGGACAAAGCGTGATAATTCACTGTAACGAAAGAATCACTTTTTACGCTCTCCCCAAATAGGTTTTGGTTCTTTTTTTAAACGCTCCAGGCACTACTCTGGACATGACTGTGTTATGATCGCATCGACTGATTGCCCCGTGAGCTAAAAGGTTTGAGCCTGTGAAATAGTAGGTATTCGGTTGTACCAGATATAAAAAAATAACTTTATTTTTCATGAAATGGTTTTCACGGCTGAGCCTACAAGTGATCAATTATAATAGTTTTGATGTGATCCCCACACGACAAATTGCAAGCTTGTCGTTTTCCCGTTTCAAATAGCTATTCTTCGCACAACTTTATGACAGTTCTGGGTATCATTGTTAGGGTGTAGCATAAGTCCGCCTTAAGAGGGCGTCAGAGCACCATTTTCCCATACAAACGTAGTTCCGGTTTAATTTCTAAATTACAGGCTAGATTTTGCTGAAACTTGGTTTATATCAGTAGATGACCAATACGGAGGTTTGCAAATTGTTTTTATAATAAAAAAAAATAGCCTCAAAGAAATTAGAACGATGCGTTTTTCGCGCCGCAAAAGGGGTTACTTTCAGCTGTTATTTACTTACATTATTACACTGTCTATTGGAGTTTAACTACCTTGGAAACATCAATAATGAAATGGTACTTGTGGGAAAAAATTTTAAAATAGCTAATAAAATGTTGAAATGGCAGCGGAACTACGAAAAAATTTGGGAAAATAGATATATTACATTAGAACTACAACTACATACTCGCGAAAGGACACGAACACACGTAGACTCATACAGCCGCATTGCCTCTCACTTTTCCCGCGCCCCGTCTCGCTCTGGGTGAAACAGCTATAGAAAACAGTGTTTCACGCGCTTGGCCATCGCCGAGTTCCTACGGTCCTGAAGGGGCCTCTTAACACCATATCGAGCTATACCTAGCTCGATACAATACTCTCTCCAACCTTGATCTTCATATAGACTTATGGGTTCTTCGATAAGGCTAGTCATACTTAGCCAGCTGAATAGATAAGCAGGTAATCGTATGAGGTACTGTCCACTTCTGGATAAAAAGATGTAGAATGTATCGAATTTCTTCAGGTTTTCAGAGTAGTAGCCATCATTTGTTCCAATGCCAAATGGGGAATAGAATCCAGCGTGAATGACTGAGGGAAATAAAACCGATTGATTTACGAGCCATTTGAGCACAGCCTGCTCTCTGTTTAGGTTTATAATAATAACGCCTTCAGAATTCTGCCCTTTGTGCCATATAATTAGTTTACGGCGTGCCCGATTGAAGATCAGAAGCGTTCGTCAGAATTTGTTGGACATGTTTATCGCGGTTGCAGCGATAAACTCCTTTGTCTTCTTCTCGTTTTTTGACAGCCGTTATGTTTCCCCGGCTGACACATTTTACACTCGACCGACTGTCTTTGAACACTGTTCTCTAGCTAACCCTATTCAGGGCGTCCCACGGCTATGCCACATGGAGGGAAAGTACCTTAAATATTGTAGATGGAACATTTTACTGAAAGAAGACATTATTTTAATTTAAAAAACAATTTAAACTGCATTCATAGATATTGAAATAATTACATGGTTGAACGGGGAATCGAACCCGTTACACGAGAAAAATTATTACCCTGTAGTTTTATCATACCGATCCAAAGGCTTCATGATAAGGATTATTTTTTGCTGAATAACATAGTGTCAGAAATAAAAGGAAGACCATGAATTTTAACATTTACCTGGTAGTATGCAACAAATCGAGCCGTATCCTGAGCCGAAAGACGCGTACAATTTTGTTCATCGCAATGCGGCTGGCTAATTATAAAGAAATAATTCAAAAATGTGTTTCATTTTCATACTTTTAATCTTTTGTTACTGTGATTTTCATTGATAAATTGATTAATGTTGTATTAAAAATGTTAAAATTCATGGTCTTCCTTTTATTTCTGATATTATGTTCTTTAGCAAAAAATAATCCTTATAATGAAGCCTTTCGATCGGTATGACAAAACTACACGGTAATATTTTTCCCATTTAACGGGTTCGATTCCCGGTTCAACCATGTAATTATTTCAATATCTATGAATGCAGTTTAAATTGTTTTTTAAATTAAAATAATGTCTTCTTTCAGTAAAATGTTCCATCTACAATATTCAAGGTACTTTCCCTCCATGTGGCATAGCCGTGGGACGCCCTGTATATGTATCTACAGATAATAGAGAACTGTTTATTGCACAACAGAAATAATATTACAAATAACTTCTTACAACAAAAAAAGTACGAATGGCGGCCTTATCGCTAAAAGCGAGCTCTTCCAGACAACCTTGGGATGGACAGGACTGGATTTGGAAATAAAGTAGCAAGTAGATGCACAATAAGACAGAGATATCCATCTGGATCTATGTGTAAAATTTTGGGTGGCCCATGAATGATGCGCAGCCAACTAGTTTAGTTTCTTTTATTGGTAAAATAAAATTGAGTGTCTTATTATAGGAAGTAAGTATAAAATAAATTAAATTAATATTACTCAAGGTAATATAATTATTATAATAAGCAAGTATTGTCATTTCATTAAATGATCCTAAAAATATTTTGGTCAATTAAAAAATTGCAAAGTGTAAATAAAATCAGTAAATTAAATAATAATATTATGTCACGGTCAAAGTAACTAATTTTGGTTTTAGGAATTCGTCAACCGTATAGTATGCTTGCTAACCGGAAGCTTTTTGAGTTATACTGTTGGGCATAGGTCTATTCTTCGTCACGTCAACCGTCTCGGTCCCTTGGTAGCCTTATCCACTGCTTTCCAGCCGCTTACCCATTTTGGTGTTATGGTTGCGAAGATAGATAAGAAATCGACTTTCAAAATACACGCTCGACTAATATATTTAGACAATACTTAATGTCCCAGGCACTGCAGCATTCAAGTGGTCCCTTCACCCGTCTAGTTTCAGTGAGGGTGTCACTGGACGCTGTGTAAATCATTTCATTAGGTTTCTGAATTGAGAATTCGACTAAGTAAATACTTAAGTATCGTTGTTGGCGACGCAACCTACACCTACTATCTATATGGTGGAAAAAAGGAAAAATTCATTTGTGTTGTAGCAGACAGTTCTTTTTATTCTGACATTACACGCTACACACGAGAATTTCTCTCTTTTCTTTAATTTCAATTCCACCAGGAGCAATCGTTCAGTCACATTCTTTTGTGAGAAATCGTAAGAGATAGAACGAAGTGCTTGCTTAGCGAATTTCTCAATTCAGAAATCGGCAGTTAGTCTAATTCTGGCGTATACAATGCCAACGCTCTAATTCGAGCAAGTGCCCGGTCAATACGAAATTATTAGCCTCTATTTTATGTAGAGTTCAGTGATACGATATCACACAGTGAAACTCTATCTTGACATATAGGTTTCACGTTTCATCGATTACGTGTCACCACTGGTGATATTTATGATAGTCCATTACCCAAACCACACTGAAATATAGACTGCGGTGGAGCACTAATACGTCTATGTATGTCAACAACCTCGAAAGTTATTCTGTAACAGTATGGTGTACAATATACTAACCGAAATGTATGTGAATTTTTTTGTCTTTCCTTTTTTGTAACGGAACGAGTGATCAAAATATTTTTCTGTGATAGAGGACCAACTGTTGAATGAGACCTTTTTGTACGCATAAGCAGATTATAAAAAAATATCCAAATTTCTCCGTAAAATATCCTGTAATCAGACGCTTGGACCGTATAGCTCGTAAATTATTTACAACTTATCTTTTTATTTTTTTGTTTCAGGTAATATTCATGCAAAAGTTTGGATGCAACAACTCGTATTTAGGAGAAGTATTTTTAAACTTTTTGGAAGTATTTTTAAACTTTAACTTTCGTGCGAACTGCACATATTTTGCTATTAAATCAGCGCGTCGTCGCGAGGGCCGTCTCGTTCTCCATGATTAAGGTCTCCGAATGAGAACCGAAAGTAGTCGGCTACACCGACAAAATAAAAATTAGTAAAACCTTGATTTAATTGATTTTTTTAAGATACACAAAGCACATTATATATTTTAAAAACGGTTTTACACATACAATACATACGTCGATAGAAAATGTCAAAACTAAAATACTGCGATGCTACGATACAAAAAAACAACCACAATAAATAAAAAATCTGTACCTTTATCTTATCAGCTTACCTACCAAACAACATTCACGGCATTTTTTTTTAAACTTAATATTTCATACTTTAAACTTAAACTTTTAGTATAAAAAAACATTCACGGCGTTGGACCCAGTAGTACGGTTGGCCACAGTCACAGATACCCCATGGCAGCTCTTACCGCGCCCGGCGTAAGGGCGCCAATCGAACAAAAAGGGGTATCCTAGCGTGTGGCCGACTGTACCTACCCTGGGCAGGCGTGTTGTTGTTATGTTAGTTGGGTGAACGTGGGTGGTTAGGGCTAGTTACCTGTTGTATGTTACCAATTAATTATGGAGCTTTGCTGCCCATCTACTTAGCTTCCATTCTATTTCGGACCCTAAGTAAAGTCGGGTCTCGCATCGACCGAATGCCAAAATTGCTCATATCGGATGTCGGAATTACCCAGCTCCGGACTTAATGAGCGGTCATCGCGAAGGCATTGTCTGTGGCCCAAATGTAAAGCGGAAAGCTTTTTAAAGCTAGGCGTCCATTTATTAGCGGCGGCCTGCGGCCTGTTACCCTTGACGCCATTGCGTTCATATTTTCAAAGTTTAAAAAATAATTTCTCTTTTACATCACATAGTCATCCTTAGATTTTATATGCTTCATAATGTTTATTCAAAGGTAATACTATTTTGTAAAATACCAATGTACAAAATAGTAAATAAGAAAAATGAGTCTTAATTCGTGAAATATAGAATTTTGTAAATTCCGTCATATTGAAAAAAATGCGTCAAGGGTAGAGGGACTGGTCGGGCCGGGGCGGGCCGCAACTTAAAATCTGCCTGCCTATATTTATATGAAACAGCATCCACTAGCGGCGGACTATTGCGCTGCGGCCCGCCCCGCCCCGATCCGCCTCTAGTGGACGGCAGCCTTTATACACCGCATACTTTTTATCATCATCACCATCAGCCCGTTAATACACACAGTCACTGCTGACTAAATACATTATGTTCACGTCATTTCTCGCGATTCTGCGCCAGAAACAATCATTGCATTCGGGGTACTCGGGCTACGTTGCGCGTCGTCGGACCATCTGGTTCACAAATGTTTGAGGTTTGGCGTTAGTTAAATAACATCATGTTATATACCTAGGCTTGTTACGTACAAAAATATGTAGGGACATTACGAAGTGTTGTAACCAAGTTTATTTATATTGTCGAAAACTTCGATTCGACCTCAGGCGTATCCTCATACGTTATGAAACAATGGGAGGGCAAGCTGAGAATTTCAGTTTCGGTTTCGGGAAAGTTTACGAAAAAAATATCGTTTTTTTCCCTTTTTTGCAGTTACGGTAAGTCACTGCATGATAGATAGTGCTAAAAAAATTAAATAGTTTTCCATCGACGAGTACTGGCTCGATAGCTCAGTGATCACGCTACAACAAAGATCGTGCTTTTTAGTCTCGTCTCTAGCGCAATTTTTAGTCTTTTCATACTCGTTGTAAGTTATTGGCATACTTCTCGCCTGAGCCGTTGACTTGTACCACACCCCCCTATCTCGAGTTCTCAACGCTTAAGGGCGTGTAGTCACGCAACACCGCCGGTCCACGTGTCTTTGAACTTGACGCGATGACGTCATTGCTCTATCCACCAATTTGGTGATAATTGCACCTTTGAGCTTTGGGCGTGTGTGAATAAATACTGAAGCATGTAGAAGTATGAGAAGTACCAGTCTTTTACTATTTCTGAAATGTATCTATCACGCAATTAAATGTTTTGTATCTTGTTTCGTTGTTTCTAGAGCTACGGGACCCGTCGTTTAATTTTACTATTTCTGATATGTGTATCTATCACTTTTGGTATCTTGTTTATTGATATGTGGCTTTACGGACAGCAACTATTTGCCATAATTATTATCAGGTATTGCAAAATATTCACAAAGTTATTCTAATTACCTAGAAATACAAACTGTGACATTTCTGGCCTTACGCAACACTATCGCCCCTAACGGTAAATCCAAGTGGGGTGTCCCTCAATATGAAAAGTTGTATATTTTCCCAGTAATTAATCGATGTTGAAATAAACTACAGTTGCATCAATCACTACGAACTGCTCATCCATCTGTCCGTGCCAACAGTCTACATTTAAACACATTTTGTTCTATTTAAACCCTTACATCGCAAACAATAAGAGCTAAGTACATTATAATTGACACTCTACGTTTGCAAGCGAAGCTCGGTTGCCAAGGGCAACGGTGAGACAGAAATATCTTAAACAAAAGAAAATCGGATAATACTTTTAGCACCAAGATTTTTGGCAGATAACTACTCCACTTTTGGCAGTAATCCAATTGTTATTGGTTTTGCGCCATTGATTTGATTATAGCTTATTATCTGACACGTCACCACGGCGTATTGGTGAAGTAACCCTGATTATTTAAACTATAAACAGAATAAGCTTATCTATGTAGTAAATACGTACTTAAACTAGTATTAATAAATTGGTCTTTAGTTATTGTAGTTTCTAAACTAAATTAGCAACGCCCTAGCAGAGTTCTTGTTTGATTCCTTAATGTAACACCTAACACCTAATGTATGTATGTATACAACAAGAAAGCAAATTAAACATTATCCTTTCTTATTTATTTACTTACTAACAAATACCAACAATAATATTAAAAGTAATAATACTTGAGGCGCGTAGGTAGTTGTATCAACTACAACTACATACAATAAATACGAGTACATGACCCAGTTTTCCATACTATTTTTGTTTCCAGAGTAAAAATTATTTTTCAATGAAAATTTATCTGAAATGCAGATAACAGTGAATAATGTCTGCGGCGTGCTTCCAACACGAACGTCGGAAAAACTACGTCATTTACTGTATGTATGTATGTGTTATGTTCCTATGTATTTACAATCCACATCGATAGTAATTTCCGTTAATAAATTCAGTGTGATCTTGAAACACCAGGTGTTTTCTTCCGAAGCAAAAAACACTTGGTTTACGTCAAAGTATTGGCTTACTTATTGAATAAGCTACGTTATTGGTTTCATAAGAATCGAAAATTAAGAAATAAAGGTTTCATTTCAAAAGATTTCGAAACGTAATCTAGTGAACTTATGCACCAAATGAATGAAACAGCTTATTTATGTTGGCTCTGGTTTGTTGGTCCCAACAGCAAAAGTTGTTTGTATTGATAAGCAGAAATACCTTAAAATTTTGGCCCGCGCGTCTAAATGTCAGACGGTATAAATACGGCACCTAGTGTTATTTATTATTATTTAATTCTGCACTTTATTGAAAACAGATCCTTGGAGTTTACCATGCTCCTTCTCCGAGCAAGCGATCCGTATCGAGCGAAGCCAGACAATTTTTTTGCTATATTTCGATATATATATTTTTTTCAATGCATGTTGAATTAAATTATTTCAGTTTAACCTTGACTTGAGGTAATGGTCAAGGAAAGGGCGGCGCCAATAAAAAAAAAATGTCTTCTTTTTGGATGCGTTTTTTGCTAAAAGCGAGCCGTTAAATGGGAATAGAACTATTTTCAGGACCTAAGGTCTAGATTTCAGATCCTAGAACCGCCATCTCCAAAACGGCCGTTTAGTTATTTTTTTATTGGCGGCACTAGTAGACCGGGGGTACCAGGCTCTTAAGTGTCACTTTGCAAGAGACCCGCTTGTTTCCCTGCACTCCAGGTAGGTGTTGAAAACGGCTCGAGCAGATCAAACGCGACCGAAACAGTAATGGTCGTCGTAAATTCGGCGCCGCTACTGGCCGAAAATTAATTGAGTCGTTAAACTCGTTAGCGGTGTGAAAAGTAAAAATAATTGCAATCGCGTCTTACTTGGGTTGACAATATTGTCAAAACTCGGTTTGTAGTCTTCTTTTTTTTTTAACTGACTTCAAAAAAGGAGGAGGTACACAATTCGACACGTATTTTTTTTATGTTTCTTTCCTCAGAACTCTATTTTTGTTCAAAGGGTATACAAAGGAGGAAGAAGCAAAGAAGAAGGAAACTCATTTCAACCCAACCTCAACCTCAACCTCTATGTAGATACCTACCTACCTATGTGTATTGTTTGTCACGCATGGCTAACAAAATAATTTCCTCGCTTCTGTGAGATGAAAAGTTTTGTGTTTCGCACGAATGCAATATTATTTGCGTCTCGAGCTTTTGAATAGAACTCGCTACGCTCGTGGCTCAATTTTAGAAACCTTCCCTAGCTCTGTATTCAATACAAGCACTCGCCGCAAACAATAATTTTGCATTCTTGCATAACAAATAACTACTTATCTATCTATCTATCGATCTAATACTAGTATGAAATACTAATAAGTCCTGCGAAAGGCAATTCCTACAATTTTAAGGTACAGCATTTATTTTAGCAACAAAAACCCAGCAGTTAATTGCTTCTAGGAAAATGAGGTAAAAACCGACCATTATAGGTTTCAAATTTTACTCGTATTTTTTTTTCCACGTACAACTGCTTTCTCTCATAACTCGGTCAATTAGGTTCTATTATTACCTTAATCCCACCGTAAGTTAAAACTTTTGTAATGTTTGAGTGTGGTTCTAAACAAACTTGCACAGTCTCTGTTAGAAGTGTTTTCTAAAGCATTTACGAATCGCATAAAAGATTAAAGCAGACCAGTTTAATTGTTTTACGGCCAGTATCTTTATGATTCGATAAAGATACCGATCGGAAAGTGTGCCAAGCCACTTTGAAGCCACTTTGTCGGCGTTCTTTTCAATTTGTCCTTCTAAATCGCTTCAGGAAACGTTTTGATGATAGAAAGCTGGTTTTGGATTCATCTACGTAAATTTTTCATCTATACTTATAAAATTCAAAGTTCTGAATGACTGACTGACTGAAATATCAACGTACAGCTTAAACCACTGATCCTAGAGACATGAAATTTTCATGGTGTGTTCTTTATGTAGAGTAGATATCCACTAAGAAACGAATTTTCGAAATTCCACCCCCAAAAGGGTGAAAGGGGATGCCAAAGTTTGAATAGTTTAATATTTATTTTGTAACTGATTTGTAACTTTGTTAAAATAATCTACAGCAAAATCAATTAAATACATATCATTATTTTTTTCGAAAATTCACCCGTAAGTGGTAAAACGGGGTACCAAACTTTGTACAGAAAAAATATTGTTTGTCGATTGCTAGCTTTTTCCCTGACTGACGTCGATAGCGGGGGAAAAATAGAGCTGCAACCTTTTATCTTAGTCACCGCGAACGAAGTCGCGGGCGAAAAGCTAGTTTACTATGTGTCCAAAAAAAATGTATGGCATTATATTTTTTCTATATTATTCAATTATGTGGGTACTTTATGTAACGTAATATTACATAAAAGATACAATTTATTTATTACTAGTGGTTCGCCCCGAACTACGAATTCGCGACCCCATATCTCAGTAACCCCTCGACCGATTTGGTTCATGTTCAAACTTAAAAAAAATCTCTTTGTCTCATTTACCCGCCTACCAAATTTCATGAAGATCCGACTTTAGTTACTCAAGTTATCGTCGAATGAACATTCATACATACAAATATACATACATACAAACGCCGGATTGTTCAAGTAGACTCGGAGAACTTCGCTCGCTTCGCTCCCTCGTTCAATTAAGTTAGGTGAGGAAACGCAATCATCTCCTGTCAATGATACAGATATGATACACTCTGTCCTGATCTGAAACCCACCTCCACAGCTCATTATCCGAAACGCCCCTCATAAAGTCAAGATTAAAAATTCAGTCCGATATTACACGAAGGTGGAAGTTTGAAACGGCTCCTAAAAATCCCCGTCCATTTTCGAAGGGGGGATAATGGAGAAAGTTTTATTGGACGCATAAATAATGCACCCCCTTAGGTGTTGCGTGTGCATTGCTTATGAACCGCTAGCATAATATTGTATTTTGTACCGATGGTACAGTTAGCGTTTGCTGACATAATTTCATTTGTATTTTTTTTTACCTCTAAATTAAAATACCCTAGACATTTTCACACAAACGGCTGAACCGATTTTGATAAAACATATCTAAGAACACTCGCTAGAAAACCTGCTTTCAAATGAAAAAATACCACATTAAAATTGGCAAAGCTTACTCATTCTTAATAATGTCAAGTCTCTATATAGTGCGTCTGTCTGTGTATCCGCTAACTTCTCTTAAACTACGCAACAAATTTTGGAGCGGTTTGGGTTTTTTTAATGGATAGAAGGGTTATAATACTTTTTGCACCCATGTGAAGCCGGGTCAGGTCGCTAGTGTCATATCCTCCTCCTTGCATCGGTATCCTCATCACTGAGGGTCGTGGTCATTCGATTTGAGCTATCCTTGTCGTACGATGCGTCGCCAGTTGTTCCTATCTGCGGCTAGGAGTATGGCATAGTATACTGTGGTGTTGAGTGTTGAGCGGACTTGGTCGGTCCAACGTGTCGCGCATCTCTCTCTTGGTAGCTAACCGTCGATTTTGCCAGTGAAATTAGTGTCGTATAAAAGTCACCAAATCTGCCTCTAGCCTATTTCATCAAAAATTATCTTCTAAAATCTGCCTCTAAAGTCTAATTTTTAATTCGAGTCCACGGAATGACAGTTGCTAGTATGGAACTGACAGATAAAGCCTTTGTAACAACTGTCATTCCGTGGACTCGAATTAAAAATTAGAGTTTAGTCGTCTGTATTCACGTACTGTCCTTCCTTTGTACGTATTTATAAGGTTCGAAGTTATGTGAGGGTATTAAACACCGGTTTAGACCCGCGGTGTTAAAACTTTTGGGTTCCCACTCGGTTGTGATTAAAACAATAAAACGCACACCTTTCAGTTAAGCTACGACGCTAATACGACCTTATAGAGCCTTTGTTTAGGTGTTGGCTCTGCATTTTAGTACGTCTGAACTTCACGCACACCTAGGGTTACCATTTAGGAATTTGAAAATCCTGGCAAAAAGACGGATAGTCCGGATTATTTAGTCACAAAATGGAAACGTTACCCACTTTGTTCTCAATTTATTGTTAAGTTGATTAGTAAAGAAGATTTTATATTTTGTTTTTTGTTTGTTGTTGGTTAAAGACTGATTTGATAATAGATTACTTAATATGTAGTTTTATTACTCATATTCCATCTAATTTAAAAACAACCGGACAAATTAAAGGTCCGGACAAAGTCCGGACAAGAGCCTAAAAGTCCGGACTTCTCCGGATGGATGGTAACCTACGCACACCAAAATCTGTCAATGAGGGCTACCGCGCTTGGATTTGCCACTAGGGACGCTACTGTTGCGTAAGGTCAAAAATTTCACTGTTCGTATGGGCTGCGTAGGTTTATTTCACTGTTCGTATGGTCTGCGTAGGTTTATTTCAGTGTTCGTATGGGCTGCGTAGGTTTATTTCAGTGTTCGTATGGGCTGCGTAGGTTTATTTCACTGTTCGTATGGGCTGCGTAGGTTTATTTCACTGTTCGTATGGGCTGCGTAGGTTTATTTCACTGTTCGTATGGGCAGCGTAGGTTTATTTCACTGTTCGTATGGGCAGCGTAGGTTTATTTCACTGTTCGTATGGGCAGCGTAGGTTTATTTCACTGTTCGTATGGGCAGCGTAGGTTTATTTCACTGTTCGTATGGGCAGCGTAGGTTTATTTCACTGTTCGTATGGGCAGCGTAGGTTTATTTCACTGTTCGTATGGGCAGCGTAGGTTTATTTCACTGTTCGTATGGGCAGCGTAGGTTTATTTCACTGTTCGTATGGGCAGCGTAGGTTTATTTCACTGTTCGTATGGGCAGCGTAGGTTTATTTCACTGTTCGTATGGGCAGCGTAGGTTTATTTCATTGTTCGTATGGGCAGCGTAGGTTTATTTCACTGTTCGTATGGGCAGCGTAGGTTTATTTCACTTTTCGTAATGGCAGCGTAGGTTTATTTCACTGTTCGTATGGGCAGCGTAGGTTTATTTCAAATTAGATTAATGCCAAGA
Source organism: Zelleria hepariella (assembly GCA_949319315.1). Lineage (NCBI taxonomy): Eukaryota > Metazoa > Arthropoda > Insecta > Lepidoptera > Yponomeutidae > Zelleria > Zelleria hepariella. The sequence goes on along the minus strand of OX439383.1, from coordinate 2,263,716 downwards.
CATTCAACCAGTGTGTTCTGCCTATCCTCAAATACGGGGCCGAAACATGGACGCTCACTAAAAACAACATGCACCTTATGAAAGTATCGCAAAGGGCTATGGAGCGAGCCATGCTAGGCCTCAGACTCGTAGATCGGGTACCTAATGTCGTCATCCGACGACGGACGAAGGTAGACGATATAGGTGATAGGATCTCGAGTCTTAAGTGGAAATGGGCAGGACATCTGGCGAGGCGGGAAGATGGCCGGTGGACAAGGGCAGCAACAGAGTGGCGTCCAAGAACTGGACGACGGTCGGTGGTCAGACCAGCAGGATGCGGATGCGGATGGCGCGGGACCGTGAGAGGTGGCGTGAGGGGGAAAAGGCCTATACCCAGCAGTGGGCAGAGGTGGGCTGATGATGAGATTAATGCTGTGAATATTTTACAATACTTACCTAAGAATAATTATGGCAAATACTTGCTGTCTCGCTACTAGCAACTGCTTTAAAACTGTTTTAGAAATTGTATGCTGATTCTTTTTCGAACAACACGGTGCCTATTCCCAACTGTGGGCGACTTTCCTGGGCTGGATACATAGATAGATAGGACACGGTGCTTGTGTTTTATTGGTACAGTTATAAGGTAAGTTAGGTATGTCCCAGGGACTGCAGCGCCGAGTCGTCTCTTCACCCATCTAGTGTGAGTGAAGGTGCCACTGGACGCTGTATAAATCATCTCAATACGTAGATGCAAAGGGCTTAGTCTTTTAAGATAAGTAGGTATTAAATATTTTAATGTAAGTCCTCTACGTCCTCTACGGTTGTGAAACCTGGTTTGTCAGGAAAGACTTATCTAGCCAACTTCAAGTATTTGTCAACCAGTGCTTGAGGCAAATTCTGAGAATATTCTGGCCAAAGAAAATTACCAACACAGAACTGTGGAGAAGGACTAGCCAAAAACGAGTAGACGAAGAAATAAAGTTGCGAAAGTGGCGTTGGATAGGTCATACTATGCGAAGACCCGAAAACCACCCCTCCAAGATAGCACTGAAATGGTGTCCAACTGGAACACGAAAGAGAGGGCGCCCTAAAACTACCTGGCGTCGATCAGTGCAACAGGAGGCTAACAGTCTTGGAATGAGCATACCCGAGCTTGAGACGAAGGCGCAAAATCGGCCAGATTGGAAAACTGTTTTAAGAGCCCTATGTCCCTGATTAGGGATAAAAGGAACTGATGATGATGATGATGAATGTAAGTAAACTTTGTTTTTACGTCCTAAGCTGAGAAGATGGTATAGTTGCTGGGCGAGAATCCACCATGCACCATCCACAAGACTAGAAACCGGGCCCAGGCATAGCAGCGTCCGAGTGGCCAATTCACCCATCTAGTGTGAGCGAAGGTGCTACTGGACCCTTTCGCGGTCTTAATTTCTCGACAACAACCTATACAAAGTTTCATCACTTTGAGTGCAGTAATTTTGGAAATTATTCAAATTAATATCCTGTCAACCGAAGGCTTACCTCATATAACTGTCCCGTATATCGCTGGCCCGAGTTTCGAAATTGTCGCATCTGTTTTGAGGTTAACTTTAATCGTTCTGTTTAGAAACAGCGCTATTTACGCAATCGTTTAAACATCCTATACTTAGACAAATAATAGGAAAAAAAATTAAAAGTGCTGGCCGCTTTTTCTTCTCGTCGCGCATTTCTGGCAAAAACTCTGAAAAAAAAATGCTTGACTGTCAACTTAGAATAATTTAGAGTAAAAATAAGAAATGCACTGGTTGCATGACCGCTTTTTCTTTACTATTATAGAAAAAGGTATCTTAAAAACCAAACCTAGGCACAACTAGCGCCGCCAGTGGAAAAAAAACATATCTTCTTTTTCGATGCGTTTCGATGCGTCAGATCCTTCCAAATCCGAATAAAATATTTTATCGCTAAAAGTGGCCACTTTTGGCGATAAAAGATTTAATTCGTAGGTTCTAGGATCTGGAATCTAAAACTTAGGTTCCAAAAATAGTTAAGCTTCGCGTTTAGTACCTGAAGTTTCGTTTTTTTTTTTTAAGATAATATGATATATTTTCCATTGGCGCGCCGCCAATGGAAAATACATCATATTATCTTAAAAAAAAAAATGTTATGCCTATAAATAGAAGTAATAAAATGGTTCTTCGTGAAAAATGCTTATGATTTTAACAGGTAGATAATACTGCTCAGAGCAAAATTCTTTGGTGTGATAAGTTGGAAGCACAATAAATTGTTACGGCACCCGCAAACTTTTAGATGATAACAGATTAATTTGACAAATTGAGGCGAAGGCTTGTGGACAATTTAAATCCGACGGTTTTTATTATCTTTTCCTCTACCAAGTTATTAATTACGGTTATCAAATATTGCATTGAGTTTCATGGGCTTTTTATGATGATTAAAATGGCAGGCTTCAAATAGTTATATTAATTAACCTGTAAAGCAAAGATTGAGGCCATATAATTGGTGCTCCTAAATACCTCGCTACGCCCATGTTTTTTTTTTTAACCACGCTACCTCTCGTGGCTCAATTATAGAAACCTTCGCTAACTTGGTATTCAATACAAGCACTCGCTGCAAACAATAGTTTTGCATAACAATTAAATAGGTATTATCGTTTCATTATCTTTTAAATAACCAATAAAAAAGTAAATACCTACAGCTGACTTTTTTTATACTTATTGTAACTCTGCTCATCTTTCTCATAAATAGACAATCGCTTACAACATTCACTAGCTAGCTGCTAAGAACTGTGAAAAGTTTCAAACAACTACGTTGCTCAAGTAATATTGATGGTTCAACAGTTGTTTACTTTTCATTTTACACTTTTTCGTGCCATCTCCGCACTAACTGCTCTTCGCCCTCGTATTTTCAATTGTACTCAGTGTTGCCATTTATACTATTTTGTCCGTATTTGTACGGATTCTAGAACCTAAATAGGGATGACCCATTCTTACGGATTTTTAGACGCACTGTCAGCAATTTTGGCAATTTCCGGCAAATATATAGCTAGACACTACCTAAGTCTTAAAATAGCTACTTCCAGGGCTGAAAGCCTATGTGTTAGCTTTGTGCCATGAACCGACAAGGTATCCTATTGAAGGTAGGCCACCTATTGATTTTTTTTTTCATTGGTGCTAGTTGCGATAAAACTTAATATTTATAAGGACTGAAAACATAAATGGAGAGGAAAAAAAACACATGCCGAATGTAATGTAAAAAATCAAGATTGTCATTGCATTGCACTTCGTAAGAGATTTTCACTTTGAATGGAAGTACGGATTGTATACGGATTTCATGCTGTCTCCATATGGCAACACTGAATCCACAGTGGTGCTCCAATTAAAACTTTTTCCGTGGATTGATGGATTCTTTCCGACTCGCGCCCGCACAACAAAGGGTTCAGATCTGGAAAGAAAAAGTCTTGTGGCACCATTGTGTAATATTAAAATCGTTGTTGACAGTTTTTGGCCCGGTTTCTGAGTTGAGAATTTTGCTAAGCAAATGGGTAAGTATCGTGCTGTCTTTGCAGATTTCTCACAAAAGAGCGTGACAGAGCGATACGTAAGTATGTGCTTAGTAAAATTCTCAACTCAGAAACCGGGCCTTAATCGATTTTTGTCTTCGTATTATTTTTCATTGAATAGGATTGAGTATACAAGAGTAAGAAGAAGCCAAAATATTTACTGGCGACACAATTCATGATCAATAAATTATTTTTTATTATTGGTGACTATACACATACCTCCTTACTAATAAACGTGGAATAAACGTTATACCGAGGATAAATATATGGTTAAACCTCGTTATAACTTTTATTCCACGTTTATTAGTAAGGGGGTTAAGATTTTTGCATACCTTTGCTAGAACCACGAACTAAACAGGATTTTGTAGTCCTTCAAGGGCTTGCTTATAAAGGTGCCATACAATGTAACTATTACTGTTTGCTTCTATTTCCAAATGTATCTCGTTTATATTGCGAATCCCGCACCTAAATAAATAAAACCCACCTCGACATCAAACCACTAATATAAACTTACTACGCTCGCTCGTAGCGCGGCCGTAGGCATCGCCGTAGCGGTGTCTACGACAGCCCGTAGCTATCGATCGCTCGTAGAGCCTCTACGACGTTCTACAACCTCGCAGATTACGACGCTCAACGCTCTGATTCCGTTGAGGAGGTGCTATTTTTAGCCGGGCGTCTCGATAGGTGTTTTCGTACTACAGAGCCTATTTGGGGGTTTTAATATGATGTTAGGTAATCGAGGCTTGATTTAATTCAAACAAAATTGCTTCTCGGTAAATACATAGTCTATTGGCGCATACAAAACGTAATTAGTTGTATGGATCACATTTGTTGTATGGGAGACCCTTTAATATTTATTTAATTCTGTTTTTTAGCATTTGTTGTTATAACGGCAACAGAAATACATCATCAGTGAAAATTTCAACTGTCTAACTATCACGGTTCATGAGATACAGCCTGGTGACAGACGGTCAGACGGACAGCGTAGTCTCAGTAATAGGGTTCCGTTTGGCACCCTTCGGGTACGCAACCCTAAAAACACATTTCAATAAGAGCTTTTTCTTCGCAAATCAACCGGTTTTTACGGTTGACGCGTGAGTGGATTTTTCAAGAATAGACGCACGCACATGTATAATTATACTGCAACGAGTATTCCATTTGCCAGCCCCATTTAAACGGTCAACACAACGCCATTGTTAGGTCATATTACGTCGTTGCCTTCCCCATTCCTCGCACTATCGGTGTGATAACTGGTACTATCTTCGTCCTGAGTCCCAAATAGGTCGCTGTATGGTCACTATGGTTGAAGATAATTCGTCTAGGATATGTCTACAGGGTGACTCTGGATTCATCAGTCGGACGTTACGTTAAAGGGTCTTAATAGAAAAAAACATCATCAAATCTATCACCCCACATTTTCCCATTTTTGGTTTCTATAGGCTTTTTTTCTTGCGCCTTTTTAACGATCTGATTAATTTTTAACCCGTTTTTTTACTACAGAGCAAGAAACGGGCTAAAAAAATAATCAGATTGTGCCGAACCTAAGACCTTTCAAACTATGGCTAGTATGGCTACTAAATTGGAAGTCACCCTTTAGTAAGGAACTATGGAAACTTGGTGCTTAGCTGCAAATTTTCCATTTTACCTCTGAACTGAACCTAACTAGTATTCATTCACATAAAGAATGTTTTAGTCATACAATGCACCAATATATAAACCTAACTTTCAGATTGTTTTATCTTCTGTAAGCTTGAATCTGATCTCTTCTCTATTTTGTATCTCTTATAATAAAAAAAATCCTTATTATAGTAATAATATAATTACCTCATAATTAAAACACTATTTAATGGATGAACATCCATCTAGTGTGAGTGAAGGTGCCACTCGACGCTGTATAAATTTATTATCTCATAGCGTAGATGCAAAAGTTGTTATAACTCGATATTAATTCACTTTTACATTTCGAGACTCAAAAATCCGTTAAAACTTATTTCAATTATGTATAGTGCTCTCTTGCAAACCTAAGACAATATTTAAGACGACGTACGTCTCACAACTAGCGCCGCCAATGGAAAAAAAATCATATCTTTTTTTAGGATGCGTTTTTAGCAAAAAACGCTCCTGCGATTTCTCAACGCGAGGCTTAACTATTTTTAGGAGCTAAGGTTTGGATTCCAGGATTGCATTTCCTACGAATGCAATCGATTCTCGCCAAAAGTGGCCACTTTTGGCGAGAATCGATTGCATTCTTAAGTTCTAGGATCTGGAATCCAAACCTTAGGTCCTAAAAATAGTTAAGCCTCGCGTTGAGAAATCGCAGGAGCGTTTTTCGCTAAAAACGCATCCAAAAAAAAGATATGATTTTTTTTCCATTGGCGGCGCTAGTTGTGAGACGTACGTCGTCTTAATAGTCTCATGTTATGTTGTCAGAAGGGAATGCCTCCACTTCGTGCACCATGGCGAATACACACACAAAGGCGCGTGTATGACTTATGTGCCGTGTATCTGTGTGTCCAGTCCATTAGAGTATTCGTCAGGGCGCAAATTGAAGCCATTTGATCGATGGCTCTGTTGAGGTGGACTATACAACGTAGGAAGCTATATTTGGGTGCTAAGACAGTTATGCACAATGGGTTGTCAAATGCTTGTTGTATAATTCCCTATGGTTTATAAAAAATACGGTACAGAATCGCACAAAGGTCCTTCCAAGGTATTCTTCTCATCAAATACAAACGATTTTTTACTATAATGTTAAAAAAGTTTTGAAAAAAAAAATCTGTTGCGTTCTAAAATTCATTATCTGCTGCACTACAAGGTTTCGCACTTGGAGAAGTTCTTCCAAGTGCGAAACCCTAGGTATCAAAGGACTTTTCGTAAATACCATGTGTATTATGGGTTTTCATGATATCTAATTACTTGTTATAGAATGCTTTTGTCAAACTATCTATTCAATAAAAACAATACTTTTGGTATAAGACCAGCGGGGGTAGCATGACTTTTATCGAGACGGATTTATCCAACAAAATGGCGGTTTATCAGCATTTTTGACGTCTATAGTGAGTTATATATCGCTCTCGAAGCTTTATAACCCACTTTAGACGTCAAAAATGCTGATAAACCGCCATTTTGTTGGATAAATCCGCCTCGATAAAAGTCATGCTACGGGGACTGAACCTCAAAAAAGAAAAATATTCCAAACTAGTAGTCCAAAAAGTTTTTTAACGTGGTACCTGACGCAACAAAATACAAATATCCCCAAAGCTCTCATCTCAAGTACCAACTCATTTATTTGAGCCCACGTGAATGAATTTCACGAGCGTAAAAAACACGATTCTTGGCATCCTAACCTAATTTAACCCTAATCTATCTCCGTATCTAGTGGCCTTGAGATGTACTGAAGATACGTAGATGTGAAGGTCACCGGACCTTGACATTTCACCGACATTTAGTTTAGTATTATAGTCTGCTGTCGTTTTCCTTGACTCGGGGAATACTTACCTACTGATTAGGGTCTCTAAGTCCACTATATGAAAGTGTGAGAAATAAAGATACAGCCCTTTCAAGGTAAGACAGACGGACAGACTGGGTCCCGCTGGTCACCCTTCGGGTACGGAACCCTAAAAAAGTAGTGGAGACAAAACTAAAAACGGCGCATGAGCTGGCTCTGGTGTTTACTATTATACCCTTTATTTCGCTGTTGGTAATTCATAGCGCTTTATAAACAAGGTGCAATCGAATAGCGGACGAGGCTGAAGGGAAGGCTTTACACTCATCAATACAAACTACTTTTTTTATATTTGTCTTTATTTTCACTGTGGACAAGAAAATAAAGCAAACAATGATCAGGTTGCTCCATACAAAATAAAGGCACCAAATGTAGGGAACAGCGGGATTTTTTGAAAACTAAAATGATTTCAATGATAAATGCCCAAGAAGCCGGAAAACAGTGGGTGCATATGGCACAGGATTGTGAGGGGTGGCTTGAGCATGAAGAGGTCTTTACTCAGCAGTGGGTGTTAACAGGCTGATGATGATGATGATGGTGAAAATTATTTTAAAATGGATTTTGTTGCAAAAATTCAAACTAAATAACAGTAGCTGAACACTACGCGCTTATCACAACACCAACAAAAGACTTAGAAATGCAATAGTGATCCACGTTAATGGCTGACCGCTAACCTCCAATAAAAGAGGGGCAAGTCGAGAGCATCCTCTAGTGCTATGTCATAAACAGTTTAATGACTTCTATTCCCGACTGTACCAATTACGTAACTTCCTGCGTCGTACACGAGTGCTGAATAAAACTACAAATAAACTCTATAAATAAACACAGACGTGAAGAACAAACGTAAACGGAAGCTTTTTTTCTCTTTGGTGTGTGGACAAAGTTTAGAAGATCGGATCTAATCGGGCGGTATTTTGTTTTTGACATTTTATTCCCTTTATAGGGCTCTGTTCTTTATTATGGCCAGCATTATTTGAACTTTTTGCTTTGGCACAGAGTCCAAAACAATGAAAAATTCCGACTATCTCTGCCGTATAAAAAATAGAAGTTAAAAACTAAAACCCGACTACTAAAAGGCTTAAAACAAGACCTGTTTATCCTTAAAATAGACTCATAGATAATTAATCGTAGTCGGAGGCCATCGGTTTATCAAATGCGAATGTGGTGTCCTCCGACTACAATTAATTATCTATGAGTCTATTTTAAGGATAAACAGGTCTTGTTTTAAGCCTTTTAGTAGTCGGGTTTTAGTTTTTAACTTCTATTTTTTTTTTGAGTTTTTTAGTAAGTCATTTTGGACGATCACCCAGAATAGAACCAAGAAGGGCAAAAAAAAAACACATTTTGGAATTTTTTGTTCTATTTGTTATGTTGACGCTACATGTGTTATACATTTTTGAAAAGGTCTTTTAAAGCCCTTTCATTTGATACCCATGACGATGGTATCCGATAATTTTTATTTTTAGGTCCACCACTTTAGGGCGCAGCACAGCCGCCATCTTGGTTTTTTTAAAAATTAAACTATCCTATGTTACCTGGGTGATTAAGACAAATCCAACGACACCTCATTTGTTGAAATCGGCCGAGTAGTTTAGGCTCTGCGAGGGAACAGATGAACACACAAACATACATACATACATACATACATACATACATACATACATACATACATACATACATACATACATACATACATACATACATACATACGCTGCTAAAATCATAACCCTCCTTTTTGCTTCGCGTAGTCGGGTAAAAAGAAGAGAGACACTATTAGAGAATGAGATACTTACCATGATTTCCTTACATTTTATGAGCACCATATTATGAGCAATATCACCCGCTCATTAAATATAACTAAATGGTAGTATGAATCCGACTATTTTAGTCGATAGTGATTATATTTTTGATTTTATTGATTACCTTTTGCCTGGTGATGAAGCGGTACATTTGTATTACCTACAAAACAAATGTTTTATATCACCAAAAAAACCTGTAGTCGCAGAGGCTTGGGTTTCCTAATTTGATTGGATATCGATTAAATATTGCTTAACTTTGCAAATTTTATGTTCACTTAAATCTATCCCCAATATGTAACAAATGGAACGCTCATTTGTCATAGCATCGACCATTCATTTGTGAGAACCAATCACTGACAGGCGGTGTTGTGTTATACAATAACTGTTGGACTGTCTAGACTACCAACATAAACCTGGTGAACCTTGTTTTCATACTGTAACTTTCTCGGAAAGGGTCGCCAGAACAGACGTTGTTTTGTAGCGACATTAGAGCAACATCAGTGTCAGTAATAAATCAGGCTAAACTAAGGGTATAATAGTAGTATTTTTACCTAAACTTGGTGGGTAAAGTCGCCCTTCGATATATTGATGTTATAGATTGATATTGAAAGAGCACTTTTTGTTTTCTGTTGTGACACAAACGTCTTTTTACCCGACTGTCCAAAGGAGGGTTATGTTTTTAGTAAGATTAAAAAAATAAGCTAAGTAAAGGATTTGTATTGAATTCTTTCGTTTAAGATTTATTCATGTGTTATTAGGTTGTTATGGATAAAGCGTTTAAGGCGTAAACAAACTGAAATGGAGTTATTACGGATTTCAGTCATTTCAGAATTAAGGCAAATTAAACTTTAGGAAAAATTACATCATCATATTTTGATATTTTGTCATGGACAGGAGGGGTACATTTTAGTTTTTCATTTGAGTTTTTCTTTGTTCCAAAAACAATTGCTTGGGATCTTGACAAACATGTAGTTACACTTTCAGCACACATAGTATTAAGATAGATGTTTATAACAAAACCTTAAACTTTCACCACTAATCCATATTGTATAATCAAAAGAGTTCCATCTCCATATCCAGAGTCAAGTAGCGCATTCTCACGCCATTTCACTAATTGAGCCTTCATATTTTCCCTTTATTTTTTATTATTATTATTTGTATAAAACCCGTATCTTTCCCTTTTGTTCCAGAGCGAAAAAGACAATGGCAAAAGCTGTATACTGTCGTCCTGCGAGAAACGGAAGGCGGACGACGCAGACTTAAACAAAGATCTCAAAAAGGTTTGTTTTTTATTGCATTTATCTCTTCTCTAGTTGTCTCTTGATTTGCTTGCTGTAATATTCATCACTGAACATTCATTCTATTGACTAAGTAGAATCAATTCATCTACATAATCGTTATTATGTCAACCACCGCATTGAAGGAAGCTTTCATATTATTGACAGATTTTTGGAAGTGGAACATTACAATAGCAGACTCTATAAAAACTGGGAATTGATCTACTCAGCCTTAAAATTAAATGTAAACTAGTGGTTTGCCCCGAACTATGAACTCGCGACCCCATATATCAGCAACCCCTTGACCGATTTGGCTCATGTTCGAACTTAAAAATTCTCTTTGCCTCATTTACCCGCCTACCAAATTTCATAACGATCCGATCAAATTTACTCAAGTTATCGTCGAACGAACATTCATACATACAAACATACAAACATACATACAAACATACATACATACATACAAACGCCGGATTGTTCCAGTAGACTCGGAGAACTTCGCTCGCTTCGCTCGCTCGTTCAAATAGTTGTGTTGACAGTTATGAGCATGAAAATAGACGCGCTAAAGCGCAAAATTATGTCAAACGATATTTCCAACGATATTGCGACACTATACATAACACTTTTGTTAACAAAATCACGTACCCTGCCCGTCTAGGATGCCAGGCCGCGACGCGAGTTGTATCTACGCTTGCCCGCGAGATACTCCTTCTGTCTAAGGGATGTCATAGTAGTGTCTTGTCTTGTCGCGAAACGCGACACAAGTTTACCAGTAGTTTGTCAGTCGCGGAAGGTAGCCATGTTAGCTTGTCCGACATATTTCACGTCGAAGCCTTTTCGCGCCGCGAAAGAAGTCGCGGTGCGCGTCATAAACGGGCTGGCTCATACATAATATTTTGATCGACAATAAAAAAAACCACAACCCCTACGAAAACCCACCACACGTTCCCTTTAAATGTGCCATAAATTACTTTTATTTCACTTTTTTGCTCAAATATAATTTCGCTTCCACTCGGAAAGGTCGTCCACCCATTTTGTTTTCATTATAGCGAGCAAAATGGTAGCAGAACGGTGGCTTAATGTCCCGCCGACCTAATTTAAATACATTGCGCGTGAGAAGAGGCCTTTGAACCCCTCTTTACGTCATGAGGCCGTAATGGATAGTGATCTTCTGGGAGATCCTCATTTGTCGTTTGCAGTTACGCTCAAGTGAAAGTCTTCAGGAGCGAGGAAATGTTTGTGGTTCTATGAATAATTATTATTGTCAGTGACGCCGTAAGTTTTAGTGGTGCTGGCAAAATGTTAATGTCGCTAAAATACAAAATACCAATGGTTAAGAGGGCAGTAGAGTTTTCTCCATACAAACGTAGCTCCGATTTCCTCCCTGGATAATGGCACTAGAGCATAAATTTTTGGTATACTGGAACATGTCTAGCCCTGGCATGTCGGACCGTTTAGATTTGTCCTATAAATTATATTGCAGGAGCTAGGAGCTTCCAAAAATACAAAAAAATTCGTATGCTAAAGTGGCGAAAAAAGACGTCTGGTAAACAACTTAAAATAAAACTTAAAAAAGCAATACGATCCGAGATTAGTTTCTTGTGATATCAGTGATGAAAAAATTGTTAAGTATATATTCTCTGTATTAGTATGCGGTCTTACGTAAAATATTTGTTGATCCAGGCCATGAGGCAAAAGTTGGCTTGCATATTCACGAACCCCTCCCGATAGTAGTTGTTTTTCTTTGCCTCTGTCGAAATGACCAAACCCCTCAACTCAGCTTAGATCTTTTAGTCCTAAGTGAGTCATTTCCGACCACTCCGCAAATACATATAAGATCGTCTCGCCACGACTATCCTCGGTTGCAGTACCCATCATTGGTCATACATTCTCTAAAACAATTGTGTAACTTCCTAACAGTAACATTTATATTATTAAAAATAATTTTTAGAAAAAAAAAACAAACCATCAAAATCGTACACTTCAAATCTGTGACATCAGTCAAACCAGTATAACATTTCGTACGAATTTCCAAATAAACTAGACTAGTTTTGAAGTGGATCTATTTTAGGTGGTAGGTAATCGTATGAGGTAGTAGCCACCACTGGTGTCAGAGTTTGACTTCACTCGTAATTGAAATACCAACGAAATACTAAATACGGTTCAAAGCAACATAAGTCCAACGCTAGAAAATCCTTTTACAAATCAACAGAGCTATTAGCTTGATTGTAGCAGACAATTTGGAAAGCCTCGCTCCGTTTGGACTATATATAATTATACAGAGTGTTCTTTAGTTCAGTGTTCAGATGTCGTTGTACTCATAAACACGAACTTTCACAAAGGGGGGTCAATTTGATAATCACGAATAAATATTTAAAAAAATGCATAACAAGGCAGCAGTTCTGCAACTGGGTTCTATCTATCTATCCATCCCATAAATAAAGCCCACTCTGCCGGGCATAGGCCTCTTCCTTTTCACGCCAACCCCCACGGTCTAATGCCAATTCCGCTGTTTTGACAATATCATCGACCCACTGGGTTAGTCCTGTGTTATTAATGCACAATGCGTACCTAAATGCTGCAGTTATCTGAGGGAGATAGATCTAGACCCTAGACCGTCTGGATCGCTAAACAGTTTATCATGCGGAGATGGACCTCGAGTAAACTGTGTAACTGGCCTGTATTTATGCTACGTACGAAAATATTTTGCTGGCGCGATGCAGGATTATGAACGCGTGAGGTGATTTGTGGTTCTTTATCGAAGGTGGTTGGTTTTCAGATTTGTGATCCGAATCTGGGCCTCTTGCTGGTTCTACCCATTGGACTACCACCGCAAGCTATAAATTATTATAGAAGTAAATGACTAATTTAGGGTGTTTCAATAGGTATGGATGGATGCTCGACATTTACATTTTATTTGAAAGAATATTTTAATGGCAATTGGTGTGGAATATAACATTATTTAAATGTCCGCTTTGCTTGATGGAACGTATTTTAGGTCCAATTTAGTTTCTTACCACAATTTAGAATTGTTTGTGTGAGTTCCCAATATTTGTTGACATCGTATAGTATAATCCGCGCGCGATGAGAATGGGATCCTTGTCAAAGTCAATCGTGAATTATTTATTTTACTTTGACAAGGTTGCTTCGACGCGAGCTTGCTTACCGCGCGCGTTTCAGTTCCAAAAGGTCGCATCCCATTCTCATCCCACGCGGATTATAACAAAGGTTTGAAAAAGCACACCCCGTATAGTTTGTTTGCAAGTCAAATAGTTCCAGTGCTTCGGACGATGTATGTATGAAATAGTTCCCGCTGTAAATCCACTCTGACGTGTTGCTGTAAACATCGGGTTCAATTTATAAGCTCAAGTTTGTTCCTATTCTGTAACATTCGGCAAAATAGCATTTCGAAAGCATTTCTAGCTAGAACCACATAAGAAATAACTACAAAATGAAAAAAATATAATAACCCGACATTTTAATTTAAATTAGAATATCTCATAAATGGTTGAACCGATTTTGATTAAACTGTCTAAAACCAGCTTTCAAATAAATAAATAAAACGCATCCAAATCAATTCCAGTCCCCATTGACGATGCTTCTAAATGGAATGCGTCCTGGCGGGTGGCGTCCAATCGACACATGCCTTATAGAAAATAGATGCCGTTTTACACTCTGACGAGTGGATTTTGGAATGCTACCCGATTCGCTTGGATACTTGGATGTGTCTTGAATGGCTAGATTACGGAGCCTTAAGAATTCATCCCCAACGTAGCTATTTCTAGGACGAATGTAGGACCTAGACTCTGGGCTCAAGGATCAAACTACTACTTTCTTACTTAAATCCTGATGTCCCTCAGGAGGGACATAGCGCTCGAAGAAGTTTTCTCCACTTGGGACGAGCATCCGGATCAAACTAGCATCCGTTATATTTTGGCAGTTTTATTGCTAAGGGCATTCTCTTTCAGACAACAAGTGATCGGTGGTAGACACCTTGCACTCATTGAACTCTTTGATATTGACTTTAATATTACAAATCATGGCAAACATACTTTATTTAGTTGGTTGTACGAATTCGGAACCCAAAGTTTTTTGTTCGAAAGTCCGTTATTGGCTTAATCTTATCTTTAGACAATATTTAGAAACTAATTTCAATATTTTTTATTTTGGTTCAGTAGTTTGGATTTTACAACGTTTCAAAGATACGGTTTTATGACGTCACGCGACGGTCTGCATACTGTTGGCGGTCATAGGAACAAAACATTTTAGCGCATAAAAACAAAACTACTGAACCAAAATAAAAAATATTGAAATTAGTTTCTCAATATTGTCTAAAGATAAGATTAAGCCAATAACGGACTTTCGAACAAAAAACTTTGGGTTCCGAATTAACAGAATCGACACTAATCAACGCGTAGGCAACCTATTTCGCGCGAGTAGATGGCGGGAGACGTAGCACGAAGCTATCAATCATCCCGCGAAACACAAACAGATGTAGCTAAGTGTAGCTAAACCATAAACAACACTTCCGATAACCCTTCTTGAAACCGATTGTATACCGAACAAAACGCATGTGATTCGAACAGCTTGGAAGCGGTATATGCCACGATATGTAAAATAATAGATTACAAACTTAACAAGCATTGTTTGTTATACACGTTAAAATTGTCTTGAAGCCGATTTCGTGACTTCAACAATATGGACAAAGAGTGGTACAGCCACACGCTAGGATACCCCATTTGGTTCCACTAACGCCCTTATGCCGCACGCGGTAAGCGCTACCATGGGGTATCCTAGACTGTGGCCGAACATACTGCGTAGATTTGAGGTTTCAGGCAACACCACTGGCTACCGGTGAAGGAAAACATTATCCGATAATCTGAGATCTGAGACATATTTGCACTCGACGCGAAAATCGCCAATCCCCGTAGAGCAGACTTCTTCTTTGGGGACTAACTCAGCGAAGGCTGGGAGTCAATGATCTGGGGGTCTACCGGCTGTCCATAAAATGTTTTCTAGTACAATAAAGAATATTCTATTCTATTCTAAGACGAAGCCGATTACCATTGGCGAAAATCGAAGTTCTATTTATGAAAAATGCACTGCTACCCAGTTCATTTTACTGCCACCCAGTTAATTTTTCATAAATCGATCTTCTATTTTCGCCAATGGTAATCGGCTTCGTTTTAGCCGGTAGACCCCCGGTTCTGTCTGTTCTGTTCAACTCTCCTTGTTTCTCGCGAGGTAAAATAGGTGAGCAGCACTCACGATTTCAGTCCACTCCCTTTAGACTTAAACTTTCGTGGGCACTGCACATTTTTCTATTAAATCACGGTTTTACTCACTAGTAATTTGTCGGTGTAGCCGACTAGTTTCGGTTCTCATTCGGAGACCTTTATCATGGAGAACGAGACGGCCCTCGCGACGCCGCGGCTAGTCTCGAACTCTAGCGAAACAAACATCGCTAATCAAAATAGCTCAGTTTAAGCTAAAAAATATACAAAAACTGTAAAAATTTTGCAGTTCCCGCCACGATACTTTCATTGACTACACAACTATTCGCAACACGAGTCCAGAATACAGCGTTCAATAAGAATGCAGCTCTTAGTTTTTTTTCCCTAAGTTGCACTTCAATTTACTTTTCGCTTCCACTTTTCGTTGTGCATTCTTCAGGGTGCAATTTGCATGGCAATTTGCTTGCATTTCCGTTGCCGGCTTAAGTTGTCAGCCAACATGGACTAGCTGGGTTTTTTTTTTTGCGAGGAAATATCCTCTTTATAATTTATGTGTGTGCTACAGCGTTGAGACGTTTTAGGCGCAGAAGAACACACCACATTATTAAGAGGGAACGCGAGCAGCCGCTGCTCCATACAAAAAGGGAGACCTGTTTCCTCCCTGGATAATTATTTTAGAGAAAATATGTTTATGCCATTCAATTTATATGTACCTCTGCCATGTCCCTATGTTTTCCTTTTTTTCTTATTTTAATTATTTTAATAAATAGAGACCTTTCAAAATTGCTAAATTTGGCCACTTATTTAAAACGCCTAATAAACATATTTAACAAATTGAAAACAAAAAATAGAAAACATACAGACATAGCCAAATCCCTTGTTATGATATATTAAAAAGAAATTTTGAAATCGGTTCAGTTTTGGAAGAGGAAATAGGTCTCCCCCAGAAGCTGTTTTCGTCACTTTTTAATAGGTATTTTCAGTCCAAGCTGCAGTTGTCCCTTTCGAGCTCTGTCCGCGGGGATTTGAGGGAGGGGAGGGTTGGACATATATTTACACGGTCAGAAAAGTGACGTGTCGTAGTCGATAACTTAGATATATCGACACTAGTGTTGTAAATCGATATCGATATTCTTTGCCGTTCAATATAAAAAGGGGGGAAAATGTTTTACTTCGTCGGTATCACATTATGACACCAACATTTTTATTTCCTTGAGTCGACATCGTCGGTTGGTTTCAGGTATTAGCAACAAGTTACAAAATAAACCTATATGTAAGCTTGCATTTTAATTTCGTTTTGGTGGGTTTATTATTTTGAGTACTGCAGCTTCATACTTACTCTAGGTACGAGGATTTGAACCATAAAGAACTTACACGAACATGCGATGCATTATTGGGTATAAACGTAGCCAAGGCAGGCATGTTTTTTACTATTTTTAGTAATGAAGGATCAAAAGATTCTGCGAAGGAAGGTAGTAAATGACCGCAACGACTTGGTGACAAAAATGCAGTTGTACTGCATTTGTAGTTGTAGTTGGTGCAGGAAAACGCACCGTTTTTTAGTTATGAAGTCTAGAAAAAAAAATCTCAAAATAGAAGTGTGGGAAAACCAGTAACTGGGTTGCGATGGGGGTGTTTTTTTTTTATGGAATTCGTTTGGGTAGGTTCTAAGAAGCAAAAAAGGTCCTTTAACTTGGTACCCATCGTTTTATGAGTTATGAGGACTTGAAAAAAAATACAAAAAATTTCAAGACCTCATAACTCGTAAACGGTGCGTTTCCCGGCACCAAGTCATAGAAACTTTTTTTGTTTCCTAGGACCTACTGAACTGATTCCCGTCAAAAAATATCGACTAGGCATTGCAGCCTTTCCAAACCTTTTTCAGGGGCGAAGCCCTAGTACCTACCACCTAACCATGATCCGAGGACCCTATTCCTTATTTCTGTTTTTCAATCTTTTAAGTCACCTTTACTATCATACCCGCTCGTGTAAAGCCAGCATCAAAGACACAAAAAAAAACAGTTGTTTGCAGTTGAAAGATTTTATCACCCCATAATAAGTCTCATGATACTGAAAAAGGTTATCTTCAAGCATCGCTATGAATGACTAAATTCTCGAAACGATAGTCATATTAATTGTTTCTAACTTGCGTTTATAAACATTTGATGGGTTATTCTCGTTTTATTTCTTATTGTTTATAAAAATAACAACAAACAAAATTGATAAATATTTAGGTACACAATTTTAAACTTTTTAACACTTACAATATTTACTGACCGCGACCTTAAAACAATTTAAGTTAAAAAATCATGTGACATTATATATTTTTACCCCTATTTTATTATTTATTTATGCAAAAACAACTTTTAACACTTAAAACATTTATTGACCGCGACCTTAAAATCATTAAGTCATAACATAATCAACAAAAATAAAAGAAAAACTATCTAGATTACATTTCTCACAATTCCAGTTTTTCAACTTTGATCGCTAATTACTCGAATAAAAGGCCCATAAAGCGACAGATTTTTTGTCCTATTCTGAAGGTTCAGGTTGTAGGAAAGTTTTTGAAATCAATTCAAAATCCTTCAGACCCCTACTTTTTTTCTCCCCATACTAACTTATTCGATGATGTTTTCTCTAAAACGGCATTTTTGAACTTGGATAAAAATTGCGCTATTTTTTACATAACCTTATAAAAATCTTTATAAAGTTCCCTAGCACGGGTTAGTGCTTTATAAAATACAAAAAGTAGTTATCTAAGATCTAAGATAAAGAAAAGAATATATAAAAAAGTTAAATACACAAAAACTAAAAAAATAAAAACCAAAGCTAGGTAATTGTTTCCAGAAAAACCTTAAAGCCTCATAACTTCTAAACGTTGAAAAATTGCTGAACATACATGAGGGTGATTCGGGTACCCCTAGGGGTGCTCTATCTCTGGACTTCCGCTTGACACTATTTTTTGGGACACCCTGTATATTTATATAACTACAATTTATTGTATTGCTGAGTAGCATTCCTTGTATTATTTGATATTTTTCTTAGAAGTCTGTTTATTTTAATCCCATTGCGGGCGGGCGCCCTTATAACGGGTGATTTTTTAAGAGCTTGAGAACTTTTATAAAAAAAAAACGCATAAAATTTGCAAAATCTCATCGGTTCTTTATTTGAAACGTTAGATTGGTCCATGACATTTACTTTTTGAAGATAATTTCATTTAAATGTTGACCGCGGCTGCGTCTTAGGTGGTCCATTCGGAAAGTCAAATTTTTGGCAACGAGGGAAAACTTCGGAGAACAATTCATCTCAAGAAATGGACCGGTAAGTTGGCCACCAAGATCATGCGATTTGACGCCTTTAGACTATTTTTTGTGGGGCTACGTCAAGTCTAAAGTCTACAGAAATAAGCCAGCAAGTATTCCAGCTTTGGAAGACAACATTTCCGAAGAAATTCGGGCTATTCCGGCCGAAATGCTCGAAAAAGTTGCCAAAAATTGGACTTTCCGAATGGACCACCTAAGACGCAGCCGCGGTCAACATTTAAATGAAATTATCTTCAAAAAGTAAATGTCATGGACCAATCTAACGTTTCAAATAAAGAACCGATGAGATTTTGCAAATTTTATGCGTTTTTTTTTTATAAAAGTTCTCAAGCTCTTAAAAAATCACCCGTTACTATCAAAAGCTTATATTGCGCCTGGAATGATTTCAATATCAGTAGGTTTGGATAAAATTGAAAATTAAATAAATCATGCACATTTCGCTCATATAGTAATTATAATTTGGACCTAGGTAGACCGAAAGTTCGAGTTTACCGAAAGACATCCAGTATCCAGTACAAAATTGTTGAGAAATGCCTTCTAAGATCGACAAAATGTAAGGAAAAAAAAATCTTTCAAATAGAGTCTAGATGTGGAGAAAATTTTTCTTAGAAAGTCTTCGCCCAAAAAAAAATTAACTTCCATGCGCTGGTCCAACGAATATCGAGTCACAGCAGTCAGAACAAGTTCAATAAACAAGCCAAAATCACTTCACGCGCAGGTAATAAACTCAACCGAACAACGAGAAAATACCATGAACGAATGATAGGCGAGCGCAAATTTTGTGCAGGCAAAATAATAGTAGTAGCTCGCACGCACACATCGCTAACTTACACGCACATTGACAGAGAGGCCGCGGCCGCCCCTCGAGCGCGCGCAGAGCGACAGCAATAGTTTATTCAAATACCTATTTTTCAAAAAGCTCTGAGACCGCGTCCACTCTTAAGAATCCCCTGTAGGATCGTGGGAACTCGGCGATGGCCAAGCGCGTGAAACACTGTTTTCTATAGCTGTTTCACCCAGAGCGAGACGGGGCGCGGGAAAATTTAGAGGCAATGCGGCTGTATGAGTCTACGTGTGTTCGTGTCCTTTCGCGAGTATGTAGTTGTAGTTGTAATGTAATACATCTATTTTCCCAAATTTTTTCGTAGTTCCGCTGCCGTTTCTACATTTTATTAGCTATTACAACTATTTTTTTTTCTGATAAGTATAATACCTTATTGTTGTTCCCAAGGTAGTTAGATTCCAATAGGCAGTGTAATAATGTAAGTAAATAACAGCTGAAAGTAACCCCCTTTTCGGCGCGAAAAACGCATCGCTCTAATTTCTTACAGGCAATTTTTTTTAATTATAAAAACTATTTGCAAACCTCCGTATTGGTCATCTACTGATATAAACTAAGTTTCAGCAAAATCCAGCCTGTAGTTTAGAAATTAAACCGGAACTGCGTTTGTATGGGAAAATCATGCTCCTGCACCCTCATAACATTGAATAAGTTGACACAATCTTTTTTCCTACTTCCCAGTGACTCATCTAAAAGTTAATTTCAAACAAAATCTGTTTCATTTTTGAACGAGCGAGCGAAGCGAGCAAAGTTCTCCGAGTCTACTGGAACAATCCGGCGTTTGTATGTATGTATGCATGTATGTATTTATGTATGTTTGTATGTGTGAATGTTCGTTCGACGATAACTTGAGTAAATTTAGTCGGATCGTTATGAAATTTGGTAGGCGGGTAAACGAAATTAAAAGAATTTTTAAGTTCGAACATGAGCCAAATCGGTCGAGGGGTTGCCGAGTTATGGGGTTGTATAGTTTAATGCAACGCGCGCGCGCGCCTGCGCTAATGGCGTAAGCAAAGTTGCACATCTGTAACTGGGGTCGCGAGTTCCTAGTTCGGAGCGAACCACTAGTTATTTTTAACTAGCTTTTGCCCGCGACTTCGTCCGCGTGAACTACAGAAAAAAGATATGTAGTGTACATTGTCCCTAAGTGTAATAGCGTGATAATATTATTATATAGCCTATGTGTTATTCTGATGTCTAAGCTATCTCCATTCCAAACATCCAAATGCGTCAGGCCGTTTTAGCGTGAAAGAGTAACAAACATCCATCCATCCATACTTACAAACTTTCGCGTTTATAATAGTAGTAGGAGTAGGAAGTAGGATAGGATTTGCACATTCAATGAGCGCTCTTTAGGTTCTTGTTTCAGATACATAAAAAAATACAACCGTTCCTTCTGTTGTGTCCTCAGCTATCGGAATCAAACAGGCATCAGGAATATTGGAAGTCCTAATGCAGGATCCATCTGAGCTAATCTACTTCTTTTGACTTTTGATCCGAGGATTGAATAGGTGCCTTGTCCTGCGAAAGGCTGATCTATATAAAAGTGTTATAACTACACAAATACCAACATTAAAAAAACCGACTTCACCTGTGGAAAGGATTCTTATGAAGTTACTGTACTGATTCCGAATTATATGCTGCTGTCCGTTGAGGAGTTCCATTCTCCATCTCCGAAGTTCATCATCAGATCTTCACCATTTTTTTGTGGAATTACATGGGGAGTATACCCTTTCAAACCAAAACGAATCGTCAAAATTGATTCACCTAGAAAAAAGTTCTAAGGTAACACACGTAAAAAATTCAAATAAAACATACGGGTCAAATTGAGTACCTCCTCGTTTTTGAAGTCGGTTAAAAAAATGCTAAGGTTTTTAGAGTAGTGGTGAACTAAGTAAAGTAAAGTAAAGTATATTTATTTGTGAAACAACTAAGAGAAGCCTTGACGAAATCCTCATGAGGGTAAACCAGGATCAACGCAGACGATCTTGCGAGCTACTTTTAGCTACTAGCGAGTAGCTACTAAAACGTTTACTGGTAAACCTGTTAATGTTTTAGTATCTACTCGTTCTAAGAACGACATGCCTTCGAGTCCGGTAGTTATTACAATAACAATAAAGGTGCCATAAAAACGGAGTTCTAAAATTACTAGTGCAAACTCTATTATAATAACGTCCCTTAGTGGGTGAAATCACGAACGCGCGATAAAAGTAGGTTAATGTTTGGGTACAACACCCTCGCTTTGCTTTCAGTGCTGTGGAGATTTGCACGATGTTTTTCCTTATGGGCCTACCACACCCACAAGACAGTGGCGCAAACTAGTGAGCATATTCTATTTTTATTGTTAATTTAGTAGTTTTTACTATAAATCACACAGGATAGCAAATCATCCACTCAATAGCAGTTTTACATAGTATCTAATCACGTTAGATAGATTCAGCTTGAAATTCAGCGCTTAGTTTAAAGTTGTGATGTTACAGTTACTGTTACCAACTGCCATTGAAGGTAAAACTTCAGAAAGGAAAATATTGCCGCTGCATTTTATAGAAAGCATATTCTAAAGATATCGCGATGCCTAGTTCCTTGTAATTTTATTAGTTTTGTGGACAAAAAAACAAACCTTGGTGCAATGGGAATTGGCATAATTTATTATAAGCAGTTTACTAACGAAACAGTTCATTGTATAGTGCTTTTGGTGTACAATAAGAAGTTTATTTAGCATAGACTCAAAACTTAAGGCGCCGTGCATAGTGAATAGCCGGCACGCAAAGAAAAATGTACAAAATCGATTCCTGTATCAGATACACTAAACGAATCGAAAAAGTACACAATATATAGAACACTAGAATTCGGTGAGAGCTCTAACACAGTTTCATGTTAATATCCATAATAGCTTGCAAGATATTTTCGCTGGAAAAAAGCGGCCTATTTTCTTTTCAGTGACAAATATCTTCAAAACCACACGGACACTGCAGTTTCTGGGACGTGTTTAGATGTAAGATGAAGTAAAGATAGT
Organism: Zelleria hepariella; assembly: GCA_949319315.1. Lineage (NCBI taxonomy): Eukaryota > Metazoa > Arthropoda > Insecta > Lepidoptera > Yponomeutidae > Zelleria > Zelleria hepariella. The sequence goes on along the minus strand of OX439383.1, from coordinate 2,241,183 downwards.
ATTATCAAATCATTAGCGTGTCGCACATTGTGGACAGTGGTCCAGAGCCACTAGTCTTAAAAGTTTAGGAACGGTGGATATAGACAAATGACAAAGTCGTTATGCCTTGTTACCAAACAAGCTCATATAAAGACCAGGGACCTTAGCCTGTAACGCAATGGCGTGTCGATGGCGTCTTAGCAGAAGGACAAAACCGGGGTTTCCTCATTTTTCTCCTACAACCAAAGAACTAATACTCTAAAATTATAATCAGAATATTCTTTGCTGTACCTACAAAAACATTTAAGGACCAACAGCATTAATAAATCGTAATTGAAGCCGTGAACTGGGAGCCCATTTAGGCCCCGGGTTCTACTTATGTACATAGGTATATGTTCCAAAGGCGTCTTCAAATTGTTGCCCCGTATTTCGGGAAGCAAAGTGCCCTCCACAGTATCTGTTCAGGAATTCGGGAAGCGTAGTGTGTTCAAAGTTTAGCATAACTATTTTCGGGACGCCGAAAGTTTTTGTATTGGTTTACGGGTGACGGTTTTCTTCTGTTTTTTTACTCGCAAACGCAACGCCAAGAAGGGCGTTATTATAAGTTGGAAGTTGAGTTCCAAATTGGCCGTTTTTTTCTTGTCGGGATTTATTTGTAAGTTCTAGGATCTGGAATCTAGGCCTTAGGTCCTAAAAATTATTAAACCTAGGAATTCTCATTTGGAGCCCTTTTTTACGCATGATTTATGATAAAATAAAATACATCTGGTAGAATAAGGGTGACATTAATAGTCGTCAGCTCAAGCTCGAGCTCAAGTACGAGTAGGTGATCTTAGAAAACAAAATCACCGACTTAAGACCCTGGCTATTTTCAATGTCAAGCTCAAGCTAGTGTCTATTAATATAATGACAGCTACTCAAGCTCGGTTGTTTTTTTTTCTGAAATCACCTACTTGAGCTTGAGGTTGAGCTGACGACTATTAATGCCACCCTAAGTTTGACGATTTTAACCTCATTGCTACTACGACTTTATAATCTTAACTTGATTAAGAACATACTTGGCTTTAAACTAATTTGAGCTTTAAGAGCAAAACTTCAAACTTTCGTCAAAGTAGATTTCCGGTACAAGGAGTTCATCGTGCATATGTTGTCTACCCGACGTCAAAAACAAGCTTTACACTTTTACTATGGTTCTTAATAATAAACAAAGTGTTACAAAAAATCATAACGAGATTAATTAAATCTGCCAAGGTTCTGCCGCTTCTTTTGAGCTTACTCTCGTTCAGCTGTGTCTCATAGTTTTACCAAGGGCATCGAAACTGGCCGCTGCTGAAGACCAGCGCTGGAATACATTCATGGTAACCACAAAGCTGAGCTCTTCCCATTTGCCAAAATTGTTAGATATAATTCTAAACCTAACCCCCTAATATTGAAGTTTTTTGTATGTGATGTTTTGGTTTTTTTTAAACAAAGTAACCAAACCGTTTTTTGGCTTTCCTGTAAAAATTGGCAAATAGCTCTTGCTATGTTTTAAAATTGCACAGCCGATCTATCGTAGATGATTTATACCGCGTCTAGGCTTAGTGACTGCCAAAGGTGGCCACACACTAACCACTTAAACGTCTGAGTGATCGCTACATGATTGAAGTGACCTTTCAGGTGTACGAGCTAACTACGTACATGGGCTTTAGGTCGCCGTATTGCTGTTATTGCCCTATGCAATGTTCGGTTCACGCGGCACTTACGATTGTCAAACTAGTCGGCTGTAGCCACTCGCCTAAACCACACATACACACAACAATCATGTGATTAAATCAGTACAAGTCACTAGCAACCTCTCTCCACCTTCACTTCAGTCAAATAAACATCGTCAAGCAGTATAAAGAATCTTTCCATGACCGTCTATCATTGCTGAACGACAGAGCGAGAGTAGCACATGCTCTCCTCTGCTCGTTCACAGGTGCTCATATTTTTACTTTTAAAAGCTTTATAGCAATATTGGAAATATTGGGAATTTAGATGATAGTAAAGACTGGATTTAAATTCTACACGCGAGATACACACAAATATCTGTTGTGTTCAAAAAACCTGTCTACATATTTGTTTTTCAATATCCGAAATTGAGATGGCCGACACAGATTGCGAAAGGCTTCGATTCATTAACAAGAATCGTCCATTTTCAATTTGCACCGGGCGGAGCATTTTCGGAGGGCCTACCAGGAACTGAAAATCGTTATCGTTTATTCAGATAAACTATTGCAGTATTTTTTAACTGCACGGACGGAGTGAAGGTTGCCAAATCTATGATAAGTCTACGCTGTCTATCCATCTGTCTGTCTGACTGTCCGTCCATGATCATAGGTACGTATTTATTCATTTCATCATCATCTGCCCACCTGTGCCCACTGCTGGGTATAGAGGCCTTTTTCCCCTCGCGCCACCTCTTGCCACGTCTCGCGGTCCCTCGCCATCCTCATCCATGGACCCTCTGCCACCACAACGATATCTGCCGACCATCGACCGGCAGGCCGCCAACTCTTGGCCGCCACTCTGTCAATGCCCTTGTCCACCATTAATTTATATCTGTATTATTTATTAGGGCATATTTCCTGACAATGTGCGTCTCCATACCCATGCAATAAATATTACGAGTTTTTCACAGATTGTTTGGTGTAAAAGGAAAAACTGTTTTCGCTCTTACTAGTCTTAGAGCATGTGTGCAAAATGCATGCGTCAGAGGAAACCCCAAGATGAACCACGCTGTCGACAACGCGTTTAGTTCGTGGGTTCGCGATAACCCCTCAGTTACCCCGCAACCGAGCATTTGTTTCACAATTTCGTGTAATATGAAAACTTGCAGGCGAGAGACCGTTCACAGCGACTGCCGATGCTCATTGGATGTATGAATGTAGGAGAATAAGGCTTTATTTTTTACTAGCTTTCAGATTTCTTCCTTCGTATGAGTATGAGAATTCGAGAGAAATTGCCTATACAGCACATTAACTATTTCAGTGCAAAAAAATTGCGACGAAGCCACTTGTTTTGGTATTTACCTGTCCACTTCTCATTTTCAATCCAAAGTTGAGTCCCACATTTGTTGAACGAGCGAGCGAAGTTCTCCGAGTCTACTGGAATAATTCGGCGTTTGTATGTATGTATGTATGTTTGTATGTATGTTTGTAAGTTTGTATGTATGAATGTTCGTTCGAAGATAACTTGAGTAAATTTGGTCGGATAGGTTATGAAATTTGGTAGGCGGGTAAACGAAATTAAAATAATTTTTAAGTTCGAACATGAGCCAAATCGGTCGAGGGGTTGCCGAGATATGGGGTTGAATAGTTTATATGCAAAGCGCGCGCGCCTGCGCAAATGACGATAGCAAAGTCACACATCTGTAACTGTGGTCGCGAGTTCGTAGTTCGGGGCGAACCACTAGTGTACTCGAAACTGGATCTCCAATCTGGGGCGTAATTGTCTCACTTTTGAATCTATCGCGATCCCCTTCAATGTTATCGGGATTATGATCGTGATTGCCACTTTAGACTGTCTAAGTTTTAAATAACAATCTCTAACAGAATGGATGAGTCAAAACGCCACACAAGTTGAATGATATTGAGTGAATGATTGAGCTATTTTCTTCAATCATTATCCCCTTCAAAATCTAGACGCAATCTCTATCCCCATTCCTTAATCCCAATCGCTTTCAATGACAGTTTGTGTCAAATAAATGCAGTCTGAAGTTTGTAAGCACCCTTCAAACGTACTAGTGGTTCGCCCCGAACTGTGAACTCGCGACCCCGTATAAACTTAACAACCCCATATCTCGGCAACCCCTTGACCGATTTGGCTCATGTTCCCGCCTACCAACTTTCATAACGATCCGACTAAATTTACTCAAGTTATCGTCGAACGAACATTCATACATACATACAAACATGCATACATATATACATACATACATACATACATACAAATATACAAACGCCGGATTGTTCAATTAGACTCGGAGAACTTCGCTAGCTTCGCTCGCTCGTTCAATAAATTTTAAAACGATAGCGATAGGTTCAAAAGTTAGACAATTAACCCCCAGGTTCCTTTCTGTCCCAATTACAGTTTTTCCTACGGCAAATATGGCCTATCCGTATCCATACAGGCAACCGATATTAATCTCACCCTTCACCACTTCACCAAAGCTCGGAAAGCAAAAAAAACTCATAAAACATTTCCGACGCCAATGCATGTTTTTGTTTTTAAAAACTTTTCTCATTTCGCTCCACTGCCTCCAACGCCAGGCGTGGCCACAGAGGGCATACCACAGAAGTCACCGTACAGGAAAACTACAAAATAAAAATAAAAAATACCCCCGACATGTTAGCTCCAAATAAGTAGGTATACAGGGTGTTAAAAGACAGCCAACAAACCGGCAAACCACGCATTGTCCTCATCATACTGAACATTTTTGCCCATGGAACTATACCTGGGAAATCAACGGTTTCCGAGATAATGAGGTTCAAAGTCGGACTTTTCAAACTTTTTTTATTGCAGAAATTTGCTCAGTATCGAGTACTTACATCAACATTTCTTCTCAAGAATCCATATCAAAATTTTGAATATTTCTTGCATAAAATGACGTTAAAATTGCAACCCGCAATGTATTCTAAACATCGGCACTTCGAGCGGCACTTTATGTCAACGCTTGTGCAATATGATTTCTTTGCGTTACACTTCCATTGCGTGATAAAATATTTTCCAAAATTATAACCTAAAAAACCAAAATCATTTACCGGCAATAATTTATCGAAAAAGTACTTTGTTTTGGTGTCTTGTGTGCGTACCTTTCGAGTCTGTCGGCGGTCTTTTAACACCCTGTATATCATAAACGCCTGAACCGATTTTGATAAAAAGAACACTCGTTAGAAAACCTGCTTTCAAATTAAGAAAACCGCATCCGAATTGGTTCAGCCGTTTAAAAGCTACGGTGCCATAGACAGACACACATACATAGTGGTCAAACTTATAACACCCCTCTTTTTTGGTCGGGGATTAACTAGTGGTTCGCCCCGAACTATAAACTCGCGACCCTATATCTCAGCAACCCCTCGACCGATTTGGCTCATGTTCGAATTTAAAAATTCTCCTTGCTTCATTTACTTATGCCTACCAAATTTCATGATGATCCGACTTAATTTACTCAAGTTATCGTCGAACGAACATTCATACATACATACATACATACATACATACAAACATACAAACATACAAACATACAAACATACAAACATACAAACATACAAACATACAAACATACAAACATACATACATACAAACATACAAACGCCGGATTGTTCAAGTAGACTCGGAGAACTTCGCTCGCTTCGCTCGTGAAATAGGTCATCTTCTAAATGTGTGCAGTAATTAAACAGTATGGAGCTTTTCGAAACGTCGTAGAATAAAAGTTGTTGGAAATCACATTCAGACGTGTTTAAGGAGAAAAGCTATTTAAAAATTGCCTTGTATATACTCAAAATATACTTACAATACTTTCCCATCAGAAAGTTCACGTTCGTCGATCTCATGGAATCTGAATGCAGTAATGCGTTAACTTAGGTCTGCATTTAGCTAACAAAAACAGCAAGTGGATTTTTCCTTAGCAAACAAGCAAAGCAATTCTTCTACCATTTTTCCTTTTGTCTCTTGAAGCCCGACCTTCCCGCTAATAGCATTTTAACACACATTTTAACAGCGAATATTGCATCAACACAAAATTTGCATAGTATCCAGAGAGTTCGCCATAAACAACCAAATGCTTACCTGCTTGTTTTAATTAAGTCTGAGTGGTTATTTCAAAGGCTCTAGGTATAAAAACATCGTTTTACTAGATTAAACCAACATTGCCATAGCTCCCCTTTTTGCCACAATATTTTGTTGTCATAAAAACATTCTCTTTCGTCACGCTCATTTGAATTATCTAATATATCCACCGTAAAAATAACCGTTTTTAAATGTAAAAAAACAGATTGATTATTTCAATAAGTGCTATTTTTGAGTGTTTTGACACTCGGAGGTTGTTTCGAATTTTTAGATAATAGAGGCGCTGGTCCCGTAATTACTGATGCCGAAAGTTGAATACGCATTTGCAGAAACGGGCCTTCTGCCCAATGCATGTCGTTGAATCAATCTGTGTACGTTAAGGGAATTGTTTTCCATTTGCCGTTCCGCTTCCGAAGTGGGCCCCGTCACGATTCGATTTTACTAAAACATCATTTGGGGTCTCTATTTTATTCACATGTTATTGGAATAGTGTTTTGTTTTGTCTATGATTGATAACTTGACTGGGACAGCCTTGACCCTTGACGTATTAACCTTGAATTCGTAAAGTCATGCTTTGATTTCATAATAATTATTATGCTTTGTATCACATCATTCATCATCATCATCAGCCCACCTCTGCCCACTGTTGGGTATATAATAGGCCTTTTTCCCTTCATGCCACCTCTCAAGGTCGCTCGCAGCGAAACGGAAAACATCCGCTCGCTGGTCGCCCGCCATCCACATCCATGGACCCTCTGCCGACCCAAAGATGTCATCCGACCATCGGGCTGCTGGTTTTACTACTGACCACCATCCTACTCTGGGCCGGCACTCTCATATGCTCATAATTATTATAATTCATACAATTAATTCCATATGTATAATTAATTCCTAAAATATTGACATTTAAAACATTTTTTTTTTCTAAAGCTCTAACCAACAACCATTGTCAAGAGTAGAGGGGCATAATCTGAAACTAGTTTGCATCAAAATAGTTATCACTCTCTTCTCTCTTTAATTCTACCAATTGCTTAAAAATAATGTAAATTTTCCTTGTTACAGGCAAAATTAGAAACTAAGGCTTTAAAAGCGAAGAGACCGGGCTTCACCGACGACCGGTATAATGAGACGTCGTATTACATCGAGAACAGTAAGTAACTTTTCATAGTTTCAAGTATTTCGAGCTGCTGGGTACACCACAGGGGATTTAAGTCTGTAACGCAATGGCATTTTGTCCCAGTAGAAGGACAAAACCGGGGTTTCCTCGTTTTTCTCCTACAACCAGCGAACTAATCCTTTAGAATTAGAATCAGACTATTCTTTGCTGTACTAGAAAAACATTAAAAGGACCGACAGCATTAATAAATCGTAATTGAAGCCGTCAACTGGGAGCCCATTGTGGCACCATTGTGTTACATTGCTTTGTCCCTGGCAACAGGGGGGTTGCCCTTGACGCTATTGCGATCAAATTGAAAAAGTTTTAAAATTAATTTCTCTTCTTCTAATTAAGAGCTATTCCGTATTCGGTCCGACTTTACGTACGGTCGGCCACAGTCACTGATACCCCATGGCATCTCTTACCGCGCGTGGCATAAGGGCGTCAATCGAACAAAATGGGGTATCCTAGCGTGTGGCCGACTGTTCATGCCTTAACAAATCGATGTTTTTTATGACAACGCGTTTTCAAGGAGACGATTTTGCATTTGGTGCAATTAATTCAGCTGTTTGTTACTAATGGCATCCAGAGGCATTTTTTTCTATGGCCCAAGTGTACCTACGTGTTAATTTCAATAAAATTACGCTGATTTTTTTACGCGAACATTAATCATGAAGAGGCTTAGTCATCATGCCGCATTGGCGTTAAACCTTCCCTTACCCGTTTCGATTTTGCATGCATTAGCGAAATTACGAACGCCTTCTTGCCTTCCGTAAATGATCACGTGATGCTACATTGTTATAATTAGTTAGTTTGAATGATAATTATGTTGTCTGCAATTTCAAAAGTAAATCCAAGCACTAAATACTGAAAACAGGCAAATTATAAGCTCTAGGTAAGAAAAAGATGTAGCCTGTACAATTGTACATGTCCCACTAGGTGTGCAAAGGCCTTCTCTCAGAGAGAGATCACCACGCGTGCTCAGTGCCGGTTGGCGATTTTTGCATTGAGGGTATAATGCCTCATACGCTCAGGTTTCCTCACGATGTTTTCCTTCACCGTCAGCGAGGTATAAATTGTTAATTAAATAATTTCATACGATGCAAAACACGTTACCCGTTAATTTATAATTAAGCTTCATAAGTCCATAGCTTTAAATGAGTGCGATTTTTCTAAACACGAACGCTTTGTAAAATTACAATTTTATAGAGTTCTCTGATTTCCCTTAAGACGACGTACGTCTCACAACTAGCGCCGCCAATGGAAAAAAAATCATATCTTTTTTTTGGATGCGTTTTTAGAAAAAAACGCTCCTGCGATTCCTCAACGCGAGGCTTAACTATTTTTAGGACCTAAGGTTTGGATTCCAGGATTAGATTTCCTACGAATGCAATCGATTCTCGCCAAAAGTGGCCACTTTTGGCGAGAATCGATTGCATTCTTAAGTTCTAGGATCTGGAATCCAAACCTTAGGTCCTAAAAATAGTTAAGCCTCGCGTTGAGGAATCGCAGGAGCGTTTTTTGCTAAAAACGCATCCAAAAAAAAGATATGATTTTTTTTCCATTGGCGGCGCTAGTTGTGAGACGTACGTCGTCTTAATATCATTATGTCGGACCTCGCCTTACAGCCGAAGTACCTAAAGGTAGAGTTCCGTGAACCGCGTTCGGGCGATGCGCACTATTAAGGCTCGGTATAAGGCTAACTAGCGCCACCAATGTAAAAAAAATCATATCTTCCTTTAGAAGAAGTTTCTGAAAAAATCCTAAGATGAGCCTATGCGCCATGCTTTTCTAGATTTTTAAGTGCAGATACCCTCTTCGAAATTTACTTTTAAGCTAAAAAATTTTCAATAACCGCCAAAAACGGCCGTTTTTGCCGGTTATCGCAATTTTTTTAGCTTAAGACTAGAAATTGAGTTGGGTACCTACACTTAAAAATCTAGAAAAGCATGGCGCATGAGCTCATCTTAGGATTTTGTCAGAAACTTCTTCTGAAGGGACATATGATTTTTTCAACATTGATGGCGCTAGTTAGCCTTATGCCGAGCCTTAATGTGGCCACGCGCGTCTGACGCACTCCTTGGAAGCGGCGCCTTACAAATTGAAATTCAAATTTATTTTATTGCCATAAATTTCTTTTTTTTAATGTTATAGTATAATTTTAACATCATTTTACCAATTAGGTATGCCAAAAGTTAAATTTTATAGTGAATATTTTCATTGCTTTTGCCCTAATTTCGTCCGCGCAGACTTAGAAAAAAAGTTGCCCAGGTATATTCCCGTTTGTAGAGTGACCGCGGCTGAAATCGCGGGAAAATCTATTAGCCTAAGTGTTATTATAGCTATATAGGCTGTCTCCATTCCAATTTCATGCAAATCCGTCCAGCTAGGGGAGCACAACCTCACGATAAAAGTTTTGCCCCAATATCGGCTAGCGCCATCTTGCTTTATTTCATTGCGTTAAGCGAGATGCCGCCAGCCGATAGTAGGAAAAACGTTTACCGTAACGTGCTCCCCTTGCTGACTCAAAAACTTTCACATTTATAATGCGCGACTGTCGCATTGGCCGCGCATGTAATGAATCGCACGCGTTTGCGATCGGCCGCGATGCACGGAAGTCTATCTTTAAACCGAAGTAAATGAATGTGCAGCGTACAAAGTGGGCGAATTTAATTAAGTCCACAATAGAAGTGGAATTTAATCCTCAACAAGAACGCGAGCGAGCCATCAGATTTGCATTTAGCCGGCGACAAAAAGTGCATTTAGTGTCCAGAGACTTTGTGGCCGGATTGTTCGGAGCTGGCAGCAATTAGTTTCGTTAAACCTTACTCGGATGCCCTAATTCATGAAACGTCTGTAAACCGTTTCAATTTTAAAGGTACTGATCGCTAAGAAAGCGAAGAGCGGATAAAGGTCAGGCCATACTACATGGAGCACGTTGCTAAGCTCACGATGGCATAAAAAGAAGTTGCAACCTAACAAAAATCATCTGCACTCATGTTTGCGAGGTCGATACACGTTAACATTTTAAATTATAAGTTTAGTTTTCTGCAATCATTTATCGCCCAAAGTAGTCACAAATGCGATAAATTATTGTATTCGTAGGTTCTAGGATCTGGAATCCAAACCAGGTCCAGGTCCTAAAATGGTTAAGCCTCGCGTTGAGATTTTGCAGGAGAGTTTTTAGCAAAAAAAGCATCCAAAAAGAATATATGTGTTGGCAACCGACACCGCCTCTTTTCTTTTTGGCTTTAATTTAAATTTGAAAGATTGGTAAAATTCTAGTGTTCCAAACAATTGTAAATAATTCAGTCAGTAAACGAGGATCACCAGAGCTGGGTTTCATTTTTGGTCGTCTTTTTCATTGGTGTCAGAAGTAATTTGAAGATGCAAACATGCCCATAATAACCAGAGCTCAGTCAAAAACCCAGCAAACAAACGAGTTAATAGTGAACCCAGTGTCAGTGCCTATTATCGAGGGTAGTGCTCCTATACCCAGTGACGGTGCCTCTATTTCCGGTGCCCTTGCACCCGGTGCCCATGCACCAGCATCGTCCAGCACACCTCAACTTATCGCTGCACACAGTTCGCCGCTCGTTCCTCACGACTCAGTACCGAAGTCGCTAGACCGCACCCTTGTGCGGCAATCACGTTCTACTAGCGAAGGTACCGCAGCGAAGTCACGCACTAAATCCAGCGTGCGCTCCACCAATACTGTGAAGGCGCAACAGCTTGCCACAAGATTGGAACATGCTAGGCGTGTGGCCCAAATCGACGAGGAGATCGAAGCTGACCGCGCCGCAGAGCGCGCCCAGCGCGCTGCACGTGAAAAAGCACTGGCGGATCTCGAGCTGCAGGCAGAACTAGCTGCCATTGCCAGCACTGCCTCCCGCAGCAGCTGCAGAGGAGATTACGTGGAAAAATGGTTAGTTGACTCTCATAAAAGTATTGTAGATTCAGAACATATTAATCCAGTGCAGACCCTTTGCAGGGAAACAAACCACGGCGCGGCCTATGGCCACGCCCATTTACTACCCGCTTCGCCAACACGTCCGTCGTTGCGCGATGCCGCGTTTGAGGCCGGAGCTGCTTCCCGGTGCCCAATGCCCGGGCCTAAGCCTGCCGCAGCTCAAGCATTCGCCCAGCCGCACTCTACAGCTCTCCCGTGCGGCGGCGGGCGCCTTTGTGAGAATGCTACGGACCGAAACACCACTTCACATTTACCTATGTTAGGCACACACCACTGTAGTGATGACTATTGTAATTTGAACAAAAATAAAACTAGCAATGAAGGTACACTAGACAATATAACTTTATTGGCGAACGCGATTGCAGACCTTGGCAAGAAGAAGATACGGGTGAGTGATATCCCTAAATTCACAGGCCGCGCGTTGGACTGGCTTCCTTTCAAGAGGGCCTTTGAGCAGTCCAAGGCTAGTTTTTCTCCGTGTGACAACATCAGCAGGCTTACTGCTGCCCTCCACGGTCCCGCGCACGAAGCCGTCGCCGTACTCCTCGCCTCTGCCGACAATCCGGAGCAAGTAATGGCTGCACTGGAAACCAGGTTCGCCCAGCCTGAGCACATAGTCCTCCAGCAGCTAGCTCTCGTCCGAGGTCTTCCAAGGCTCAACGCGTACGACGCCCCACGGGACCTCACTGTCTTCGCATGCCGAATCCGGAACTGTGTTGAGGTGATACGATTCCTCCATCAGCCCGAGTACCTCGCAGCTCCCGAACTGGTAAATACAGTCATCGGAAAACTGACTCCTCTCCTCAGAGCTAGGTGGGCTGACTTTGCAATGGCAAGAGTTGGCTCTGGCTTGTTCAAACTAGAGATTCTAGCGGCTTTTCTAGAGAACGAAGCTGATTTACAAATTAAATTCGGTTTTATTTCGCCAGAGTCGACAACTGTCAAAAGTCAACCTGTCAAACCCGTCAAAGACAAAATTTATTCTATTTCAGTCGACGAGGAACCAAAAAGTTCGCATACCTGTTTGTATTGCAACACAGATAAACACAACGTCAGCGATTGCCGTGAGTTCAAATCTCTTTCGTTGGACGAGCGCTGGCAATGGGTGCTAACAAACAAGGTTTGTCGAAAATGTTTGAGGAAAGGATCTCACCAATATAGTGGCTGCAGGAAAAGGTGCTCAGTAGAAGGCTGCACGGCCAAGAATCGGCACCATACACTTCTACACAGGTCTCAATCGGCTACAACAGCTCATGTGGAAGTACAGTCGAGCCCGTCAACCTCTTCAAGTTTGGAGGTACAGTCTACAATACAAATTCCCTGCACTAGTAACGACTCTGCTAACTTTGAAGATAAACAGCCATCAGCAATCGTAGCCCATAGCATTTCGCCTCCCAAATTTTCCAGTCTCAAGCCACTTCTCAAAGTGATAGCGGTCACCATTACCGGGCCTCTATGTAGCATAGACACGTATGCCCTTCTCGACGATGGAAGCTCGGTAACCCTTTTAGACCAGTCAGTGGCGGACTTAGTGGGGGCCAAGGGCTCTACAAGTAAATTAAATATTGATTGTATTGGCGGTTTAACTAGACAATGTGAGGTAAGTTATGTTGACATTCAAGTCAAGGGCCGCCATAGTGCGGACACTTTCAACATAAGTGCGCGATCCATTTCAAATCTAGGTATAGCTAGTCAGTCGGCGCATTTAGATGATATTGTCCAGTATCGATATTTGTCAGACCTGGTGGACGAACTCTGTTACGACGTTGCTAAGCCGATGTTGCTGATAGGCACTGATAACTGGCAGGTGACGCTCCCCAAAGCCGTCCGCCGTGGGTCTCGTTGCCAGCCGGCAGCCGCCCACACACCCTTGGGATGGGTCTTGTTCGGCTACATATCGTATAGACCTAATGTAGAGGCATCCGTCAATCACGTCTCCATGGCTGGCGATGATGAATCTTCGCTAGATGTTCTTGTCAAAGATTACTTTAAATTGGATTCTATCGGAATAACGAAGGTGGATCACCGTAGTGCCACTGACGAACGTGCTTTACAGATCTTAGAAGATACAACCAAGCGTTTAGATTCGGGTAGATTCGAAACCGGGCTATTATGGCGAGATAATATTTCTTTTGTTCCTGAGAGCCGTGAGCTAGCTTCAGCCCGCTTTACTAGTCTCGAGCGCAAGATGGCTAAAGATAGCTCTTATGCAGACGCTTACAGACAAAACATACAAGGTATGATTAGTAAGGGCTATGCCGAGTTATGTGAAGGACCACCTTCAGGCCCTATGCCGTGGTACCTTCCTCATTTTGGAGTCGTACATCCACAGAAAAAGAAACTGCGTGTAGTCCATGACGCGGCAGCGAAGTGTGCTGGAGTGAGCCTCAACTCACTTCTTTTAACCGGTCCTGACCTACTTCAGCCATTGCTTTCTATAGCTATGAGATTTAGAGAACGTTTAGTTGCTCTATCAGGAGACATCAGAGAAATGTTTCCCCAAATCAAGATTAGACCTGAGGATAGAGATTCTCAGCGCTTCTTGTGGAGAGATAACCCAGACCTACCACTGCAAGAATATCGTATGTCCTCAATGATTTTTGGAGCAGTATCCAGTCCATGTACCGCACTATGGGTTAAGGACAAGAATGCCGGTCAATTTCTTCAAGAATACCCTGATGCTGTTCGATCCATCATTGAGGACCATTACATGGACGATTTCTTGGGCAGCTTTGACAGTAATGAAGAGGCGGCTAAGCGAGCCTCTGAGATATTAATGATTCACAAAGCGGGTTGTTTCGAAATGAGGTCTTGGGTTTCTAATCGCAAAGAGGCGTTGGCCTCGATTCCCTCAGATCTACGAGCAACTGATGTGTCCGAAGTGAGTTTAGGCCCAACCTCCCCTTCGCAAGTTCGTGTGCTAGGTATTACTTGGAGCATAAATGACGACAAACTCTACTTTATAAAGTGTCTACCAAAGCTTCCCACAAAGTTTTCTAAGCGCTCCGTTCTATCTTTATTGATGTCAATATATGACCCTTTAGGGTTCTTAACCCCTATCATAATGAAGGGCCGTGTGCTATTCCAGAAAACATGGAAACTAGGAATTGATTGGGATAAGAGTTTACCTGACTCTGCGATACAGAACTGGAAAAGTTGGTTTTTCGAAATTCAAAATTTAGCTAACAGCTCTATTCCTAGATGTTATTTGAATAGCACCAGTCCCATTAATGATGTTCAGTTACATTTATTTGCGGACGCTAGTGAGCGAGCTTACGCCTGTGTTGCCTTTTGGCGTTTTACTTATGAAGACGGCGGCGTAAGCTTGTCTCTCATTGGGGGAAAGGGTCGCCTAGCGCCCCTTAAACCTGTATCAATCCCTAGATTGGAATTACAAGCGGGCCTTATCGCCGCTCGTTATAGCGTCTATATTACAGACGCACATACACGAAAACCTAATGCTACCTTTTATTGGACTGACTCCCTTACAGTCTTAAAATGGCTCCGTAGCGACGCCTGCATGTTTAAAGCTTTCGTTTCGTTTCGTGTTGGAGAGATTGTTGAAACTACTAATGTTCGCGATTGGAGATATGTTCCTACAGCTCTAAACATCGCCGACGACGCTACTCGGGACAACGGGGAGTTTTCATTGTGTTCACGTTGGTTTACTGGCCCAGCCTTTCTTCTGCTACCTGAAAACCAGTGGCCCAGTGAACCAAAATGCAATGTTCCTCCGGTCACGGAAGAAATGAAAAAACTTTCTGATGCGACTGGAGCTTTAGTCGGTTATACGACGCAACTTCCAACCCTGTCACCGGTTGTCGCCAACCATCAGCGGTTTAGCAGCTGGTTGCGCCTTCTCAGGGCAACCGCTCGCGTTCATCAATCGGCTTACGTTTTTCGATCTCTGTTATTGCGAAATTCTAAAATATCTGATTCTTCGCGCGATCATTCCAACTTACGTTTGCTTAATGTTACAGATCTCAACGTTGCCGAGATCCATTTATTCAGACAGTCACAACTAGATTCATTCCCTGATGAACTCATTCGTGTTCAAGCAGCACGCCCCGTCTCGAACGATAGTAGACTTAAGAACATTTCACTTTTGTATGGAGAGGATAGGCTTATTCGGCTATCCGGACGCACCGCTGCTACGACGGCTATTGATTCTCACCCGATTGTGCTTGATGGCAAACACCCTATCACCAGACTGTTAATAAGCTCATACCATGTCAAGTTTGCGCATGGGAACCACGAGCTGGTGGTGAACGAGTTGCGCCAAAGGTACTTTATTCTTAGCCTGAGACCAGCCGTGCGAAGAATATCTCAGAGATGCCAAGTCTGCCAGAACCGTAAAACCAAGCCTGTAATTCCACCCACTGGAGATTTGCCAGAGGCTAGATTGGCGCATCACGAGCGTCCCTTTACCCACGTTGGTATAGACTACTTTGGGCCCTTAAACGTTTCCATATGCAGGCGGACTGCGAAGAGGTGGATTGCCCTTTTCACCTGCATGACGATTCGAGCAATTCACATTGAGATCGTTGATAATCTCACATCGGACTCTGCCTTGATGGCTTTACGGCGTTTCATAGCAAGAAGAGGCTGCCCATCCCACATTTACTCTGACAATGGAACATCTTTCGTTGGCACAGTCAAGATTCTTCCAGAACTTTTCAACTTCTGCGCGAATGAAAAGATCGTGTGGCACTTCACGCCGCCGTCCGCGCCCTTTATGGGTGGATGCTGGGAGCGCATGGTACGATCCGTCAAGAACGCTCTTTCAGTAACACTCAAAGACCGAACACTAAAAGAGGAGGTCCTACACACCCTCCTTCTAGAGGCCGAGTGCGTCGTTAACTCTAGACCACTCACGCATGTACCAGTCGACGAGGACTCGGACCACGCAATTACTCCTTTTTCCTTCCTCATTGGGAGCTCCAGCGGTGGCCCTCAGACGAAACTCTTTGATGACGCAGACTTGTATAAACGTGCACATTGGAGAAAGGCGCAGAGGCTTGCCGATCACTTCTGGCAGCGTTTTGTTAAGGAGTACCTGCCGCAGCTCGTCCCACGCAAAGAGATACCGAAATCAAGGCAGCTGAAAACTGGCGACCTGGTGTTTATAGCGGATGGAACTCTGCCTAGAAGCAGTTGGCCTCGTGGCCGAATAGCTGCGACCTATCCGGGCAAGGATGGGATTGTCAGGGTCGTAGATGTCGCTACGACGGGAGGAGGTGTGCTGCGACGTCCGTCGCGCAAGGTGGCGTTGCTGGTTGCCGGCCAATAGGTATTTGGTGCATCACACCGTCGGGGGCCATGTTGGCAACCGACACCGCCTCTTTTCTTTTTGGCTTTAATTTAAATTTGAAAGATTGGTAAAATTCTAGTGTTCCAAACAATTGTAAATAATTCAGTCAGTAAACGAGGATCACCAGAGCTGGGTTTCATTTTTGGTCGTCTTTTTCAATATGATTTTTGTTTTCATTGGCGGCGCTAGTTGTGCCTACTACAGGGTGCACTCTAAGTCGATAGCGGAACTTTAAGTAGGCTGTCTACTGATCAATACAAACAACTTGTACTAGGTGGCGAAAAAAATGGAGCTAAAAAAATATCAGCTGTTCCATACAAAAGGTCGACTCAGCACTGCGCCAAATGTATGAAACAGCTGATATTTTTTTCGCTCCAATTTTTTTCGCCACCTAGCACAATTTGTTCGTATTGATCAGTAGACAGCCTTCTTAAAGTTTCGCTATCGACTTAGAGTGCACCCTGTATTGTGCCTTAATAGGTGGTGCTGATCCTACTCACAGAGAAACCAAAATGTGAACAAGATGAACGCCATGTATCTCGCACTAGACTGCCAAAAACAAATTCCTCATTCGCATTGCGTGTTCGCGGCAGCCAAGCCCATTTCACCAATCAGGGGGCTAACTCTCGGGATACTCGCATTCGACAAATCTCGAAGGTAAAATCTCATTTGGCGGCAAATGTCACATCTCCTTCTTCTTCTTCTTAGCGTGCCTCTCCACTAATGGAGGTTGGCCGTCAGCTCTTCATATTCTTTTCTATTTCTCGCCAAGCGAAACAGTTGTTCAACGCTGGCTATCTCCGTCCATTCCCTGATGTTTCTGAGCCACGACTTTCTTCTTCTACCAGGACGCCGCTTCCCCTCAATCTTGCCCATCATGATCAATTGAAGAAGTCGGTACCTGTCGTGGCGAAGCACATGTCCTAGGTAGCTAATCTTCTTCCTTTTTATGGTCAGCATGAGTTCTCGGGAACGATTGACACGTCGTAGAACTTCCACATTCGTGACTCTATGGACCCAACTTATCACATCTCCTATTCTCACGAAATCATCCTCGACATAGGGCACGAGATTTCTGCAGGATGTTTGCCTTTTTCGCTCGCCATGACTCAAGTGGTTGGGAGGGTAGAGATCGAAATGGCATGAAATTGTTCCTCCGAGATGTATCGAATGCGAGATTCCCGAGAGTTAGAATAGAATAGAATAGAAAACTCTTATAAAACTACAAAGGAATTCTTAAAACTAATCAGTAAGCATACAATTCGCAACCCATAGTTTTTGGTTCGTCCGTTATTGGCTTATTCAAAACTTTTGGCTATTATAAGAAACTAATTTCAATATTTTTTATTTTGGTTCAGTAGTTTGGATTTTACAACGTTTCAAAGATACGGTTTTATGACGTCACGCGACGGTCTGCATACTGTTGGCGGTCATAGGAACAAAACATTTTATCGCATAAAAACAAAACTACTGGACCAAAATAAAAAATATTTAAATTAGTTTCTCAATATTGTCTAAAGATAAGTTTAAGCCATTAACGGACTTTCGAACAAAAAACTTTGCGTATCCAATTGGTGGCCTTATCGCTAAAAGCGATCTCTGCCAGGCAACCATTGGAGAATTATCCCCCAAAACGCCGTCTAACTCGTCTAACCCTCCACAGGTCTCCGGAAAGTGTATCCCTACTACTTCACGTTCACAACCTTCACCAAAGGACGGTGGGTGGGCGAGAAGATCCTGGACGTCTTCGCGAGAGAGTTCCGAGCGCACCCCGCGGCGGAGTACGAACGCTGCATCAGAGCCGGAACCCTCACGGTCAACTATGAAAGGGTCGACCCCGATTACAGGTTGAAACACAACGACCTGCTCGCCAATGTCGTTCACAGGTACTGTCTTCTTTTTTGGTATTTTCCGGTTTAGTTTTTATTAGAGTAACGTTTGAGTTCGGGCGGTTTGCGAGCGCGGGTTTTTGACGAAACTTTCAACAGTGTCGTGTGATGGCTACATGACGCTATAAAAGGGTTTTTTTTTTATATTTCTGAGGGTAGTCGTTCTGCTCTTTGAATTGAAAAACTTTTACATAAACATACAGACAGTGAAATGGCGAAAATTTCCAACATAAAAAAGTTTAAATGTGAAATGAAAAAGCTGTTAGTTTGGGTTTTCAGCCTATGGTCAAGGGGGTTTTCGCGATTTTAAGATTTTTTTAACCGACTTAAAAAAATAAGGAGGTGCTTGAGATTCGACCCTAAGATGACTCTCTTAAATATGAAAGGACCTACTTATAGCAATATCGTTACAGACCCGCATACGTAAACCGTCTTTCAATTTGATATTGTACCTACATCATATAAAAACAATGAACACTTCAACATGTACACAAATAATTGAGGGTCATTTTCGCAAGCAAGGGACTAGATAATTTAATACATTCTCTCTGTACAAAATATCTTCATTTAATGGGAATTAACACAGACTCTTCTTAACTAAACTTGTAACACAGAAAATGGAAACACAAAAGAATTACTCATTTATCGAAAGTTTTTCGGTCATTACCAATATTCTGAATATTCCGTTAGTTTTCAACATAGTGACTACGATTCCGACCACATGATTATACAGGGGAGTGCATTTCTATACAGGGTATTGTTTTGGTTAGTGATAGGTACACCCTACTCAGGGACAGTTTTAGTAAGGCTTAAAACTAAAAATACGTTTTTTTATATTTTTTTATGCACAATTACTTTGTTTGATTTGTTCTATAATAACCGCGACGTGCCCAGCCTTCTCAAGCGCGCGCGCGATGAAGCGCCCGATATTACGAGTGCGGCCGCAAGCGTTTGTATAATCAAAGAGCATATAATACAAGTATAAGTATAAGTAAGGGAGGCCACAATTTTGGGGTTTCCATTTTGATTTTGGAGTATATATCACTGATTTTTTTAAATTTATTTTTTTATTTTTACTGCCTTTAGTATCGTGTAAATAATCACCCCTGAGTCGGGTGTCACATTACAAAACAACACCTTGTATAACCACCCTTTTTGAACTATTTGTTAACGTTCAGCTCCAAAGTAGCCATAGAGACTATATTATAACCATTATCGATTAAAACGATTGACTGAATCTTTTGCGTTTCCCTACTCTGTGGCTGTAATATATCTTCAAAGTACTAAGATATTCTTCACAGACTCTGTGCAGCGAGCCAAAGTCGGTCTTATGTTTCTTTGAGCTTAACTCACTCATTAATTTGGTACGGAACGAACTAGCAGTGACATGAAGTTTCTACAGAGGCGTAATCTTATCATTCAAGAGGCTTAATAAAGCTCAGCTTATGCTGCGACGCACGCAAAGTGGAGGCATGTATTGTAAATATGGCAACTTTTTTAACACGGGAAAAATATAAAGCCATTTCAGAATGGCCACTTTTACACAGTAATCAACTTTTGAGGCGTAACCCGTAACGCTCAACAGTCAATATGATTAGGAATACTGCACAACATCGCGCAACATTTTAGATAACGCTCAAAATTATTATATAATTCAAAATCATTGCGCAGCTGAGATCAGGGGGCTCATTCTTGGGAATCTCGCATTTGACACATCACGAAGGAAAAATCTCATGTCATTTTGATCTCGAGTGCTCCCGACCACTTGAGTCATTTCGAGCGAAAAAGGCAAACATCTCGCAGAAAACTCGTGCCCTAATGTCAAGAATGACTTCGTGAGAATAGGAGATGTGGCATTTGCCACCAAATTACATTTTTCTTTCGAGATGTTTCGAATGCGAGATAAGCTCCACAGGCGATTCAGTCGACATCGTTGCTAAAAATGTTGCGCGTCGTTGCTCAATATTATGCATTACGTTGAGCATTATGTTGCGCGTCTATGGTGGCCCAGAATCTCCAGAAACCCGCCCGCGTCACAGCATACGCTCAGCCTTACACCTGTCTACGCCCCTGTGTTTAGAGTTAAAATAAAACTTACAACTGTCTTATTGATACTTCCCTTAAAAGCACCGAATGAGCATGTGTCCACACGTTACGTCTTTACGTCAGCAAGCCTAGCATGGGGCAGAGTTACAGCTATATCTAACTGCTTTTGTCGTCTAAACTGGGTCTTAAAGTCTGTAACGCGGTCGTGTTTGGGTTGGTTCAGCGTTGTAGGAGGAAAACGGGTTTTGGTCCTAACAACTCTGAATCTATCACAAAACTACTGCCTTGAGTAAGGACCCTGTTCAGTAGCCGGCGTAGCACGGTGGCTCGATAAAACTTTTTTATCGCTTTATCGACTAGCGCAGACTTACCGTATAAAGCGGTATAAAACCGTTTAACATTGCGTCGTGCCGATCGGGCCGGTATATCACGAAGAACCATATCGAGTCTTTGGCATGGTACAATGCTCACCCTCTCGCTCTGTTGGTCTACCTAGAGTGGGAAGGATAGCCTTGTACGGCGCTGTCAAAGCTCGATATAATGTAGGTGGTTTAAACCTCAAATGTAGTTAGATTGGGTCGTATCGCTGTACCAGTGCGGGTGAAAAAAGCTTTATATTTTCACTTTTGACATTCAAGTTTATATTGACAAATGTCATGAATAGACAGATAAAAACCGCGTGTAATGCTAGACCTGTTATTACCTATGTACGTTTGCGCATGTTCTCATTCCTTGTTTCGGTTCTCGTGTTCTGTACAATTCACTATCCCACATGAGAACTGTTCGAGATACGTGGAGCAGCCAGACCGATTCCATTAAACCTGTTTACCTGTCCTTGACTGACTAAATAAATGTTGACTTGCTGTGATTTGGTTAAATGTAGTTTTGATCCAACTACTGTCTGAATACGCTTTCTTGTGTAAACAAACATTAAAAAGTAGAAACAAACCGCAAAACCCGGAAAATAGATAGATAGATAGATAGAGAACACTTTATACAAAATAATAGTTAATCGCATGATGTTATCTTGCATAACCACACTTTATCGAAAATAGCGCCACTAGCTTCAAAAGGTATGACATATATCATCATCGTGGATTGAGGATTACGTACAATGCCGATTTTCAATTAATTTTTTGTTGAATGATCTGTTGACAGACCGCGAGAAAAATGGTCCGACAACATAGCCCAAGTAGCTGGATAGGGAGTCGTTGCGTCTCGACAAGATCGCCTTTGGCGTGAGATTGAAGAGGCTGATGATGATGATAAGAAATACGATCTAAGATCTCGCTGCAGTTTATATAGAAAATAATAAAAATATAGTAATCAAATTGTGATCTTTAGTGGCAACAATTATACCTAGGTACCTATATTTTAGGTTAGTTCAGGCTATGTCCGAAAACCGGCAACTGATTGCACCTACGGATGTACATTAGTTACATGCCAAGACATACGCCCTTTTGTTTCCACATATTTTTTTATGGTATTTGTATGATCGTGATTAATATAAGTAAAAATGTAAATTTTATTCGTGGAAACGAATAAAGATCTTCCATTCTAAGACAAAACTACATTTGACCAGCACACAATTCTTCACCAAAGTGGTAACAGTTTGCTTCCCTTTCAAAACCTGACCCGGTCTGGGGCTCCCCCTACCTCGCTCCCAGCCTGAAGTAAGTATCGTTGCAGGCACGAGGTCCCAGTCACCAGTCAACCGATCACGCTCGTTCATATCGACGAGGACATTGTGGTCGTCAACAAACCGGCCTCTATCCCCGTAAGTGGCCAATGAGACAGCCATCCTATCGTATGTGTATCGCTGAGTGACTGTATGGGCGCTTTATCGAGGTCGATAGAGGTGGCTCGATATAATATTTGTTTTATCCCTCAGTAGATATGGTTGTGCTCCACGCGCTATCCTGCGCAAGAGATGTCAGTACGGTTACGACCGTAACTTTGCCACTTTCTACACTAATCCATACGACACTGGGCCTCAAATCTGTAACGCAATCGTGGTTCGGTAGGTTCACAGATGTTGGTTGAAAACCGGTTTTTCCTCGTTTTTTTTCCTACAACGCTGAACCACTCGAGAGACAACTACGTTACAGAAAGGATCCAAAAGTGCGCGTCACTTGCGTAAGATAGCGCGTCCAATACAGATTTATCCTTTATCCTTTAAAACATGGGGAATAATATCAAATATACAGGGTGTTTCATAAAAGTCCTGTGATACTGAAAGGGATCGCTAACTCACCAATACAAGCAACTTTTACTATGGGACAAAGTGCGAAATCTCAAAAAATTTCTCCTATAGTAAATATTGCTTGTATTTATAAGTTAAGCGACCCCTTTCAGTGTACCAGGACCTTTCTAAAACACCCTGTACCTATATCAAGAGCTGTCCATATCGATCTCCATATAGTTCCCATACTACACGTGCTAGACTAGTATTTCGCGTAGATATCTCGTCTGGCACTTTCAAATATATCTACGCGATACGCTAGACTTGCAGTAGTAAATGCTTTATCTAGTATGTTGATGTATACTTCACTGACATTGTGTATGGGTTCAACCATCTTTTGCATGCTTTTACTAACCTCTGTTTTGTTTACTTCCGAATCTAGTTACTAAACTCAGGGCCACTTTTACGAGTGGAGACCGTTTTTATGCGATAAAAATATGAAAGTTAGAAAACGAAAACTTTATAAAGAAATGGTGGGACGTGTCCCTATGATAAGGCAACTGTAGGATAGCTTACCTAATTTCTGCTTTCGAATCATTGTTATTTATAGAATTATATGTATATGTGCTACTATTGGTTCATATAAACGTAACAGAAAGGTAATAAATAAACAATCAAAAAAATATGTAAAACGCATTCTGGCTCAACATCTTTGCACCCACACAGCGTTAGGTATTATTTTCAACGCACAACACCGCTTCCCCTCACTCGGTGCATTTATTTCAGCTACTGTTGCTAAGACCTTTTATTATGAAGGGAGTAAATTCGTGAATTTTCCTTCGAACCTAATGGTACGTAATCGTCGCCTTGCATTGCACAGCCGAGTGAAATAATGGACCGGAGGGGATTGCCGTTGTATTATACAATTATGGTTAGAGATATGTTGTTTCATAATGCTTCTGGTGAATAGAATACATATTTTAATAGACTATAATAAGCTGAGAGAATGGTATAGGTTCTGGGCAAACCTATTCCATCTGAAAATATCCCAGGCACTGCAGGGTCACATAAGCCACTTAGTGTGAGTGAAGGTGCCACTAAACGTACCATCTCATACTCAATTAAACATAGATACAAAGGCCTAAGTATTTGTAACATATTTAATTTGTTCGCTAATAGGCGTAAAATGGTGAAGACTCTACTACTGATTGTAATTTGGCCTACTGAAATAAAACTATCTACAGGGTCTTAAAAGACCGCCAACAGATCCGAAAGCCACGCATACTAGACACCAAAACAAAGTACTTTTTCGATATAGTATTGCTGGGAAATGATTTTGGTTCTTTAGGTTATAATTTTTTAATAATATTTTATCATGCAATGGACGTGTAACGCACAGAACTCATATTGCGCAAGCGTAGGTATAAGTTTATGTTACTTAAGCTTGAAGTGCCGATGTTTAGAATACATTGCGGGTTGCAATTATAACGTCGTTTTTTGTAAGAAATATTCATAATTTTGATATGGCTTCTTGAGAAGGTATGTTAAGAACTAGATACTGAATACATTTCTGTAAAAAAAAGTTTTGAAAAGTCCGACTTTGAACCTCATTATCTCGGAAACCGTTGATTTCCCAAGCATAGTTTCTTGGGCAAAAATGTTCCTTATGATAAGGACAATACGTGGTTTCCCGCTTTGTTGGCGGTCTTTTAACATCCTGTATAATATTGCAATGCCACGTAGTACTTTGGTACTTATTAAGTAGGTACTTATAAGGCTTGACTTGGCCGATGGAGATTCTGTACAATTGACTAATGAATACTTATTTGTCATGCTAGGATGCAAAACTATTATTTGCTTCGATTGCTTCTATTGAATACAGGTTTCTACCACTTGAACCACGAGCTAAGTAAAAGCGCGTAATCTAATTTCACTGGCATGTTGCAAAAATAATGATCAAACTAGTAACAGCATACTTTCCGAGCGTGGGAGATGTAAAAAGAACCCGAACATATCTAAATACTTCAGTTTTGTTTGCCGGAGCTCTTTGCAAGAGCCACGTTTGAGGGTCACGTTTCTCCTTAACTTTTATTTCGTAGTTAGATTGTATTTCAGTATCGTTTGAAAGTAAATAAAAACCCTACCCGTTTTCCTTGACCGTTAGCGAGTGATATTGCTACTTCAGATTTATAAATCCACGTAACTTTGAGCCAAGTTACGTGCGGACATCGGTTTTTTTTTCGGAGGCCTTAAGACGACGTACGTCTCACAACTAGCGCCACCAATGGAAAAAAAATCATATCTTTTTTTGGATGCGTTTTTAGCAAAAAACGCTCCTGCGATTTCTCGACGCGAGGCTTAACTATTTTTAGGACCTAAGGTTTGGATTCCAGATCCTAGAACTTAAGAATGCAATCGATTCTCGCCAAAAGTGGCCACTTTTGGCGAGAATCGATTGCATTCGTAGGAAATCTAATCCTGGAATTCAAACCTTAGGTCCTAAAAATAGTTAAGCCTCGCGTTGAGAAATCGCAGGAGCGTTTTTTGCTAAAAACGCATCCAAAAAAAAGATATGATTTTTTTTCCATTGGCGGCGCTAGTTGTGAGACGTACGTCGTCTTAAAAAGAAACAAATCATATTTACTGTCAAATACCATTAAGGCCCAGTAGTAGGCACAACTAGCGCCGCCAATGAAAAAAAAACATATCTTCTTTTTGGATGCGTTTTTGCTAAAAAATCTCCTGCATGATCTATTTTTAACTATTTTTAGGACCTAAGGTGTAGATTCCAGATCCTAGAACCTACGAATGCAATCATTTATCGCCACAAATGGCCACTTATCCACTTGTGGCATGGATTTTTTTTAGCAAAAATCGCATCCAAAAAGATGTAATTTTTTTTTTTTTATTGGCTTCTTGCCTCAAACATTTCTGCTACTAGAATATTAGATACAATCACGCATGATAATTAGTATTATGATTACTCTTATTGCGCGCGGCGTAAGTGCGTCAATCAAATAAAATGGGTTACCCTAACGTGTCGCTGACCGTACGTGCAGGTATCTGAAGCGTCGTTTGTTAAAATGCTCTTTGCAGGGGCTTAAGTCTGTAACGCAATGGCGTGTCGATACGCAGTAGAAGGAAAAAACTGGTTTTTCTCGTTTGTCTCCTACAACCAGCGAAGTAATCCTCTAGAATTAGAATGAGAATAGTCTTTCCTGTACTAGAAAAACATTAAAAGGACAGACAGCATTAATCAATCGTAACCTACAAGTTACAACACATCAGAGCCTACAACTGGGAGCCTATCGCGGCATATTGCGTTACAGAATCAGGCTCCAGCTCCGTTCATAGAGGCCGACATCTCACAAAAGTCCTTTCCATAAAGCGGTGCCTTTAGTAAAAACACAGCCTCTGCTGCCTCACAGGGTTTGAATATCAAACGATGAATGGGCCTTTGCAGCTGTTTGTGGCTTACATAGCCTCTATGCAGCTCTTTCTCTTGTGGGGGAAGGTGACCCCACTTTAATAAGACTAGTAAATTCCTCATGCAACGTCTTTTAAATTATTGGAAGCGTGTCAGCGATCTTTCTGGAACATTCGGAATCGGGACAGACAGATCTGTCTCTCTTGGCTATTGTTCACTTATTTTTCTCGTGACCTTGAGAGCCAAGGAGTAGTATAAATGCCAAGATGTATTATAAATGTATAAATGTAAATCAAAATAGTAAATCAAAATATATAGTAGAGATCGCCTTTCGGTGTGCCAACAACGAGAAGGTACCTAAGTAAAACAACAGATCCAGAATCTGTTTTTACTAAAACAGGAATCTAAATGAAACCACTCTTTCACCAAGATCAGAGGGGCTACCACGGATAGATATTATTGCAGTACATCTTAAACCAATTACTATGTCATAATAAACCATTACTTCAACTTTGTTTATTTTCAAAGTTCCTCACGGTTTTCCTTCACCGTTAGCGAGTGGTATTGCTACTATAAATTCACAAAATGTACGTAACATTGAAATAAATTAAAGTCGTAGGTACATGCCCGCACCGGGAATCGAACCTGGGTCTCTCGCATCCGAGTCCATTGTTCTACCCCTCTAATTCTCGGGAATCTCGCATTCGACACATCTCGAAGGCAAAATCTCATTTTGCGGCAAATGTCACATCTCCTATTGTTACGAAGTCATCCTCGACATAAGGCACAAGATTTCTGCCAGATGTTTGCCTTTTTCGCTCGACATGACTCGAGTAGTCGGGAGCAGTCGAAATCGAAACGACATGAGATTTTTCCTTCGAGGTGCGTCGAATGCGAGATTACCGAAAATTTATTAGCCCCCAGAATCGTTCAAAAATCGGACCCAAAAATGTATGGAGCGAACTGCCCCTGTATTATCTAAAATATCCACCGTAAAAATAACGGTTTTTAAATGTCAAAATAAAGATTATCCATTTCAATTAAGACGACGTACGTCTCACAACTAGCGCCGCCAATGGAAAAAAAATCATATCTTTTTTTGGATGCGTTTTTAGCAACAAACGCTCCTGCGATTTCTCAACGCGAGGCTTAACTATTTTTAGGACCTAAGGTTTGGATTCCAGGATTAGATTTCCTACGAATGCAATCGATTCTCGCCAAAAGTGCCCACTTTTGGCGAGAATCGATTGCATTCTTAAGTTCTAGGATCTGGAATCCAAACCTTAGGTCCTAAAAATAGTTAAGCCTCGCGTTGAGAAATCGCAGGAGCGTTTTTTTGTAAAAACGCATCCAAAAAAAAGATATGATTTTTTTTCCCATTGGCGGCGCTAGTTGTGAGACGTACGTCGTCTTAAGGGCTATTTTCGAGTGTTTTGACGCTCGAAGGTTGAGTGGAATTTTTAGATAATCTCCTTTCTGCGGCTATGGTAACCCCGACACCTCGCCAGCCCTCCACTTTGTATGCAAAGTGCCAACGCGATCCACCACTCCTGTTTCATTTTATAGACTGATATGAACGTGGTTCTGCAATATTAGGCGTTCTACATCATGAATTTTGGGGGCCACTTGAGCCAACGTATTCATGGAGAACAACGCTGCGGACTACGAATACCTACTTGGTTGGCGTAGCTAGCTTTATCTTTGTTTTTGTTAGATCTTTTGCTTCAAGATAGATTCTGGGACTTGACATGCTTCCATCACTCGGTCAATAGATCTTTATGCCTCAATGAGGACCGACCACAGAAATCAATCAACTGGGAATGTCTACGCCATTTAAGGTTAACCATATTTTTAAAAGAAGAATGTTTTATAGGTGTAAGATGTCGCCTGTTCATGTCGCACTAGCTGGGCAAAGACCTTCTCTCAGAGAGAGAATTCGAGCGTAATCACCACGCGTGCTCAATGCGGATTGGCGATTTTCGCGTTGAGGGTCATTCGCTCAGGTTTCCTCACGATGTTTTCCTTCACGGTTAGCGAGTGGTATTGCTACTATAAAAATAAAAATCAACGGAACGTCAAGAAGCAAAAAAAAATTAAGGTTGTGATCCCTATCACCGGGTGCTATTAACCTGTAAAAAGAGTTAGGATCTTTTGTAACACCTTGTATAGCAACTTTGCGAAGCCCTATTTTAGGTTAATAAATTCACGGGCTAAAAATATCCCTCCATCAGTCAATGTCGTTGCCACAGCCACAGATTTCTTTATTACTCCTCGCGGTTTTATGTATTAAGGCCTTTATTAATGTACAGGGTCCTTTTTTAGGGTTCCGTGTTTAATTTCGTATTTGAAATGAAAGAGGCTGGATGATTGAGTGAGTCAATTTTGCCACGCTTGAGTCAAATGCCAAAATGGGAGGTCCAAAGTATCGTCACCAATTTATTTAACTGCAAAGGTGAGAATCCTTCGGCATCCATAGACGCTCGCTTGTTCTACCTATAAAAAAGATAAAACGTAGATATTACCGAATAAGGCCGAATCTACGGCTGCCATCTTTCCTCAACAGGAATACATTTATGATCAAGTAGTTCGTAGTAACATTTTGCATGTGAATTAGAAGCTCTAAAAATAACTGAACCTGAGCCGAAATCTCACGAGAACTGAGATATTGACTGAAAAAAATCACGAACAGAATGTGAGTTGGTCTTATATTATTAAAACAAACTGAAAAAATACTCTCTATATTTAATATTTTATCTTCTTCCACTAATATAATATCTAGTAACCAATTCAATTTAACTAGAAAGCTAGTAATATAATGATACCTACCTAGAAATACACAGAACAGACAGACACTCCCACATTATTGCAAAATTACCCCTTTGAGGCCAAATTCCCGTGAAACTCACACAATTGATATTAAAGTGAGTGAATTCCACATATTATGTCTACAAATGAATTGCCCCTGTAATATTAATATTTTGAGTAAACAGTGTTTTACCAAGTCTGAAATTATTGTTTTAGAGATATTATTTACCGTGCTCATAATTAAATTATCCAAATATTTAAAATTCATTTGTTTTATAATATCTGCGTTCCTTTCAAAAATTAAAACACTTTAGGATACTCGTAATATCGATATGACCTCTATATTCAAAAGATAAAACCAACCTGCGGAAGCAATTTCTTCATCATAATTATACTTACTATGAAAGTATAAATATTGTACAGTGTTTATTCAAAGGAGACGATTAATTTTCAAGCAAATTCCATTAATTTAAGGCTCAAGCACTCAAAAGTCAATTGCACAGAAGGATATTATAACTTTGTACTTTAATCAAAACACCAAAACATTCACATCCCGCCTTTGAAACGGCGCGGCGGCTATGCAAACCTCTAGATTGATAGAACAGTAATTAAACAACATACAACCACGGACTCTGTAAGAGATTCCATGAACCACGACCTCTGTACACTTTGCAAAAACATGCAGTGATTCAACTGTATGGCCCGCTATATTGAGCTCTTTGATTTTTTTGTGTTCCACTACAGTGATGCTGCAAGTCTTTTACGCTTTTCAATGTAATTTGTTTATTTTCACCGTGAAATGATAACGATTTCACGAGCTTCATTGTCTACCTACAACATACAATCCCTTTTGATGGTGATCGATGTTGAAGCTAGATAATAGACCCCGATTCTTACGGGTGTTTTTTACTCCAAAAACGGTAACCAAAATTAATTTCGTGACAAAAAAAAAGCTTGCGCCATCACATTGACGGCCTCGTCCGGTGTTCACGATGAAATATTCCACTTCTGGCACAAAAACTATTCGCACTTTCGACACCAAACTGCATTGCACAGAAAATATAGCTTTAAGCTTTGCTGAATATTATTATTTTGGTAAGCATTTCACATGAAAAATGCTGCTCTGTACAATTTGGTGCAATTTATACAGAATTGTATCATGGCATAACAGATTTTTTTTAATATTTCAGTATTGTTTTCGTAGTAAAATGGTTGAGTACAGGGCCTTCTGTAGCACGAGGCGTAAAGGCGTAAAGATACCCTTTAAAGATACGTAACGATATTTTGTAAAGGCGACTAGGAAAAACTAAACATACAATTTAAAATTCCGAACATGGACTGTTGATACCAGAATAGTATTCGTGCCAAAAGTGGAATAGTTCCAGTGCCGAAAGTGGGTGTAGTTCCTCACGCTCTGTTCTCGGGCCAGGCATGAGACGCCGGTGCTAGCCAGCCCCATGAGCATCATTCACATCGACGACGAGCTGCTCGTGCTAGACAAGCCTTGCTCGCTGCCGGTGAGTCCAGCATGCGGGATGTGAACCCTGAACCGGAGGCCTGGAGCCGACAGACTCGTGTGGCAGACCCTCCCTGGGAGAAATAAATAGTAGAAAAGTTGATTGATATGTTTGTTCTATAAAAGTTTCAAGATATACAAAAATATCTGAAAAAATGCAGACCCTAGTACTCGTATTGATAAAGATTAGGAGGCGCAGATCGGGGTTTTGTCAAAAATTGGGATATGGAAAATACGAGTAGTTTGATGTAAATAAATGGCCACTCAAATTTATTTATGAACTGGTGCAGGAAGTGGGATAGTTTCTATGCCAAAAGTAGGATAATTTAAGGACCAAAAGTGAGTTAGTTTTAGTTCCGAAAGTGGGATAACTTTAGTGCTAAAAATAGGATAGTCTTAGTGCCAAAAGTAGGAAAGTCTTAGTTCCAAAAGTAGAATAGTTTCAGTGCTAAAGTGGAATAGTTCCAGTGCCGAAAGTGGGTGTAGTTCCTCACGCTCTGTTCTCGGGCCAGGCATGAGACGCCGGTGCTAGCCAGCCCCATGAGCATCATTCACATCGACGACGAGCTGCTCGTGCTAGACAAGCCTTGCTCGCTGCCGGTGAGTCCAGCATGCGGGATGTGAACCCTGAACCTGAGGCCTGGAGACGGCAGACTCGTGTGGCAGACCCTCCCTGGGGGAAATAAATAGTAGAAAAGTTGATTGATATGTTTGTTCTATAAAAGTTTCAAGAGATACAAAAATATATGAAAAAATGCAGACCCTAGTTCTCGTATTGATAGAGATTAGGAGGCGCAAATCGGGGTTTGCCAAAAATTGGGATATGGAAAATACGAGTAGTTTGATGTAAATAAATGGCCACTCAAATTTATTTATGAACTGGTGCAGGAAGTGGGATAGTTTCTATGCCAAAAGTAGGATAATTTAAGGACCAAAAGTGAGTTAGTTTTAGTTCCGAAAGTGGGATAACTTTAGTGCTAAAAGTAGGATAGTCTTAGTGCCAAAAGTAGGAAAGTCTTAGTTCCAAAAGTAGAATAGTTTCAGTGCCAAAGTGGAATAGTTCTATTGCCGTAAGTGGGTGTAGTTCCTCACGCTCTGTTCTCGGGCCAGGCATGAGACGCCGGTGCTAGCCAGCCCCATGAGCATCATTCACATCGACGACGAGCTGCTCGTGCTAGACAAGCCTTGCTCGCTGCCGGTGAGTCCAGCATGCGGGATGTGAACCCTGAACCGGAGGCCTGGAGACGGCAGACTCGTGTGGTAGACCCTCATTGAAGGGTTGGGCGAAATAAATAGTAGGAAAGTTCATTGATATGTTTGTTCTACAAAAGTTTCAAGGTATTAAAAATACACATTCATATGATAAAATGCAGATCAGAGTATTGATAGACATTAGGAGGGGCGAAACGGGGTTTGCCAAAAATTGGGATGTGGAAAACAGTTTGATGTAAATAAACGGTCATTAAAATTTATTTATGAACTGGTGCAGGAAGTGGGATAGTTTCTGTGCCAAAAGTAGGATAATTTAAGAACCAAAAGTGAGTTAGTTTTAGTTCCAAAAGTGGGATAACTTTAGTGCTAAAAATAGGATAGTCTTAGTGCCAAAAGTAGGAAAGTCTTAGTTCCAAAAGTAGAATAGTTTCAGTGCCAAAGTGGAATAGTTCTATTGCCGTAAGTGGGTGTAGTTCCTCACGCTCTGTTCTCGGGCCAGGCATGAGACGCCGGTGCTAGCCAGCCCCATGAGCATCATTCACATCGACGACGAGCTGCTCGTGCTAGACAAGCCTTGCTCGCTGCCGGTGAGTCCAGCATGCGGGATGTGAACCCTGAACCTGGAGGCCCGGAGACGGCAGACTCGTGTGGTAGACCCTCATTGAAGGGCTGGGTGAAATAAATAGTAGGAAAGTTCATTAATATGTTTGTTCTATAAAAGTTTCAAGGTATTAAAAAGACACATATATGTGATAAAATGCAGATCCGAGTATTGATGAAACGGGGTTTGCCAAAAATTGGGATGTGGAAAACAGTTTGATGTAAATAAACGGTCATTAAAATTTATTTATGAACTGGTGCAGGAAGTGGGATAGTTTCTGTGCCAAAAGTAGGATAATTTAAGAACCAAAAGTGAGTTAGTTTTAGTTCCAAAAGTGGGATAACTTTAGTGCTAAAAATAGGATAGTCTTAGTGCCAAAAGTAGGATAGTCTTAGTTCCAAAAGTAGAATAGTTTTGGTGCCAAAAGTGTGATAGTTATAGCTCCAAAAGTGAACCCTGAACCGGTGAACCCTGAACCGGAGGCCTGGAGACGGCAGACTCGTGTGGCAGACACCCGAGGGGTTGAAAGGGCAATTTATTACTAGGAAATATATATATAAATATTTTTTTATTCTAAATATACCTATTTATTTAAAGCTGGTCAAAATCTTAGGGCACATTTATTGTGTTTTTAAGGGTAAGTTAGGACAAAATATTCCTATTATTTATGTTATCTTATAATAGTTAAATATTTAAAGGCTTCCCTAGCATGTGTTAGTGCTTTAGAAAACACAAAAAGTTGTGATAAAATTGGGTATGGCAAAAAATTTTGATCCTGTAATTTCTAATGCTCTAAAACGGTGTGCGGTTCTTGCTTACTTTGTGCCATCAGCTCAAACTCGAAAATAGTCATCCAGAAATTGTTTTCTTCAGTGATGCCAGGTAGTTTTAGGGCGTCTTTTCTTCCGAAGGCAGAGAAATGGCAGACCCCCGTTTTGACGCATGTTAAAACCGTGGTAGTATAAGTAGAATCGAACAGTAGAACCGAGAGAGTGAGGTGGCGTGAGGGGGAAAAGGCCTGTACCCAGCAGTGGGCAGAGGTGTGCTGATGATGATGATAGAACTCTTTGCTTCGGAATAGACTTCAAAAGGAATAAAAATATTTTTTGTAGTTTTAGCTGGAGAGAGCGATTAGGAGAAATTAAAATGCAAATAATTAAGAGTAGAAAAATAGATTGAGAATTCAAACATAATATGGTTGACCCTTTTAATTTTTATTTTCAAAGACAGAGGGTGGGAAGGACTCAAATTAAGCTGTGTATTAAACTAAAGTACTGTTGGTCAAAAACTCATGGAAAATTGCTTCCAGAACAATGGATAAGCTAAGAAGGTTTATTATGAAAAGTTTTCTACGTATTTTTTCATATAGTTCTTCGAGTTCGTTAAAGGCTACAATACATCTACACTTTATATTCAAAACGGCAGAAATTCTAAAAACTTTTTTATTCTGCATGCAAATGGGGGCTGTTAGAATATATTTTAGTGCGTTCCAGCGAGATAAAATTAAAGGTGTGAAATATTCTATTAACTTGAAAAAAATATGCAAATCGAGGGTCTTTTGGCGAAAACTCAGCCTAGCATCTGTGTGAGTAGCGAGTAAATATCGAGTTGCTTAGCAGGGTTTCACTTTGACACGCCAGCCTCCACCCATCCATTTCTTGTCATTTTATTAACCGACTTCAAAAAAGGAGGGAGGTACTCAATTCGACCCGTATATTTTGTATGTTAGTTGCCTCAGATTTTTTTTTCTCCGTGAACCGATCTTGCTTTTTTTAATGTGGTAGTCCCATAAAAAATGGTAAAGATCTGATAAAGAAATTCAGAGATGGAGAACGGAACTCTTCAACAGACAGCACCTAATCATTCGGAATCAGTGCAATTATAAACTTAATATTAATAACAGTGTAGCTTTTCACCAGTGAATTCATTATTTTTTTAATATTAATTTGTTATTTTTGTATTATCTTAGTTGTAGCTCCTATCGATAGGATTACTTAGAATACATTATAGCTGGAGAGGTGACCTGACCATTCGACTTATTTGTACGACTGGGCGTTGGTAGGTTTATAGAGTAGAATTCGCTGAGTCTGGGAAACATATTTTTTCCCGTCTCGGTTGAAAGTTCATCGAACTATCAGCCTATCAACTCCCAGCCTTGTACGATAAAAATACGTCGAATGGTCACCAGCTCTCTGTAATGCTGTCATCAAGAGACATAATATAACTTTTACTATGGGGACAAAAATTGGGACAAACACGTATCACGTTTTCCATATGTTTGGTGCAGTATTGCCACTACCTTTTGTGTAGAACAGCAGATTCTATTCTATGATCATTAACAGATAGAAGAATACATAATCTTGTCCGAAATGCCCAAGGGTCGCAGACTATTTAACTGGCCCCATCACTAATGCAAACTCATACAAATGCAAAGCTACATTCTCGAGAGACCTATTAAAAGGTGTTCTCTTAACTTGTTTAACGTTAATGAGGGTTCCAAGGAGCGGAGCTGGCGAACCCCTCTTTTCTTTAATTGGCTAACAAAGGGTATAAATTCTCAAGTTTTTCCGAGTCACAGGAGGGAATAATAAATCCGACCGAGATAGCACAGTCTTTAACACATCGCAGCAAGAGGAGGGTGGGCTATTTAGGATCATTGGGCTCATCTCATTATTTTCCAGTCCTAAATAAAAACGTAATTTTATTTAGGACTGGAAAATAATGAGATAAACTTTGGTAGAGTTCGATTAAGTGAGCACATTAAAAAAAGGCTTCAATTCGAGATACCATCTATTAAATTATGACTTAACTCGAGAAATCGTAATTTCGATGTCGATTAAACGACCCTTCTCGAGTATGCTTCCTAAAAGGGCATGTTTGCTCTCCTGAACAAGATCTCTAACAAGATATACTAGCAGATATTAGTCAAGACTCTTAAATCTTACGAATGATCGGTTCGTAGTAGCCTAGATAAATAAACTCTTAAATTGTTCGTATCAAGTAGGCCATGCCATTTATATTTGGCCCAAGCTCCTTCGCTAGGAGGAATCTGCCACGGGAGTCTGTCGCGGGTTCAAAACTTCACAAGCCTGTTACAGAGATAGAACAGGAAAGAAACTCCAAACGAGCCGGGGCGAAACTGTGCTGAAGTTCCCTGTGTTAATACTTGCCGCAGAAATTTGAACCCCACTCGAAAGTGAGGCCAAAAGGTTTTGAATCGCGATATTGCGTCTTTGCCCTACCTCCCATTTACATTGTGTGTAGAGGAGTTGGTTTGGTAGTTATGTTCGTTTCTGTACTTATTGCTCGAAGTATTATGCACCTTGACATGCTGTCAACCTTTACCTATTTCTATATTTTTCATTCCATGTAATCATATTAATGTTAACGTTGTGCATGTGTATTTAAGTGTTTTATATTCAAAATCATGAATTACATTAATAAGACAGGTATTTTAGTCTAAACCGATACTGAAATAAAATTCGCGCATGATCATAAAAATAAAGACACAATTAAAAAAAAGAAAGAATAAAAATAAACCGAAAAAAAGACGTCGAGGGAAGTTAAATCTTGTACCCTTTCCTGTCACGTACATTTTCTACGACGTCATACTTATCAAAATTCAAGATGAAAGTCGATATTTCGCATAGTCTCACCTCAAAGCCTGTAAATATTTAGCCATGCATACAGAGTGGGTTGTCACCTCTCGCACCCCGTCACGATATAGGGATAGAGCAGTTAGATAACTCGGCCGTGTCTGTTTGCTTGGAAAATGCCTGCGAAACGTCCCGAGTCAACAGCCAAAGGTCTTAAAGCAAACAACTTTCACTGTCATTTTTACCCGATATGGTCAAAGTCAAAGTGTTTCAACATGCTATATTTACATTGAACGTCAAAATATTATCAAAAGTAAAAAAAGTATATAAATCAAATAGGTACGGTCGGCCACAATCTCAGATACCCCATGGCAGCTCTTACCGCGCGCGGCATAAGGGCGCCAATCGAACAAAAAGGGGTATCTGAGACTGTTACCGACTGTACTTATTATTATCCAATACTAAGTATCTAGCTACTTTTTTTTTAACTGATATACATAGTGTGTTGTGTGGTTTGTCTCGATGTTAAGAAAGACCCTTAAAAGTTTGGCTGGTGACTAAAAAGTCAGCCAGAATAAGGCGCGTTTCGGACGTTTGTGTGTAGATAAACTACTGTATATTCCTATAGCGTGACCCCGTCACACCCTGTTGATACGCTCCGGGGCGTCTTACACATCCCGTCCTGAAAGGAGCGGCGGGTGGCTCATCAGCTTGTCGTTCCTTACTTAAGGCTGTTCACAGACGAGGCAATGAATATTTACACGAATACAATCACGATGCACGAATCGAGGGATCGTAAAAGAGATGTTGAAGTTAGATAATTAAAAGTCTACGACCCGCGGGGCGTATCGTACTTTGGAAATTTTCTATTTAAATAATGACTCGTCTGTAGTTGGCTTTACGGCTGATTTGCCATAGGGTAAGTTGAAGCAATTCAGCGATTTGAAGCGCGACGCTACAGCGCTGTAAGCTGACTTTAAATTATTTTCCATATGAGTCAGTATTGGGTCCGAACTGATTTGCCTCGAATTTGGACTCAGTAACTTACCCTGTGTGAATCAGCCTTTTAGGCTGGCCACAGACGAGGCAATAAAATTGCCAAGTACGAGACGAGACGCCGCACGCGTTCCGGAGCATAATTCCCTAACTTTAACATCGATCACAACCATACTAGGTATGCACGAGCACTGAAACACTTTTTAACGGATTCTGGCTCGTGTATTAACTTATATTATCTCGTGTATTTTGCAAATGGAAAAAGGCATCGTCATTATTTTCGGGGCTTTTGAATCACAACCACTAAGAGATATTTTTTTTGTATTTTCTAAAGCACTAACCCATGCTAGCTAAAAATCTTTAGCAGAAATAATGCGTCAAAACGCCATACAAACTTAGAGATATTCAGTTAAAGATCTAACGATTTTGTTTACTCAATGGTTTAAAAAAGAATCGCGATCACGATCACAATCGCCTTGAATAACTCTTTCACACACTCGTTTGTAAAGATCCTTACACCTAATCCTTCACAGCTTCCTTTATTGTAAGGTGCTATTTATAGGGTGCTTTGACGATCTTGTTTACTTACTATTATGATGGTATTTTCATTAAATCGTGCTTATTTTAGGACCAGCCTACGCTTTTGCAATCTTAGCTCGTTTAAAGTGATGTTTCATTCAAACTACATTATCCATTGTATGTATTTATCTGCTTACTAGCCTACTATTCACGTTATCTAAAAAAAAATTGTATTAGGTCGAATCAGTATCGGATTGGACAGAATATTCAACATACTTTAAAATATTTAGTTTATTTCCCTATTATTTTTTTGTTATGCATGTTCGTTTCTAAACTTTATTGTTGTAAATAAAGGTTTCTAAATTATCGTTTTCTTCTATGAGCACGATTCCTTCTTCAATCACTACCTACCTATCCGGAGCTAAATCGTTTTATTACCTTTCCGAACGTTTCGCCAATAAAAATCACAAAGGGATTCTTTCAAATCTTCGAACCCGAAAAACAAAGGACGATCGACCGCCCGCGCCGAGACTGCAAAGGTGCATACAGACTATGACTTCCTCTTTTGGTGATTGTGTCTCAAATGCAGGTGATGCAACAGAAACAACCAAGTCCGAGAATGCTAATAATATCCAATTAAATACCTCTGAATGTTTTTTGTACTTACATGTTTCAAAACCTTCTCTTTCTAAATCTACCAATTATCCTTTCAGAACACTTTCGCAACTTGACCGTATCGTATTTACAATTAAAACAAAACAGTTCAACAAGACTTGTACTTAATTACTCAAAAAAGCTAGTCTGTACACGCCTTAACTGACCCGCAGAAAGCGCCACCGTCATCGCCCCAGACGCGAATAAAGGCACCAAAAAGTCAAACGACCCTGACACAAATGGACCAAAAAACTCTCCTCTACACGACGAAATAACCCTAACCGTAAAATTCGCAGGTTCATCCGTGTGGCCGGTACCGGCACAACACGGTGGTGTTTATCCTGGCCAAGGAATACAACTTGAAGAACCTAAGGACCATCCATCGGCTCGACAGGCTAACGTCTGGTAAGTGGCGAATCAATTTGAATACTGACCTCGGTCTAAAGCAGGAGAGAGAGCGGTCTTCGAGATAGCATTATTGAATGAGCGAGCGAGGCGAGAGACGTTCTCCGAATCTACTGGAACAATTCGGCGCTTGTATGTATAAATGTATTGAATGTTCATTGGACGATAACTTGAGTAAATATAGTCGGATCGTCACGAAATTTGATAAGCGGGTAAATAAAATTAAAATATTTTTTGAGTACGAACATGAGCCAAATCGGTCGAGGGGTTGCCGAGATATGGGGTTGTAAAGTTTATGCAATGAGCGCGCGCTTGCGCGAATGGTGTTAGCTAAAAGTTACACATCGCGTGAGGTCACAGTTCGGGGCGAACCACTGATTGATTGATTTTTAAAAGTCTTTATTAAACATACACATTAATTATACATACAACCAAAACACAGTCAAGGCTTACGTTAGCATCCAAATAATCATGTTGGCAGGCTGGAGCACCTTTAACAACTTTTCACATGATCAACTTTTCACATGAACAGTGGGGCGAACCACTAGTTACGTTGTTACTCTTCTTGAAACCTGCGGCTTATTTGGCTCATGAACAAGCTAAAAGTAGCATAGGTTCTGGGCCTACTCCTCATCTTAAAATGTCTTCGTCCCAGGGAATTATGTCCAGTGTGAGTGGCGGTTTCTCTACTAGACATTGGGCGGATAGTTGTGTAGCCTTACAAGTGCATTACAATAGATTTAAATGCCTGTGGCAGATTTCATGAAGACCTACTGACAAACGAATACGTACCTACAGCTGATGCTATTAGGTCTACCACAGTAAACTATGCAAAAGTTCAATCATAATATTTCATTCTCCACATGACCTCAATCGATCACGTAAAATAGAAAGTTTTTGAGCATTTTTTGGCTTCCTTTTAAGTTTTCCTCTCCTCACTTGCTCCAAATCCGATACGCCACTTTTGCCTCAACAGACTGAACCTCAAGTCTTTATTATTCAATCAGCCTTACTTATCACGCACCCAAATATCCTCCTTTATTCCGTTTTTAAAGTATAACAGTAAGCAAGGTATTAAAAAGGAATTAACTCCGATTTGCGTAGTAAGCTCTCAGGGTAGAAGTTGTTTTCGAAGCTGCTGCGGCCGGAGTGGTTCAATTCTTTGAGAATGGGATCGATAAACAGCCCCTGGAGAGTTTATTGAAAAACTAATTCGTTCTATTCAATCGTGAAATTGAGAAGACGTCCTTAATCTGGTTTTACTCGCGTTGCAATTAAATAAAGCGCCAGTCTTTAGATATTTTGAAGAAGAATTCCACTTGTGCTCAAAATCGAACGATCAAGCCATTTGTTTTCGGTGATGTAATCTCCACGGCCACACCCTAAGATAGATACCCTTTGTTCGATTGGGGCCCTTATGCCGCGCGCGGTAAGAGATACCATAACGTATCCTAGACTGTGCCCAACCGTACGAGTATTTTGACAGAATTCCAACTAGTATTCCAATGAATTTGCTCCAAATCACTCTTATCCTTCTCAACTTATAAGAAACTGAACCAGCCCGTGAGAATAAACCATACACTTACCAAGCTAAGGTCTAATCTGGTTTTTCCTCCCACCAGGTCTTCTATTATTCGGGAGGAGTCCCAAGAAGGCGAGACAGATGGAACATCAGATCAGGAATAGACAAGTCCTGAAAGAGTATGTGTGCAGGGTTGACGGGGAGTTTCCTCAGTAAGTTACTTTGAATACTTACTTTTACTTTTTGTGGATAGTTTTTTTTCTAAGACTAATATTTAATATTTTTTTATTTATAATGTTTCACTTTTATTGATGTCAGGTCAGCCGACTAGTTCCGATTCTTATTTGGAGACCTTAATCACGAATGCAAAACGGGGCGCGCGCTTCAATGCGAGCTCCAAACTGTGTGCAAGCAGCCTGACATTCGTTTACTTTCTGACTAAAATAACGTTGAGAGTTTTGTATTGCCACATTGGCAACGCAAGACCCTCGCACCAAATGATAAGAATTGAGTCAGAATCCGCAAAAACGGGGAAGCGACGATTTCCATTAATTTGTCAAAGTGAAGCAACCTGGATTCTGTGGAAACACATCTCTTTACCGCCTACGGCCGCATTGTTGGTTTTAACCCCTCATGATTCCCTCTTCTTTTCCAGTGAAGAGATCGAATGCCTAGAGCCTATCGAGGTGGTCAGTTACAAGATCGGTGTCTGCAAGGTCTCGCCCAAAGGGAAGGACTGCTCGACGATCTTCAAGAGGCTTGGCTTCAACGAGAAGACCAACACCAGCGTGGTGCTGTGCAGGCCGAAGACCGGCCGCATGCACCAGATTAGAGTCCACTTGCAGTATCTGGGTGGGTCAAATACCTAGTCAAAAGCTTTTTCAAAAGATTTGTATTTGTAATCAAAATAACCCCTTCAGGCGCCATGCCGGGGGTCTACTTCTCAAATGGCCAACTTCTCATTGTACCTACTTTGTTTCACTATTTCGCAAACGGCCTACTTAGCAAACATCCTATTTCGCATTCAGCTTACTCTCGAAAGTTTTTTCCTTCATTCCCTGACTTTTAGGGTCTCTAACGGTTCATGGAACAAAAAGTGCTTATTTTTTCAAGAATATCAAGCTTGGACCAGATTCATCTAACATCTTGTCTCCAACTTCTATTACAGCTAAGTGATAGCAATGACAGTGATAGTATGTGGCCACACAGACCATGTCTCATGGCAGGCGTAACCCCTTTTGTTATGCTCCTCAATTCAGTTTGCAGGATCTCCTGGAGTCGATCCTCAGTTTTTGGGAGCGCGAAGTGTCACGCTTTCAAAACGAGAGAAGAAAATCACAGCTAAACCTTGGTCTTCTTCACAGGCTACCCAGTGGTGAACGACCCTCTCTACAACCACCCTGTATTCGGGCCGCTCCGAGGCAAGGGCGGAGACACAGGTGGCAAGACAGACGAGCAGCTGGTCCGGGATCTGATCGCCATTCACAACGCTGAGAATTGGCTCGGAGTCGACGCCGGCGATGACGACCTGCTGTTCTCTAAGCCTGCCGGTGATGACAAAGGTAATGGCGGATATGAGATGTTTTTTTCTTCTCACGCCATATTTTGTTCAGAAGCCAAACTGCCTTCAATTGGTTGGAATTTTGTCTCTGATGCTGACCCGAAATTGCGTCGAAACGTTTTTGTTTTTGAGTGTGTAAGATCTTTTTTGAGCGTTTTATCTGGTTACATCATCTTCGTGATTTCAATATTCCTATTTTGTTTTAGCTGTTGAAGATTACGACACGGGACCAGCATCAAGAGAGTCGTCTCCCAGGTTACAATCACCAGCGCCTGGGCTAACACCTTCGTCAATTTTAACACGTAAGAACCTTATCTCCCTTCGTTGCTTGTGTGTGAATTTATCAGAAGTGGAAGAATAAAAGTTCACTAATAATATCCTGCTTTTTAACATTAAAAATCATCCGGTATTTTAATTTGTGACCGGCTTGCTCAAAGTTGTATCCTACTCTTGTACAAATAAAATTGAATTATTATAGTTAAATCCTGCTCTTGCAGGATTGATTGAAGGTTGAATCCAATACTTGTAAAAAAAAAGTTGAACCCTACCCTTGTTCAAACAAATTTGAATCCTACGCTTGTCTAATCATAATGAATCCTACCCTTGTCCCGCAGCGACTCTACCGAGTCCGTCGAGCGGCGCCGAGGCCCCGACGTCGGTGGACGCGTCGACCACGACCTCGTCATCAGTGTCAACGGCGACGCTCGGATCGCCCGTCTGCTCCATGATGCCGTCGCCTTCTTCCATGGTTATGAATGACGACGATGATTCTAAGGTGGGTTTTTATGTTTGAATCTTCTTCTTTTTCTGCATTCCTTTGTCCAGTGCTGGACTTAAACCTTCATGTACCACTTTTAATTTTAACTGATTCGTGCCTTGTATTCATTCGCGATAGCTCGGCGACCCAAACTGGATATTGCCTTCGGTTGTAAAATGGCACACGATAAATGAATAAGTCCAGGTTGAGCCTGGCGCGACCTTGATATCATCAGACCATCCCAAAGCAGAAATAATATCTACTTATTTTGGTCAGTCTGTCTTGAAAGTCTTGAAAACATCATTTATCCTTCCATTCTTTGGCTGAATTGATGTCAGGTACAAACTTCAAACCTGTGTGCCAAAATGCGTGCAGTGGAGATACAATATGGCAGGACTGCAATATGGCGCGTCTTATACTCTATGCTAGACAGACGTATCTGAAATAAAGATTACCACAATTCAGCCTTCTCAGACGAAATGCCTACTGGTGGGGTATGTAATCGTATGAGGTTGTGGTCACCCCTGCTGTCAGATTTTTAGCCGTCCAAAGGGCCTCTGACATGGCTTAACGATTGTAATCAACAACAACCGGCAACAACGGTTTAACGTGCCTCCTAAGCGCGGAATTCGGAAGGCAAAGTTTTTTGTTCGAAAGTCTGTTATTGGCTTAATCTTATTTTTACACAATATTGAGAAACTAATTTCAATGTTTTTTATTTTGGTTCAGTAGTTTGGATTTTACAACGTTTCAAAGATACGGTTTTATGACGTCACGCGACGGTCTGCATACTGTTGGCGGTCATAGGAACAAAACATTTTAGCGCATAAAAACAAAACTACTGGACCAAAATAAAAAATATTTAAATTGGTTTCTCAATATTGTCTAAAGATAAGATTAAGCCAATAACGGACTTTCGAACAAAAAACTTTGCCTTCCGAATTACCATTAGTGGTCATCCATCTAAGGACGGACCGCGCCCGATGTTGCTTTACTTTGCCAATCGATTAAGGATGACTAGTCCAACTAGGCTGTGAGCGCTTCCCTACTACAAAGGCCTACTGCAAGAAACCTTTTTTTTTCTCAAAAACAGTCGGACAAAGTGACGGTGGCGACGCAAACCGGCTGCGAGGCAGTGGTGTCGAGCCCAGGGCCCGCGGGGTCCGTGGAGGCGAGCCTGGCCACCGACCCCCATTGCTACGAGTGCCGGGTCCGGTACCGGGACCCGCGACCCCGTGACCTCGTCATGTACCTACACGCCTGGAAATACAAGGTGAGCAGCGTGCTGAAGACGGAGGTAGGGGGGAATCAAG
Source organism: Zelleria hepariella (assembly GCA_949319315.1). Lineage (NCBI taxonomy): Eukaryota > Metazoa > Arthropoda > Insecta > Lepidoptera > Yponomeutidae > Zelleria > Zelleria hepariella. Next base: position 2,197,955 of record OX439383.1, on the reverse strand, counting down.
CCGCGTTTTCACAGTCAAATTACAAAAGACGAAGAGCACCATCCAAGAAAATAGACGCTTCTGATTGGTCGGTTCTATCCGACCGTTTATATTTTAGCGAGCTTGTCTCTGGCCCGGATGGAATTGACCAATCAGAAGCGTCTATTTTCTTGGATGGTGCTCTCGGTTTGAGTTTTATAAGACTGTGAAAACGCGCCTTTTTACTTCTGCTTTCACCGAGTTATACAGGGCAATGTTTAAATAGTTTTTTTCCTCGAACACCCCAACGTCTAAATGTGATCTCCAACAACTTTCGTTCTACGAATTTTATGAAAGCGCAATTTTTTCTTCTATAAATAAACATTCTTCAGTGCAATGAACTTACGTACCTTGTAGATAAAAACTAAAAATAAAATCAAAGAGAAAAACATTGGGTATACATACATGGTTCGAGAGCTGGATGAGGAATGAATCAGAAAAAGGAATGGAATGAGGGCTATGACGTGATTTGTGAATATAATTTTTTTGAGGAACCGAAAGAATAAAATTTAAGATTAAGGGGTATAAATTGTTTTTTTCTGCAGGGCCCCGGCTGGGAATACGAGACGGAGCTGCCACAGTGGGCGACGGTTGAGTGGGAAGAGACGGAGACCTCATAGTGGTACGATCTGACACCATTCAGGCGGAGCCTCGCAGACCACGACCCTAGCAACAGAAACACTAATAAATATAAGAAACATCCCCAAGAATACAACCCCAGAAGGGGCAAGTGGGGATACCACCTGGGATATCGAAAAGGGCACAGATTGTTAGTTGATAACCTTATTGATAATATTAACTGATGGAATTTTGCTACGGGCGGGTTTTCTAATTTAGTTGGCTCATTCGATGATGTTGTTTCAGCCAAACTGAATTAGAGGACCGGCAATGATGATTTTATAGTCGAAGACGATATCTACATAAGATAGATGACAAGTTAGAATTCTTAAACATAGCCTTCAATAATAATATTGCAAAGTCCGCCAAAGAAAACGTTTCTCTAGTTCATTTTGTACCAGCAGCTTTCTTTGATAGATGTTTGATAGCTATCGATGCAGCTTTGTGCCCTCAAGAAATATTTGCGGGTAAGTATAAGACAAGACAGTTTATGAGGTGATACGCTGTTTTTTTAAATAATTGTTACTCCTTTGGCTGTTATCTTTTGCAGTATGCTGAGTTATATTGTAGGTTTTTTAACGTTAATAAGTGAGACTTAGATAAGGTGTCTAATGCATAGTTCATAGAGTTAGACGCTGCATTGTGTAACCCGATTTCTTTGCGACTTTTATTTCATTGCCGCATAATATGTTTATGTTTTTTACTGTTAATAGCGAATAGATCGGGTTTTTTTTCTTCATTGATGTCAAGCCATTGATATTATTGTTTGCGTAAGTTATGGTACGTGCACATTGTGTTATTTTCTCTTCTATATTTATGTCTGTATTAGCTATTCAGTTCCTATCGGCCTATGGTGTAATATTCAAGCTTGCTTGTTATAACATTAAGACAAGTAACAAATTGTACTAATATTGATAAAGATATCGATAAATTACTGTAAAATACATAGTTATATCGCTTTAACGAGGCAGGGTCAGAACCACAATCATTAACGAAATTATAAAATATTAAAAGTATCTATAAAGTTAACTAAAACATCATTGTCATTTTACTTTTGAAAGGGATAGCTCTTCTAACTGATTTTTCATAAATATTATGTCTATATTGAAAACTGATCATAACCATAAAATCTTGGACCACTAAGTATATTTTCTTAACGTCTTAAAACTTTAATAATAACGAAAAACTAAACTAGGACCACATGCGTACATGAACTTTTTCGTAGAAAAGCTATCTCGATTAATTAGTTATTTCTGCATTAAAAAAACTCTTTCATAGTCTTATAAAAGTTAGACCAAAATTAAATCAGAGTAAAGTTAGAATATTCAACATAAATTTTACAAAACGTAAATAAAAATATGTTTTTAACCCCCAACGCAAAAAGAGGGGTTTTATAAGTTTGACAGCTATTTGTGGGTGTGTTTGTCTGTCTGTGGTACCGTAGCTCTTAAACGGGTGAACAGATTTGGATGTGGTTTTTTTTTTATTTGAAAGCAGGTTTTCGAGCAATCGTTTTTAGACATGTTTTATTGGAATGTGTTCAGCCGTTTATGAGATATTCTAATTAAAAGATAAAACGTCGGGGGTTTTTTAAAATTTGTATTTAGTAGACTGAGTTGAGACAGCGGATACAACGTAGTAGCTAATGTTTGAATAATAATAAAAAAACTAAGTTATACTAAAATTTTAACAAAAAAGCATTTTGTAGGAAATTTGTTAGAGTTTGTCACGGTTTGGCTTCCATAGATTTTGTGTAGAAACACGTTTAAAAAAAGTAACTAAGGGATCGATATCCATACTTGGAATTTTATACTTTACATTTTACTAAAATACTTGATAATTATTGTTTCACTACTTATCTACATTAGCATAATAATTATATATCTGCATTTATATATATTATCTTTTATATAAATTGGGCATTATTTTCACGACCAATTACTCTTTTCAACTTCTTTTTTAAGTCATGGCTTTTTAGCAGTTAACAGTAGCAGCAGAATTTAAAGACATTTGTCTGTTATTCTAATCAATCTCTTATTACGTGTGTGTTTGATGTAAAATTAAGTTGCTCTTTGTTTGATTTTCGATTGTTTTGGATTGTTTATGTATAATTTGGAACGTTAGACAGTTTTCGACCCTCAGAGTAAAATGAAAGACACAAAAGATTTTATTTATAAACGCTGGCTCGTTTTTTCTTTGTTTTTGTTACATATTAGAATGTATGTATAAAAAAGTAGTTTAAACATTTAAAAAGACACTTTCTTGTGACTTTCATGAGCTTTTATAAATTAGTTGAAGAATTATATATTTTTCTTACTTCTAGCGTTAGTTTGTAGGCTTCAGCATAAAGATCGTGTCACCAACATAAAATAAAATGTAAGTAATTTAAAAGAAAATCACTTGCCATTTAGTTTCTCATTAAAATTGCGTTGAAATTCTATTCGTATTACTTTATATAAAATTATTAATGTTAACATTACCTTACTCTGTATTAAATTGGTAATTGTGTGTAATATTAGATATCAAAAATTCTTAATTTTTCAATGCCGTTTTTTATAAAAAAATATTTTTTGTTTCTAAATGGATCATTAATGTAGTGGTACAAAATAAGGTATTTTTATCCGTGGCATATCACCTAAGGTTGATACCTTAAAAACATGTTTAAGTACGTATACAACAGAAATATTCACATAGTAAGGTTAAAAAGCTTTCAGTCGGACGATTGTATATTGTATTGTTGTATTTTTATAGTATGTAAGAGCTGTTTACATAAACATTAAGTGTCAACATTATATTATATTCATAAACGCAAAATATATTGTTTGAAATAAGTATATTAGTGACTCATGGGCTAATATTTGAAGAGAAGAATGCGTTTGTAATTTTAACATTTCAATTAATGTCGTTTACATTGATTTTATGTCGTGACACATTGTTTTGCTTACTTATAAAATGGTTTCGTTTCGAAATACCTACTTTGATTTATTTATTGATTAAGAAATTTTCATGTGCCTTCTCAAAACTTTGGTGAAAATGATAAAAAACATGTTTTTATTACGATTTATGGTAATTGTTAAAGCGTGTATCATTAAGTAGGATACGTTGATACCGTTTGTGGTCAAACTTGGGGTCTTATTCTGAACCAAATAAGGTTCGATTAGCCGTTGCAAATAATGACAATCAAAGTAGATATCGAAAGAAATTAAAATAAAACTGTCGAATGCTGTAGAATAAGACCTCAAATAAGAGAAGCTGTTATACGATACAAATCGAATAGAATATTCAATGAGTGATTTTTCTATAATCTTTTACGTACAGACCCATTTACACTTCAATTAGTACAGTAGCGAGTTAGTTTGCACCTAAACAATGTGTTGTTTTGTCAAGTGACACCTGCTCACTCATGGGTGATTATTTACAAGATACTGAAGCCAAAAAATATCTTAAAAAAAATAAAAATAATTCAGTGGAAAATACCGAAAAATCATTCAATTATGGCCTATTACTACTATCGCATTATCGGGCGCTACATCGCGCGCGCGCTTTGAGAAGGCTGGGGCTGTCCGCACGTCGCGTTTATTATGTAGAAAAAAAAAAGTAAATATAGGATCAAAAAAAATATTACTTACTTTTAGTTTCAAGCGTTACTAAAACTATCTTCCCTGAGTCGGGTGTCACTGACCAAAACAACACCCTGTAGAGAGTTTAGTGATAAAATCGTTGGAACGTCTAAGCCAGTGACGTTCGTTTTTACGCTACATAATACTTGATCGTTGACATGTTAACTCGCTACTCTACTTGTTGGTGTGTAAATCGGATTAAGACATGTTTTGGTATAAAAAAAATGTTGGTAACTTTGCATAAATCTACGTTCAGTGAGATTTTACGTTTGTTTTCATGTTTGCTTGTATTTGTGACAAATATTTTATTTGTCGTACCATGATTGTTGTGCCATAGCGTAATAATGGCTACACTGATAAACTCTTATGTTTTTGTTTAGTCAAATAATAAAATCGTTTTTAAAACAAGAAAGACATTTGTTAATTTAATAGGTATTTCGTAATTTAAGGGTATAATAGTGTTTCCTACTTTAGATTCATGTTATAAGTATTCATGTTTCCACTTAAAGATTAGAAATAAACTTCATCATTGGCAAAATCTCAATCGTTTTATTTTACAGCGTCCTTTTTGTTGTTCGATCCTCGCACTTATGCAATGTACAATAAGGGCTGTCGTTAGGCGCCTACTAAACAGACCTAGCATGAAGGACCATAATATTAAACTATCAAACACGTAAACTATACCGTTCTTCCACTTTGGTAACCTTGTTTTATCCTTGTTCGATAGTTTGATATGGTACTAGATATACTTGGTTTTGCTATAAACTTCTAAATGGCTACCTACTTGATGTGTTACCAGCCCAAAAATTACCATACATATTATGTCGTTTCCTAAATAATCATTCAAGTTCTATGAATGACGATGATAATACATAATGATAAATAAGTGAGTGAAAAACAGAGTAATACAGCACAATTAATCGTGAAATGCACAATTTTGATGTTATTTTGTTGCTTTACTTTTGTTCAACGACTTTAGTTTCACGACAGTAAAATATTTATTGTTTTTATTATTGTAAACAACAAAACAACAAAAATTCAGCGGATTCGAACTTCTAATTTTTTGAGCAGAAAAACTAATAAGCTTAATTATTTTTGTACTGTTGTTTAGAATAATGAAAATTAGAATATTTTGTTTTCGTGAAACAAAAATCGCTGAACAAAAATATCTAAGTTTGGCTACAAAATTTAGGTAAACTGAAAATTTGGGTTTTTTCGCCACACTTCTTTAGATTACGTGAAGTATCACAAAAGTTTTCCCAAATATCTCACTGGTACCGAACCAATAAAATGGAAACACGACTTCTGTATTAAGGGCAAAGTAAAGTATTACAGTTGCTTAGAAAACCCATTTTTCTCCGCTACGTGTACGAATTTCGGCGGAAAGGGAAAATTTACCTGCGGAACCCTTTTATTGGGATCAAGACGGAGTATTTGCCGAAAAATAAACTAAATAGCATTGAACAGAAGACAAACTTATGTTAACTTCTGAATAAATGTTTTTCATTATTTATAACAGTAAAGGTGTTACAAAAAGGTCCTGTTATACCGAAGGGGGTGGGTCATTCTTTGAGAGGTCGATTTTTTTGGTCACACCCTAGTATCTACTAAACTATACATCACACAGTACTAAAGTAGCACTTAATCGTCTACTTAACTAACGGTCTATTGAGGCATATCAAATAAAATCAATATTTCATAGACGAAATTGCCTAAATATCCCTTTGAAGGTCAAAAAATGGGTGATTTTGCAAGTATTTTGCATGTCACACGCGTGTGCTCCTGGTATGTTTTTGTTTGTGGTTTTACTCATGTACCCACTACTGTGCTAATTTATACCTTTCTAAATGCCTAAAGAGTGCCTCTATCCAATCGTATATCCAGCATTCTAATAGAATGAAAACTCTTGTGTCTGTAGACGTTTAAACTAATGTCACGCGGCGAGCGAAGTTGAAACCGCTCGACAAAAGTATGCTTTTATACATACTTGAATACGCGGTAAGTGTCTTGTGATTGGTGTAAAATATCGCCAATTTAACCACGGTGCTAAGATGGGACGGGTATGTCGCTAACTTTCACGCCAACACTGTGAGGTAAGTTCTTCACTTTTTTTTTATTTTGGTTCGGGAGGGTAATTGAAACTTGTGGTCAGTTTTGCTAGTTAAGTGATACTATTTGCACTTAACTATCTAAAGTACAGGATTGGGTATGTCCCTCAGTAGGTATTGACATCAAAATAAATACGATAGCTTTTATAGTTAAAGAGAAACAACGTCATTTTTAATTTTATTGATATCCATGGCCCTAAAATCCATGGATTTAAGCCATGGATATCACATACCGGCCATGGATATCAAGTAAAAGTTCTTAAATTTCACTTATTTTAGGGTTACGTACCGAAAAAGTGCCAAATAAGACCCTATTACTAATCCAGTACATATCTGCATGTCTGTTTGCTTGTTTGCCTTACGTTTAACGGGCTGTTGTTAACTTTAAATATAATAGGTTGAATAATAAGCAAGCAGTTGATTTTTTCACAGAATCTATCTATCTATCTATTTATCTACATTTTTTCAAATCCATTGTAATTATACAGCTTAATTAATGTACACAAGATTAATAAAAACCGGTCGGTGCAAGCCGGACTCGCGAACCGAGGGTTCCTCACTTTCTTTCAAAGAGGGATTCTTCCAAATACATGCAAAGAATGGTCATTCTACTAGTTATTAAAAAAAAAACAAAGAGGGACTCAACCAAATACATGAAAATAATGGTAGAATTAGCTGAGGCAGAGTAATAAAGTCCCGTTTAGCACCCTTCGTGTACAATATCCTAAACATTTTCCTTGTTAGTCGGAGTCGCGTACCGGGGATACCGTACCACCACATAAAGTAAGGGGTAAATATAATATTAAAATATGTTACACAAATATTGTGGTGGTACGGAACCCTGAGTGTGCGAGTCTGACTCGTACTACTATGCTGGGTTAAAAAAAATAAAGGCCTAAGGCATCTACGTATGAGATGATTTATTTTACCTTTGCAAATACTTTTATATGTAACTTTGAGAAGCAATAAAAGGCTATATTATTTTATTTTTTATGAGATGATTTAAATAGCCTCCAGTGGTACCTTCACTCACACTAGATGGATGAAGAGGCCACTTGGCGCTGCAGTGCCTGAGACATTGTTTTAGATGGTTCTGCTGGGTTATATTCTACTAATATGTATATTATGTATTTACGATACTTCTTCACGCCTAAACGGCTGGATGGCTTTGGATGAAATTCGGGATGGATGTGTAATTGTTTATTCATGTTATAGCTTTTAAATAATAGTAGCTGTTTATCAAAACGTTTTATAAGACTTAAGGCCTGAAATTAATGAGAACTTAAGAATTAATGTTACAATTTTATAGACTTTGTTGAGCATAATTTATCTCTTTTATTATTTAATAACTCAGCATGTGTTTGCTTCAAATAAATCTATGAGCAATTGAAAAAGTTTAAAAACTTCTTAATTTTTACTGTTTTTTCTCAAAATAAAACTTTGATTACTTTGGTTTGATTATTATGATGTTTTATTTATATACTTTTCCTTCACTAAGGCCCTGTTTAAGTCTGTGACAGTTCATGAGTAACAATCAAGCTAAAGGAAGCATTTATGTACCACTGAAATTACTGTTTATATTCATTTTGGACACTATTTGATATCCATGGCATAGTTTTTGATATCCATGGCCTGTCAAAATAGAAGATTTTTTTCTGATTAACCTATAAAGCCTACAAGTGTGCCTCATCGACATATTGGCTAGTTTTTAAGCCCTTTTATCCTCTGTATTTTTAGTTTTCACCAACGACGAGAAAAAATAAAAGCCATGGATATCAACGAAGAACGCTTTTTTGAAGAATCATCCGGGTCTCTTAAGGGCAAGGCACACTAGCAGGCACACCGCCAATAAAAAAAAGTAACACTTTTTGGATGCGTTTTTGCTAAAAAAACGAGCCCTCAATAAAAGACATACTCCATACACTCGGTGCAGTGGATTGAAATATTTAGTAATAAGAAAATGTTCTTTTCTTATGTATGTACCCTGCTACACTGCAAGGCAAAGGCTTCCTTCCTCTCAGTCCAGTTTTTTTCTAAATAAAGTAAAAAAATATCAACAGTGTGATTATTCTGAAAAAAATAATCCGCACAGTTCCTAGTCCTAAAACCAGTTTTTTGCGGGAAAATATACCTAAATAAAACTCTTTTTTTTTTACAAATAATTCTTTTTTTTTTATTTCGTTATGAGCTATTTTTCAGTTTTGAGGACTAGCAACTGTGCGGATATTTTTTACGGAATAAGCACACTGGTGATTTTTTTTTTCTTTATTCGGAAACTGGCTCCAAAGTAAAAATTCAAAGAATATTTTTTTGTGAGGTAGCCCTTAAGGGTAGACGATAGCAACGTGGCGGGAAATTCAAAATTTTCACAGTTTTTTTCATTTTGTATTTTGTTAAACTGAGCTATTTTTGTTCAGCGATTTTTCGTTCGCGGCAATAAAACAGTATTATTTTCATTATTGTAAACAACAGAACAACAATAATTCAGCCGATTATGTGTTCTGGTCTACGACAAGTTTTTTGGGCAGTGCCACTGCTTCGTAGACCAGAACACATAATCAGCTGAATTGTTGTTGTTCTGTTGTTTACAATAATGAAAAGAATATCTTCCAGCCTTAATCTTGACACCGAGCCGTACTTGCGTCGTAGAATTATACATATTGTGCAAAAGGGGCTTGAGAGAGCAGCATTTTGCGTGAATGTTTATGTAAATGCGGCCTGAAGGAAGCGTTTCGATGTTACTGAGACGTTTTCGATAGGTACGGTCGGCCACAGCCACAGATACCCCATGGCAGCTCTTACCGCGCGCGGCATAAGGGCGCCAATCGAACAAAAAGAGGTATCCTAGCGTGTGGCCGACTGTACCTACAGCGTTAGTTTAATGAAATTATCATTAACTAGGCGGACCGCGCGGTTCTATACAGGGTGTCTTGTAATTCAACGTCAAGCTAAAACTTGGTGAAAGGGAAGGTAATAACATTAGGAAAAATAATTAAGGCCCTAAGGCCTAGATCCTAGATTCCAGATTCCAGATCGTAGACGAATAAATCCCGCACAAGTCAAAAGTGCACTTTTTTTTCTTGTGCGGGATGTATTCGATTTTATTTCATTGGCTGCGCTAGTGGACGGGATACCCTGTATTCTCAAATTTTTCCTCTAATAATTTTCTACATTCAATTAAATGAATAATTCCAGCAAATAAACCGGTTTTTATGGTTTTCGGCGTGTGTAGATTTTTTTGAGAATGGATGCGCTGAACGGACAGGTTTCTCTCTAAGAGTGGTCTTAATAGTCTTCTGAGTTCACCTACTTGAGATCGATCTCAAGTAGGTGAACTCAGAAAAGTCAAATGCTAATGTCAGAGCCTTGGCTAATGTCAAACTTGAGTAGCTGTCAGCTTATTAATAGACACTATCGTGAGATTTACATTGACATTAGCCAAGGCATAAACATTTGGCTTTTCTGAGATCACGTACCTACTTGAGTTCGATCTTGAGTCGTCGACTATTATTATGCCACCCTAAGTGTGCAGTAGACGCCTTAACTGAGCAGGTTTTTGGTATTTTAATATTGGATGTAACATTAATACCACAACTTTGATATACTGAGCAGGTAGGTATCTGCTTACGTAATTAAAATCAAACTTTCATGTGCTTACAAATAGGTAAAAGAGGGGCAAAACAAAGCGTCGGTATTAAAAAGTTTGCAAAACAGAACCGCGTTTTAAAATACAACCGCGGCATACCGTGCAGCCCGCATAACTTTGTCCGGGCACCGGCCAAACTTTTGTCACACATAGCAGAGTTGTTGAGAAGGCCCGCTCAGTGGAGTCCACTACTTCAAACTGGGGCCGGAGTCTGTAACGCAATGTTTCCTCGTTGGGCTCCCAGTCTATCTATCTATACAATAAATAAAGCACACTGCTGGGCTTCCTTTTTACGCCAACCCGTAAAAAGGGTCGAAAATCCGTCATGTTATAGCGTACAGCCGAAATTCGGTCGGGCGTAAGTTCGGCGGAAATTCCATGCCACCGTATTCTATGAACAGATTATACGCGACCGAAGTTCCGCGGCTGATTTTACTTTCCGACGCATTCGGCTGATATGACACTCCATAATGCGCGAAAATTACGCGACGGGAATTCAGTCCGAACTTATATTTCCAAAGAAATCGAACCGAATCACGGTTGGCTGGAAGAAATTTCCTTAGAAATAAGTTCGCCCTTGTACACGTTCTCTTATTACCATGTTAGTCTTTATATATTTTGTGTGCAATAAAGTGTAACACACAAACCGAACCTCGGTCGCGTATAATCTATTCTGTTCACAGGATAAGTTGGCGCCGAATTTCCGCCGAACTTACGCCCGACCGAAGTTCGGCCGTACACTATAACGCGACGGAATTTCGGCATAATGTAAAATGTCAGTAATTCAAATAGCATTGCAAGTGTAATCACGCCGAACTTCGGTAGCGGAATTTCGACATAGTGTAGTTAGCCGCTAAGACTCTTCTGCCCCTCTAAAGTTTGGACATCAGTTCCGGCAAGGAATGCCCTTTACAACGCCCACGGTACAAAAGGCTACGGGACAGTGGCTGAGATAACTTGGAAGTAAGTTTAAGTGGTTACTTCGGTTTCATTTAATGAGGTCAAGTTGTATTGTTGTAGTTTAAATGGGAGGCCCTATAGTTTTAGGTCTTGCAACTAGCAACTTTGCCATTTTTTTACAGAATAAGCACACTGTTCTATGGTTTAATAAGTGGCCAGGGCCTTAGGGTGGTATTAATAGTCGACTGAGATCACCTACTTGAGCTCGATCTCAAGTAGGTGACCTCAGAAAAGTCAAATGCTAATGTCAAGCCTTGGCTAATGTCAAACTTGAGTAGCTGTCAGCATATTAATAGACACTATCTTCAGATTGTCATTGACATTAGCCAAGGCTTGACATAAGCACTTGACTTGACTTTTCTGAGATCACCTACTTGAGTTCGATCTTGAGTCGACGACTATTACTGCCACCCTTATACCATGGGTCCCCAAAGGATAATCCCATCTATGAGTTAAACCTCCCTGATAGGTACATGTCTCTTTCACTCAGAAGTCTTCCAGAAACTTCCTTCCCTTGCCAAATTAATATTGGAGCGATTGTCAGAAGCCATTCCGATCAACGACATGATTAGGCAAGTTTCTGGGTTGAGTTTGGCATATTTCTATTGATCTTGTAACTTGAAAAATACCCTTCGGGAACGTCAGATGAGTTATTAGATTATATTGGTAGAGTCGACTGCGAATTGAGTTATTTGTTATTTGCGCTAAGTTGGCGACAGTAGACTTGGCTTTTGAGCGCCGCCGTTTAAAAACAGAGATCAGTCTTAAAATTACTACTTTTTAAATTTAATATACCCCCGACATTTTAGCTTCAAATTAGGTGTGGCCATAGAAGAACTGGGAATGCGACTGTCAAAATTAACCTGTGCTAAGCTAAATTTGACAGTCGTGTCCCGGTTCTTGTATGGTCACACATAGCTGTGCGCATGGGCACAAATTCAACGAATTCTACGAGCTATATTTTGCTAGAGAACAAAAGCTGCATTTCCAGCGTAAAACGATAATTACTGCGCTTTGTCGTGTCAGGCTGGCACGTACACACTCGCCACCACCACCGACGCTCTAATTACATAAGAATAGGTGTCAATTTCACTTTTCTAAGCTCCAAAGGCTAACCCCGTCACCCTGTACCTTCATTAGAACTAAGGCCTTTGCATCTACGTAATTCGGAAGGCAAAGTTTTTTGTTCGAAAGTCCGTTATTGGCTTAATCTTATCTTTAGACAATATTGAGAAACTAATTTCAATATTTTTTATTTTGGTCCAGTAGTTTTGTTTTTATGCGCTAAAATGTTTTGTTCCTATGACCGCATTGACCGCCAACAGTATGCAGACCGCCGCGTGACGTCATAAAACCGAATCTTTGAAACGTTGTAAAATCCAAACTACTGAACCAAAATAAAAAATATTGAAATTAGTTTCTCAATATTGTCTAAAGATAAGATTAAGCCAATAACGGACTTTCGAACAAAAAACTTTGCCTTCCGAATTGAACGAGCGAGCGAAGCGAGCGAAGTTCTCCGAGTCTACTGGAACAATCCGGCGTTTGTATGTATGTATGTATGTATGTATGTATGAATGTTCGTTCGACGATAGCTTGAGTAAATTTAGTAGGATCGTCATGAAATTTGGTAGGCATGTAAATAAGGCAAAGAGAATTTTTAAGTTCGAACATGAGCCAAATCGGTTGAGGGGTTGACGAGATATCGGGTTGTTAAGTTTATATGGGGTCGCGAGTTCGCCATTATTCACAGATTATTTATACAGCGTCAAGTGGCACCTTCACTCACACTGATAGGTGAAGAGACCACTCGGCGCTGCAGTGCCTGAGACATCGTTTTAGATGAAGTAGGCTTGCCCAGCACCTATACCATCCTGACAGCTTAGTCGGCCTGGCCCACAGGATAGACAAGTCAATACGTGTGAAGCCAACTAAGCCGCGGGTTTCCTCACGATGTTTTTTCTTCACCGTTAGCAAGTGGTTTTGCTACTCCAAATTCACTAGTGGTTTGCCCCGAACTATGAACCCGCGACCCCATAACTCAGCAACCCCTCGACCGATTTGGCTCATGTTCGAACTTGAAAATTATCTTTGTCTCATTTACCCTCCTACCAAATTTCATGACGATCCAACTAAATTTACTCAAGTTATCGTCGAACGAACATTCATACATACAAACATACATACATACATACATGCATGCATACATACATACATACATACAAACGCCGGATTGTTCCAGTAGACTCTGAGAACTTCGCTCGCTCGTTCAAAAAGAAACAAAGTCATAGAGGTACATGCCTGCGCCGGGAATCGAACCTAAGTCTCTCGCTTCCGAGTCCAATGTTCTACCACTAGGCACATTCATTCGCACCTTGATTATATGTAGTTAATTTGTAATCAAGCCGAAACAAATATTCATCATGGCGCTAGGGTAACAGAATTAGCGGCACATCAAACGCGTTGCGTCGTGTGGGCGTGTTTACACTAAAAATATTGTTTTTAATTGAAAACGGGCACGACAACATTTATAGGAAACCTGAGCTTCTTGTGTGCTTATTCTGTTAAAAAACATCCGCACGGTTGCTAGTCTTCCAAACCGGTTCAGTCAATAGCTCTACCTTATTATTTAATAAGTAATACCTTATTATTTCTCGAAATAAATATTTTTATTTGTATTCTCCGGCGAAAAAAAACGGTTTTGAGGTCTAGCACTGCCGCGCTTACAAAAAATGCAAAAGATCGCACTTAGTGCGTTTTTTGTAAGAGCTGCAGAGCAACTGTGCGGATTTTTGTATTTTGTACAGCAATTGAATTAAGCTGTAGAATACATTGATAAATAAAGATGGGTTTTTTTAATGGATACAATTATTATTTTTTCTTTAAAAATAGAGCTAATGAACCAACAAATACAATCGGTGCCTGTATTCGTTGGTTCGTTTGCTCTAAATGCGGCGCCAAATGCGTAACATCAGGTGATCAAAGAGAATTTTATTTTGCGGAATTTGCTCCTTTGTGCAAATAAAATAAATAGGGTGCGTTTTTTAATAAAAAATAAGGTCGATCTCCGATGAAGGTGTACGAAGTAAATGGACTGACACCAAAAATCATACTCTTTGTTCATGATTCGATTTTTGATAGCCCGATTGACTATTATGTTGTAGAACAAAAGAGTGTAACAGAATCACGGTCTATCGATGATGATGATGACTTGTTAGAATTGGTCTTGGATTGGACGAATATTTATCTAAGCAGTATAGAATGCAGCAGTAGATGTATTTTGAGAAATATGAGATCAAATACTCATACCTTATGTATTTTGTGTTTCCAGCAGTCGAGTGCTTTCTTTTAATTAAGGTGCTTTTAAGCTTAGTTCTAATTTGTTATAGGCTCCATTAATTTTATGATATTGTGTACACAATGTTTTGGATGCTAGTCTGGATTTTTAACAATAAGTTACTTATTTATTTAAGACTTTAACTTAACTGATGCTAGTGGCAAACAAAACTTAGTTTGGGTAGTTATTCTTAAACCCGGCTTATTCACATTACAGTAAGCCCGTTAAATATGTATTCAATTTGCGCAGAAAGCAAGTTTAATTAAACGGCTGTCAACGGGTAATAACAAGAAAATAAACAATGGCACCGGATTAATTAAATTTAATGATTAATCGAGCGAGCGAATCGGGACGCACTTTCTACGTAATTAATATTCCTCAAAACTTATTGAATAGGAAGAAATACAAATTAATTGGGCTCAATGTTTTGCGAAGTGAAAGACGTAGGCGCACAAAGCAGTGAAGGTGGCGGGACATTTATTTTGATTAGATAGGACGATGGACAAAACCAGTCACAGAAGTTTACAACCACTAGTCGCCCGATGGACTTTGGACAGGCCGCCGACCGGATGGATCGATGACATCAAAGATGTGTCTGGAAAGTACTAGCAAGGGACCGGAGAGGTTGGCGTAACAATGAACCGTTTTCAAAGAACAAATTCAAAGCAGTTCATAGATGGCGCTTACGGCGATACGGCTGTGAAAATTAATCTGTGCTAAGCTAAATTTGACAGCCGTATTCCGGTTCTTCTATGGCCACGCCTGTAAACGCTTTGAACTATTTTTTGAATTTGTTCTTTAAAAAACGAATGCCCAACTGTAGGTGTCATTCACGGGCTGGATAGATATGTATGCCTGGTAGGCATTATAGGGACACGTGTAACTAAGGCCTTTGCATCTACATAATGAGATGATTTATACAGCGTCCAGTGGCACCTTCACTCACACTAGATGGGTGAAGACTAATCGGCGCTGCAGTGCCTGGGACATTATTGGAGATGGAGTAGAGCCTACGTGTAGAGCCTCCGAAATAGTATAATTCAATAACATTGTCGTAAATACAATTAGTATCTTGAATCGTACAAATGTGTACGATAAAATGCTTTATTATGTAAATGTAAACGTATTACAGTAACTATAAATCTTTCAGCACATATTTCAGGCACTACCAGCTCAAGTCACGTCTTCTACGACCCTTTCTGCGACTAATAAGAGAGTTAAAAATAAAGAACGAGAAAATACGGGTGTTGCTTTCAAAAATGCTGGACTTATTTTTTTGCTTATTTGCACACATTATTTTTTTTTTCATTTCAGACGTTTACAGGGTTTCGGACCTCTAGAGGTAAAACGAAACCATTTTAGGATCACTTTGTTCCATTTATCGTCAACTTTTAACTATAAGTAAAACATAAATGGAACACTATCTAAACCCCACACCACGCCACGGGCCACTCACTCGCAGGAAAGTTGTTCTATCCGCAAACTTGTGAAGTTTTCTAGGAAAATTCCCTAGTTTCCTTACCTTTTACTACTTCAGTTACGTTCTTTAACGAACCCACAAGTCAAATGACAAGTTTCTAGGATGATAGTTCCGGAGATTCCTTGATACGGGAAGCAGCTCTTGCTCTCAATCACTGTTTTTTTTATATAAAAAGTAAGATGAAGCCTGTGCAATTGTACGGTCGGCCACAGTCACAGATACCCCATGGCAGCTCTTACCGCGCGCGGCATAAGGGCGCCAATCGAACAAAAAGGAGTATCCTAGCGTGTGCCCAACTGTACATATCCCACTAGCTGGGCAAAGGCCTTCTCTCAGAGAGAGAGTTCGAGCTCAATCACCACGCTTGCTCAATGCGGTTGGCGGATTTTTGCGTTTTTAAATATTATCGAGGATTTAACCCAGGCTGCGGTAGTATCTCCCTTTAACCCAGACCCCATGTCTCAGATTAAATCTAAATAGAGCCCAAAGCCAATGAACATGTTATTGTATGTACATTTGCCCGATTAAGGGTTTAAAGTTTTTTTCCGATTAAAGTTTATTTCGCGTCTCTGACATCGCCACCTTGTGGCTAGTGGGTCGACACTTTCTAGTCGCAGGTTGAGTTGCAGAATGGAGTGGCCCTTGCTCACCGTTAAACGCGTAATTTTGATCGCTATCGCTTAAGAAATTAATTTATATAACGAGGGCTATTAACACGCAAGATGTTGGCAAAAGATTGATAAAGCTCCTACATTTTTTCATGAAAGCTCATTCATTAAAATAACGCAGTAGAAAGGAAATTCTTTATTCTTTCTTGCGCGTTTGGTTTTCATGTTCAAAAATCTCCCTTAGGCCACGTGGTCCGACCGGGTTGTTCGATCGGTCGGACGACCAAACCCTTAAATCTCATTTTGCGGCAAATGTCACATCTTCTATTCTCACGAAGTCATCTTCGATAAAAGGTACGAGATGACTCGAGTGTTCGGGAGCAATCGAGATCGAAATGACATGACATCCTTAGAGATGTGTCGACTACGGGATTCGCGAGAAGTAGCCCCCTGAGCAGTGCCTCCAGATTCACTGTAATTACAGTAGATTTACTGTAATTTTAACTTCTTTACTATACAGGGTGGCCCAAACATAGACGTCAAGCGAGAAAATCTAGATAGCTGACACCGAGGGCTACCCGAATCACCCCCATGTATGTTCAGCCATTTTTTGTCGTTTAGAAATTATGAGGCTTTTAAGGTTTTTTTGAAAAAAATTACCTAGCATTCGATTTTATTTTGTAACTTTTTTTTCTTTTGTCTTTTCAGCACATTTTTTTTATTCTTTAGAGTCTCAGATAAATTATCTATCACCAAAAAAATAATGATCAGCTATGGACTTTTAAAAAATACCGCAATTATTATCCAAAGTCCAAAAATTTTGTTTTCGTGAAAACATCACTGAAATAGTTAGTATGGGGAAAAAAATAAGTAGAGGTCTGAAGGACTTTTTATTGATTTCAAAAACTTTCCCAAAGCCTCATTCTTCAGAATAATACAAAAAACCTGTCACTTTATGGGACTTTTATTTAAGTAATTTGCGATCAAAGTCGAAAAACTGGAGTTGGAAGAAATTTTATTTCAATCGATTTTCATTTATTTTGGTCGATTCGGACAAAAAACATTGCGGATCGGCTTAAAATCATCTGTCAGTAGGATCTGCATTAGAAATTCACGAAAAAATAAAAAAATAAAGTCATTTAATTTTTAGACTTTTTTTATTTTTTTTCTTTAAATTTATTTTTTCTTCATGTTTTGTAAGTAAATTCGATAATAAAATAATTTAAAATTCAAATAATGAAAAAAAAAGAACAAAAAAAAGAAAAATATATTTTTTTTTTTTTTCGTGAATTTCCTATGCAGACCGTGCTGACAGGCAATATTAAGCCTACCTGCAATGTTTTTTGTCCGAATCAACCAAAATAAATGAAAATCGATTGGAATAAAATTTCTTCCAACTCCAGTTTTTCGACTTTGATCGCAAATTACTTGAATAAAAGTCCTATAAAGTGACAGGTTTTTTGTATTATTCTAAAGAATAAGACTTTGGGAAAGTTTTTGAAATCAATAAAAAGTCCTTCAGACCTCTACTTATTTTTTTCCCCATACTAACTATTTCAGTGATGATTTCACGTAAACAACATTTTTTGACTTTGGATCAAAATTGCGGTATCTTCTAAAAGTCCATAGCTGATCTTTTTTTTTTGGTGATAGATAATTTATCTGAGACTCTAAAGAATAAAAAAATGTGCTGAAAAGACGAAAGAAAAAAAAGTTATAAAATAAAATCGAATGCTAGGTAATTTTTTTCAAAAAACCTTAAAAGCCTCATAACTTCTAAACAACAAAAAATGGCTGAACACACATGGGGGTGATTCGGGTAGCCCTCGGTGTCAGCTATCTAGATTTTCTCGCTTGACGTCTATGTTTGGGCCACCCTGTATACTGTAATAATAAAATACAGTGTAGGGATCTACTGTTTTCGATCGTAGACTGTTTTTTTAGTCTCTTTTAGTCATTCATCCATTGGTTGCGTTCAAGAAAAAATAAAATGACCATAGAACGTAACAATATTAAATGCCGATCGAAGTACGAGCTCGCGACGCGCATTTAATCTCTATAGTATAGTATATTAGATCTCTCCTCCTCCTTGCATCGGTATCCTCATCACTGAGGGTCGTGGTCATTCGATCGGAGCAATCCTTGTCGCACGATGCGTCGCCAGTTGTACCTGTCTGCGGCTATATGTATGGCATCGTATATTGTGGTGTTGAGTGTGGAGTTCAATGTTAATTTATTTACTCCAATGTTAATTTATTTAGAAAGGAGGCTAGGTGTCCTGTGTAACAGGTCTCCCTAGTGGAGGCACCAACTCCCACAATAATCAATGTTTTGATACCCTGTCAAAATGTTTTTTTTTCAATATTTAATCAAAATTTTACTGTAATTTTACTGTATTTCAGTATTGATATATGATGTATTTTCTGTATTTTTTAACTGGCAACACTGTTATTTCACTTTCGTAATCTGGAAGCACTGCCCCTGAGCGACATTTAATGAACACGCTACATCGGCGTAGCTCCGTCAACTGCTACGAACGCTACGACGCGCTACGACGTAGTGCTACGACGTGATGCTACGAAAGGTGCTACATACTAGACATGTGTAGGTAATGCTTGTAATATTACAAAAGACATATTACACAACGGTGTCATGAAATATTACACATTACACGAGAGAATAAAGCATGGCACATAGCATTTCATTACACTAGATGACATGAAACATGACACATGGCATTTCAGCACACTGTACGTACTGCAATGAAAGTGTGCTGAAATACCATGATGTCATGTTTCATGTCTACAATGAAGAAATACCATGATGTCATGTGTCATGTTTGGTGCCATGATACAAGGTAATATCACGCGCTATGAAATGTCATGAAATATATCATGACTTCGAAGTGCACTGTTTCGCGCATTTCTACTACATACATGCATTTTTATTTTCTTTCTTTTTTTACATTGTGAACACGGTTCACCCTGATGCTTGAGAACTTCCTGTAACTTCTAACTACTTGAAAATAATACTGCAACCGGTTGCAGTGAACAGAGAGCTTGTATTTGATGACTAAACCTTTTATATTTGATGTGATGATGTAGCCTGTACATGTCCCACTAGCTGGGCAAAGGCCTTCCCTCAGAGAGAGAGTTCGAGCTTAATCACCACGCGTGCTCAATGCGGGTTGGCGATTTTTGCGTTGAGGGTATAATGCCTCATACGCTCAGGTTTCCTCACGATGTTTTCCTTCACGGTCAGCGAGTGGTATTGCTACTACAAATTCACAAATGTACGTAACTTTTGAAATTAAACAAAGTCATAGATACATGCCCGCACCGGGAATCGAACCTAGGACCTTTCGCTTCAGAGTCCTTTTATATTTACTTTACATAAAATATTTTGATATCGCAATCTAGAGGACTGTACTTGTATCGACATCTCTGGAAATAATATGTAACTAACTAGTCTAAACACATTGTATGTCTTTCCGTCAAAGAAAATGCATCCAGTCACCCTTCGATTCTCAAAAAAATCCACTCACGCATCGATCGTCTAAACACTTGAAAATAGCCTTTATGGTAATTTTTTTTCACATCTAACAACGGAATTTTCACGGTCGTTATTTTAGAGAATAAGTAATAGCTTTAAAAAAACAGAAAGAGTAAAATAAAATCCGTCTCAAGAAGTCTTACTTTTAAACGCAATGACCCGACTTTCGGCAGCGCTTTATAATGCAAGCGTCTAACCGGCTAGTTTACAGTGCAGCCGCTGTATTGCCAGTTGCCACTTCATTGTGTAAACACTGCGGCCTTTTTACGGCGCTATATCTACCGTTACGCGGCTTGCAGCGCTTTATTTGTGTTGTTCGGCTAAGGTGGAAAAATCTCGCTACCACGGTATTTCGTAAAATTCATCCATCTAAACCTTAGGTACTAAAAATAGTTAAGCCTAGGGATTATCATTTGACGCTTCGTTTTTTCGCAAAAAAACACGTCCAAAAAGAAGATAATATGTTTTTTTTTTTCATTGGTGGCGCTAATTGTGCCTATAAATGGGCCTTAAAGTTAGGACAAGCGAACCGAAAGACAGCGTGAGCAGAGAAATAGAGTCCCGTATGGCACACCGGCCTGGCTGGAAGAAATTTCTTTAGAAATAAGTCCGCCCTCGTACACATTCTCTCAATCATGTTATTTAAGCCTATGTATTTTCTGTGTGCAATAAAGTGTGTAGCGCTGCGGATCACGCAACAGCGTTGTCTATTGTTCATACTCGTGCAGCGTTCATACTGCATAGAGCGGCTGTGAATTCTCATAGAGTCGCCACTTTATGTGTTGCTCTTACTTATTCAGGTTTCCGGCGTTTGGCAAACTTCCTGGGATCGGGCCATTTCACATACATAGCCCCCCTGGCAAAATAGCAAACTATTTTTTTTTCAATCAATCACTAAACTCAAAAATGGCTTGACCGATTTCAATAATCTTTTTTTTTTGTTCGTCTTGATACAGGGGTGGTTTAAAAACAAAAATATAAAAATTAACATTTTGTATGGGACTTGCCTTAGTTGATACGAAGTTAACGATTAGAATATAAAATCATAATCATAATATTTTTATTTTTTTATGTTGAACAATGAAATTATTTTAGAACCAAGGATCTAGAGCAAAAAACCTAGGAGTGTCTAATAACGCCAAAAAAGTACTAAGTATAAAAGAAGCTATGATTATTTATAACAATATATCGGATGTAACGGTGTATGTGTCATGGCCCAAAAGGGGCGACCATTGGTCCTAATAAAGTTGAAAAATTACCCGATTGGTCGCGCGCGTGCTTGGCCAAATGCACTGTGCAGCGAAGTAGATTCATTATTTATTTGTGTTTCATTATTTTGCCTATTTTCAGCTACTTTTACGTAAGAACAATGTATTCTGCGGAGGGCAGGGATTTTGTCTGGGAAATAGGGCGTCGCTTGAGGAGTCAGGGTTTTGACAAACGCTCGGGGGCATATCTGATGCAAAGGATTGCCCTTGCTGTGCAGCGTGGCAACGCCGCAAGCGTTATGGGTACTTTTGCGTCAGATGTGTCCCGGAGTGGTCTTTTTTAATAGTTTTTTGACTTATTTTTTGACATATTTTTAATTTTATTAGTTTAGTGTAAGTTGACGTTACATTTTGTGATTGTTTGTGTTTTTTATTTTTTGTGGTGTTTAGGTTTAATTGAGTCTGTGTTTCTAGAGTGTGGTTTACACCGTCATATTTTCTCGCCTTGGAGGGCATATTTCTTTATGTGTCAAGAAATTATGAAAATGAAACCCGTATACGATCTCTCTCTCTCTTCCGAGCTTTAGTCCCACATGGTGGTGGGGTCAGCTTTCCTTATTTTCTCTCTCCACTTCGCCCTGTTCTTGGTGTCGTCTTCGTCATTCTATGAGGTCTTTGTTGACCACGTCCATCCACCTGGTTTTCGGTCTTCCTCTGGATCTCCGCCCGGGTATGGATAGACGCAGCGCCTCGTTTCCGATGTAGTCAGGTGGCTTCCGCTTTACGTGCCCAAACCATCTCAGCCTACTTTCTTGCACTTTATCGGCGATGTCGCGCACTCCTAGGCTTCCTCGAACGTACTCGTTTCGGATTTTATCGAGCCTCGTTACACCGCACATCCACCTCAACATTTTCATTTCGGCTGTTTGGATTGATTTGATTTGGGTTTTTGTGACAGCCCAGGTCTCACTACCATGCATGAGGACGGGTCTTATGATGGACTTATAAACGAGTCCTTTCATGCGGACCGGCATCTTCCTGTCGCAGGTCACACCAGTGACATCTCGCCATTTTAGCCACGCGGCTGCAATTCGGTGTTGGAGGTTGTGTTCTATTTTGCCAGAGCTGTGCATCATACTACCCAGATACTTGTATTGATTGCACTTAGTGACTAGTTGACCGTCGATGGTTATGGGATCGTCACTTGAGTCTAGCTCGTTGCAGGTCATGTACTGGGTTTTCGCAACACTCAACACGAGCCCGCCTTTCGCCAGCTGATGTTTCCATTCTAGGAGCGTCTCCTGTAGTGAGATCCTGTCATTGGTACAGACAGCTACATCATCCGCGTAGATAAAAGTCCACAATGCTCGGTTTTGGGCGTCTTCGGTAAGTGCGTCCAGGACCAAGCTAAACAGAAAGGGGCTAAGGACTGAACTTGATGTACTCCTTCTGTGACTGCTATAGATTTTGTCACACCTACCACTGTCCTCACTACGGATTTGGCGTTTTTGTACACCCGTATACGAAACCGTTGAAACCCGTATACGATGACAAGCATATTATTTCGGCAACAGAAATCATTCTCGATGCGCGCGCAGCGGCTGCTCACGCGCAGTTCGAGACTAGCTACGGGGGCGTCGCGAGCGGTCTCATTCTCCATGATTAAGGTCTCCGAATGAGAACCGAAACTAGTCGGATACACCGACAAAATACTAGTAAGTAAAACCGTGATTTAATAGAAAAATGTGCAGTGCTCACGAAAGTTCAAGTTTAAGAACAGTAATATAACTTATCCTTGATCGAAGAATATAAGAGTCAATGTCATGTCACTATTCTAGATAGCGTGCTATTTGCGCGCTATAAAAACAGTCTCTTTCGTACAAACATCATATCGAACGACCAGACACATGACAGACTAAAAAGCCCAGCTAAAAATAGACTCAAACCCTTGACCCGGCCACTCCAGAACCTGCGCCGATAATCAAAGACACCCGCCCATAACCCTTATCTCGTCTCAGTATTTTAAGCAGCACTTAGGAGACACGTAACGACGCGGAGGACCCTCGTGTTATTTTAGGAAGTTATTAAGTAAGCCCGCGGAAGTCGGTGACGGATCGCGTCCTATCGACCCGTTCCACCTATGACCCCGTCGTTTGGTCCCACGGGATAGGATGGGGGAGGATTTTACGCTCCAGGGATCATTGTCTAGTTGTTGCTTTCGCTAGTTTTGTGAGAATATGAAACTCGAATAAGAAGATACATAGAAGAGAATTTTGCATGAATTTCATAACCATTATTGTGTCAATGTCCTTAACAGGCGTTGTAGGTTATTGCTTATGAGCACGGAAGCATCTAGTCCAGGGGCTTAGTTTAGAGGAAGGTACCTCCAATGAAACAAAAAACATATTATTATCTCCTTTTTGGGATGCGTTTTTTGCTAAAAACGGGCCGTCATATGAGAATCCCTAGGCTTAACTTAGGTATTTTGAGACCTAAGGCATTCCAGATCCTAGAACCTACGAATAAATCCAACACAAGAAAAAAAGTAACTTTTGACTTGTGCCTTGGCCCTTTGATTTGACACCAAAATCAACGAAATCTGATAATATTTAGGGGTAGCAAAACGACTTCTTCCTTTGTATGGGAGAGAGCGCAGTGAACTGCCTAGTCCTAAGTCCTAAGGCTGCCTAGACCTATGCCTAGTCTTAAGGTGAAAACCTAGGCACAACTAGCGCCGCCAATGGAAAAAAAAATCTTCTTTTTGGATGCGTTTTTTGCTGAAAAAAACTCTTCATTAGGTTATCAACGCAAGGCTTATCTATTTTTAGGACCTAAGGTTTAGATTCCAGATCCTAGAATCTACGAATAAAATCTTTTCCCATTGGCGGCGCTAGTTGTGCCTAGGTTTGGGCCTTAAGGGGATCATTAAAATATCAGACGCTCCATACATTTAGAATTTTGGTATTGAACGACAGATATTTGTTCCAGATTTTGCGGTTGGTCCCACAGTAAAAGCTGCTTGTATTAATAAGTTACGCTACCCCTTTCGGTATGACAAGAATTTTCTCTAAAACCCTGTAGATGGCTTAATCTGGCCCTGTGGCAAATCATTACAGTTCGACACGAACATGACGTGATGAGCTAGATTTTTTTTCAGGTCAAAGCTCGTGGGATTAAAGTGGAAAAAGGCGAAATATGTCAGTATCGCGGGTGCCGGAAAATTGCCGAGGGCTCTTAATGTTTTATTAATGGCCGTTTTCACTGACGATGCGTTAGAGGTGACGTGGGCAATTTTTAACTTTTTTTCTTCTTATTATACGTATGTCTAACTTTTTTGGCCTCTCTCATGTCCTATTTTTATCACGTTGGGTGGCGTACAGTTGAAAAATAGTTTGCCAATGAGCCGTTTTCAAAGAACAAATTCAAAGCAGACTTAATACTTAAATAATGAAGATTTGTAATTTTAAAAAATCAAAACTACTTAAGGCTAGTTGATTTCGCGTATTGCCATGGGTTGATGGGTTGATTTTTTATGCTTTTTAGGAACACTGACTCATTACTACATAGTCCAAGTCCATAATGTCTTTTACAGAGTGCAGAACCAATGGCTTTTGGGACATTCGGTAAAACATGCCTGGGACCTCCAATAAGGCCGGCCACATACAGACGGAAATTTTCCGTAACGGAAAAACGAATGGGGATTCCGACCGCAGCAACTCAACAAATCTACGAAAATTCCGGACGGAAAAAAACCGTATGTGTGTGGTACGTCCATATACTTGTATGCAGTCACTGAAATCCCGATTCGATTTTTTCCGTCCGAAATTCCGTCTGTATATATGGCGGGCCTAAGTTTGGATTAGGTTGAAGGCGTCCATCGGCGAGGCTTTACGCCGGTCTCTTTCTCTATCTAAATGGGAAAACCTCTGTTAACTTCGGGGTCTTATTCTGGCTTGGCTACGAAATCTCTCACGATAGATCCGAGGTAAAAAATCCGGCCAATTGCGAGGCGGACTCCTGCACTGAGGGTTCCGTACCGCCATTTTAAATACAAATTTAAAAAATCTGGTGATTCGGACCCTCGGTGCTTGAGTCCGACCCGCGCTTGAACTTTTTTTTTTATTAGTTGTTATACCTATGTACTTTAAAATAAGTCCTATAAATAATAATACGAAGATTGAAGTTTGTATGTATTACCGTTTTTGCAATATAGAGCAAAAAGTAAAAAAAAAACACGTTTGTTGTGGTTATTTATTATTATTGTTTAATTTTTATTATTTGTTGGGTAGTTCGTTATCATACCACATAATCTGTGAAAATTTTAACTGAATACCTATTACGGCTCCAAAGATTCCCTTTAAAGTTAGAACAGAGAGACAGTGTAGGTAGAGTAATGGAACCCTTGTACTACCCACTCATAACAACCTCATTCTAGAATAACAACCAGATTAACTTGAACAATGTTTTTCCAAGATATGGAATGAAAGGTATTTGCTTGAATGAGATTAATTTGTTGCTTCGTCGCATTTATTGATTTGTAAAGCCAGACATATTGCGATATCCTTACACTACTTATAGCGTTTAGCCTCGTGCCAAATTGTGTACCTTTTTTTGCGCCGCTTAGTACGAGACTCACTTCTCCAATCCAAGCTACTGCTGTATAGTAGGTAAAGGTCGTCTTGCTAATAAATGTACAGCATAGAAAAAAATGATAGGTACCTAGAGTATCCAATTTCATTTATTTTAGTGTCAATCGTTTTAGATGTATGCGGAAACGATGAACAATGATGTATGTTTGTTTGTATGTATGTTATTTTGATTTCTCTTAGTACGAGAGCGCAAAGCGCGCAGTAGTCACTCCTCTTAAGGGTGGTATTAATAGTCGTCTGAGTTCACCTACTTGAGATCGATCTCAAGGAGGTAAATGTCAAGCCTTGGGTAATGTCAAACTTGAGTAGCTGTCTGCTTATTAATAGTCACGATCTTGAGATTGACATTGACATTAGCCGACTTACTTGAGTGAGTCGACTTACTTGAGTCGACGCCATATTAATAGAGCCGACTTGAGCTCTGAATTGAGTGAGTCATTCATCTTTTGACAGTCCGTGACGTCTCAATTTCAATACAACGTGGTTTAGAGTACTAGGCATGCATAAAATGTTAAGAAGCTGTAAGATCACTTACTTGAGACCGGAGTCGCTGGCATATTAATAGACACAATCTTACGTGAGTTCACCTACTTGAGACCAGACTTGCGACTGTCATTTCCAAGTGCAGGCGATAGCCGACTCAAGTTCGTGTTTTTCATCACCCGACTACGCAAAGCAATAAGGGGAGTTATTTTCTTTGATAATTAATATACAAAAATGATGTCTAGTCAGCGCGCATCCAAGGCGAACCTACCGCAAGAAGTTGCAGCTTAACAATATACTTAGGACCATCGTCGACATCGGAAGTTACGTGGAAAGGGACCTTGTGGTGTGAAATAATTTGTCGTCGTCATTCGACCGGCACCTCTACCACATCGCTATGACTAGCCAGAAAAGTGTTTCTACCAGCCCGAGTTCTTCGAGCTGCAAAACTCCAGCAGTTCAGAGCCCCACAGTCATATTACCAAGAAAGAACTCCGAAGAGCTGAGGTTTAAAAAAATAAGCTGGTACTAAGTTTGAGTTTAGTTTGGTATATAGCCTCAGACGCTCCGGTTTCCTCACGATGTTTTCCTTCACAGTCAGGGAGTGTTATGTATGCGACTTTGAAATAAATTAATGTCATGGGTAGGGTACATGCCCTCATCGGGACTCGAACCAGGATCCCTCGATTCCGAGTCCATTGTTCTACCCATTATGCCACCACCGCGTCACCATCTAAAACTCAAATACTACCTATAAAGGCATGGTAGAATCAGAAGCTACGAGCTTGTACTTGGTCAAATACAGAAGTGTTGTCAAAATTAAGTTTTAATTTCAAAGAAATACTCCTATTTGCAGGCTCCCATAATCTTGTAAGAAACTACACCACACACTAATAAAAAGGCAGAAAGTATATTTCAACTCTTTCCTTACTTACGATGTAATAGGGACTATTTTTGTACAATCCAAGGGAATTATTTCGTGAAACGCACGTACACACGACAACACGTCGACCTTTACACGCTAGTACTCTACTCGGTTACGTTACGGGCGACTTTACAACAAAAGTGTACACTTTGACGTGCTGTCGTGTGTACAATAGAATTTGAGTGCTGTAACGTGAATGACGTCATGTCAATGGTCTGAAGGTATTAGGCGTGCATAAACATCCGGAATCTCTTCTAAGGCGATTGGTGACAGAAAGTTTCATGTAGTATGATACATATCATATAGATGGCAGCACAACATACAATTCAAACCTCTTTACTCGTACCTAGTTTTTTTAAGACAATTTGCCGGCCTTCAAAGCCCAGTTGGACCATAGAGGTTACTAGGCATGCATAAAATATAAAGCGGATATAGTAGGGAAAACTTGAGGGTGTGGTATCATTCATACGAGTAGTAGGTATTCAGTAAATTAAGTTGATACTTGAAGATAAATCTGAATAGGGAAGACCTTCATTAATGTTACATAATTATCTAATTTTTTTTCTAATTGGAAAATAAACAAGCCTGGGAGAGTTGTAACATATTTATTAATACAATATTGTTTCCTAATCATCATCTAAAATTTCTACACCTGACATGAATTTGCGCTGAGTCGAGTATTCTTCCCCTCATTTTATGTGTTCATTCTCCACACATTATTCCAGGTTTCGGGACCAACGCTGGTGTTGTAAAATTGCCTTGGTTTTTATCCCTCCTATCATAACGCCCAAACTTCGTCGATTATGCGTCGGAACTTTCTGATTTTCCTGGAATCAAAATAAAACATTAATGTAGTAGAATGATGTGCGCAACGATCAAACGTTAGGTTTGCAGTCGCTCTATAATTTATTATAAATTCGCTTGGCAAATTACTACTTTCTCTACGTAAACATAACCTCTAAAGTTATATTAAATGCGCAAAAAACGTTGATGATGGGGTATTTTAAAGACCTAACTGACGATATCTGTAACTTGTATCGTGAACTATGTATATTTTATACAATTATAGTGATTAAATACCTGTCTTGTCAGCAACTCGTTTGTAGAGGTCATCCAACTGGGTCCGCTAGGTACTGAAGCTCGAAAAACGGAAGCTCGAATAACGGAAGCTCGAATGAACTGAAGCTCTCTGTTGGAAGTTTCCGGCATGATATTTTTCGGCCAAAATATTGAAAATAACCTCTCTGGCGCCACTTATTATCCATAACCGACTAAAACGTTCAATATACTGAAAATCACAAGAATTTACGAGACATTTTTATAATAATTATTTTCGTAGTTTGACTGATGTTTGACAGTAGAAAAAGTTTTTTCTTTTATTCGACAGTTCTGAAAACCGTGAAAAAAGTTGTTCACCTTACGAACCTCTTTGAAGGTCAAACTGAGGTTGTGGCTAGCCTCTTTCTAATGTATGGTAGCCTAGTACATTCTTTACTCAAGCGTTGAAATTGTTCATTCTTGACTCAAGTCGAGGACTTGAGATCGGTCTCAAGTAAGCGCTGCTTTATTAATATGCTGAGTTACTCACTCAAGATCAAGCTCTCTGTTGCCAAAGTAACGAATAACAATGCTGAATAAAAATGGCTGAAGCGAGTCAGATCTGTTCCTTTTTGTCTAGACCAGGGTGCCGCTACAAAATTGTGTCGTCATATTGAACGAGCGATCGAAGTATGTTTGTATGTTTGTATGTATGAATGATTGTGTCGTCATAAAAATATAAAGGCGGCTTAATGGAATTAAAAGATTTTTAAAATTCTAACATCCAAATCCAAATCGGACGAAGAGTGGATATGGGGTTAGCAAAAAGTTAGTTGAACGAGCGAGCGAAGCGAGCGAAGTTCTCCGAGTCTACTGGAACAATCCGGCGTTTGTATGTATGTATGTATGTATGTATGTATGTATGTATGTATGTATGTATGTATGTATGTATGTATGTATGTATGTATGAATGTTCGTTCGACGATAACTTGAGTAAATTTGGTCGGATCGTTATGAAATTTGGTAGGCGGGTAAATGAAATTAAAAGAATTTTTAAGTTCGAACATGAGCCAAATCGGTCGAGGGGTTGCCGAGATATGGAGTTGTTAAGTTTATATGGGGTCGCGAGTTCATAGTTCGGGGTGAACCACTAGTTATTATAGTCGAGTACCTATTTGGAGTAGAGTTCGTGTTATATCTTGTAACATCACTTTTATGTTTGTGGAATCCTGGACTATTATAGAAATGACAAGTTGACAACTGAATAACACCGGACCATGGACAATTTTATGGACCAAAAGGAGGTCAAACTCAGGTTGTGCCTTTCGAATAGTCTCTTTATAATGTATGGGCGCCTAGTACTTTTGAGTTGGGTTTAAGCTTTTTGACCACATTTTGAACTTTAAATGGTATCATTCGTTCAAATAGTTCATTCTTTACTCAAATCGAGGACTCAAGTTCGCGCCTAAGATAGGTTTATTAATAAGCCAATGTCTCAAGTAGGTGATTTTTGTTTTCTGAGTTCACCTACTTGAGACCGATCTCAAGTAGGTGATCTCAGAGGACTATTAATACCAGCCTAAGAGGCTCCTTCAAGACCGTGGGAACTCGGCGATGGCCAAGCGCGTGAAACACTGTTTTCTATAGCTGTTTCATCCAGAGCGAGAAGGGTCGTGGGAAAAGTGAGAGGCAATGCGGCTGTATGAGTCTGCGTGTGTTCGTGTCCTTTCGCGAGTATGTAGTTGTAGTTCTAATGTAATAGATCTATTTTCCCAATTTTTTTCGTAGTTCCGCTGCCATTTCTACATTTTATTAACTATTTCAAAAATCTTTTTTTTTTGACAAGTAAAATACATTATTGATGTTCCCAAGGTAGTTAGACTCCAATAGACAGTGTAATAATGTAAGTAAATAACAGCTGAAAGTAACACATTTTTCGACGCGAGAAACGCATCGCTCTAATTTCTTTCAGGCTATTTATCTTATCATAAAAACTATTTGCAAACCTCCGTATTGGTCATCTACTGATAGAAACCAATTTTTAGCAAAATCCAGCCTGTAGTTTAGAAATTAAACCTGTATGGGAAAATGGTGCTCTAACGCCCTCTTAAGGCCGCAACCTAGGCACAACTTCAATTTAATTCAATTCAATTTATTTATTTACCAAAAATAATTAAAACCATCACATAGTTTGCGGTGGTTACCACACTAGACTGTGAGTCTGTGCGGTGGTAGCCAAAGAGAGAGTTAGTGACGCCGCCAATGGAAAAAAAACATAATATCTTCTTTTTGGATGTTTTTTGCTAAAAACGAAACAACACACCATCAATACTCAACGCGAGGCTTAACTATTTTTGGGACCTAAGGTTTAGATTCCAGATCCTAGAACCTACGAATAAAATCCTTTATCGCCAAAAGTGGCCACTTCCAAAGCACTAACCCGAAAAGTTTAAACATTTAATATCCAAGTCCTGTCCCGAGCGATTTTATCGATGCGATTTTATAAATGTTTTTAAATTAATTTCGCCAATAGGTAAATCAGTTTTCATATACAGCCCACTTCAATTATCTCCACTTTACGACGCGAACACAGCAAAATGCAAACAAACCGACGGCTTTTCTCAAAAGGGCGACCCCCATTTTAAGATGTAACCACCAAAAAGCGGCCAATTTCACCCAAGTCCTGCTCCATTACCCCTTTGCCTGAATTAGTAACGTTGTCAATTTAACTTTGGGAATAACGTCGGATTCACAACCGCGGCTTCCCAGGAGGGGCTTGGAGCGGTGATTTCTGAACTGATGGGGTCACAGAGTGGCAATCATCGCAAGTACAGCGTAGGAAATGTCGAGAGAAAACCTAGGCCTTTGCACGATGTAATGAGATGATGTATACTGTGGCCAGTGGCACCTTCGTTCACACTTAACGGGTGGTCCGTGGAGGCACCTAAAGTGATCCGTGAAGCGATCCGAAAAAGTTCTTAGCCATTTCGAAGGCATCATTTCGGGAAAAAAAAAACCGGTGAATTTTCGCGCGATTATTGTCCCATTAACAAGATTTTGTTGAAGACTTTTCCAGCAGCTACAGCGTCAGATATATTCTACCATTAGGTATAACTAACACTATGGAATCGTCAAAAATAAAAGGTTTTGAATTTGAATAAGTGAGTTAAATTCATTCCTATACAAAATTATTTCCCCGATTTTTTTTCAAATATTAGCATGAGATCGACACGAGAAGACCAGTCGACCTTCTTTTGCATATTTTTTCTGGCTGGCGCTCACGAAGTTTTTGCTTTCGTTTGGAAATCGTCGAGATTTTTATTTGGACTTCACCTCTGGGAAAACTGTTCTTTTTTGCATGTTTTTTTCTATTTCAGATAGAATTTGATTCGACTTAGGAAATAGAATTTCCGAGACTGCCAAAAGGCAGCCAAAACTTACTTAGTG
The DNA here is from genome assembly GCA_949319315.1 of Zelleria hepariella. Lineage (NCBI taxonomy): Eukaryota > Metazoa > Arthropoda > Insecta > Lepidoptera > Yponomeutidae > Zelleria > Zelleria hepariella. Next base: position 2,166,258 of record OX439383.1, on the reverse strand, counting down.
TTTGTTTTTTTTTTCTATATTTTGTCTGGTAATTTTACCATGAATTTTTCAATCAAAGTCAACTCAAGAGGATATAACAGTAGTGTTTTCTCCATACAAACATAGTCCCCGATTTCCACCCTGAATACATACATACATGACACCACCATTGGAGCACCAATTTCCCATACAAACGTAGTTCAAGTTTAATGTCTAAACTACAGGCTGGATTTTGCTGAAACTTGGTTTATATCAGTAGATAACCAATACGGAGGTTTGCAAATAGTTTTTATGATAAGAAAAATAGCTTTTATTTACTTGCATTATTACACTGTCTATTGGAATCTAACTACCTTGGGAACATCAATAATTATGTTTTGTACTTGTCAGAAAAATAAATTGTGAAATACCTAATAAAATTTGGGAAAATAGATCTATTACATGACAACTAAAACTAGATACTCGCGAAATGACACGAACACACGTAGACTCATACAGCCGCATTGCCTCTCACTTTTCCCGCGCCCCGTCCCGCTCTGGGTGAAACAGCTATAGAAACCAGCGTTTCACGCGCTTGGCCGTCACTGAGTTCCCACGGTCCTGAAGGGGCCTCTTAAGGCACAACAGGCCGCAAAACCAGTGCGGATCATTGCGGTTTAGGAAGCAACAACATTCTAGCGCCGCCGATGAAAAAAAAATCACATCTTCTTTTTGGATGCGATTTTAGCAAAAAATCTATTGCATTCTTTGCATTAGCGAGAATCGATTGCATCATTAAGTTCTAGGATCTGGAAATTGTTAAGCCTCGCGTTAAAAAATTGCAGAAGCATTTTTTGCTAAAAACGCATCCATAAAGAAGATATGATTTTTTTTCATTGGCGGCGCTAGTTGTGCGCCCTATTGCATCTTAAAAACAGCAAAAAGTTGGTATATTTTCATTGAACTTATCTCAAACCCTTTCACACTACCTTTCATAACGTTAGAATCCGTTATCCGGTACCCAAATGTGCAAACCATTCAGTTAGACAGAGTACCTACACACATACGTTCCACACAACTCCGCACGTGTGGACTGAAGTTGCAGCTTATCTAACTTCCTGGTTGTCTGCCTCTCTGGTACATATAAACCAAGTCTCTTCTTCTAGCTGCAGAGCTGGTGAGCAGTCGACTTATTTTGTCGTACGAGGCTGATTTTCGACAGCCTTTTTTTATCTGCGCCTCGTCTATTTTATATATTCCATCCACTTAAATCCACATAACTGTCGTTTCGTCTTTAATTCCAGCTTGGAGTATAGAGGATGCTTAGCGAGCTAGTGTCTTTATCTAGAGTAGAATAGAATAGAAAACTTGTAGGTAAGTATAGCAGTTTTTCTATGCGCCCGACAAGAGTCACAAGTTCACAACATAGGTAGGTAATCGCTGGAAATGGTAGGCAATCTTTGAGGTAGTGGCCACCACTGGTGTCAGAGTTTTTAGGCCGCCCAAAGGGCCTCTGACACCCGGGACCAACGGTTTAACGTGCCTTCCGAAGCACGGAAACCTTCAGATATTATTGCCTGTAGCGGTCACCCATCCATGGACTGACCGCGGCCGTTGTTGCTAAGAGACCTGTGAGCGCATCAAACAACGCTGGAAATGAATCACCTCCTTCGTTTGCACCACGTCAGCACCTAGCGTTCAGTCTGGCTTTCAGGCTGAATCGCTGCGAGCAAAGCTGGTCGGAAGTTGCTCCAGTGGTTGTTTACTCAATCGATTCGGCGTGAACGATTATGCCTGCTGGATGGGCGAAAGTAATAGGTAATACAATGACATCCACGATAGTGGACACTCAAGTACGGTCGGCCACAGTCAAAGATACCCCATGGCAGCTCTTACCGCGCGCGGCATAAGGGCGCCAATCGAACAAAAAGGGGTATCCTAGCGTGTGGCCGACTGTACCTCCCACTTGGATGCAATTTGCAGCAGATGTGCACCGACTAGAATAGAATAGAATTTATTTATTTTAACACCACAACACACACATAATACAATAATTGAGACAGATACTTGCACCAACATTAAAATAAAATAAGTAGTATATAAAATAAGGCAAAAAACAATGGAATAAGGCGCCATCTCGGTCGCTTAGGTACTGTTCTTATGTTTATAATTATGAGAAAGTTCCCAATTTGAGAATGTATCCCAAAAGTTTGTTTAGGTTACCTTAGATGTCATATCTTTAAATTAAAACAGCCATAAAAACTGTCCACTTTATTTCATGCCCACTGAAAATCGCAATTTGAACCTCATTCGGGGCGCAATTTGAAAAAGGAACCTTGTTAAAATGTCGTTACAAATGGGGCCGAGATTAAAATGGCGGAAGGCAAATACGGGCATCGAAAACTGCAAGCCGACGGATCTCATTTCAATTATGTTGTGATTACCCGCGAGCGAGGCCTCGGTGACTACTCTTAGTTTGAAGACTTCCACTTTTCGCACTAATACGATGTCTATGTTATTGTCTATCAGGCTATATGATAGTAAGAATAGAGCTTTGACCCGGTTGATCCCGTTATTCGACGTAAAACTAAAGTTGAAGACGCCTGTAAGAATCATGAAACTAAAGTGAAGATGGCCCGGACATTTAATTAGGCGGGATGATGGACGATGGACAAAAGCAGTCACCGAATTGTGTTCAGGTGATAGTGTTACGAAAAAGATATTGGTTTGGTGTTTGTTTCAATCCTACGTGGGAACTTCCATTGGCACCTTTTCAACTAAATCCGTACAGCCGAAAATCTAACCGACAAGCACGAGTAGACCGCCCACGATTTAAAATTCGAACCCCATTCGAAGTTTGTATTTCAGGCCGCGTCAGCGGATCAGTGGTCGAAGCTGTTGGCAATTAGCTAATGGATCGCTTGAGCCAATCAGCGCCCGGCATTGCGGGTGTAACTGGCCGGGGAATACGGCCGTTCGAAATTTAAAATTGGTAGAAAATAAGTGCCGATTGAAGAGTGGATTTTCGTGTGAGTTTTCGGTGTTGCCTTTGTGCAGCAGATTTTGACAGGAAACCCTGTCCATTCGTCATATCTTTTTTTTTATTAGAATCGCAGCGCCTCTATTCTCTGAATAATCCACTCCACCGTTGAGCGTCAAATCACTCGAAAATAGCCCTTATTGAAAATAACATTTTAATATAACATTTTCATTTTTTAATTTAAAAACGGTTATTTTTTCGGTTGATATTTTAGAGAATACAGGGGCAGTTTGATGCCCTAAAAAGCCAAAACCACCATTTACCACCTGCGCCGCTATAAAGTGGATTTGCAAGACGAGAACCGTCAAAAAAAGTTGATGAGGAAAAATCTTGCTTAAACTGGAGATTAATGCGCGTGTTACACCCGGATTACGCGCTTTATGAACCCGGGCCTCGGTGGGGCGCAAGACAGAGCGGAACAGAAGTTTCACGCCATAATAACTACAAAAAAAAATAACTCTCGGATTTTAGCTTCAGCATATCTCATAAACAACTAAACCGATTTTGATGAAACATAGCTAACAACACTTGTTAGAAAACCTGCTTTCAAATAAAAAAAACCGCATCCAAATCGGTTCACCCGTTTAAGAGCTACGGTGCCATAGACCAAAGCGATCAAACTTATAACACCCCTCTTTTATATCGGAAAGCACAGATTAGATAATAGTTACTAGCCAAAGTAAAAAGCGGCCAAGGGCATGTCGGGCAGAACAAGGTTCCGAAGGTTACCTACAGTTAGAGAAAAGACTTTGTACGGAATAAATTTACCAAATATATTTTACAAGTTTTTAAATTCTTGCTTTGTTTCTGAATGTCTATCTATGATCCGTACGAGTAAGTTCTAATATTTTAAAATTTTATTTCAGTCTATATGCATTATTCAGTATTCAGGATTTTTTCATATTTTTCCGGAATTCCGTTCGGTCTTGACCGACACGAGCTAAGCCAAAAATTGTGCCTTCACATTCAGCTACCATACGTGTATATAATTTTCAGCTTTATTGGCGCAATTTAGGATTTGAGAAACTGTAGCTAGATTATGAAACTGTGTTTTTTTAACTTTGCACTGAAATCGACCGTCATACAAGAAGCCGGTAGGTATTCTGTCACTCGTAGATCATTCGGGCTCGGTCTTGTTGATAAATCTCCCCTTAAATTGCATGCGATGTGTCTTAATGTGAACTTTGTTTCGGCAAACCCGAGGTAATGCCGGGAAACTGTAGCGAGATTTTTTACGATTTTTCATTAAGAAAAAGCCAGGCACCATGTTTTATTTCTTGTTTTACGGATTTTAAAGGGAGTGGTAGGTGGTAGAGGTGATAGAGGGAGGTAGAGGTAGAAAATGCACCAGGAAGAAAAAGCCAGGAACCATGTTTTATTACCTGTTTTACGAGTCACTCCTGAATTTCATAGGGATCTATAGAAAAATAACTTCCTACCATCTATCAAATCATAAAAGGTATATAATATGTATTTTTTTATTTTCTATGTTATTTAAGAAAACGCAGTAATAAAATAATAGTTATAAATGGGACGGTGTCTTGTTCTGTAAAAATATACAATGCATAATTTTTTACTATGTTTTGTTATGCGTTTGTTTCTTTTTTTATTTTATTTTTAATATACATTTTTCTTTCTATGATAAGTATATATGTACTACTTCGGTACATTAATTTTATATTTCTGTTATTAATTAATTCTGCACTATTTATTTCTTCTGCCTGCGAATTTTTTTAATTGGCTTTTTATTACTTTTTATTATTGTGTTTTCTTTAATTGGCTTTTTATTACTCTGATAATTATCTCATACGTAAGTATTACTTCGAAAATAAAATACAAGTACTGTGCTACACAAAAGCGGCAATTCCATTTGGCTTGCACAAAGTTATACCAATCTCCGGTGCCAAATTTACAAAATTAGCCTCCACAAATGCAAGGAAATCGAAAATAAAGCTCGTCACATCAATCAGGCATTCGCTGACAATAGAAAAAAGCGGAAAAAAAACCATTTCCGTACAGGAAATTCAAGTTAGTTATCAGAAGCCGATTGGGAGCCATTGAGGGCAGGGATGTATGCAGGCCTAGCAGGGTCAATTAGAATATGCAGGAATTTCAAGAGCAAAGAGGATAGTTAAATAACAGAACGAGCGATCGTAGTTCTCCGAGTCTACTTGAACAGTCCGGCGTTTGTATGTATGTATGTATGTTTAGCTATTACTCGCGGATTTGTTTGCGCATATTTCGATAAGAGTCGCCTATATTGTTTGCCGTTAACGAAGTTAACGTAGACGAAGTCACGATAAAAAGCTAGCAATGTTATGTGTTATTGTGTAAGCTATACGGTGCCACATTTCATCCAAATCCGACAGACCGTTTCAGCGTGAAGGAGTCCATCCATCCCATATTCTCTTCAGATTTTCCATGGACCCACAAAAGTTGTTATATAGGGAAATTTTTAATAGCTTTATTCCTAAAACATGTCAACTTTAAAATGTGATTTCCAACAACTTTTGTGTTACGACTTTTCTCATAGCTATACTTTTTAATTACTAAACGTAAAAAGTTGGTAGTTGTGCCATTTCAGCGGTGTTTGCGAGGCGCGCTTTCGTGCCCCTCCACTCTCTACCACCTTTCTAGCCTTTTTTTTTGGCGCAGACTAACCTATACGGTACGGAGCTGACTGCCAACCTCCAGTGATGGAGAGGCACTTCAAGAAGAAGAACCTATATGGAATAAAGTTATTTAAAAATTGCTTCGTATAACTACGAATAATTCCTGAATCCGCCTCTGCAGCCACTAGGCAGGGTGGATGGAGAGGAAATGAAAGCGAGGATGGCCCGGAAGTCTGGGCTAGTGCGGGGAATCGAAATTAAGCATTTCAGACGAACTAGATCGACTTGCGGTCGGCGATATATTTGGAGCTGATATTTGGGCTAGTAATTATAAAAAAAGTTAGATTACGAGAGACTGGCCCATACACGCGCCAGTCTCTCGTAGAGTCATAATAATTGTTGTTCTGTTGTTTACAATAAAGAAAAGAAAACTATTTTATTGCCGTGAACTAGGTAGATAGGTAGGTGAAATGAACAAAAATGGCTGTATAGCTTCAAAATTTAAAAAAACTGTGAAAAAAATGAATTTCCCGCCACGCTGCTATACTTTGACCCTCCAAAAATAACTGCTGCTGTCAAACGAAGGTTAGTGCAAGCTAAACCTACAAAAGGTACCTACTTACGTCACAAACAGCTTAATCCCGACTCCTTGGTTTTACTTTGAAACGTCGAACGAAGCAAGAAGCGAGGCGCAATCTCATCGTTTGCACATTCGCCGCCGTGTGCGCAAACAAACAAACAAACAGCGCGTAAATCGTAAACTTTTTCCTTACAACTTTCCATTGCACACAGTTGACGAGCGTGCTACGGACACAGCGACGCGCAAAATTTGTTTTTAGGGTTCCGTACCCAAAGGATAAAGGACCCTATTACTAAGACTCCGTTGTCCGTCCGTCCGTCTGTCACCTCATGAACCGCGATAGTTAGACAATTGAAATTTTCACAGATGATGTATTTCTGTTGCAGCTATACTAAAAAATACTAAAAAACAGAATAAAATAAATAGGTATTTAAATCTGTTTCATTAGGTATAAGTGATCAATATCTACCGACCTGCACGGGCTTGTCTGTACCGGAAACCTGTTTCTTTAAGGGTGGACGATAGCAACGTGGCGGGAAATAAAAAAAAATCTCAGTTTTTTACATTTTGTAGCTAAACTGAGCTATTTTTATTAAGCGATTTTTCGTTCGCGGCAATAAACCAGTATTCTTTTCATTATTGTAAACAACAGAACAACAATAATTCAGCCGATTATGTGCGATTATGTGCCCAAAAAACTTGTCGTAGACCAGAACACATAATCGGCAGAATTATTGTTGTTCTGTTGTTTACAATAATGAAAAGAATACTGTTATTGCCGCGAACGAAAAATCGCTGAACAAAAATACCTTAGTTTAGCTACAAAATGTACAAAACTGTGAAAATTTTGAATTTCCCATTTTCCGCTCCGACAGTGGCACTCGCAACATCTGGAAGTCGGTGCAAACAAAAGCATTGCCAAGTCGCAGTCTTGTTTGCGATGCGAATTAGTTGCCGGCACACGACTGTGTGCGAGTACGCAATATGTCTTCGGTGTTCTTTTACTTTTAACGATTTGTGTTTTTAACCCCCGACCAAAAAATAGGGATGTTAATAGTTTGATCGCTATGTGTATGAGGGTTTCTGTGTGTAAGTGTGTGTGTGTCTGTGTGTCAGTGTGCGTCTGTCTTTGTGTGTATACACCGTGGAATTTTTGAGGTTTTAAAGCCGAAGGTATTTAGTTGCCCTCGTGATTCTGAGCCAAATTCCAAAATTTTACTTGAAAACGAGCGAAAAAAAAAACACTTCCCAATACAAACGGCTATTGCCAATCGACACTATTTGTATGGAGAAGTGAATTTTTTTTTCGCGCGTTTTGGAATGAAATTTTGTAATTTGGCTCAGAATCACCAGTGCAACAAAATACCTTCGGCTAAAATTGCACGGAGTATGTCTGTTGTGTCTAAAAAGCAGAGCAGGTTTTGAAGGTTTTCTAGCGAGTGTTTTTAGATAATTATGTCTTATCAAAATCTGTTCAGCCGTTTATGAGATATTTGAAGATAAAATGTCGGGAGTATCTTAAAATTATAATTTAGTAGTTAAATCAGAAATTACCACGTGGACGACGACGACGGGGGAATACTATAATAGTTGAGGTTTCGTAATGTTATTTTTGGATGGCATCGAATGTGCTATACCTATTTTCAAAAGCAACTTGAAGGCTGTTGCACATTTTATTTAAAAGTTTACAATCTATAAAAGCGCGTTGTTATAATGTTAATAAAGCACCATGGGGTATCAATATAGCACCAAGAATCAGGGGTGGATTTAGGCGTGACTTTATAAAATTACGTTATGGCGTTATAAAGGTAGGAAATCTTGGCAAAAGTTTGTAAGTATGGATGGATGGATGGATGGATGGATGTTTGTTACTCTTTCACGCTGAAAAGGCTGAACGGATTTGGATGAAATTTGGAACAGAGATAGCTTAGACATCAGAATAACACATAGGCTTCATATTATCACGCTTTTGAATGACATGAAGCCTATGTGTTATTCTAAGTGTAGAAGCATATATCCTTTTTCTGTAGTCCACGCGGACGAAGTCGCGGGCAAAAGCTAGTATATAAATATGTAGAAAATGAGTCTTCACGGATGTCAAATTTCACTTTTTCTGGAGATAACAGTCACGTCGCGGTTCTTCCTATGGCCACGCCTACTCGTATAAGCGCCATTTATGATGTGCTTTGAATTTGTGCTTTACAACGGCCCATTTATGAAGCTAGATTTTTAAAAGCTAGCACTGGGCCCGGACCAGACGTTCCGTTACAAGCGGCCCGGTATGAAGTCGTCCATCAAGTTGAAAGCAGTAAAACGGAACATAATAAAAGTTGTTCGGAGCGACCGAGAAAATATAAATTTCCCGTCTAAGGTGGAGGTGTAGGGCTACCATAAAGTTATCGTCCGAGGAGACATATTTTAATGTGACACTTACTAATAAACGTAGAATACATTTTACACCAAGAATAAAGCAAAGAACTGACGGGTCGTCGTAGCTAGATATCTTACTATCACGAGTGTGTATTTTTGTTGATATTTCAGGCGTGAAACTGCTGGACGGATTTGGACGTTATTTGAAATACTGATAGGTTATATAGCAAGCTATATACATTTATAGACTTTAGCTTTTTTCTCGCGACTTCTGACCGCTGACTTCAATAACGGGGACCAATACACCGTGGAATTTTAGTGGTTTTAAAGCCGAAGGTATTTTGTTGCACTGGTGATTCTGAGCCAAATTACAAAATTTCATTCCAAAACGCGCGAAAAAAAAATTCACTTCTCCATACAAATGGTGTCGATTGGCGATAGCCGTTTGTATTGGGAAGTGTTTTTTTTTTTCGCTCGTTTTCAAGTAAAATTTTGGAATTTGGCTCAGAATCACGAGTGCAACTAAATACCTTCGGCTTTAAAACCACTAAAATTCCACGGTGTATAGGCTACTTTTCATAGGATGACTCCTATGAAAAGTAGGCCCGCCTGTGCTGTCGCACAGGCGACGTGTAGATAAATAAGTCTCTAATTTCTTATTATGATGTGGTCATATTACGATACTAGCAGGAAGATATGCGGGCGTGAGATTAAACTTAGCTTTTTTCATATTTGCCGTAATAAAATGACATTTTTAAAGTCATGAAGCATGCATAAAATCAAACAAGCGTTTGCTAAGCTTTAGTTTTGGTATAAGTTGCAACGCATTTATTAGGGCTTTTATTACATTCACATGATAATACCTTACTAATAAACATGGAATTAATCCAAGATCATATATTTATTCGTTGTTTATTCGTACCCGCGACGCTGATGATTTAAGATTCACAAAGTCAATTAAATACATTCTCAATTAGTTTGCTTTTATCGCAATTGTTTTCACATGCCTACTTTGTAATGTTAATTGAAATCTAAGGCTAATTGAGCTTTATGGGTAAAACCAAAAACATGTAATGTATATAAATTCCTGAAATTGCGCCATATTGTTTTTTTTCTACAATGTAGGGGCTACTTAACCTACAACAAAGAGTTCTATACCCACAATCATACATATTAGTATCGCTACACTAAATCCGGCGCTAGTGCAAAGGTATTTAATTTAGCGGGTTTCGCACGTCGTCGGCTGCTAAGCTGAGGGTATTCGTTTAGGAGAAATCCACGGTAGGTACCTCTGCCAACTAAGCCTTGAGGTTAAATTCTTTAAGCTTGGACTAAGAGCTTTATATTGTGCTGCAGTTAAATATAAAAAGCCCCCAAAACACCACATGTTTCCACCCAAAAGATTTAAGACATTATTTGAAGTTGCATTGATATTTCTTAATACCTACTACAGCGACATCTCCATACAAAATTACACCCAAATCTGTTTCATTGTACTGCCGTGAAACCAAAATCGTTGAACAAAAATTGCTCAGCTTAGCTACAAAATTAAAAAAACTGTGAAAATTTTATATTTCCACGCCACGCTACTTTCGTTGAGGTTGGACGATTCCCATCCAACATTAATGTTTAGAGACCTTTTGGGGAAGATGCCCGACACGTTGGACCGACCAAATCCGCTTCACACTCAACTCCTCGGTATACGATGCCATGCACTCAGCCGCAGATAGGAACAACTGGCGACGCATCGTACGACACGGATAACTCCGTTTGAATGACCACGACCCTCAGTGATGAGGATACCGACGCAAGGACGAGGAGGAGAGACCTTGAGGAAACCTCTGTAAAAGTAAGATGTAGCCTGTACAATTGTACAATGTACATGTCCCTCTAGCTGGGCAAAGGCCTTCAAACATCTGAAAATTGACTCTAGTATTCGTGTAAATCGTAAAATAAATTGTATCAAACATTCCGTTGAATCTAATATTCCTGTTGACTTAAAATTTATTGACATCTTTAAAAATTACTGACATTATTATTAATTATATTGTTTTGCATTATGTACTCATAAGATTTGCATGCCTTAAATAGGTTGAATGTGCTGAGCTTTTAAATATCAACTATTTTAACATCTGAAATGTACCTACCACGTTCAAAGCAAATTAATATCTTGAATCTTGAATCTTGAAAACATCGTGATCGTGAAACATCTGTAACACGTTTAATATCAGTGGTTGGAAGCTAAAAGCTGCGTCACAACTACTGTAGCCTGTGATGCAACCTACATGTCTCCTCCTTTTTGTATCGGGATCTCGTTCGCGACAGGAAATTGAGGACCAAAGTCATGTCGTGCCGACAAACTGCTCAAAGGCAAGCTGTAGCTTTTATTACCACGGGGTAGCGACGAAACTCGATTGCTGAAATTGTGTGTGATGTAGTCTCTTCTGATCTTGGAATGAGGGTTTTCGGACCTATGAAAGTAAGTGGACAAAGCCACTACAAAGCACAATTTTAAAAGCAGTAACCAAGTTCTATGTAATAATCACATTTCACCCTCACACTTATAATATTATGGATGAATATTTGTATGTTTATATGACTCTTTCAGAGTCGGAGTTTGACTTGTCTTTCCTGTGGGCTAGGCCGACTAAGCTGTCAGGATGGTATAGGTACTGGGCAAGCCTACTCCATCTAAAACAATGTCCCAGGCACTGCAGCGCCGAGTGGTCTCTTCACCCATCTAGTGTGAGTGAAGGTGCCACTGGACGCTGTATAAATCATCTCATTACGTAGATGCAAAGGTCTTAGTTTATATGACTCTTTCACGCTGAAACGGATGGATGAATTTGTACCTATGTATTTTTTTTATACACAAAGTCTCTATTTATGGTTTTTGTAAGTTCGGAGTTTGAACGCAGTCTTGGCTTGGTGCAACGTGTCCGCCGTGGAATCGCTTCGCTTTCAACTCGCTAGTGTGATAAGGCTTTAAAGCTAATGAAAGAGCAGAGCCCTTAGCCTGTAACGCAATGGCGGGTCAATGGCGTCCCGGCAGAAGGACAAAACCGGGCTCTCCTCGTTTTTCTCCTACAACCAGAGTACTAATCCTCTAGAATTAGAATCAAAATATTCTTTGCTGTAATACAAAAACATTAAAAGGACAGACAGCATTAGCAAATCGTAATTGAAGTCGTCACCTGACAGCCCATTTTGGCACCATTGTGTTACAGGCTAAGGGCCCTGTAAAACTCCACGAATCACTCAATACTTGAACAGTGAAAGTTGGCCGGTTGAGAGAAGAGTGCTACTCAACTCAAGTCCACTCGCCACTAATAAAGAGGGAGTGCTTTGCCTCTGAGCTAAGTACTTGTATCGATTTCAAGACAGCCAAGAGTGCACTCGAGAAAGTCTAGCATCAGACATGTTGGAAAGTAATACAAAATTAACAAAATAAAATAAAATTAACTTCACTGGTGAAAAGGTACTACACTATTGCACCGATTCCGAGTGATTTGATGTCCTTTAAGGATGTGTGTTGTCCGTTCCTTTCTCCATCTCATCGGATTTATAACACTCGTCGGAAAAAAACAAATAAAACGAGTGTTAAATACTTAGTGCTCGGGCAAACCCAAGAAAACACTGAAACCATTTTGTTTTTTTTTTTGCGATTATAAGGTTGATACAATATTAATGGTTGATGTCCCAGGGACTGCAACGCCGAGTGGTCTCTTCACCCATCTAGTGTGAGTGAAGGTGCCACTGGACGCTGTATAAATCATCTCATTACGTAGATGCAAAGGCATTAGCTACAGAAAACATTTAGGACGGAGTTAAAAACCTAGCGTTGTCTCGCTTTGACTGTTTTAATTAGAGCGAGAGGGCGAGTGTTTTGAAGTTCATCCTAAATATTTTCTTTAATAACACGGGTTATAGTTGACTAATGAAGTAGTGACTGATGCTGCCTGACCAACACAACATCTTGACTCAGCGAATAGGTATATTTCGACGCGAAACGGCACAACATAATCGTTAGGTACCAATGAGCCGTTTTCAAAGGACAAATTCAAACTTCATAGATGGCGCTTATAGACGTGCCCATACAAGAACCGGGACACGACCACAGACACGACTGTCAAATTTCACTTAGCACAGATTAATTTTGACAGTTGCGTTCCGGTTCTTCTATGGCCAAGCCTGTAAGGGCCATCTACGAATAGGGGCCTTAGCCTGTAACACAATGGCGTGTCGATGGCGTCCCAGCAGAAGGACTAAACCGGGGTTTCCTCGTTTTTCTCCTACAACCAGAGAACTAATCCTCTAGAATTAGAATCAGAATATTCTTTGCTGTACTACAAAAACATTAAAAGGACCGACAGCATTAATAAATCGTAATTAAAGCCGTCAACCGGGAGCCCATTTAAGCACCATTTCGTTACAGACTAAAGCCCCAGTTTTGAATTTGTGCTTTGAAAACGGCTCATTGAGGTGTGCATATTGTAAATTCAAACGAATAGTGTAAGTTATAAGTCTACTCGTCGCGCTGTCGTCGTCGATATTCAAAGGGGTCCGGAATAGAAAGGCTAGGCTTGAATATACCTCGTTACTTCGGCCTGTCTACGGCAGCTGCCGTAGAGTAAGCCGGGGTACTAGAGAGATTTTGATGTGTTTTTGGCTCATCATTAGTTGGAGTAGCCATTTTTAACCGATTAGCAACACCGGCCACCTTGCCGCCCACATACAGACGGATTTTTTCCGTAACCGAAAAACGAATGGGGATTCCGAACGCAGCAACTGCATACAAATCTATGAAAATTACGGACGGAAAAAATCCGTCTATGTGTGGTCCATCCATTTGTATGCGTCACTGCGTTCGGGATCTCGGTTTTTTTTCCGTCAGAAGTGGCCCGTTTTCAGAAAAAAAAACGTAGTTCTTTTTTTTTCCATTGATGGCGCTTTACGGCAGTCATTTGAAATTTCACCAGTGTTGCCAACGGTACGACAAGTTGCTGTACTCTGTAATAATCATAACCAGAAACACAATTCATTGCTTGCAAATTTTACCTACCTATTCTATATTTATCCAAAACATTTATGGCAGTGGTGGTCGGTGGCAAGTCTCGCCCACCTATCCGGGTGCATTCTGGAAACTGGACCTAAGGTTTAAAATAACTAGTGGATCGCCCTGAACTATGCACTCGCGACCCCATATCTCAGCAACCCCTCGACCGATTTGGCTCATGTTCGAACTAAAAAAATATCTTTGCCTCATTTACCCGCCTACCAAATCCTCATTCATGACGATCCGACTTAATTTACTCAAGTTATCGTCGAACGAACATTCATACATATATACATACATACATACAAACGCCGGATTGTTCTAGTAGACTCGGAGAACTTCGCTCGCTCGTTCAAAAATTTCTCCACAGAATCTTGTGTGAACTTGCGGTCTATCTACGCCATTCTATACTCTACATTCGCGTTTTACGGCCCAATACAGCCTCGATAACGAGTAGGGAGTCCCACTCACTACTGCACTACTGCTCCACCCTTCTGCATTGGCAAGTTTTGCTTTGTCCCCGCACTCTTAGGTAACGCGGTCTCATCAAATATTTTGCCATATTTTACTGTATCTATGGTATGCATACCTTAATACGCATGTGTGTAAACTTGCCAACTAAGCCAGGGGGTCTACCGGCTAAAACGAAGCCGATTACCATTGGCGAAAATCGAAGTTCGATTTATAAAAAACTAGCTGACCCGGTGAACTTCGTATCACCTGATAATATAGTTTGACGTCCGCGCTGATGACAAAAACTAATCTATTGGAGCATCGGACTCGAGCAAAGGGTTCCGTACAAATGTTGGCCGTTATTATTATGATTTGTTGTAATAATAGACAGTACCTACCTAATCCCTATAACCACGCTAAGTTTGATTTTATGTAGGTATTACAGTTTTCACGATAGAGCAAAAAATATAACCACGTATTTCGTATCCCCCCCCTAATGTGTTTTTGGGATTCCGTAACTCAAAAGGGAAAACAGAACCATTAATTATTTATGATCACTCGTGTGTCTGTCTGTCTGTTTCTGTGTCACATCACAGCCAATTTGCTCCGAAACTACTGGATCGATTGGATACACATAATGTAAATTATTTGTGGTTGTGTCCCCCATAATAACATCGAAAAATCAAATCACGTGAAAAATCATCATCATCGTCATCGGCCCGTTAACACCCACTGCTGAGTAAAGGCCTCTTCATGCTCACGCCACCCCTCATGATCCTGTGACAGACGTAACCACTGTTTTCCGGCTACTTGGGCTATGTCATCGGACCATCTAGCTGGTGGTCTGCCAACCGATCTCTTCCCCTCTCGAGGTCGCCATTCTGCAATAGACTTCGTCCATCTGCCATCGGTGCGTCTAGCTAGCCAGGTGTCCTGCCCACTTCCACTTCAAAGACGATATGCGTTTTCCGATGTCTGCCACTTTTGTGCGGCTTCTTATTACAACGTTCGGTATATGGTCCAAGAGCTTAATACCGATCATTGCTCGCCCCATGGCTCTTTGGGCAACGTTGGCTTTTTTCATAACATCTCTGGTAAGACTCCATGTCTCAGAACCATAAGTAAGAGTGGGCAGTACACATTGGTTGAAAACCTTCGGTTTGGATTTGAACACTTCCTCAAGTTTGCCGAAGGCGGCCCATTCCAGCTGCATTCGCCTAGCAATCTCTTTTATCTGGAACTGTTGGCCAAAGGAAAAAAGACGTCCAAGAAAAACGTATTTGTCAACCACTTCGATGGGGCAGTTGTCCACGGTAACGTTTACGCTTAGATTGTCAGAGGTTTGGTTACTTTATATCTCTGCAAGCAGAAGTTATATGTCCGGCCCAGCTCCACTTTAACTTCGCTGTTTGGACCCCTACATCGGCGCGTTTTGTAGCGCAGTGTCGTATTTCTGACATGATCTGTCCTCTTGAAGCTTAACATACTGCTCACGCTCCATTGCTCTCTGGCAAATCTTGAGTCTGGAATTTTGCTCAGTCTTCTGTACGCTGAAGTAGAATACGTTTCACATAACAATACACTTGAGTTGCAAATCGGTCAAGCCATTTCTTATTAGCGAGACTAATGCACGGCGATTCATTTTTATTATAGATGGTGTAATTATTTAGTAGGCGACACAATTTTAAAGTGCACACGACAGCACGTCAGAGTGTACACTTTTGTTTTAAAGTCGCCCGTAACGTAACCGAGTAGAGTGCTAGCGTATAAGCGTCTACGTGCTGTCTTTTGTACTTATAAATTTGAGTATTTTTTTTTTACTTACGCCATCTGTTGTTGAGAAGTTGCTTCTACTATAAAAAAATATTCACTGTTTCCAAATAACAATTAATGCCATCTGTTATTCAGTAGCAGTTCTAATTTAAAAAAATATCCACTGTTTCCGTATAACAACTAATGCCATCTGTTGTTCAATAGCAGTATCAAAAGACAGAACAGCATTTTTTTAAACCACCCACTTCTTCACCGATGTTCAACGTTCGTTTACAATCCAGCCTTTTTGGTAGATCAAAATCCAACAAAGTAGTTTTTTGATGGATTTCGGCGAGAGTCAAGCAGCTGTCAAACGATATGCCAACGAATGTCAAAAATGGCGATTCCAATGCAAAATTGTCAATTTTTATTTCTTCCGTTTTTCAGCTAATCCTTTAACTTTTCCCATATTTCTTTGCTTTTAAACCTACCCTGAACTATGGTGAACAAAACAAAACAGTAAACATGCAAATCGGTCAAGCCGCTTCTTAGTTTTAGCGAGACTAATGCACGGCGATTAATTTTTATATATATAGAAGAGAAGATAGAAGATAGAAGATAGAAGATAGATGGTGAAATTATTTAGTAGGCGACAAAATTTTAAAGTGCACACGACAGCACGTCAGAGTGTACACTTTTGTTTTAAAGTCGCCCGTAACGTAACCGAGTAGAGTGCTAGCGTATAAGCGTCTACGTGCTGTCTTGGTATATTTATACTACTCTTTGGTGCTGTCTTTTGTACTTATAAATTTGAGTATTTTTTTTTTTTTCACTTACGCCATCTGTTGTTGAGAAGTTGCTTCTACTATAAAAAAATATTCACTGTTTCCAAATAACAATTAATGCCATCTGTTATTCAGTAGCAGTTCTAATTTAAAAAAATATCCACTGTTTCCGTATAACAACTAATGCCATCTGTTGTTCAATAGCAGTATCAAAAGACAGAACACAGCATTTTTTTAAACCACCCACTTCTTCACCGATGTTCAACGTTCGTTTACAATCCAGCCTTTTTGGTAGATCAAAATCCAACAAAGTAGTTTTTTGATGGATTTCGGCGAGAGTCAAGCAGCTGTCAAACGATATGCCAACGAATGTCAAAAATGGCGATTCCAATGCAAAATTGTCAATTTTTATTTCTTCCGTTTTTCAGCTAATCCTTTAACTTTTCCCATATTTCTTTGCTTTTAAACCTACCCTGAACTATGGTGAACAAAACAAAACAGTAAACATGCAAATCGGTCAAGCCGCTTCTTAGTTTTAGCGAGACTAATGCACGGCGATTAATTTTTATATATATAGATTAACTGGCTGGCAGAAAAATGAACTGGGTGGCAGTAAAATTAACTGGGTGACAGTACATTTTTCATAAATCGAACTTCGATTTTCGCCAATGGTAATCGGCTTCGTCTTAGCCGGTAGACCCCCAGGTCACATTATCCGCTCGTGGCAATAATATCTGAGTTTTTCCGCGCTTCGGAAGGCACGTTGAAGGCTCCCCCCCACACAGGCGCGTTATAGCGTTTGCGTTATTGCGATATCTGTTTTCAGTACATTTTGTATTCGGATGGCCATGGAGTTACACACTGCTGCGGTAATAACGCCGCAAAGTTCCTAATACAAAATTTACTGATAACAGATATCGCTATAACGCATGCGGTACTACCGACCGATAAAACGCGTCTGTGCGCCTTTACTCGCTAGCACTCTACTCGGTTACGTTACGGGCGATTTCACAACATAAGCGTACACTCTGACGTGCTGTCGTGTGTACCTACAGAATGTTTTTTCAGCAACACGCTTGGATACCCCGTTTAGTTACATTAGCACACCATGCGTTATGTCACCCAAAAGCGAGCGTAAGCGGAGGTGCCACTGAACTCTGTATAAATCATCGAACATAAGTTTCTATCGTATAAATTATAATCAAAAATGTCTTTTTACCGACTGTCGTTTTATCGACAACGAATCACCGATTGGTCGGTTCATCGATGATACACTTTATCAAATGGCTCGTTTTATCGAACGTCCTACACAAATAACACATACCTATAACATGCCTACCTAGATGTAACTAACTATTTTTAAACTTAAGTAGAAAAATCCGTAGTTTTTTGGAGATTATAAAGCTTTGTCTACACCAAAACGAATTCAGTATAATTTTCAATTACAGATACTAATTGAAAATTATACTGAATTCGTTTGGCTTTGGCCTTGGCCTAAAATCTAAGCGAAATCCTTCACGCGCAAGAAAACACGCGCTTCGCGACTCATTTTATGAATGCGAGCCTGATTTGGCATTCCGAAGGCGCCCATCAATTCCACCATTGGAATGTTTTATCGAGTGCACACACGGGATTAACACACATGTCCGAAGCGTCACTGAAATTTGATGAATCACCAATTCACCACTCCGGGGCCCTTAGCCTGAAACGTAATGGTGCCAAAATGGGTTCCCGGTTGACGGTTTCAATTACGATTTATTAATGCTGTCGGTCCAGTGTCGGTCCTTTTAATGTTTTTGTAGTACAGCAAAGAATATTATGAGTCTAATTCTAGAGGATTAGTTCGCTGGTTGTGGGAGAGTAACGAAAAAATCCCGGTTTTGTCCTTCTACCTGGGACGCCACTGATACGCCATTGTGTTACAGGCTAAGGCCCCTGGCTTGTTGCGTATACATGGCATAACTAGGCCTTTGCGTGCGACTTTGCCCATGCTTTTGCTAGATGCAAAAGCATGGACAAAGTCGCACGCAAAATTTGTCTAGCTTTAATTTGTCCAAGTCTCGTATGTACCTACCTAGATATTTATTATGGTCCTTTAGGCGTAGAATTCCAATGGGTACCCATTTATTGTTCATTACTATCATTAGACCATAAGACCTCATTAGCCAAATTAAGATGATGGTCAAGGCACAATGTCGCCACCAATGAAAAATTAAAAGATAAGATAAAGATAAACAGTATTTATTTAAAAACCACATAATTTATACAGACAGTTACAGTTTCAGTGATTGTAATAATGGTTAGAGTGCAGAACAGTTTTTGCAGAATACGGATGCGTTTTCTTCTAAAAAACGCATCCAAAAAGAACTAGTAAACGGCGCTAGTAAACGGAGTATCCTCCTCTTTAGAGGGTGAAATAGGTAAACCGTACAAAAGCCTTTTCACAGAGATATAGAGAGAGTATACTCACCGCGCATAATTTTATTGCGTTGGAAGTATTCCGCTTAGACGTTCAGGTTTTCTAACGATGTTATCCTACTAGTTAGCGAGTGTTAATTCACAAATAATGTACTTACCAGATACCTCCAACTACTATAAAGATTTAAAACAAGGAAGTTTCACTTGAAAGACAAATCGTGTAATTTCAAGCATAGCATATAGTTTTATGAAGTATACGCATTGTTTTGTCACTAATTTATCATAATTCTAAAATGCTAAAATTTTTGTGTCTATTTTCTAAGTATTTTTTAGACATAGGGTAGTAACCAAAAATGCTACTTATTTTCTAAATGGACAAACAGACATTGTGTTTTATTTTAGTAGCTTAGAAAATGGATAAAGATGTGTGGGTGTGCACTTGTGTTGTGATTTGCCATGAATATTCATAGGGACGCAATATGGCGTAAAATCCTCTTATATATCCTCTTTCATAGAGGGTGAATGTTTTATGTAGATATTTTTGGACTAAAAATGTTTCACGACGGAATATTTTGAAGTACGTTGACTTTCATTGATCGAAATTGCTGCCGTCGTAATATGGGTTTCTAGAGCCAATTGCTTTTAGCAAACTGTGATGGATTATAGAGAAACGCATGTTTGATAGTAATTAAGCCATTTTATTAAATTCTAAAAATTAAATTAGTAAGGATGACTGAGTGGCAATGACTCACGCTTTTAAAATGATGCTCTTTCAGTGAAGACCCTGGAGTTGAGACGAAGCAATTTTTGTCTCGAGTTTCCGCATTTTTCCTAATTTGCGAAAGATTTTCATTATTATTTTGTTGTTTCAAACGAAAGAATTCAATTAAGAAAGTTTAAATCTGTTGCCGGACGTTGTTATTCTAAATGCTTCAGGCAACTTCCCCCTTCTATGGTACAACTAAACACGGAACTCTCTTCCAAAAGAGACACATCAGAAAATTTTTACATTTTCAATGTAAAATTGTACAGTCAGCGACAATCACTACGTTTTCTATTACAAATAAAAATAACTGCTAAATAAAATTAAAAAACAACCCCTACATTTTAGCTTCAAATTAGCATATTTCATAAACTGCTCAACCGATTTTGATAAAAACATATCTAAGAACAGTTGCTAGAAAACCATCTTTCAAATAATAAAAAACGCATCCAAATCGACTCGCCAGTTTAAGAGCTACGGTGCCACAGACAGACACACAGACAGTCAGAACAACACATACAAAACCCCTGTTTTTGGATCGGGGGTTCAAACTAACTGTTTAACTGTTATTAATAGGAAGAAAATATCCACTTTGGTTAACCATACCCTTCGAAGTTTATTTTCATTTTTTATTGTTATTTAAATGCATGAGAATTGAGAACAGACAAAAAGGGAACCGTTGTAGCCAAACTTTGTCCAACAACTTTTCGGTTCAGAGTTTATTAAAATGAAATGTCTCTTTTTCTTATTGTTATATCTGTTTTTAACATTTATCGGACAAACTAAAAACCAAATTCCTATATGGCGCGGGCAAAAACCAAACTATATGTAGTCTAATAAATAATTCAGGAGAGTAAACGCTAATAGTCCTTTGTAAAATTAATAATGTTGCCAGATTGATTGTAATAGTGATGCATTCCATTCGTTGTGTGATTCAGCTCAGTCACACAAAATAAATATCTACATGGAATTTAAAAAAAAACTTCCCCTTTCTGTATGTATCTACGCTTATTTTGTATTTCATAAACGTTTAAACTTACTTACATAATACAAGTAAATTTAACAGTTTACGAAATACAAAATGTGCAATGCTTACGAAAGTTTAAGTGTAAAAATATCTACGCTTCGATCTTTTAAACTATACGCAACGGGTCTTGATGCGGTTTTCACCGATAGTTAGATATGAACTTTTTATCGCAACCGTACGTAGCCAAGCTTTCTATTGGTAGAAAAAGAACACAACATTTTTGACGCAATATTGACCGGACCGATACCTAGCTCCATTTTCATAATTAGCTTGTTTTTCTCTTGACGAATCCAGTGCTGCCGCCTGATGGAAGAATCCAGCCCGGAACTTCCGTTTCCGCAATAACTTACTAAAGAGGTTTATCATATTGAGTTTCTATCAGACACTATAATATACATTACTTTATTGGAAGACTTCTTATTAAAAAACTAATTGTGATTTTATTCAGGACGTAATGGAAATGCATGAGTCACTCGATTCATGTCAATCTTTTGGTCACAACACAATTTTATTTCGACCAGAAACTGGCCACACCGTAAACGTCGGTTTACTCTCCTGAATTATTTATTAGACTTAAATTTTGTATTTGTCTCCACGCAAACTATCATCTGGTTGGATAAAGAACGTTATGATTTGATATATGGGATATTTATAGAGAAAATATTCAATCACTAATATCCGTTTATACCCCACTTTCAATCACTTTACCCCACTCTCAATCATAGTCAACGACGTATCTCAACTTTCTTCGGACACATAGCCTGTGGAGGACCTAGCAAGTCCGAGGAGGACAAGAGAGCTCGAGGCAGACCACCCGCTACTTGACTTACTTGACTTAAATCCTGTTATCCCTCAGGAGGGACATAGGGCTCGAAGAAGTTTTCTCCACTTGGGACGATCTTGCGCAGTTGGTTCAAGGTCATTCCAGTCCAGACCGACCTTCCGCGCCTCGCTGGTGACCGATCGGCGCCACGTGGATTTGGGTCGACCCACCCGCCGTTTGCCCTCGGGTAGCCAGGTTAGCACCTGCTTGGTTGGGTAGGTGTCGTGTCTCCTCAGTGTGTGTCCGAGCCAACCCCACTTTCTAAGGAGGACCACCCGCTAGATGGACGGATATTATGAACAAAGCCACGCAAAAACGCCTGCACGGACTGATTCACCACCTTCAATGATGGTCACGATCCTTTGAGGGAACGACTGAATGGATGCATCCGTTTATAAAACGTCGTAGAAGTCGCTACGAGACCCGCTACGGCATAGTAGTTGCTACGAAAATCATGAAATATATTATCGTTTTGTGTCGTGAAATGTTGTAAAAACTATGTAAAAGGCTCAAAGAATCTCCTACCATACGTTAGTTATGAGGATCCGTGATTAATTTTCATTATGTTAAGTTAAAATTTTCGGGACAAATTCCCTGAAAGAAGGGAAATTTGTATTTGTTGCATTGTGATTACCCGATCAAGTTACATAATATTTTTAAGGTTACGTACCTAAGACGTGGACTCCTTATAAAAAATATATAGATATCCTCGAGACGAATAAAATTAATATTATTATAGAAAAGATGATTTCAGATTATACGCAACTGCAGAGAAGAAAACCAATGGAACCAATGACATATTAGAATGTCATTGAATGGAACCCATAATTTTCAAGCACCATAGTGCATACAGTGCACACTTTGATGATGAAGACTTCAGAACGACTGCAAACGCACGCTTTTCCTGCTAACGGATACAGGTAACGCTCAAACGTCGTAGACGTCGCAACGAGACCCGCTACGGCGTAGCAGTTGCTACGAAATGATTTTGTTTGTTTGGTTTGAACTACATGATTTTCAAACGACTGTTTTAAAATTTCTCGTAAAGTATATTTTTTGCTTTTCAGCGACAAAAAAAATCGGCCAAGTGCGAGTCGGACTCACGCACTGAGGGTTCCGTACCGCCATTTAAATAATACAATAACAATAATAATACGTACAATTTAAAATAAATTTTAAAAATAGAATGGTCCCGTTTTTCCTTTTGAGGTCCGGAACCCTGAAAACAAATGTCCATGTTAATGTCATGCATGATACTGTCATACAACATCCAGATCAGAAAACATCTCTGTGATACTTAGTCTTCCTTGAAGTTTCAGTAAAAAGGTCTGGAACTCCTTTTTCAGTAGTCATTGATTCTCCTTTGACCATCGGCTACCTCTTTTGATAGACAGACAAACATACAACAAAGTGATTCCATAATGTTTTCGTTTTTCCTTTTGAGGTCCGGAACCCTAAAAATCATCCGGTAGATGCGTGATCCCAATCAGTGCTGGCCAACCGGGCCGCAGCAAAAATGTGTTTCCACATACGTCTAAACTAACTACACTTTTGCAGGCGCTATCAAGTACGTTATCGTGCGGTTCCGTATACACATTCCCACTCAATTTATCCTCTGTCAGTGGCCAGCGCATAACGCCGCGTGAAGTGGACAGAATGGACGCTCCGCTGGACATTTCACATGGTAAATGGACACTAACTGTCGTCGGCGCGATTTGTTGGCGAATTTGTTTGCGGCTCACTCCATAATTGCTCCTGCACTGTGCTATTTCAGACGACCCATTCACTATAAACCACTAGTTCGCCCTGAACTATCAGCACGCGCGCTTTGCATAGTGTACTGGGGCCTTAGCCTGTAACGCAATGGTGTGTTGATGGTGTCCCAGCAGAAGGACAAATCCGGGGTTTCCTCGTTTTTCTCCTACCACCAGGGAACTAATGCTCTAGAATTTGAATCAGAATATTCTTTGCTGAACTACAAAAACGTTAAAAGAACCGACAGCATTAAGAAATCGAAATCGAAGTTGTCAACTGGGAGCCCATTTTGGCACCATTGCGTTAGAGGCTAAGGCCCCCGTACAATCCCATATCTTGGCAAATCCTAGACCAATTTGGCTCATGATACAAAAGTCCATTAACAAAAAGCTTGTCATATCACTGATTGTAAGTTGTTGGGATTCCTAACAATATTTTCTAACGGTAACATTGTATATTCTATCTCTCTTTCTCTCTCTCTCCACCTACGACGCCAACGTGTACCTATTGTGCTGCAGAATAAATTAAAATTAACTACTACGTAAAACCGAAAAAAAAATGGAGAGATATTTTCTCTCAAAGATGTGGGTCTAAACTCTAATTTTTAATTCGAGTCCACGGAATGACAGTTGCTAGTATGCAACTGTCAGAAAAAGCCTTTGTAGCAACTGTCATTCCATGGACTCGATTTAAAAATTAGAGTTTAGTTGAATGATTATGACGAGAGAAAGGCACCTATGGAGGGAATTAGAGGAGGCCTACACTGCTGAGGCAAAAATAAGTTTAAATTATATTATTAATATTTTTAACTAGCATAATAAGTAGCATACACTTTGCAATACACAATATTTTTAACTAGCATACTAAGTAGCATACACTTTCAAACTTTTTTATTTTTTTGGTAGAATTAAAGGCTTTTTTACTTTTACCTTTTTGTTTCACTACGCATAACAGTGTTTTTACTCATGACGTCTGCCACCCAGAGTCTTACATAAGAGTAACCTATTTTTTTTACTGCTAACCCCTATTCCAAGTGCACTTAGCGCCACAAAATGTACAATCTTTCAAGACGAGGCCTAGTGTACTGTTCGGTGCTAAATCCAACAATTTCAAAATATAATTCCGCCCACGCCCGCTGAAGCGTCGCACTCGATTTACATGAAAAATGTTTTTCCAACGCCCCGTAGTAGGGTCCACTCCCGTTGCATCCTTGGTTTTTTGGTGTGAAAATATAAACACCTTTTCGGTGTCCATATGTTTGTATGATGTAAACCGTTCATTAATGCTTTAGTTAGAGAAACAAAAAGTGATAACAAAATAAGTATGTGAAATTATTAAAAATATGTGAAAATGGAGTCGCACGAGAACAAAAGAGACATTTAATTTTATGTCTCTGCCGCGAGCCATTGATCTTGACGCAATACGACGTTGAGTGTAGAGGCCGTCAAAAACATTGTAGAATAAGTTTTCATTTCTATTGTGTGGTCCAAAAGATATCTAGAGTTTTTTTTAATCTCATGATCGTTGCTGAGGATCGTTTCGGAATCAGCGCGTTAATTCTCCAAAAATCCACTCACACGTCAACCGTCAAACCCGGTTAAATTGCGGGAAAATAGATCTTTTTAACATTTTAATAATTGCAATATGTACGGTTATTTCACAAAAATCCAAATTGCCAATTCATGGACACTTTTGGTGATTAATTGCCAATCCATGGACACGCCTGTTTTTGCCGTACAACTAGCAGCTAATCCGCTGTTGATGACGGTTGTCACATTGACATCTCAACCGTAAAGAGCTACAGATCGTTCACAGTTATTTTACCTCCCGCCAAAAGTACATTTTGAATCCCTTCTGTCTGACTGAATATGAGATTACTTGAATATTAAATCAGTGAAAAATCGGAGATTTCTGTGTCTGTCGGTAGTCATTATTATCATGACAAAAAGACCAAATAGGAGAAAAGCTTTAAACGTCAGAGACAAAATAACTATAAACAATCTGTAGTTATTGCACAGGAATTTTGGGGTCAGCCGGTAAAAAAGGCATTCAAGGACAGGCTACATAAAAAAGCCTTAAATCATTTTAAAAACTGAAGAGAGAAATTAGAACCCCGCCGTAAGTAGGCCTCACAATATTGAAGTATGCAGGCTATGCATCTAACTTTGAATGCGATGGGAAGAACCCGCCCGCCGCGGTCGGGGGCTACGCCGAATTGCCTTGTAAGTACCCGCGGAGACACGAGAAAACTTTCAGCAATATTTTTGTTTATTCAACTCCGCGGAGCTCGGGCTGTTGCAATATTTTTTGCTTTATTCCAAAGCAAAGCATTGCTCCAATATTGATGTTTGCCTAAGTGCAGTTTTAATGACGTGTGCCGTGATATAAATTTAGTACACACGACAGCACGCTAGCACTCTACTCGGTTTCGTTACGTGCGAATTTACAACAAAAGTGTACAGTCTGATGTTCTGTCGAGTGTACAATTGAAATCCGTTTTTGACGTGAAACGTAACGAAAAGGATGTTTGTCCTCTAGGCATTTGGGTCAAAACAGTCCCAATCCTCAAACAGTCTACGCTTATAGACAAGGTAGTAATACGCAAGTAATATTTCGGAGTGGTCGGTTGTCGAATGAAAATAGATACTTACGTAATACGTAATAAGGGCCTTGGAGGATAGCAGATTACAATGAAAAGGGTCGCTCATTCGCTGATTGCTTTTCAATGACGCGACGATATTATTTTAGGGGTCCTTTGGAAAGAAACCGTACGAGGAAAATATAGATGGACGTTTACAGCGCTTTTTTCCGCGCTTATCTTATATTTGATCATTATTAAGGGTGGTATTAATAGTCATCTTATATCACCTACTTGAGTTCGATCTCAAGTAAGGGAACTCAGAAAAGTTAAATGCTAATGTCAAGCCTTGGCTAATGTCAAACTTGAGTAGCTGTCAGCATATTAATAGACCCTATTTTCAGATTGACTTTTCTGTGATCACCTAGTTGAGTTAATTAAGGACACCCATAAATTAAAAATTTAAAATAAAAGTCAAACGTCGTCCCCAATTCTTATTTCGAGTAAATTAAGAGATTCATAAACGTTTTGAAGATATTTTGCTTGGCTGTGTTAGATAGGTCTCACCTAATTCTAGGGTTCGATATGTGAAAATTTTCGATTTTTTTATTGTATTTGATACAGAAATCGATTTTGTGCATTTTTATTTGCGCACGGGCTAATTCACTATGCCCAGCGCCTTAAAACTTAAAAGTTCTAAGTGCATCAAAGGTTTATTTTGAAAGAAAAATGAGATAACAAATGTCTCCGCCAAAGTACCTACTTAATGCTCTTTTTTCTCCATTCAAAGTGGCCATAACTTCGATACTTGAACTAAGCACATGTTTCGAACTACTCCAGCATGATCTAAAGCCCATAATGGCACTGTACAGGGTGGCAAATTATTATTTATGGCGCGAGTGCCACTGAAAGTATTGGAACTTGATAGTGCGAAGCTGTTAGCGTATGACTATAACTGAGTTTAAGTAGGTACCTACCTTTTTTATTTGGGTGTTGTTTTTGAAAATTTCTGGGAGATCAGCAAAACAAAAGATTTCTGGTTCCTAAAAATAATAGTACCCAAATAGCACCTAATAACTACAAGGGCTTGACCGCTATGTGTGTGTATGTGTCTGTGTGAGGGTGTATGTGCGTGTGTGAGGGTGTCTGTGGCACCGTAGCTCTTAAACGGGTGAACCGATTTTGATGCGGTTTCTTTAAACTGGATTTCTAGCGCGTGTTCTTATTTCGGGGGTATTTTAAATGAAGTAATTATCGTTTTTTTTAAATGAATAGTCTGTGAAATTATTAGCACTCAGTGAAAATTATAAGACATAACATTAATTTTCAAATTTTAACAAGACACCTACATCGCATCCCCATCTTATGTCGTGGAGAAGCTACTTGGTCAATGATAGTTATAAAAACTGAAATCAGGATATTTCACTGTGTCAAACCAAAACATAGGGTACGTTGAAACAACAACCCAACTTAATATTAGCATCATAGAGCAACATTCAACATCAACATTCGCTAAATATTCAACAAACAATTACTTAATACCTACCATAGAGTAACATTTTGATTCCAGCCTTTGAACCCCAAGTAGAGGCCACAAAATAATCACAACCGAACTTTACATTTCCCTTTGGCCCACCAAATGCACTTTTAATCTACATTCAACTATATTTGCCAACATTTCGAGACGTTTGCAAGTTTTTTACTTGTTGGAAATATTGGAAAAATGTAAAATAAATCCGGTAAAAGTGTAGTTTATTATGCCGTTTTCAGAACTAATTCACAAAGCATTTCATAGATGGCGTCTACAGGCGTCGCCAAAGAAGAACCGGAATACGGCTGTCAAATTTCGCTTGGCACAGATTAATTTTGTCAGCCGTATTCCGGTTGTTCTATGGCCACGCCTGTAGGCGCCATCTATGAAATGCTTTGTGAATTAGTGCTGAAAACGGCACAATAAACTACACTTTTACCGGATTTATTTTAGGAATGCTTTGTGAATTTGTGCTGAAAATGGCTCGTTATATACCGTTCTAATGTGCGTAATCCTAAGAAAAAAATCAAGAAAAAGTAAGAAAAGTAGGTGATCTCAGAAAGCAAAATAAATCGAGCTTGAGAAGCTGTCAGTATATTAATAGACACTAGCTCTCAAGCTACTTGACGTTGACATTGGCCGACTTGAGACCTTGGCTAGTGTCAATATGCTGACAGCTACTCAAACTCGATTGATTTTGTTTTCTGAGATCACCTACTTGAGCTCGAGCTTGAGCTGACGACTATTAATGCCACCCTTAGAGAAAACCATCTACACTGAGAATGTTTCTGATTTGCAAAACAAATCCTCCTTTAAATAAATCAATCAAAGCTATCCAACTGTACTTATTTCTTATTCTATGACTAGGCAGTTGAGCAAACTTTGTATTAAACGATCCAAATTGTTGGTATTCCGCTAAATTAGTTTAGCCTAAGTCATTTGAGGGTTCCAGACCCAGACCAAGTTATGTTCTTCTCGCCCCCTGCCATGTAAACTAGGTTACATTTGCATTAGAGGCCAGCGCCTCTATTCTCTAAGAAATCCACTCAACCTTTGAGCGTCAAAACACTCGAAAATAGCCCTTATTGAAATAAACAATCTTTTTTTTACATTTAAAAACGGTTATTTTTACGGTGGATACGTATTTCAGAGAATACAGGGGCAGGGGCCTGAGTGTGTAACGCAATGGTGCCAAAATAGGCTCCCAGTTGACCACTCTGGGCATTGATCAGTGAGGCATCGATTGTCGTAAATTGAAAACCATTTCGAGGAATAGGGATACTGATTACTATTAGGGGTTTAAATAAGTAAAATTAAAACGGATTATTAATATTTATCGCCAAAAATATTTACTTCATTTTTCTTTCGATGACGTCATCATAGCCTCTAATGCGGTAGTTCCATTGCCTACAAATATTTAAAAAATACATTCGTCAACAACAACTGTCAAAAGTGTCAAATAACTAACCTTCTTGTTGACTTGACACTGACATTTGTCAAACGTCAACATATTTTTATCTTTTTAAAGCATGAATGAATGCAATGAACTTAATGCCAGTGGTGACGTCATACACAAAACTTTTAAAATATTTAAATAAAAAAATATATAATAAAAAATGAAGAAAATATTCAAATTAGTTTCTTATATATAGTCTATATTTTCGATTTATATAATAAAAAATAGAATATTCTGATTCTAATTCTAGAAGATTCGTTCGCTGGTTGTAGGTGAAAAACGAGGAAACCCCGGGTTTGTTGTTCTACTGAGATGGCATCGACACGCCATTGCATTACACACTTAAGGGTGGACGATAGCAGCGTGGCGGGAAATTCAAAAGAGCTTCCAACATTTTGTATGGCAAGTTACATAGTGACACCGCCGCCATTTTAAAAAAATCACGTTTTCTCAGCTTGTAACTAAACGTAGCTTAATAGACTGAGGAACAAAATATAAAACGAAAACATTCTTAGGAAAAATGTCTAAAACGATATCGTTATGAAGATATTAGAGTATTAAGATCCGCTTTTCTATGGAGATTGAAGTTTTCAGTCCGACATTTTCCTATGGGGTCGGAGATTTTGATTTTAAATAAAATCTTCCAGCTTGCGACGAAACGTATCTTAATAGACGGAGAAAAAAAAATAAGATGAAAGCATTCTTAGGAAAAATGTCTGAAACGATATACTTACGGAGATTTAGTGGTTTCAAAATTCAGTTTTGCCTAGAGCAAAACTACAGACCGCCATGTTGATAAAAGAAAAGTCTTGGAACACAAAACCTCAACGAAAAAAAAAACCACGACAACACATATTGAAGGTAAAGCATGTGTGCATAGGCCCGTAGCAGCGAATAAAGCTACAATATGGTTTAGATTATTAAAAGGCCAGGGATTTTTCTTTTTTTTTTTAAGTTTGACCCTGCACGGGCGGGATAGCCGAAGGTCATCAGACCAAAAAGGCCAGTGATGAAAATTGCCCCAACTGACAGACAGCCCTTGCATTATACATCTTGTGACTTGCGACTTGCGGCTTAAGACTTAGGACTTAGAACTTAGGACTTAGAACTTAGGACGTAAGACCAAGGGCCTAGGACCTAGGACCTAGGACATAAGACCTACGACCTAGGACTTAGGACTTAGGACCTAGGACCTAGGACCTGGTACTTGGGACTTAGAACTTAGGACTAGGACCCAGGACCTAGGGCCTAGGACCTAGGACTTAGAACTTAGGATCTAGGACATAAGACTTAGGACCTAGGACCTAGGACCTAGGACCTAGGACCTAGGACTTAGGACTTAGGACCTAGGACTTAGGACCTAGGACTTAGGACCTAGGATATAAGATAAAGATAAAGATAAAGTTAAGATAAAGATAAAGATAAAGATAAAGATAAAGATAAGGATGATATAGGAACTAGGACCTAGCACCTATGACCTAGCACCTAGGACCTATCACCTAGTACCTAGGACCCAGGACCTAGCACCTATGACCTAGGACCTAGAACTTAGGACCTAGGTCCTAGGTCTTCATCAATTACTCGCTTTGAGTAAAGCAATATACACGCCTTGGTCTGCAATTAGTGCGCTGCTGGCCACGCTATGATGGCTTCGAGCTTAGCTTAGCTACGCTCTCGGCCCTCAAGCTTGTCCATCAAGGGCTGCAATGCTGACCACGCTTTAATGGCCTTGAGCTGCGCTACGCTGCGCTCTGTCGGCCATCAAAAGCGCGCCAGAAACGCACCCATTACAGATCGCGGCAGTAATGTACTATTAATGATTGTAAGAAAACATGAAACTTGAGAACAATGCGACCCTAAGAAATAAAACCTAAGCACATTTTGGAAACTCTTTTGTTTTACACTAAAGCCGCGTTTTCACAGTCAAATTACAATAAAACGAAGAGTACAATTTACTCTATGAC
Organism: Zelleria hepariella; assembly: GCA_949319315.1. Lineage (NCBI taxonomy): Eukaryota > Metazoa > Arthropoda > Insecta > Lepidoptera > Yponomeutidae > Zelleria > Zelleria hepariella. The sequence goes on along the minus strand of OX439383.1, from coordinate 2,135,337 downwards.
GAGATTGACGAGCACCGTCCAAGAGAGCCGGGGCTTCTGATTGGTCGGTTCTTCTGATATTTTGTCTATGGGCGCAAAAACATCAACTAGGACGGAGCTCTAATCGTCAAAATTGCCTTGGATGGAAATTAAATAAAAGGCCGGCAGATCAGAAGCCTTGTCTTACTTGGACGGTACTCTCGTTATAGGTAATTTTACTGTGAAAACGCGGCTTTAATATTAAATTGTTGATCTATTTTACATGCGCAAAGAGTTTTCTTACAACCAAGTTGTTTTATGCTCAAACAAATGTTTAAACCCTTATATTTCCCAAAGTATATCACTTTCGTATTTTTTACTAAGAATAGTTAATTTTTATAATTGCTTTCTCTGTCGATTGAGACATGTTTTAACGTTAGCCGAAAATATGCGATTTTTTTAAAATGGCGGACATTTGACTATACCATTAAGGTTGGATGGCTTTTTCACAGTTTTTTACATTTTGTAGCTAAATTGAGCTATTTTTGTTCAGCGATTTAACGTTCGCGGCAATAAAACAGTATTCTTTTCATTATTGTAAACAATATTTCAGCCGATGATGTGTTCTGGTCTACGAAGCAGTGGCACTGCCCAAAAAACTTGTCGTAGACCAGAACACATAATCGGATGAATTATTGTTGTTCTGTTGTTTACAATAATTAAAAGAATACTATTTTATTGCCGCGAACGTAAAATCGCTGAACAAAAATAGCCCTGTTTAGCTACAAAATGTAAAAAACTGAAAATTTTGAATTTCCCGCCACGTTGCTATCGTCCACCCTTAAGTCCTTGTTCAAGAAACTGCCTATCTTCAAAAGTATTTATATCCACAAACAGGTAGTAACATTAAAATTTAATTTCATTAAAAAAGGAATACTAAAGCCTTTGCTATGTAGATCTATGTAGATGATCGATGAAAAGATGAAAAATGATCTATGCAGCGGCCAGTAGCACCTCACTCACACTAGATGGGTGAAGTGACCACTCGGACGCTACAGTTCCTGGGACAGGTTTAATGACTTGCCCAGCATCCTCTCAGAGTATAATAATTTTAATACAACTTGCTTACTTTGTCAGCTGATGACATCGTGAGGAAATCCGCGGCTTTGATAGGTCCGCACATATCGCTGGGCCAACTAAATTATAATGGCTAAATTAAATTAAATCGGAATCCATTCATAAGTATTTTCATAACACCTAATAACACCTAGGTAAATGTACAACAAGAAAGCTAAATAAACATTATCTTATCTTTGTCTAGGTTTAATTTAAAATGCTTCTTATCATATTCAATACCAACAATTCATAAATTACAGTCTAGCTAATGGGTGACCCTCGCAACGCCCGATTTAATTAGACCCCAAAAACGGCAAAGTTTTCGGTCGTTTTGACCCTGTTTAACTAGTGGTGAAAGGGCCAATGGTGATCCGGCTACTCCCACGGAGATTGACTTGAACGAAAGTGAAAATTGCGAATTCCTGCCTGAATGCTACTGTTAAATCAAAATTAATGGTGCGTTTACACGGGTCGATTTTCGCCGCACGCCTAGTCACCAATCGAATCGCCTGTGAAAAATGAATCGCCACCCCATTTAAACGGTCGAACAAAATCGTAGGTGACAGAAATCGTGTGACAGAAATCAAACTCTTAACCCTATACTTGGCAGAGATATTTATCCTAAAAAAAACGTGCTTTTGGTTATTTTTCATAATAATTGGATTATTTGGACGTCAGGAAAAATGACATGAAAAATCTCTGAATTTCAGTTTTCAGGAAATAATATGTGCATTTAAATTCACACTGCCTGGTCTATATGTTTGCACAGTTTTCATATAATGTATCTTATAATGCACACTGCCTGGTATGTGGGGTACCAATAAATGTATCTTATAATGCACATCGCCAGCGACACAAGCCCTAGGTCGTTAAAATTAACTAGCATCAATTATTTTATAAAACATAGTACCATAACGCAATTAACGCCTTTAATTAATCAACGTGATCCTAACATAATACCACTTTCTCCATCAGTTTATATCCCAACGTCACCGTCTGTAGACGCAAACTGCAGCAGCAACTACTACACCTCTTCTAGTAATCAAACAGTGACTTCAGAAGATCAATAGATTCAAGTAACGTGTCTTTTATTTCTGCTCTTCCTAGTAAATTAACTTTAGGCCATTTGGGGAACAATTTGGCCAGTTTCAGAGTAGTTTTGTTTTCACGATTATCCAGGCTTTCTAAGAACGATCAACACGTAAAGGGTGTAGTATTTGCTGCTACAGGTCCAGGGCTGCAGTTTAAGTCTACAGACTGTGACGTTGAAGTATAAACTGATAGTAAAGGTGGTATTATTTCAGGATCACTTTGAAGTATTGAGGGTGAGTCTGGGGTACAATTAATCAATCAATTTGAACGTTAAATATGTTGTGGATATTGTGAGACTGGTTCTTTATGGTCGGCAGCAATTGAATACATTTCTCAATGTTCACCGTCATCACTAACGGAGATTTGTATGTTTCCAACTGAAGACACTCAGTGATCGTGCAGGGGATCTAACGTCGAAGGTATACGTGCATACTAGCATAGAAATGTAACCTTAAAATTTTGAATTAACCTTCCGAAGATTCTCTGGTTTTTTCATCAGTTTTACCTCAGGATTTGGGTACCAAAGAAAGGATTTTTTGTGATCTAGGACTCTGAAACTAAAGTAGTGCAAGCTAAGAGGTGTGGTTTGGTTATAGGTGTTATTTGCGTTACGGTATTATGCTTAGTAAAATAATTGATGCTAGTTCATTTCAACGATCAAGGGGTTGGTGCTACTGGCGATGTGCATTATAAGATACATTATTTGGTAACTGTGCAACCCTATAGATCAGGCGGTGTGAATTTTTATGCACACTATACAAAAGTAGTAAATAACGAAAAATTTCAAACATATTTCACAAAAATATTACTACACACCAATAGCTTAGGGTTTGTAAAAAGTAAAACTGAGACATTTTTTGTTGAATAAGTGATATAACTCTACATAAAAACGGATTAAAACCTTGAAGTCTCTGGGAGCCGAAGGACCTTTCGCCATTTTGCTCACCACTGACGGAGGGTAAGTGAAATAAGATAATGGTTCTTTTTTCTAGCATTCAAGAACATTCACCAAATATGTTCGCATAAAAATATAAACGATTCGATAAAAATATTTAGGAGAAAAAAAAATCTGAATGGAATGTGCATTTAAGTTCACAATGTCAAGTATAGGGTTAAACGTGTGGACCAAGTACGTGACTTAGGTGTGCTAATTGATTCCAAGGTTACTTTTACCTCGCATATGGAAAGTATTGTGAAAAAATCTTATAAGCAACTTGGCTTTATCTTACGGGTTGGGAAGCCCTTTAAACTTGCCTCAACTTACAAGCTTTTATTTAATAGTTATGTTCGCAGCCGCTTAGAGTTTGCTTCTGCAGTTTGGCGACCGTTTTATAATGCACACATAGAAAAGATTGAATCAATTCAAAACAAATTTCTAAAAAGCCTAGACTACCGTACAAACAATTATTTTTCTGATTATGCTACAGCATCAGAACGCCACAAAGTCACATCTCTTGAACATCGACGAGACATCATTGACATAATGTTTCTATATAAAATAATAAATAATTACGTAGACTCCTCATCACTATTGAGTAAAATTAATTTCAGAATTCCTCGTCAAGGCTCTCGCAATAAGGAACTATTCTTCTTAACTTTTAATAACACTGATTATGGTCAGAATCGCTTCATTCGACGCTCCTGTAAACTATATAATGATAGGCTTGGTGAAATGGACTTATTTTGCAACACATTAAATTTATTTAAAAATAAAATACAAAAGGTACTAATGTAATTAGATTTTAAGATGGTGAAATTATCAAGTGTAAAATTAGCGTATTTTGAAGTTATTTAAAAATTTAAAATAATGTATAAACATTTCGGGAAACTACAGGTCTATGTAAGAAAAATTCTTTGTATATAATTTATGTTGTGACCGTTTGTTTTCGTAAAAATAAATAAAAAAAATTAAAAAAAAATCTAATGTCGACTTAAAAATGTCCTGCGATTGAGCATTTCCACGGTCGATTTTAGTCACCAGCTGCATGCGGACGGTCGCTGTGCGACGAGATTCAGGTTTTGAAAGTTTCGATTTTAGTCGCTGCGGCCTAGCCGAATTGCCATTTACACGGTCGATTTTAGTCACCAGCCGCATGCGGCCGGCCGCTGTGCGGAATTCCCATTTACACGGTCGATTTTAGTCACCAGCCGCATGCGGCCGGTCGCTGTGCGGAATTCCCATTTACACGGTCGATTTTCTCCATGCGGCGAAAGTTGTGCGGCGAAAAACCACCCGTGTTAACGCGCCATTAGGCTCGGATTTGCTCGTAGGTTCCTGCGGTAGTGGCACAGTGCGGGAGGGTTGTGTTTTTGTGACGCGTGACCACTGGAACTTCCTCCGCTCTATAACCACTGAAACCTCCTCAGTGAAGCCTTAGGCGTAGTTTTCAACGCCCCAATGAATGCCTGATGTTTTGTCTTCGATCAGATTTTCATGACGACCACCAAAAATCATGTTTTGACACCACTGACAATTATTATTACCTATTGACTTGCGTTTTTCTTGAGCTAGGTATTTCAAACATAATTCGCTGGATAGCCGAATCTAATCACTAACTATAAGTTTATAGGTCGACTCCAGCTTCTGTCAATACACTTTAAATTGCAAATAAATTCTAACACAAATTATAACGCTATACACAAATCTCTGCGAGTCTGGTGGCCGGGAGTTTCTTAGAGTTACATTGCAGGATGAACTCACCAATAAGTGGCATGTTACCAAGTTTATAATAGGGATAATAGGGTTTTTTCCTTTAGTTATAATAAAAATTCTAGATGGCGCTGTATTTTAGTAAGAATAAATGTCAAACTAGATCACAGATAACCAAAAAGAACGCCAGATAAGTCTGCGCGCGTCGGGTGGCGTACCGTGGCGTCGGGTGGTATTTAAGTTGCGATGGAAAATAATCACCTGACCAACCGCTTGACCTGACCCCTAATAATCCTTATTTTCTTGCCATTTCTGTTGTATTATGTTACCGGCCAAACCCGATTTCATGATAAAACTAGTTTCGCCTCGGCCAAATCAGTCTAACCTAAGCTCGTATGAACGAACCAGTATAGCCTAGGCCAAACTAGTCTAGCCGAAGCTCGTATGGATAAACCGGTATTTCCTAGGCCAAACTAGTCTAGCCGAACGAAGCTCGTATGGAGAAACCAGTTTAGCCTAGGCCAATCCAGTCTGGCCTAGCAAGAATATTGTACGCTCCAGGATAAACTAGTATGGCCTAGCCCGAGCTGATATTGACGAACGATTAGGTATGAATGTTACCATATCTCGTAAACTAAGAGGTTTAGCGCAAAAATAACGAAATTTTCGAACCCCTTAAGAACCCCGAAACCAGGCCTTTTACTTATAAAGGTGTTCTAAAAACCGACATAAAGGGTGTTAAACATACAGGGTATTCCTGGACGTGTGACAGACAGTCGAAAATGATTTAAAACAAAGGTTAGGTCAGTAGGTTCGGTTGGCGACACACTGACATACCTACCTACCTCTTTTTGTTTTCGAGTGGTCCTTCAAACCGGACAAAATCGGATATACCGTAGACTTTTTGAATGTGGACTTTTTCAAATTCGGCCTTTAAATGCGTCCCCTACTGTTCAGATAATTACGGCGGGTTAGTTAGTTTTAGGAAAAAGTACTAGTCTAGCATAACTAGGTAGAATCTGTATTACCCCTATTCAAATAGGGCTAGCCTAGTTTGGCCTAGGCTAAACTGGTTTCTCCATTCGACCCAAAACACAACACTTCCCATACATGGCTTGTACATACATACAAGATGTACAAAAGCACTTATAATTCTAAGTAGGTATTATTTTAATGAAAATCCATGGATGATCACTTGTGTGTGAAACAAAAATTACGAGCAAGAGCAAGCGGCGCGCGGCGGGGTAGCTGTTATCTGTGAAAAAACCTCGGCACAGACCAATAGACAGTCTGTGGACAGACTTTGACATTAATTCTGGCTAAACTCCATTTTCTATGGTGAGATGGATAGCGCCATCTAGAGAAGTCTTCATAAACAACAAAAAAAAAAAACCCGAAAAAAGCCTATTGCCTAGTAATAGTATACTCTCGAGAGCAATGGATGAGTCGTTTGTCGAGGTCATCATACGTGACACGCTATGATGACAATATACCCAGATTTCAAACTATTTCAAAATGTAATGAAAATCACAAATCGTGAATTACTTATGCCCGTTACAAAAAATATAATTTTTAAAATGGTTATACGAAAAAAAAGTTCAAAATGACTGGCTGGAAATATAAATTACCAAGATGGGAGAGAGAAGAGATTGCTCTGAAAAAAAAAACCAAACTGCCGAAATGAGGCTGGCGTGGGCTGGCCGAACTGAACTTAAGCAAGTAGGTATGTACTTATATAAGTTTGTATATTTTATTTGTGAAACCCTGCAAGTTCGTTTTTTGCCGGTTTAACTCCACTTTGCATTTCCGTACCTAACCTAACCTAGTCTCATTAATATTTTACGGCTGGCTATTTAAAATACTGGGCTGGCCTGCGACCCAGTTCACCTCTGGAGTTTTGACCCTTACAAAAGAGTCATCAAAGGCACGGTAGATAATAAAATTATTATCTTTAATATAGAAAAATATTCAATACCACTGGCTGACTGTGAAGGAAAACATCGTGAGGAAACCAAGCGTTGAGGCATTATACCCTCAACGCAAAAATCGCCAACCCGCATTGAGCACGCATGGTGATCAAGCGCAAACACTCTCTCTGGGAGAAGGCCTTTGCCCAGCTAGTGGGACATGTACGGGCTACATCTTATCTTTTTAATGTAGAAACTCGAAAAAGATTACATCAAACATCCGTAACAGTGATGATGACTGCATCAACAATAAATATAAAATGAATGCTTTATCAAAACAAATCGCTAAAATATTTTTAGTTTTTTTCAAAGCACTAACGCCTGCTAGGCAAAATTTAAATTAGTTATTTTAATTGATTCAATGTATATCTTCTAAAATCTAACAATTACAAATTATAAATATTTATTAATTTTGAATCAAATCAAAATTAATCATACTGCAATAGCGGTCAGTGGCCGCAACCTACCAAAAGATGTGCAACTTTTACATCTCGTGAAGTCGTAACAGAACGTCTCCCTTTCTATCGTCCCAAAAAATTCATGATATTATTTTAAAGATTTTTGGAATCTCAAAACAATTTCCATTATAAAAAAGCTGTAAAAAATATTACTTACTTATTTATACAAAGTGCATGTTTTGGGTAGTGGCCCTTTTGGGAAGGGGACATTCTACGAAATGATATTTTTGGGAAGTTGACTTTTTGGGAAGTTGCCTTTTCGGCCGAAGGGGTCAGTGGGTGGTTCCTAACTTCAGAAGCAAATGCGTCCAAATCCCCAGGGCCACGCTGTAACGTTATTTATTTACAAGAACGTCACCTTAAATTAATACTTAAATTAGGTACTAAAACTAAATCTAAAGCTACTTAAAATAATACGTACAAACTAGCTAAAAACTACAATTTCTAGTTCTACAAAAAGGGTCCCCGCGAAACATTAGCTTTCGCACTGCGGAACGCTAAAAAGACTGGTCTCTCAACTGGTACGGCCCCCCCGTGCCGCACCTCCTCACCACTGCGGAATGCAGCGGCGGCGATCGCCGCCGGCCCGCGGCCGCGACACACTCGCTACCGCGCGGTCTTCGACAGCTCACGCATCTTGCGCTATTGCATACTTATTATCGCCGGCTGTCGTCGCTATCGACCGCGCTACGAGGCAGCGCCCGCGCCCACTGTTGCGCGCGCATTTAATATTTGTACTGTTAGACCTAAAGTCTAGATTTAACTTAATTGTGTCCGTGTTTCCCCCCCGCTTTTGGGTAAGTTGCGAACAGATATTTTACTTAGATTTTAATAGTTCAAGCTATGGTTTAGTTTTATAGTGCTTGTAATCTCTTTGTTCTTTTCTTTCTTCTTAGCGCTATTTAGATATGCTGTGCTTTAATAGATTATGCACTGGCTATTGTGTGTCCAGAGTCCGTTGCGATTACGTAACGACTCGGCGTTTTAAAGATGGCGGCTAACGAAATCGCTAGTCATTATTGCATCATCATGTAATTCTCATCCTCACAGCAATCATCCATCATACATTCATTTCATTCATTTTAGTGATCTTTCATATTTAAATGTAATACTCATTTTAAAATATATAATATTTCATAAAGCTTGTTTCATAAAGTTATCATGTTTCATTTATTTAAATAATCACATTTACTGCATTTTGCATCTTTTTCATTTAATCCTTTTCATCCATTTCAACTCTCATTACTCCGCTACTGAATTCTTTCACCGCCACCCACAAGCTAGTTGGGTTTCTTCTTCTTTTGCCGATACGGTGGCGGTGAGCTGTTTCTTTCTATGAATGTAGCCTAATGCGAGGGATTTTCTACGTTCCAGGGTCCAAGATACGGGCTCGACCGTACACGGCAAACTTCTTCTTCACAAGACTGGGAGCGGCTGAACGGCCCCTCTACTCTTCGCGGCCGTCACACTTCCGGACTTTTCTACGGGACCTTTCTCCACCCGAGCACGGCTGCATCTACGAGAGAACGCTTCGTCCGTCTCCGACCGGCTCAGGGGAGTACCTAACCGTAGTAGGCAATAGTAACAAGACTGCTACCGTGTAGGGCTTATCCACGACTAGCTAGGGACCTTATGTACTAGCTAGGTTTAAGTAAAAATAAATTCAATACTTTTGTTACCCAACCTTCTTGTTTTAATTTGTCTATCCGCCTCTTCAAGGCTAGCTGCGACAACGCCACCCTGAAAGCGCTTCTTTAAGCAAGGCAAAAATAAAGTTTAGTACGCATTTCTTTACGTGAGTTCAAGGGAGAAAAAGCGATCATTAAACCGGGTTAATGAGCGAGGATAATGCGAATGCGGCGACTGTTTGTGAGAAATTCGCACGTCTCACCGTGTTTAAGGCTTTACTAATGAGGCTTAGCGGCGGTTCCTCCCTAGCAACCGATCGTCGAATTCTTGGGGATATTGGGCGAGTCCGACTCGCCCTTGGCCAGTTTGCTTCATCTTTTTCAACTTATTTCAAGTGACAATCCCAAAACAAGCAAAAGCGACTCACCACCTCATTGATTGTGTCCATGTTTTTGACTGTTCGTTAATTTAACATTAACGGTTGGACGGCCCAAGCAAGGTTAATTGTATCTTAATTACAGAAGGCTTTAATTGAACGAGCCATTTCAGAAATATTCACTGGACTGAAAATCTGACGGACTAAACGAAGTGTGGAACTAAAATTATTATTGTATCAAATTAGGGTGGCAAGAAGTTTGCCATCCATATTAGGTACGTACCTACGACTTTCCTTGGTTTTGTTAAAGATAAAAGATAAGATAAAGATAAAAGACATAACCTACCTCAATTATTCAATACCAAATTACCAAAAAAGTTACCAAAATTAAATGGATATTTACATTATTTAATTTAACTTTTTTTCCATTATTAAGTGTAAGAGGTAAAGGTGACCGGCGTGATCAGCGTGTGCCCATTGTTATGAAGCGATAAATAATAAAAAATTGACAAACAAAATTAACAAAAATTCTACAGCCACATGGGAATAGTTGGGTATAAATAAGCTTCCTTTGCGCCTCTATTCCCTAAGAAATCCACTCAACCTTTGAGCGTCAAAACTACAGAAAGTCTGTGGTCAAAACACTCAAAAATAGCCCTTATTGAAATAAACAATCTTTTTTTTACATTTAAAAACGGTTATTTTTATGGTGCATATTTAAAAGAATACAGGGGCTGGTCATCCCTTCATCAAGTAGAAAAGAGATGATCTTCAAACCTTAATAATAATATGTTTTTAATCATATTGACAGTTACGGACAAGTTTAAGAAATAAAAATTTAAAAGTAGGTACTTACAATGAGGGAAATTAAATGTTGCAGTATTAATTAAATAGCTTAAAAATTCAAAAACTGAAATTTTTTAATTTTTCGCTAAGTTGCTATCGTCCAACCTTAATGCTGTGGCGGGAGAAAAGTATTTTTTAAATATTGTTTTCTTTAACTAACACAATGTTTTAACAACTCAAAGCTATGCAAATGCACTACACAAAGTACAAACATAATTATTTTTAAATTTGAGCTAATACCAAAAATTTAAAAGTAATGTTTTTTTTTATATTAAGGCAGAGAGGAAAAAAATTAAGGTTATGAAAAAAATACTTCTTACAGCTTTGACATCTTGTGGACCAGTAGGTTACACCCTGCAAAAAGAGTTAGGATGTTTTGTAACACGTTGTAGAATTACTATTCCGACTGCAGTTCGGGCTTTTAGAGTATCTAACATATGAAAAAGTCCACGTTGACGAAGTCGCGGGCAAAGGCTAGTAGTAAGCTATAGAGGATATACCTCGTCTGGAACGTCAACAGAGAGGCGAGAGGCATTTAAGGTATATTTTCAATATTTGCCGCCATCTTTTATTCATAGCGGGGTCCAGTGAGCTACAGGCTTTATTCGGGCACAGAGTAAGAGGAAGTTACCCATTTTTTACTGAATCCTCTTTGGATGGCAGTCGTAGAGATTTGGGTTTGTCTACGCATGATGAGAAATATGAAATAAAATATATAAAAAAAACTTTATTAAAATTCGAATATTTTTTTCAAACTTTTTTTTTTAACATTTTTTTTTTTTTTTTTTTACTTTCGGCGTCATTGAAACTACGATAACACATCAAGCTGACACACAAACAGACGGACTTTTACTTTTAAATCGTTGGGACAACATACTTATATTGAATAAGAAGAATAAGAATAAATTTATTTCGAAACAAAATAAAGCGTTACAAAAAAGAAAGTTCTCTGCCTCCCGGGGGGGGAGGGGCAGTCTCTTCCCTAAAAAAATAATACAGTATGACAATGATGACAGTAATGTTTCCTAAAATTAGCAAAAAAAACTTATATTTAAACTTTATAATTATACCGTAACGTTACGTATAAAAATAAAGTTTAAATATAAGTTTTTTCCTGTTGTATCTAAGTTGTTCTTCTGATAAATTCTGATAAATAATCATTGCTCCGTATTCCATATTGGACCATGGATACGGGCCGGCAGCGCGGAATTTATGTCTAAATTTTATTGAGTTCAGTGAGTCTATTCCTTAAAATTCCACCCAACCATCGAGCGTCAAAACACTGGAAAATATCCCTTATTGAAATAAACAATTTTTTTTTTAAACGGTAAGTTGGATATAAATTTAGAGAACGCAGGTTTGACCCCTATACCTTAACCAAGACTGGATGGCTTAATTTATTAAAAAAAACACGCATTAATCACTTGCTTTTAAAGTTACAAACCTTTTTATTATCCTGTAGCTTTTTTCAGCTTCAATCTCTAAAATTACAGCGCTAGAGTGCAAAATTGCCAGGTACCTACCGCCTACCTATGACCATAAAGTAAAAAAAAAATTTGCCCGTAATTCGTCAAGATAAACCAAATAGCTCACTGTATTTCATTTTCGGGCAAAATATTTACTCAACCCATATCCCTCACGTGTTTTTTTCTCCGAAAAAGTATTATGCGCTATCTCTCATACGCGATACCTATCGGAGTGTCTACTCAGCACCTTACGTTTTGGTTCCAGGGTCACATGCTCTTATACATATGTCTTCAAAAATTAAATCAGTCATCACAATATTATATTTGTGATGGTAATTGTATAAAACGGGCTGTTTTCCGCAACTCGACGTCTCTAGTAAAGACTTGCAAGTAGAGACTCTCTACTTGCGCCTCTTTTGCTTCAGACATCACAATAATATTATTATGGCCCTATCTATCGTAAAAGATGTTTCATACATTTGACGCGATTATTGGAGTCGAGCGAAGTTTCCAATGTTGAAAACACATAATTTTCTCCCGCGGCGCATCTCTCGATTCGATATCTACAGTGTAGCAGAGATTTTTTTCGATATTTTGTACTTTGCCCCATAGTAAAAGTTGCTTAAGGTTGGACGATAGCAGCGTGGCGGGTAATTCAAAATTTTCACAGTTTATTTTTATTTTAAAGCTAAACTGAGCTATTTTCGCTATAAAAATCGCTGAAAAAAATAGCTCAGTTTAGTTAAAAAATTTAAAAAACTGAACATTTTGAATTTTCTGCCACGTTGCTATCGTCCAACCTCAAGTTAAGTGACCCCTGTCAGTGTCACAGTAACTTTCTGAAACAGCCTGTAGGTTCGGAGTAGAGGCCCAGGGCTACTCATAATTCCGTGGAGCTATAAACAAATGTACCTCCCCACTCCTCACTCCTCGCGAAATACTGCTCGGCCGCTCGCTCTGTCTCGTGGGAAATCTTCGCCCATTTACTTATTTGTGCAAAATCAAATTATTGTACTTATGTGCCCGGCGCCCGATCCCTTTGCCGCGTTTCTCATTGGGGACTGTGAATGCACGGCGCGTAACAAAAAACAGGCCAAGTGCGAGTCAGACTCGCGCACTGAGGGTTCCGTACCGCTATAGAATATAAATCAGGTTGTACGGACCCTCGGTGCATGAGGCCGACTCGCGGTTGACCGTTCTTTTTATTTATTTGTTGCTATACATCTTGTTATTTTTACCGTTTTTGGCGATAGAACAAAAAGTACAAAAACACGATGGTTGTATGGTGACCCCCCCCCTGTAATAGATTTAGATCTACGATGGTCAAGTTTATACATGTGTTACTCTCAAAGGCGCGAGTACCTGTAGCAAGATCTGCCACTTTGGCGAGATTGATTGATACGGTGTCGGCGAAAAAAAATCCAATCTTGAACGATTCCTTCTTCGATTTCCTTTTATTCGTGCACCTATCATCTTTTCACCAAATATACCCAAAGGAGATTGCCAAGATTATAGATGAGGTCTTAAAATTGATAGTCAATTCGTGACTTGACAGAAACAAAACAAACATGATTCTGCCAAATCGTGAAAGGTGAGTTATCTGGGAAAAAAAAACAACAGTCGATTTTTATTACGTGCTAGTTGTAGCATTTAAATTAAAGAATTATTATTATAAGGTTTAAAAATTCGCTCGGGAAAGAAATTGAACCAGCAACCTCTGGCATTGGCAATAACCCGTTATCAAGCTGAATTTATAGCACTTGATAGATGGCGCTGATGTCACATGGCTGTCAAATTTAGCTTTTTCCCGTACATTAGAAAGTAACACACAGATTAATAATTTATTAGTGTGGGTTGTAATTTTTTATTATAGCACTCCACAACGCACGACTTGGCCATTTCCAAAAGTATCTTACGACTTTCTCTCACTCAAAACAATTTTCAAACTACATATCTTCCCATCTCTTCTGTAATTATTAATCTGTGTCTTGCGTTCTAATCTGTGAATCAATGGGGAAGAGCGAAATTTGACAGCCGTGATAATCAGCGCCATCTTTCAAGCGTTTTAAAATCAGCTTTTATCTGGCAAGGGAAAACGGGCCATTGGTAGAGCGATGGCACAGTATGTCAGAGGTTGCGGGTTTAAGTTCTGCCCTGCCTGAGCGATTTTTTTTACCCTACTTACTTATATTTCAATAATGTTTTCTGATCTACCGGAGCGTATGTTAAATCAATTCTGGATCAAACCGTATTGATAGATACAATTTCGACCACACTATAACATCAGTACCTACCTACACAATAATTACCTACTTTGAGATTAATTCTAAAAAGGCGGTTAATCTACAGTCTGTCTATTAACTCTAGAAATTAAATGGCAACAATTTTTCATAGTAAACCCGACCACTTTTCGGATTTACTATGAAAAATTGTTGCCATTTAATTTCTAGAGTTAATGGACAGACTGTACTTAAGTGAAGCCATAGGCGGAGGCTTGTAGTTAATAAATCCCGTTTGTTATTATATAACTAATGCTTTACTGCCACCTCATTGTTGCGCCGGATAATGGCAAACTTAATGCTCGACGGGCAATATGGGATCAAACACTAGGTTGCCCATGGCACTCGGCTTTTTGAGATAGCCGGGACAAAACACTTTTAGGAGTATCAAGATCCTAGGAATCTAAACCTTACTCGTAGGTCCTAAAAAGAGAGGCCTCGCGATGATCTAATGAAGAGTTTTTAGCAAAAAACGCATCCAAAAAGAAGATATGTTTTTTTTTCATTGGCGGCGCTAGTTGTGCCTAGGTTTGGGCCTTAAGGCTGGAAGATAGCAGCGTGGCGGGAAATTCAATATTTTCACAGCTTTTTACATTTTGTAACTAAACTGAGCTATTTTTGTTCAGAGATTTTTCGTTCGCGGCAATAACATAGTATTCTTTTCATTATTGTAAACAACAGAACAACAATAATTCAGCCGATTATATGTTCTGGTCTACGACAAGTTTTTTGGGCAGCGCCAATGTTTCGTAGACCAGAACACATAATCGGCTGAATTATTGTTGTTCTGTTGTTTACAATAATGAAAAGAATACTGTTTTATTGCCGCGAACGAAAAATCTCTGAACAAAAATAGCTCAGTTTAGCTACAAAATGTAAAAAACTGTTAAAATTTTGAATTTCCCGCCACGTTGCTATCGTCTACCCTTAAACCTTAACCGCCATAAAGTACCAGCAAAAAAATTTCATGTAAAAAATCTTGCCGATACGAGACCAAATACCTCGCATTCTCAAAAAGCCAAGCTTCTACCTCTACACGCCCTAACTTCACAAACTCTACACCTTAGTCAAACAAAATATATGGCTTGGCCGTTTCGTTACTATAAGAACTTGTGATAACAGAAAAGTAATGAACAGTGAATACATTTTTCACCTTTCGCCCTTAAGACGGTAGCGAAATGGCCAAGCCACATATTTTGACTAAGGTGTAGAGTTTGTGAAGTTAGGGCGTGTAGAGATAGAAGCTTGGCTCTACATGAGATCTAATAGCTTTTTGAGAATGCGAGTGACGTAATAAAATTTTTGCAGTTTTCGGATTTCTTCCGAAATTTGTAAGCACTATAAGCCATTGCTTCTTGCCTCACGATTAGGTCAACGGGAAGTAGGTACCCTATGACCCTATAGATTTTGATTTCCTTGCGAGGGTCGAAATAAGCGGAAATATGCTGCATAAACGGCCGTATCTTTTGATTCCGTTAACTTAGAAACTTGTTTTTTTTTTCTTGGTTAGATCCACATTGTCCTCCAACCACAACGAATCGCAGCCACCCCCTCCAGCGTGCTGTGCCCCGATGCAGGCGGATCAAGCGTCGTGTGGTCCACAGATAATCACCGGCCAACACGCCACATGAGGGCAAACATTTGGGCTCTGTGCATCACTTGTGTAGAGAGAGACTAATCGATTGGTCGATCCAGAAGACAAAGTACTTATGGTCGTAGCTTGAACAATATGTGCTGACTTTTGTTGTACTGATGATGGTCACAAACCCTATTTAGATAAAATGTTGACATTGTTTCTTCATTATGCGAGGCGGCTACACTGAGTCGGAAAGCCGAGTATTTCAAGAAACGTAAACAAATTGTAGGTTGGAATAAACATGTAAGTGAGGCTCACAGAGAGGCTAGGCTAAAGTTTCAAATTTGGATATCTCTGGGTAAACCGGAAGCAGGCAATATTTATGAAAATATGAGCTCAAGTAGGCGTGTTTTCAAAGCTAGGCTGAAGTGGTGTCAGCAAAACCAAGAGCAGATTAGAATGAATATTCTGGCTTCTTATCATAATAAGAAAGATTTTAAAGGCTTTTGGAAGTCCACAAAAAAACTGAACGTAAGGCCTGGTCTGCCTGTGAGCGTCGATGGTGAGACTGATGCAGAGAAGATTGCTGAGCTTTTTAAGCAGCATTTTACAATTCAGACTCCTTTAGGAACGTCAGGCTCGATAACGAGCAGTGTGACGTCATGCAAGGAACGAAAAACTACTTTCCGATCAAAGGATGTCCAGCATGTTGTAAAACATATGAAACGAGGGAAGTCGCCAGGGCACGACGGTCTCAGTGTGGAGCACCTGCAACATGCTGGCCCACACTTGGCGAGGGTACTAGCCATGTTTTATACACTGTGTATGTCACACTCCTACCTGCCTCCTCAGCTAATGAAAACGGTTGTTGTGCCTATTGTGAAAAACAAGACTAGTGATCTTTCGACTAAAACTAACTATAGACCTATTTCATTGGCGACCATAGTTGCAAAAGTGCTCGACGGCTTGCTTAACGCTCAGTTGGACAAGTATATCGAACTACACGACGCCCAATTTGGCTTTAGACCAGGACTGTCCACAGAAAGCGCCATACTGAGCCTGAAGCACGCCGTCGGATACTATGCAGATAGAAAAACGCCAATCTACGCTTGCTTTCTCGATTTGTCTAAAGCGTTTGATCTTGTAAACTATGAGATACTATGGAAGAAGTTAGAGACAGCGAAATTACCTGTAGAGTTAATAGGCATTTTTAAATATTGGTGCATGAACCAAGTGAATCAAGTTGGTTGGGCGGGCGCCATGTCTGAGCCCTATAAGCTTCAATGTGGTGTTAGGCAGGGGGGGCTAAGCTCTCCGAAACTGTTTAACGTATATGTTAACGCGCTGATCACCGAGCTCAGCAGCATGCATGTGGGGTGCCGTATTGACAACGTCAGCGTCAATAATATCAGTTACGCGGACGACATGGTGCTGCTGGCCCCGACGGTCAGCGCACTCAGGCAGTTGTTGAATAGGTGTGAGAGGTATGCCATTGAGCATGGACTTAGGTACAATGAGACGAAGAGTGTGTTTATGGTATTTAAATCAGGAACGAAATTGCCTTCAGCGGTACCACCGATCATGCTTAATGGCAGGCCTCTAAATAGGGTATCGTCTTTCAAATATCTTGGGCACATAGTGACCGAGGATTTGTCCGACGATGCAGACATAGAAAGGGAGCGGAGGGCGCTGGCGACCAGGGCCAATATGATCGCCCACAGGTTTGCGCGATGCTCAGCAGAGGTGAAAGTTACTTTGTTTAAAGCATACTGCACTTCGCTGTACACGTGTAGCTTGTGGACGAAGTATACGGATCGGTCGTTCAGAGCGCTCCGCGTCCAATACAACAACGCGTTTAGGGTGCTGATGCGGCTGGCGCGTCACTGCAGCGCATCCGGCATGTTCGCAGCGGCGCGTACGGACTGCTTCAAAACCACCTTGCGAAAGCGACAAGTGTCCACTTTAAGAGTCTGTCATACCTCAGCGCAAATTCGAATTTCACCCCCACTCCCCCGCGTCAGCCTTTCCCGCATTCGTCCGGCCGGCCGGCGGCCCGCACACTTTTGCGTTCGATGCGATTAGGGTGAAATGATTGTCGGCAGTCCGTGTAAAATCGGTCCTTACGGACCGGAGGGAAAAGTACAAGTATTTTTTTTTATCAAGCATTTATTATTATTTTTACATGTTTAATATCGAAGGTAGTATAATGCCAAGCAGGTTCAAAGATCAGTCAATGTGTAACTCAGAAAAAAGCAGAAAAAACTCTTACAGAGAAGTAGGTAGATATTTAGGTAAAAACAAGATATGTCGAGCTAGGTACACATAATGAAAACCACTAAATTACATGTATTTATAACTCGTTTTAATTGTTTTATTTTTCAACTTTCCAAGATCTTTACTCAGAAAAAGGGTTGTTCCGTATTCATGACACGACTTTTCATGCTATCCTAGGTATATTTTTCCGGATTCATGGTACGAGTTATTATTATTCCTACTCATATTTTTTTTCTATTTAATTTTCCGTTTTCATTTTACATGTGTTCCGTATTCATGCTACCAATAAAATACCATTGAATATTGGCACGTTAGTATGGTCAGCATAACAATTTCAATTCTAAGATTGGTAAGTCGGACTAGGTACCTACCTCAGTCTCTCCACTAAGGAACCAAATCATAAAACTAAGACGCTAAAACTGCACGCGCACGAACGCGCAAACCCGCAGGCACTTTTGGTTATTGAAATTAAAAAAAAACCGTGGGACTCGCGCACCGAGGATTCCGTTCCACCATTCTATGCATTTATTTGGAAGAAAAATAAAAACTAGGTAGGCTGCATAAAGCGCCGTCTAAAGTTAAGATTTGAAACTAACATAGAGGGCGCTAGGCTGCATACAGCGCCATCTAGAGTTGGTCACCGAGGTTTGGAACTAATATAGAGATATAGAGGGCGCTAGTTTCTATGTCGTGTTACAACCCTCACCAGTATCATCAGGTATATTATTTTTTTGTTCATCTAGCATTAGTTCCTCAACTCAGCCAACAGATGGCACTCCCCAGTCCTACATCGTGGATGGCGGTATGGCTTGGACTTTCGACTAATGTATCTTAGTAGACTTCGTATGAAACTCTTCCTATTACACTGTACGGAACCCTCTCAACGCGAGTTAAACTCGCACTTGTCCGATTTTTAGGGTTCCGTTACCCTCAAACGGTAAAAGGACCCTATTACTAAGACTCCGCTGTCCGTTTATCTATCTATCTGCGCGTCTGTCACCCGGCTGTATCTCATGAGCCGTGATAGTTACACGGTTGAAATTTTCTGTTGTGTATAATGTATTTCTGTTGCCGCTATAATAAAAAATAAAAAAAACAGAATAAAATAAATATTTGAAGGAGCTCCCGTACAACAAACATTTTTTTTTTACCATTTTTATAGATAATGGTTCAAAACCCTTCGTGTGCGAGTCCGACTCACACTTGTCCGCATTTTACACTTAGTTACTTCTTAAATTTACAAATGAAACCAAACAAAAACTCACAACGTGTCAAAGAGCTATAGAAACAAGCATATTAAAAATAAAACTAACAGATAAAATAAACCACAACAACATAAAGAAAAAAGACGAAGATTATAGATGTTATAGAACACACACACAAATTGAAATGGCAATGGGCAGGTCATATTGCTAGGATGCACGAAGACAAATGGACTAAGATAGCAACTCCTTTTTGTTATGTCCTTATTATTATGTATTTGTAACTGGTAAATATATTTACATGCCACATTTGTAACTTTCTTAGGTATATTTAATTATTTTCCTATGTTATATTTATGTACACTAATCTACCGAATATTATATTACCTCTGTCCTGTCCATCCAATGGTTGCCTGGCAGAGATCGCTTTTAGCGATAAGGCCGCCAATTGTATGCATACTGATTAGTTTAAGAATTCCTTTGTAAATTATTTTCGTGTACAAAAAAGAGTTTTCTATCTATCTATCTATCTATCTCCTTGGAAAGGCCCAGCAGGCAAAAGAAGAAAAGGAAGACCTACCGCTCGTTGCGGTAGGTCTTCGAAGAGGTGACCAACAACTGGGTAAAAACTGCACAAGATAGAGACAACTGGAAGAAACTGGAGGAGGCCTATACCCTTACGGGGTCCTAATCTCATTATTTTGATTTTTTATTTTTTTTTATTTTAAACATTTATAATAAGTTGAAAAAATTCACTCGGGACAGGACTTGAACCCGCAACTTCTCGCATACCGTGCAGGCGCTCTACCAATTGAGCTACTATTTTTTAATTTTACTTTAAAATTTTAACGATGTTAGGAATACTAATCATCATCATCATCAGCCCACCTCTGCCCACTGCTGGGTATAGGCCTTTTTCCCCTCGCGCCACTTCTCACGGTCCCTAGCCATCCGCATCCATGGACCCTCCGCTGCAATGACGATGTCGTCCGACCATCGGGCTGCTGGTCTTCCAACTGCTCGCCGTCCAGTTCTCGGCCTCCACTCTGTCACTGCCCTTGTCCACCGGCCATCTTCCCTCCTCGCCAGGTGTCCCACCCATTTCCACTTGAGACCCGAGACTCGATCACCAATATCGTCAACCTTCGTTCGCCGTCGGATGACGACATTTGGTACTCGATCCATGAGTCTGAGGCCTAGCATGGCTCGCTCCATAGCCCTTTGTGCTACTTTTATACGGTGCCTGTTCTTCTTTGTGAGCGTCCATGTTTCAGCCCCGTATGTGAGAATGGGCAGGACACACTGGTCAAAAGTCTTGGTCTTTAGACTTTGTGGAATCTTTGATTTAAAAACATTGGCCAGCTTACTAAAGGCAGCCCATCCCAGCCCAATATACTAAAGCACCCAGGAATACTAAAGGCTTTTTTATTTTTATTTTATTTTTTACTTCTTAAAGGATGGAATATAGGTGCTGGACAAAACTACTCCATCTAGAACAATGTGCCAGTCACTGCAGCGTCGAGCGGTCTCTTCACTCATCTAGTGTAAGTGGAGGTGCCACTGGACGCTGTATAAATCATCTCATTACCTAGATGCAAAGGCCTTCGTTTTTTAGTTACTTCATTTAAAATAATACTTAAAAATTAGGTGGCAAAGACTATTGTAATGAAAAATAATTATGAGTAGGTACACTTAAGAGGGGGCTATAGCACCATTTTCCCATACAAACGTAGTTCCGGTTTAATTTCTAAACTACAGGTTGGATTTTGCTGAAACTTGGTTTATATTAGTAGATGACCAATACGGAGGTTTGCAAATAGTTTTTATAAACAAAAAAATTAATGCCTGAAAGAAATTAGAGCGATGCGTTTTTTTGCGCCGTAAAAGGGGTTACTTTCAGCTGTTATTTACTTACATTATTACAATGTCTATTGGAGTCTTACTACCTTGGGAACATCAATAATGTATTGAACTTGACAAATAAAAGAAAGATTTTTAAAATAGCGAATATAATGTAGAAATGGCAGCTGAACTACGAAAAAAATTGGGAAAATCGATCTATTACATTACAACTACAATGAAATACTCGCGAAAGGATACAATTAAATACCCTTGGAGCTCTGCAGCCCTCTCGCTCGCACTTTTCAACATTTTAATAATAAAAATAATATCACGGAACTTCGTTTAAAAGTAGTAGTTCAAGTAAATATGAAATTAAAAGTTAGTCCACATGTCGATACCTTAATTATCTGTGTCTGCAACTATATTTCATCGTCCAAAGTTAAATAATTCCCTTACAATAAATTAAAATGTTGAAAAGTGTGAGCGAGAGGGCTGCAGAGCTCTAGGAGATTCTTAAGTTTCTCTGCCTATTATTTATTTCTTCCAATATTTTAGATTTTTTGCTGGCCGTACTTAAAAGCAAAGTATTTTTTATTCTAATGCATGGTAGCATGAACCCGGAAAGGCTCGCAAGACGAAATGAAAAAAATAATAAAACAATTTCCATAGCCTGAATACGAAAGTCATGTAAAATGAATCCGGAAAAAATATTCGTGACATGAAAACTCGTGTCATGAATACGGAACAACCCAGAAAATAACAGCAAAATAATGTAAGTAAAAAAGCTTACAGATGAGTAGGTAAATATTTAGGTAAATATATTTGAACGAGCGAGCGAAGCGAGGAAAGTTCTCAGAGTCTACTTGAACAATCCAGCGTTTGTAAGTTTGTATGTATGTATGTTTGTTTGTTTGTTTGTATGTATGTATGTATGCATGTATGTAAGTACGAATGTTCGATCGACAATAACTTGAGTAAATTTAGTCGGATCTTCATGAAATTTAGTAGGCAGGTATTTATTTTGTATTTAGGTATTTGAAATGAGGCAAAGATAATTTTTAAGTTTGAACATGAGCCAAATCGGTCAAGGGGTTGCTGAGATATGGGGTCGCGAGTTCATAGTTCGGGTCGAACCACTAGTAGGGCGATGCACATAATTAAAACAACTAAATTACGTACATAGATTTATAACTAAATTTTATTGTTATTTCAATAACAATTACAAAAATATATATATTACAATGGCTTATCTCTGAGTGGTATATTTTGAATGCATTTCCCATTGTAGTTACTCATAAAACCACTGCTATAAAGAGTTATCTTCTTATCTATCAAGTTTATTATCCGCCGACTTACGAAATTAAATTGTAAGTATGCTGAGCGCATGCGACACAGGTTCCCCGCTCGAAAGCCGGAGCGAGACTGAGGCGGGGGCCGGGAAGCAGAGCGGATCCAATCTATAGCGGTCGCCACGAGCGATATGTTACGTATTATTTTTTTACAGCAAAAATAATAGTTATTTTAAAAAAGTGGTAAATGTTTGCCCTCCGTTTTGTTCTGATCTATCATTTTGCAAATTTTCATCGTCTAAATCACAGTCTAAATCACAGAATAATTAATTAGATTTGTTTTAAAGTACAGTTTGGAGGCCACTTTGCGATTTTATTCTATCGAGAAAATTTAACGGAATCGCGTTTTCACCAGATGTTTGCCCTCGGATCAATCCTCAACTTTACGATATATTTATTACAGAGTGATTGTTGCAGTATTGTTGATCTAGGAGTTGTTTAAGCGAGGCCATTTTATGCTTTTTCACGACTCACAGACTCTTAAGCAGGCTGCGCGCCAGCACCAACAGCATCCTAGCCGTAATTGGGTAGGCAAAGTTTTTTGTTCGAAAGTCCGTTATTGGCTTAAACTTATCTTTAGACAATATTAAGAAACTAATTTCAATATTTTTTATTTTGGTCCAGTAGTTTTGTTTTTATGCGCTAAAATGTTTTGTTCCTATGACCGCCAACAGTATGCAGACCGTCGCGTGAAGGTCATAAAACCGTATCTTTGAAACGTTGTAAAATCCAAACTACTGAACCAAAATAAAAAATATTGAAATTAGTTTCTCAATATTGTCTAAAGATAAGATTAAGCCAATAACGGACTTTCGAACAAAAAACTTTGCCTTCCCAATTGCCGAGAGAGACGACACACGCTTCCTTAAGCAATGGTGTCGTGGTCATGTAAATAAAATAAATATAATTAACTAAACTAAGAAACCTATTGTAGTTTATAAGTTCTTTTTACTAACAACCTGTTTTTGATTTTATTGTGTATTTACTAACAAATTATGGATCTCAAGTTATCTGAAATAAATTATTATTATATTAATATCCAAAATTGTCCTCAATTCATCAGTGTGCGTAGGTACCTATTCTGTAAAAAAAAACGCACAGATGCTAGTCCTCAAAACCGGTTTTTTTTTTGCGGGAAAATTAATTTTAATTTATAAAACAAAGTCGTGTTAGTTACACCATTTATAACTCGGGAACGGGTGGACCGATTTTTATGATTTTTGATTTGTTGGATTTCTCTCCGCCCCGAATAGCAGAATAACTATTAAACCAACGGAAAAACTCACGAGAAAAAAAATAATTCTGCGCGGACGAAGTCGCGGACAAAAGCTAGTATTTATTCAAATATATTTTTCGACAAACCGATTTTGAGGACTAGCAGTTGCTACACAACACAGCACAGTTGTGCGGTTTTTTTTTACAGAATAAGCACACTGAAACCCTGAAACACAAATAAAAACAGTAGGTACACAGAGTAGCCAACACACTCACAACATCTTGCCTGTACGTGCAGCATGGTAAGCCCGAGATAGGCCCTTCTCTATGAAAAACTGTCAACTTGTCGGTCGGGCTCGAGTTGGCTCTACGCCAACATGGCGATGGAGACAAAAATACAACATTTTTATTAAAAATGGCAATATCTACTTTCTGCTCGACATGACCCTAATCTATTGCCATCTCGAGTCCCGCCTGCCATGCTCGCACAATAGAAATGGCACGTCTGTCACTCGAGTTCGAGAGAGTGTCAAAACGACCATGCTAAGCAAGCATACTGAAAGCGATTAAGCCCGAGCGCTGGGGATTAATTTTAAACCTACCTCTGGACATTTTTGCCGGAGCCAAGTTTTGAAATTAAACTGGGTGCTTTGTTAAGGGGTGGTTAAAAGTTGAGCCTTAGACCGGCCACTCTATTCTTGACACAATTTTTCAATATTGCGCCACGATCGACGGCCGTTTTTTCAGGAATTTTGATGCTTTGTACAGATTATTATCGACTTCGCACTAACCCTTACACGCGTTATCACGCGTACCTACACTCTATTCAGTTCTATGCGGGCGACTTTGCAACGATTTACGTTGACTGTAGCTATGTTTTTATCGTACATAATTATGCGAAATCTAAGCATAATCTTTGCGAATAGGTACGGTCGGCCACAGTCTATCATGGGAGCCCTATGGCGACTTAGGTTTATCAGGAAAAATGACTAGCCCCTCTACCCTTGACACATTTTTCCAATACGACCGCAATATGGCGCAATTTACAAAATTTAATATTTTAAATTTGTTGTTTTTATTGAATAAAACAGCCTTACGTTTGAATAAACATTACAAAGTATTTAAAATCAAAGCAATTACTATGCGAATTCTAAGAGAAATTAATTTTTAAACTCTTTCAATTTGATCGCAATAGCGACAAGGGTATACAAATAGGTATACAAATGACTACAGGGTGCACTCTAAGTCGATAGCGGAACTTTAAGTAGGCTGTCTGCTGATCAATACAAACAACTTGTACTAAGTGGCGAAAAAAATGGAGCGAAAAACTTATCAGCTGTTTCATACATTTGGCGAAGTACTGAGTCGACCTTTTGTATGGAACGGCAGATTTTTTTTCAATCCAATCTAGAAACAACAACCTAGGCTACAATTTCGTTTATGCCAAAAACGCCCGTTTCTGCCGAAAGTTAAATTGTAGCCTAGATTCCTGGGTCGCGGCTCTGGGCTGATGGTTCTAAAAATTGCTATTAGTAATATAGAAAACTCTGTTGTTTAATTTTTTCAAAAAGGGGGCTATAAAAAAGTCATGATTTTTTTATCAGCCCTTATTAAAGCCTTAAACGCAATAGCGTCGAGAGTAAAGCAGCAACTTACTTAGTTCACGTGGCGAATAATCTACCTATGAGTAGTATTAGGTGAGTGTACCTATTCTACTAAATTCCTAACTACCTAGTTAGGTACACAATGAGCCGTTTTCAGCACAAATTCACAAAGCATTTCATAGATGGCGCCTACAGGCGTGGCCATAGAATAACCGGAATACGGCCGTCAAAATTAATCTGTGCCAAGCGAAATTTGACAGCTGTTTTCCGGTTCTTCTATGACCACGCCTGTAGGCGCCATCTATGAAATGCTTTGTGAATTTGTGATGCAACTATTAGAAACTATACTAAACCGAAACTTGAAAACTGTCTTAAACTCTACCTATAGGTACGTACTTTGCCATTTTCATCGGGGACTAGTAAAGACTGGTAAAGTTGTGCAATCAAACTATCATTAGAATATAAAGGTTGAATCTATACTTCTAATAACGTCGGTACACACGACAGCACATCAGAGTGTACACTTTTGTTGTAAAGTCGCCCGTAACGTAACCGAGCAGAGTGCTAGCGTGTAATCATCGACGTGCTGTCTTGTGTACAAAGCGTTAATTCCGCGCAATTTCATAACCAAGCTTATTAGCAAAATTGTAATACAATCCACGGGGTTACGTTCCAATACAAATTGTATTTACATAGGGAACTATGTGTGTGATATAGAGGCGCGTCTACACTAGTGAGTGAGAGAAAAGTTTACAACACAATATCTAACATAATCCCTATCTAACCTTGGAATAAAATTACCTACCTACACCACGCGAGCGAGCCCGCAGGGAAGAGCTAACTATCACATCGCAATAACGGCCGCGGTCAGCCCATGGATGGGTGACCGCCAGTGGCAATAATAACTGAGCGCTTCCGTGCTTCGGAAGGCACGTTAAACCGTTGGCCCCGGTTGTGGTTGATTAATAACTAACAATTGTTAAGCCATGTCAGAGGCCCTTTGGACGGCCTAAAAACTCTGACACCAGGGGCACAATACAGCAGGGGTTGCCACTACCTGATACTGTTCGTCACGGAACAAAGATAAATAAAAAGGAGAGTTTGAAAATAAGGAATTTTGTATTATCAATTAAAAAGAGAAATAAATCAGAGCGCCAGTAGGTGGTTAGAAAAGAGATAGGAAAGAAGTGACAGATAAATTGACATTAGTTTGACAGAATCAGATGGATGCATTCAAAATATAAATAATTTACTTACTTAGACTGTTGTACATAAAATCCATTTAAAAGACACTAGAATAATCAAACTTGTATAAAATGTATATAATAAAAATAGCGCATCGAAAATTAATATAAAGAAAATCCTACAATAAAATACGGTGAACGAATCGTCGTAGACACATACGATTACCTACCTACCTACCTACAGAATCCAAAAGTTAGTTAGCCACCACGAGCGTAGCGAGTGGTTCAAAAAAAGAAACCTGAGCGTAGCGAGGTATTCAGAAGCACGAGACGCAAATAATATTGCATCCGTGCGAAACACACAACTTTTCATCTCACAGAGCGAGGAAATAATAATAATTATGTTTGATGCAAAGAAAAACAATAGTAGGTACTTAGGTACATAAAGGTTAGTGAAGTAAGTAAGTAACTCTTTATGAAATGAGTTTCCTTCTTCTTTGTTTTGACAGATGAGTCAAAGAAGTCATTTTATTCACCATATAGGGCGTCGCGTTCAAACGAAGCGCGCACAAATGCATATAAGTTTAAAATAACTATTATTCGTGGCTTGTCTCAATTTCGCTCCAAATCAAGATGTTGGGTATTCAGATGTTAAATTACTTGCATTGCATATAGGTAATAGATACCTAGTGATGCGATAGCTTCCCTTCCCCTTTCTCATCTTTACATTTAAATTGCTCAGACTGCACGCACCTTAACATAGCTCATGTAAATGGAACCTAATTCTAACCAAATTGGCTTGCTTTCACCTAATTCACGTTATGAAACTCGGGTGGCATTGTAAAACCGAGTAGAACACTAGATTTGCTAAATTAATTTGTGAGATTCATACCCCTATGGAAGTTTTGGGTTGATTAAATCTGGGAATTATGTAGACCGCAAGTTTTATGCTCCAAAATGGTTCCAAGTTTGTTGGTAACATTTTATTGCAATGAAGTGTATGTACCTGAGTAGCTACCACGAGTGCGAAAACGCTCTGCCGGACGTCTGTCATGTATCCTAATACTATATTAGTAAGGTTGTTTATCCAACTTATCACTTTCAGTGACAGTGACAGTAAGCACTCGTGGTAGCTGCTCTGTATAGATAAAGGTAGGTGGATGTTTCTACGGATAGCGTTTTGAGCGCGGGGCGTGGCGTAGAATCATACTGCCGATTTCTGAATTGAGAAATTCGCTAAGCAAATGGGTAAGTATCGTCCTGTCTCTGCAGATTTCTCACAAAAGAGCGTGACAGAATGATGGTTAGCAAAATTCTCAATTCAGAAACCGGGCCATAGTGTAGAGGACTTAGGTAAAATGAGTTGAAATTTTACTAAGGTTTTTATTTTATTGTATTGTTAAGATTTGTGGCTTTCTCAAAGCGCGCTCTCGCGCCCGATAACGCGTGTGCGGCCGCAAGCGATAGTATACCAGTAATAGGCCACAATTGATTATTTTTCACTGACTGAAAAATAATCAATATTTAAAATAATTCAGTATCGTGTAAATATTATACCCTCAGTCGGGTGTCGCTTTACAAAACAACACCTTGTCTTGTCTTGTATGTCTTCTTATTTGCGGTTAAAAGCACATAAAACTGAATACAAATAATTTTATTCCCTAATATTTATTTCATTTTTTTTTCTATTGTAGTTAATAGAGTTTCTAATTTGCTATTATTTTCCATTATAGTCAATTTGGCGACTATGAAGTAGAGATATTGAAAATTGCTTCGTTATTGCTAAAAATCTGAGGAAACAGTCGAGGTTACACCAAGTTAATTGAATGTAATTTGAATATTAAGATACTCGAAGATTAAACAAGGTTTTTGTGCGTGATGTCACCAATTTCCGCGGCTTCCGTGGCTAATTTTGGTACCATCGAAATTTCAAAGTGGCATGGTTTTATATGTTTGGTGATGATGATGTCTTTCAGCTTAAAATGAGCAATTTCAGCACATGAAATTTTTTAATGATCATTCATTTTTACTTACCTACCTGACTGCAAAAGCAAATGAATGATTTTTTTTTCGCGTGTATGTATACAGGGTGGCCAATTTTTAGTACTTAGTCCTTTTTTTTTACAATAGGGCATTGTCACTTATGGTTTAAAATAAACTTCTATGAAATGCTTTGCGAATTTGTGCTGAAAATGGCTGACGTAGGTAACACGCTTAAAGATATTGTATGAATGAATGAAGCTATCATCCAATGCCACTATTATGAAACACTTAACTGCTGTGATATGGAAACTCTCGAGACTAGCATCCGGTTCTCAACAAGTTCTCGTGATAAGAATGTTTATGACCTACCTATCATACAACATTACTGCAAATTGATGTCCCCATTCTGTTCTGGGGGTCTACCGGCTAATACGAAGCCGATTACCATTGGTACGGTTTCAAAGTTACGTACATTTGTGAATTTGTAGTAGCAATACCACTCGCTAACGGTGAAGGAAAACATCGTGAGGAAACCCGCGGCTCAGTTGGCTCCACACGTATTGACCTGTCTTTCCTGTGGGCTTGGTCGACTAAGCTGTCAGGATGGTATAGGTGCTGGGCAAGCCTACTCCATCTAAAACAATGTCCCAGGCACTGCAGCGCCGAGTGGTCTCTTCACCTATCTAGTGTGAGTGAAGGTGCCACTGGACGCTGTATAAATCATCTCAATACGTAGATGCAAAGGCCTTAGTTTTACCATTGGTGAAAATCGAAGTTCTATTTATGAAAAATTAACTGGGCCCTTAGCCTGTAACACAATGGTGCCAAAATGGGCTGTCAGGTGACGACTTCAATTACGATTTGCTAACGCTGTCTGTCCTTTTAATGTTTTTGTAGTACAGCAAAGAATATTTTGATTCTAATTCTAGCTAGAGGATTAGTTCTCTGGTTGTAGGAGAAAAACGAGGAGAGCCCGGTTTTGTCCTTCTGCCGGGACGCCATTGACCCGCCATTGCGTTACAGGCTAAGGGCCCTGGTTAGCAGTAAAATGAACTGGGTGGCAGTACTTTTTTCAAAAATCGAACTTCGATTTTCGCCAATGGTAATCGGCTTCGTCTTAGCCGGTATACCCCCATCTCCAACACGACCCTCTCTACAATGTGTGTGTGTGTGTTTTGTAAAGTGACGTCCGACTCATAACTATTGAGGTAAGTACATTTCCTATCTGTCTGCGATGAAAAAGATTTCTAAATACAGGGTGGCCAATTTATTTACGCCGTGAAAAAGTCATTGGGCACATTTGTATTAGACATGCGCGAAACAGTGCACTTCGAAGTCATGATATATTTCATGACATTTCATACCGCGTGATATTACCTTATATCATGGCACCAAACATGACACATGACATCATGGTATTTCTTCATTGCAGACATGAAACATGACATCATGGTATTTCTTCATTGCAGACATGAAACATGACATCATGGTATTTCTTCATTGCAGACATGAAACATGACATCATGGTATTTCTTCATTGCAGACATGAAACATGACATCATGGTATTTCAGCACACTTTCATTGCAGTACGTACAGTGTGAAATGCCATGTGTCATGTTTCATGTCATCTAGTGTAATGAAATGCTATGTGCCATGCTTTATTCTCTCGTGTAATGTGTAATATTTCATGACACCGTTGTGTAATATGTCTTTTGTAATATTACAAGCATTACCTACACATGTCTAATTTGTATTACGCGTACAGAAAAAAAATAGGGTAAAAATAGGGTCCTAGATACATAGGAACATGTCTCTAGTTTACAACAATATGGGTACCATTTTTGTGCGCAATGAAAAAAAATCATTTTTTTTTTCATACGTTACCCTACAGTACGGTCATGGTCACCCCATTTTATTTGGACCCTTTAACGGAGGTTTCGTCGATTTTCGTTTGCTTGTAACTAAGATATAGAGGGCGCTAGATTCCGTTAACTTAGAAGCTTGATTTTTTTAAGGCTTCCACGGACTGCAGACCTGAGTATTTTGAGATACCTCCACGTGTTCTTGAGAAAAAGGTCTTGACAGACGGAACACAAAGTGATCCTATAATGGTTCCGTTTTTCCTTTTGAGGTCCTGTACCCTAAAAAGAAAAAAAACTGAGTATCAACCTTCATGGATCGTTATTGCGTCTGCGATATTGCGTTAGCGTTATTGCGATGTCTGTTTTTAGTACATTTTGTATTAGGATGGCCAATGGCCATGGAGTTACATACTGCTGCGGTAATAACGCTGCAACGTTCCTAGTACAAAATGTACACACGACAGCACGTAGACGCTTACACGCTAGCACTCTACTCGGTTACGTTACGGGCGACTTTACAACAAAAGTGCACAGTCTGACGTGCTGTCGTGTGTACTAATAACAGATATCGCAATAACGTATGCGGTAATACCGACCGATAAACGCGCCTGTGTGGCCTTTAATGCAGCTTGCAAATAGTGCATTGATAACTAGAATACACAGTCCAAGAATGAGACTAGAGGGCAGGCCCGGCTTGGTTCGTCTGTAACTTTGATCTGTGGGTCATCTACTCGTCTGCGAGATAATGACTGTATCCGCCTATTTTTACGGTCTTCTCCTATCGCATCCAATTTCTACAACGTGTTACAAAACACCCTAACTCTTTTTACAGGGTGTAACCTACTGGTCAACAGCATGTCAAATCTGTAAAAAAAGTTGAAAAACTATTTGTATTTTATAACCTTAAAATTTAAAACTTCATAACTTTTTTGTTTTTGTGTAGGTGCATTTGCAAAGCTTTGAGTTGAGTTGAGATTGAGTTATTAAAACATTGTGAAAGTCCATGAAAACAATAGTTAAACAATACTTTTCTCTCACATTTTATTACTGAATTTAAAAATAAGCGGATGGTCATAGAACAAAAAAGAAATATTTAGGTTGTGATCCCTATCACTGGGTGCTATTACCCTATAAAAATAATTAGGATCTTTTGTAACACCTTGTATTAGGTTTGTCACACAGTGGTGGCCTAAAACTTCTCGACGCCTGCCGACCCGATAGACTGATGTCATCAAAAAGTGTCTGTGGGCAGGCCGCCAACCCGATGAGTCGATGTCATCAAAAAAGTCACGGCTGGCAGAAGACCGGAGAGATTGGCGTGACATAGAAGAGGCTTATTTATTTTGCCAAATACCCAAGTAGCGAAAGTTCCGTTTACCGCTCTGCACGCTTGACGCATTTTTTCGATATGCCGCTTTTTTTTTCATTATGGCGCATTTATGACGCAATTTACAAAGTTCAATATTTTACTAATTAAGACGCATTTTATATTTTTATTGTACAAAACAGCCTTACCTTTGAATAAACATTGTTCAATCAACCAATATATTAATTATTTAAACATAGAATAAAATTTTTATTAATATACGAGTAGTAGACTGACAGCGCCATTAATTTGACACAAACAAGCCTATTTTTATTGTGACAAATGTGAAAGTGTTTGGCGCTTTTTGTTATAGGTATTTTTCGTACTTTACATAATGTCACTCTAACTGCCGGTTTCTGAATTGAGAAATTCGCTAAGCAAATGGGTAAGTATCGTCCTGTCTCTGCAGATTTCTCACAAAAGAGCGTAACAGAACGATAGTAAAGTATTTTCTTAGCAAAATTCTCAATTCAGATACCGGGCCTAAAGTAACGGTGATAAAGTAAAGTCCCTACTACTAGAGCATAAATATTAAGGTATATTTTTCAACACTTTGTTATTCTGCCTTAATTTTTTTATAAGTGTTCAGTAAGATTTAAGTGGAAGAACCCTGTGGGAAGAACCCATATCGACACAGAAGCCGATAAGATTTTTATAACAAGATGTACTTAACTTAAAACAAACAGTCTCGAGTCAGTCAGTGCGGTGAACAAACCAGAAAACATTTTTGCTATTTTATTTTTTCATATATTTTTGTGTGTTCAAAATGTTTAAGCCCGCGTTTCACTTGGCGGTTCTTTCGTTGAACATGTACACGATGTGGTACGACCAGAATCATGTGGACCTCCCATTTCCTAATAAGGAGATTGCAAAGCTGCCCATGAAAGCTCGGTGCATGTTTCTAACCATGTGGTGTTTGGTGAGTGTACAAAATACCCTGTACCTAGTTACCACATATATTTTGTAATCATCTGCCTCTCCGGACGTTATCCAAGGCCAAAGGCCCATTTTAATCCGCAGCCTCTAAAAAAATACTTATTTCCTACTCACATAGGTACAGTCAGCCACACGCTAGGATATCCCTTTCTGTTCGATTGGCGCTCTTATGCCGCACGCAGTAAGAGCTGCCATGGGGTATCTGTGACTGTGGCCGACCGTACCTACCTACTGAGGTCTAATTTACTCTCAAACACTTCGTTAAAACATCGTTCAGTAGATATTTTAGTGGGTAAAAGGCTAGTCCTGAAATCCTTCTTGCGGAAACTGTAAAATTGTAACTATGAGGACAATAAATTCTCCGAACAGGCGGATTACCCTTGACGCTATGCGTTCATAATGACAAAGTTTTTTAAATTAATTTCTCTTTGAATTCGCACAGTTGTTTTGATTTTTAGTTTTGATTACTTCGTAATGTTTATTCAAAGGTAAGGCTATTTTGTACAGTAAACATATAAAATACATCTTAAATTCGTAAATTGCGTCAAAGGTAGAGGGACTGTGCAGTGGTATGGTACACACGACAGCACGTCAGACTGTATAATTTTGTTGCAAAGTCGCCCGTAACGTAAGCGAATAGAGTGCACGCGTGTAAAGGTCTACGTGCTGTCTTGTGTACCTAGGTGTATTTTTTCGCGGACCCTCTTGGCTAGGGTTTCAGATCCCAAACCCGGAAATAGAAACAATAACATTTTATATTCACGCAGTTTATGTATAAGTTTAAGTACCTATACATCGCAATTATTAAATCCTAATATTATTATTACTATTTTAAACACTAAAGTTTGTAAGTATGGATGGATGGATGGATGTTTTTTACTCTTTCACGCTGAAACGGCTTGACGGATTTAGATGAAATTTGGAATGGAGATAGCTTAGACATCGGAATAACATATAGGCTACATATTATCACGCTATTACACTTAGGGGCAATGTAAACTACATATCTTTTTTCTGTAGTTTACGCGCACGAAGTCGCGGGAAAAAGCTAGTTATTAAATAGTATTATTCCTGAAACACGTTGACTTCTAAAATAATTATTAAAAACAACTTTTGTTCTACGACTTTGGTAAAAGCGCAATTTTATTTTTTTCCGTACAAAATATTTCACAATATTATTTGGCCAAATTTGCGGCGGGGTGGATTGTGGAGGCTGGAAAGATGGTATAACCCGTGTAATTAAATAAAACATTTAGGACGGAGTTAAAAACCTAGCGTTGTCTCGCTTTGACTGTATTAATTAGAGCGAGAGGGCGGGTGTTTTGAAGTTCATCCTAAATGCTTTCTTTAATGACACGGGTATTAGACAGTGGACGGACACGAAAGCGCGCCGCGCAGGGAGC
The DNA here is from genome assembly GCA_949319315.1 of Zelleria hepariella. Taxonomy (NCBI): domain Eukaryota; kingdom Metazoa; phylum Arthropoda; class Insecta; order Lepidoptera; family Yponomeutidae; genus Zelleria; species Zelleria hepariella. The sequence goes on along the minus strand of OX439383.1, from coordinate 2,101,703 downwards.
GCTGAAATGGTACAAATGCAAATATCGATACGTCACAAGCCAGCCGAACCCCTCTAACTTTGTCATTTCTTTATGGATTTGAGCAATAATGCAATTTTTATTTTTCATCCGCTTTAATTTTATTTGGATGTCCAATATTCCGACGTCTAAATGATCCTCATTAGGTAGGCACTAATTACCTAACGATTTTTATTTTTTATGCATGTTTGTTCCAGGCCCTTCAAACGGTATACTTCGCCGTGGCGCTTCTGAACGACATCTTCGGTTCTAATGAAGCAAAACCGAAGAAAGTCCCCTTCATTCGAGCAACCAAGGACACTCTCTTCAGCCTAGCCTTCCCTGTGGCCGTATACGTCAGCACAACATTTTGGACCATTTACCACATAGACAGAGAGCTGATTTTCCCAAAAGTCCTGGACCCTGTATGTCCAAGCTGGGTGAACCATATCATGCACACAGCTGTGACGGTTTTTGCAATAATCGAATTGTCGGTTACGTACAGAAAATACCCACCCAAGCTTCTAGGTTACACCCTAGTCACTATGTTCCAAGTGCTTTACATAGCTGTTCTTTTCGTGTTTTATTTCAACTTTGACCTTTGGGTTTATCCCTTTCTAGCCGTGTTGAATTGGCCCCTAAGAATTTCGTTCTTTACCTTCACTTTGAACCTGGGTATAGGCATATACGTTATTTGTGAAAAGTTAAACAACGCTGTGTGGTCGACACGAGTAAAGCTGCATGTTAAACAAAATTGATACTGATTGTAAGTTAGTGATTAATCTATGTTTAAGTTAAATTAAATTATTATTGTTATGGATTCCGACCGAGTTATCGTTTTTTTTTTTTCATTGATGAGATAGGTACTCACTTATCAAGTTAGGTTCGTAACAAGAAGATAAGTAAAGAGCGCATTTAAGGTGGGACGATAGCTTCGTGGCGGGAAATACAAAATTTTCAGTTTTTTACATGTCGTAGCTTAACTGAGCTATTTTTGTTCAGCGATTTTTCGTTCGCGGCAATAACATAGTATTCTTTTCATTATTGTAAACAACAAAACAACAATAATTCAGCCGATTATGTGTTCTGGTCTACGAAGCAGTGGCACTGCCCAAAAAACTTGTTGATGACCAGAACACATAATCTGCTGAATTATTGTGGTTCTGTTATTTACAATAATGAAAATAATACTATACAACGTGTTACAAAACATCCTAGCTCTTTTTATACGGTTTAACCTACTGGTCAACAGGATGTCAATTAGTTGAACAAAACAATTTTTATTTTATAACCTCAAAATTTTAATTTTTTCATAACTATTTCTTTTTGGTAGTAGCTCAAATTTAAAAATATGTTTGTGGGTGTAGGTGCATTTGCACAGCTTTGAGTTGTCAAAATATTGTGAAAGTCAATGAAACATTATTTAAAAATACTTTTCTCCCGCCACAGCGTTCACATTTTATTAATTTTAAAATCAACGGAACGTCATAGAGCAAAACAAAATATTTAGGTTGTGATCCCTATCACCGGGTGCTATTACCCTGTAAAAAGAGTTAGCATCTTTTGTAACACCTTGTATTATTGCCGCGAACGAAAAATCGCTGAACAAAAATAACTCAGTTTAGATACAAAACTTTGAAAATGTTGAATTTCCCGCCACGCTATCTTCTAGCCTTAAGTATAAACTCTATTTTATTGTTGTTTTTAACCCCGACCCAAAGAAGTGTGTTATAAGTTTGACCGCTGTGTGTAAGAGGGTGTGTGTGAGGGTGTGTGAGGGTGTGTGAGTGTGTGTGAGAGGGTGTGTGTGTGTGTGTGTGTGTGTGTGTGTGTGAGGGTGTATATCAGACTGTGGCACCGTACGTAGCTCTTGAACGGGTGGACCGATTTGGATGCAGTTTTTATTAAAGCATGTTTTTAGCGATGGTTTATAAACATGTTCACATGTTCAATCAAAATCAGTTCAGCCATATATGACAGGTTCTAATTTAAAATTTTATACTCTAAAGCGCGAAATGGCATAGGCTAGGCATATTACTTTAAGGGAAGGTACTCTACCGATAATTCTTAACAACTCACAGGCTGATAAATGATACGGACTGCTTCTAGATACACAGATTTATTGTCAAGAGTAAAATAAAATAAATTCAGATGAACAGAGCAGCTACCACGAGTGCTTACTGTCAATGTCACTGAAAGTGATAAGTTGGATAAACAACCTTACTACTTTAGTATTAGGATACATGACAGACGTCCGGCACAGCTTTTTTGCACTCGTGGTAGCTACTCGTGGTAAAGAGTTACTTACTTACTTTGATACTGAGAACCCTCCCTCGGGCATCGAGTATAAAAAGACAGGTCAGTCTCCGTCATTCTTTCGCATTGTTATTTTCTTATCCACCATTTTACCTCTTCGGTCAAAACCTAAGAAGCCTAGTCAAGGTAAACTGCGCCAGGCATCGAGTATAAAAAGACTGGTCAGTCTCCGTCATTCTTTCGCATTGTTGCGTTTGCCATTTTACCTCTTCGGTCAAAACCTAAGAAGCCTAGTCAAGGTAAACTGCGCCTCGGGCATTCCTTTCTTGTTGTGTAACTCTGGGTTTGGGTTGTACGTCGCTCGGTCAAGGGCGACGCGTCTGTTGACAGCCGTGATGATGTGGAGAAGGTCCAGCTGGCTGGCGTGGTCTTCCACCGCGCCACAGAACTCCTGGATCAGCCAGGAGCCGCGCACGTCGCGCCAGGACACGTAATCTGTGGAAATAAATTGAAAATGATAAAAAAAACTTCCGACATTTTAATTTAAAATTAGAATCGGCTAAACCGATGTTGTGGAGTGGAGATGGGCAGGGCCCTTAGCCTGTAACGCAGTGGTGCCAAAATGGGCTCCCGGTTGACGGTTTTAATTACGATTTATTCATGCTGTCGGTCCATTGTCGGTCCTTTTAATGTTTTTGTAGTACAGCAAAGAGTATTATGAGTCTAATTCTAGAGGATTAGTTCGCTGGTTGAAGGAGAACAACGAGAAAATCCCGGTTTTGTCCTTCGGACGCCATTGATACGCCATTGTGTTACAGGCTAAGGCCCCTGAGCATCTGGTTAGGCGGGAGAACGGACGGTGGACTAGGGCAGTCACGGAATGGTGGCCTAGAATAGGTCGACGGTCGGTGGGTAGACCAAAATGAACATTCGCTGTCGATGGGTCGATGACATTGTCAAAACAGCGGTAGGAAAATGGACGAGATTGGCACTAGACCGAGGGGGTTGGCGTTAAAAGGAAGAGGCCTATGCCCAGCAGTGGGCTTTATTTATGGGCTGGATAGATAGATAGAAACCGATGTAGATGAAATCTGGCTAAGAACACCTTCGGTCAAGTCACCTTTAAAAAAAACTAAATCAAAATCGATTTACTCAGTTGGGAGCTACGAGGCCATAGATAGACACACAGATACACACTTCAAACTTATAGGTAGGTAAAACCTCTCTTTTTGTATTGGGGGTAAAAAATAGTCTACAAAATGTCTATCATCAATTTGTGAGGAAAATTTTCTAACTGACTCTACCAAAGCGAAGGTGTAAAATGTGTTTTCATAGATTTGACAATCGAGGTCGCAAATGTATCAAAACACGTCTCATTTTCGCCTGTTTCCACGATTTTTAGACTGGTTTTGTGTGAGATTTTTTACCGACTTCAAAAAGGAGGAGGTAGTAGGTACTCTTTTTTTTGTGTGTTACCTACATCAGAACTTTTTTTCTAGTTGACCCGTTTTTGATGATTATTTTTTTGTTTGAAAGGGTATACTTTACATGTGATAACATAAAAAATGGTGAAGATCTGATGAAGAACTTCGGAAATGGAGAATGGAACTCCTCAACGGTCAGCAGCAAATGATAACTTTTCACAAGTGAAGTCGTTTTTTTTTTCTTCAATTTTGTTAATCTTGTATTAATTTCTCATCCACAGATTTCGCTCCCCAAATGGTAAAGCACGGAAAAGCGCTTTAGAAAAAGAAAAACAATGAGATTTGGTCTCATTGGGTTACTTATTGATAGGGTAATAAAAAAGTGATTAAATAGGTACCTTCAATGGTAGAATAGAGTATCAGGAAATCAGCGTGTGTCGGTATAAGGGTCAGGTTGTGACTTTTCCCGTCATGCACCACTCTGCCAGAGTCCAGATTATGTCCTCTGCAAGCCTGAAAAAGACAAGGTCACTAGTTTCAACAAGGTAACTTTATACAGGGTGACTTTGAGGTTGTAGCGACCCCTGTCGGGCGCTCAGGAAACTGCTACATACTCGAGCTGTCAATCGCTACTCGCTACAATCCTGCATCGCGCCAGCAAAATATCTTTCGTAGCTGAGTATACAGGGTGTTGAAAGACCGCCAACAAAGCGGGAAACCACGTATTGTCCTCATCATAAGGAACATTTTTGCCCAAGGAACTATGCCTGGGAAATCAACGGTTTCCGAGATAATGATGTTCAAAGTCAGACTTTTCAAAGTTTTTTTTTTGCAGAAATTTATTCATTATCTAGTTTTTAACATACCTTTTCAAGAAGCCATATCAAAATTATGAATATTTCTTACAAAAAAAGACGTTAAAATTGCAACCCGCAATGTATTCTAAACATCAGCACTTCAAGCTTAAGTAACATAAACTGATACCTACGCTTGCGCAATATGACTTCTGTGCGTTACACGTCCATTGCGTGATAAAATATTTTTCAAAATTATAACCTCAAAAACCAAAATAATTTCCCAGCAATAATTTATCGAAAAAGTACTTTGTTTTTGTGTCTAGTATGCGTGGCTTTCGGGTCTGTTGGCGGTCTTTTAACACCCTGTATATAGAACGTCCAACTATGTTCAGTTGGACCCGGCCGGGCCCCAAGCACAACATCTGCTTGGTGGGAAATTTCCCTTTATAGTCGAGGAGCATGATCACCCGCTCCTCCTATAAGGTTTCTTTCGACTCAGAATTGAACCAGGACGTTGTGCAAGTCGTGGGTCAGGATCACCACGGCCAAGCACGAGCTCTCTTGCTGTGGTCGCGGGTGGTCACTGGAAATGGGAGCTCAGAATAACCAAGCGACTGTCTACAGTCAGCTCAGCTTTTTAGGCAGATTGTGCTGCCACCGCGTCATAAGAACTCTGGAAAAACAGATAATTTTGGGCCAGATGGAGGGCAGACGGGTGAGGGGCAGAACACCAATGCGCTGGTCCGATGCCCTAAAGAGGGCAGCATGTGGATTCATCCAGCACGCATCTCATCGCGCCCATGACCGTGATGAATGGAGAACCATTGTATATTCAAATTCAAATTCAATTCAAAATATTTATTTCAGACAATGTCCATAGGGTTAGTAACATTATTTCTTATATGGTCACGATCCTCAAAATTGAGGGACCGATCCAGTCCCCGTAGCATGACTTTTATCGAGGCGGATTTATCCAACAAAATGGCGGTTTATCAGCATTTTTGACGTCTATAGTGGGTTATATATCGCTCTCGACGATAAATAACCCACTATGACTATGCTATGAGCATGACTTTTATCGAGGCGGATTTATCCAACAAAATGGCGGTTTATCAGCATTTTTGACGTCTATAGTGGGTTATATATCGCTCTCGACGATATATAACCCACTATAGACGTCAAAAATGCTGATAAACCGCCATTTTGTTGGATAAATCCGCCTCGATAAAAGTCATGCTCCCTCCGCAGAAGAAGTAAACCTACCTGTAAGATGAACAGCTTAGGCTTGCCAAGCAGGCTGGGATGCGCGTTGTGGAACGGAACCAGGACGTCGTGCAAGTTATACGGCCGGTCGGCGGCCATCAGACCGCCGCCCGAGTAGCCGTGTGTCAGGATCACCACGGCCACGCACGAGCTCTGGCTGTGGTCGCGGGTGGTCACTAGAAATGGGAAGAGCTTTGCCATGAATGTAATCATGAAGGACGGTCAGCTCGGTTCTTGCGCCCTAGAGATTTGTCCCCTTTTCGAAAAACCCTACTTTTTATTCGAAATTTGCCAACCTATGGAAGATATAATAATATGTAGAACCTGGGGCCTTAGTCTGTAAGGCAATGGCATGTTGATGGCGTCCCACCAGAAGGACAAAACCGGGGTTTCCTCGTTTTTCTCCTACAGAGAACTAATCCTCTAGAATTTGAATCAGAATATTCTTTGCCGTACTACAAATACATTAACAGGACCGACGATTAATAAATCGTAATTGAAGCCGTCACGGGAGCCCATTTTGGCACCATTGCGTTACAGGCTAAGGCCCCTGATAGCGAGCGAGACAGTACTTTACCTCTGTGGTGTGGGTTGAGATATGTTTGAATGGAGATCATCCATTTCGTAAATGATTTACTAGTGGTTCGACCCGAACTGTGAACTCGCGACCATATATAAACTTAACAACCCCATATCTCGGCAACCCCTCGACCGATTTGGCTCATGTTCGAACTTGAAAATTATTTTAATTTCATTTACCCGCCTACCAAGTTATCGTCGAACGAACATACAAACATACATACATACAAACATACAAACGCCGGATTGTTCTAGTAGACTCGGAGAACTTCGCTCGCTTCGCTCGCTCGTTCAATTATACTAGCACCCTCAGCTATGCTATGTACGGTCATTAATTTTTTCATTCGTTTTTTGCTAACCTTTTCAGCTAGTACAATGTTTTGCTAACCTTCCTTTGCTAGTAGTGGAGACTTGTTATTGACCTTCTGTCGTATTATTTTTATGCTAAATCTTTGTATCGGCTGTAAGTCTTCCCAAAAATAACTAGTGGTTCGCCCCGAACTATGAACTCGCGACCCCATATCTCAGCAACCCCTCGACCGATTTGGCTCATGTTCGAATTTAAAAATTATCTTTGCCTCATTTACTTGCCTACCAAATTTCATGGCGATCCGACTTTTACTCAAGTTATCGTCGAACGAACATTCATACATTCAAACAAGTAATATGTATATTAGTATGTATTTTATTTATTGTAGGTACACTGTTTCCCCTCCTACTATCTTATGCCATTTCACCACACCAAGGGTTGACTGGAAGAGATTTCTACTGAAATAAGTTCGCCGTGTACACTACCACTTTCTTTTATGTAATTTATGTTATAATTTTTTTCATGTGTGCAATAAAGTATAAAGTAACATACATACATACATACAAACATAGATACTTATCTACAAACGCCGGATTGTTCAAGTAGACTCGGAGAACTTCGCTCGCTTCGCTCGCTCGTTCAATAAATAAATAAATACCTTCCGTGACCACGTCGACGATCCTCTCATAGTCCAGGTCCTGGTGAACGGAGAGCTTGAAGCCCAGACCCTCGAACACGCTGGTGAGACGCTTCACGTCCGCCGCGGTGCCCTTCCGAGGCGAGGGCGTTTGGTTCCTGCACAGTTCGAGTTATTATACAGGGTGTAACAGACGGACCTTCTCGATTTAGGGCGTCAATTGCAAATTACGAGTACTTGTCTTCAAATATCTACGTAACTAAGTACATGGATTTCAAATCGTAAAATAGTTACTAAACTATCCTAAGTTTTCGACCTCGAGGTAAGCTGTGCTAATTTGGGAAAGGTGGGGCCAAATATTGGTTCAAAATTTTACTGACTTTTTTCAGTTTATCGCTTACATCTTTAGCTCTTAAACTCAGCATATTTTAGTACCACGTTTAATGACAGAGTTGAAGAGCATTCAATTTCCTTAAACTTGTGTGTGGGGGAACCACCAAACAATCTGTAAAAGTCCCATTAAGTAGGTAACTTTGGAATACTTTCCAGGTAGAAGTAACTGCTGGATTATGAGTAGAACTAGGTAAGAACCTACTTCTTTCAATAAAATCTGCTCACCTGAAAAACGGCGTATTTTTGTACTGAAAATGGTTGAAAATTATCATGTGCTTTTCCCCGGACATGTCATAATACATCTCCAGATCCGTTACCGGTTGACTCTTCAATCCTGGCTCACTGAAATGAAAGCATCACAAAATTTGCAAGCAATACTTATCACAGTGGCTACTCTACTCTTGACGCAATTTTGCAATTACTTAATGGGCAACATTTCAATATTTCAGGAATTTAGATGCATTAAGTATTTTGTGAGGCAATAAACACCTTTTTATCTTTATCTAAGTAGGTAGGTACGGTCGGCCACAGTCTAGGATACCCCATGGCAGCTCTTACTGCGCGCGGCAAAAGGGCGCCAATCGAACAAAAAGAGGTATCCTAGCGTGTGGCTGACTGTACATGATTTTTTACAAATTCATAGATTTATACGTAATATTGTTTTATTTTTTATTATGCAATAGGTATGTCGTAATATAACTAGTGTGGAATGAAACAACACAACTGACTCACCTTGTATTGCCAGGATTTCTATCGAAAGCCTTGCCGTCGGTAGAACTTTCCTCCATTTCGGATCACTCTAATTGCTTTCGTTTAATCCGATTCGGCAAAGCTCCTAAACTGGACAGTAAGCAATTTTCAATAACAGTTGACAACGGAATGATGTTTTGTTTAGCGTACCGATAAGACAACGCATCGATCGATAGGTGATAACTTCTTATCTTTCGCTGTTTTTTTTAGTAGCCAATCACTTCAGCACGTCAGAGTGTACACTTTTGTTGTAAAGTCGCCCGTAACATAACCGAGTAAAGTGCTAGCGTGTAAGGGTCGAAGTGCAGTCGTGTGTTACCTACTCTGTGAAGAGCACTGTCGAAGTAAGCTAAAGCTTCTCTGATTCGTTGTAGTGCACTTTGACTGTGAAAACGCGGATTTTTCAGTCAAAGTACACTACGTACAACGAAGAACACCGTCCATGTAAGCTAAAGCTTCTGATACTTTAGCCATTTGCATTCCCTTTTATTTTAGTGGTACCTAGTAGCTGGATATCTTTGAGCAGTTCATTAAAAAAAAAAAAAAAAATTGTTTGGAAATGCTATATGTTTTTGTTACCTACTTTGTTATTTTTGTCATATATTTAATTTTAGTTTATTTTATTTTATAAGGTATCCGCTGAAAACCAGCGTCGTGGTAGGTAGCTTGCTACCGACTACGACATAATGCTGAGCGGAGGCCATTTTGGTGCCTTCTGAATTTATAGATGTTAATTCATATTGTATGTACCTACCTAAGAATGTGCCAAATAAACAATTTACTTACTTACTTACTTACTTACTTACTGATTGGTCGGCCAGTGTTTTATTTCCATCCAAGTCAACTTTGTGCCCATAGAAAACATAATCAGAAGAACCGAAACTAGCCGGCTATCTGCCCCTCTACCCTTGCTTGACGCATTTTTCCAATGCGGCCACAATATGGGGCAATTTACAAAATTTAATATTTTACAATTTAAGACGCATTTTGTGTTTCTATTGAATAAAACAGCCTTACCTTTGAATAAACATTACAAAGTGTTTAAAATCAAAGCATTACTATGCGAATTCAAAGAGAAATTAATTTTAAAACTTTTTCAATTTTATCGCAATAGCGTCAAGGGTTCTAATCCGTATGTTCTAATTGTAAATTTAAGTATTAAAAAAAAACAATTTAAAGCGTGCATTTTGTATAAATTAATTTACTGACGATTTTTTGTACAAAATATAAGATAAAATCATTCGTACATTTAAATAAATTGTAACTTCCAATATTTATTGATATTCCGGGCCGTAGAGGGCGCGCTTAACTGCTTAGCACGTCTAGCACGAATAACAGAGACAAACATACAGGAGAATAAATACATGACGTACAAATATAAAAACTTTATTTAATTAAATAAATAAATAGATTTTAACAAATAGAAAAACGCATGTCATATAATCACTTCAGACTCAAAACAATCAGCCAAAAACGAAATATCTTTGTCGGCTTTCTTATTTTTCCTGCGTCTCTTGCCCACAAAGATACTATTAGACGTCGCCAGCCCTAGCTGCTCAGCACATTGCTCATACACTCTACACAGACTCTTATAAAACAACAAAACAGTATGGGCACCTTTTAAGTATTGTTCCAAGAAAGATACCGGGTCACTTTGCCTATCCAGGGCCCCTGCAATATTATAGACAAACGTCCCGTTGTAAAACTTAGAGTACATTGTTGCGGGATATGGGTTGCCACTAAGGCAGTTCAGGCAATTGAATTGCTGCAAACAACACTGAAACTGGGCGAATTTGTGCATCCTCTTGACCTCATAGCTTTTTGGTCGCTTTTGAATCTCAACACTAATATCAAAGTGCTGTAGCAAAACACTGGCTGCGATCAAACTATCTTCATATGAGACTTTGTTCTTGTTCAGTAATAAAGTCGAATCTTCAGTAATATCTGAAGGCCTTTGCCGTAATTCCTGTAGCTTCTTCGCAAACTTAGTATTGAAATGTTTATGCCCTCTGAATGTGCCAGTTTTTTCATCAACAACATCCAGCATTACGTAGCTTGTGAACAAACTGTGAACGAACCCTTTTGGCACACTGCAGTTGGCCACCCACCAAAGAATTGACAGCATTGCAAGACGAAAGTTTGGAGGCAGGGAATCTAGAAGAGACAAATCTAAGGATGCAAATTTTTCCTTCATGAAGTGCTCAAAATATACAGATAGTTCTTTGACTGTAAGTTCGCTGTAACTTTTCTCGATTGGTCTTGCTATAGAGTAGTCAGTTCCTAATAGAATCTTTTTATAGTGGCAATTATTGTCTCTACTGACAAACAAGAGGTTGTCCTCTGAAAAGTCTGTTAGGATATCAAATGCATATCTTAGGAAGCTTAGTGTGCAAAGAGAAGCATCTTCATCTTTGTAATTCTCTGCCTGAGGTGCCAAAAAATTTAGATGCAAGGTGTAGCAATCCACGTACAGTTGTGGGATGATATTCTGCCTTATTCTTTCAGAGAACCATTCTGGTAACTCAGTTTTTAGTTCTTCTAGAGTCTCATGCTCACTAATGTCGTCAGAAGATGAGTCACTTGACTCACTACTGCTATCATTATCTTCTTCTTCTTCAGATGAGTCATTTTCAACATCAGAGCAAGTGTTTATCTCAGAAAAATCTTTAAGATTCTTTGGGGTCGGTTCATCACTTGTTTTGTCCTTGGATAGATTAAAGTACTTTAAGGATTTACAGTGCTTTCTGGTATAACCGTCCATGCTTTTAATTATGGTGTACAAAACTCTTTTTTTCTCAGTCTTCTTGATTCTTCCCACAATTTTAGCTACAGCAGTGTCAAGAGTTTCATTTTGTAGCCACTTGAGTAAGCCATGGATTGATCTCTGCTGTTCATTCTTACTTTTGCCTTTTGGCAATTTCAATTGACTGAAAAAGTTTTTGAATGCTCTTTTTTGGACATAATCATTTCCCAGCAATGTGGCAAGCAAAGGCAACATGTCTTCTTTAAGGCCACCAAGGTTGTCCACTAGATGTCTAACCATGTAGAGTTTACATGACATAGCATAGAATTTATTTCCGTTTTCTTCACACGCAGTTGGTTTAGATTCAACTGTATTGAATGGTATGTAAAGAACATTGTAGATGAAGAAATCTGAGTCGTAGCTTAGTACTGGACAATCCAGGTGTCGTGCCATGGCCGCTATCTCATCGTCGGCTTCAAACTCACACACAGTGTATGGAATCTTGAGTTCAGAGAGGACTTGCTTGAATACATCTCTTAGGAGCAGCGGGAACATTTGAAGACTTGTTTGAGTGACTGCGTCAAGCCTTGAAGCTCCCTTAATCTTCGATCTGAGGCGACTATAGGCCGTCTTCAACTTTCTTGTTTCGCAACAGCCATCGAAAAGAACATAGCAGGAAATGTTGCACTTTTTCAAACTTTTGAAAAAGTTCTTCACGTATGCAGCATACCGATCATAGTCGCCGCCGAACGCTGAGAAAGTGTTCGAGTTCCTATAAAGTTGTGCGCACAGGCTATGCCCATCTATCACCAAGTTTGTGTTGTGCAGTAAATGCTCTTTCAAAAATAGATGTTGGTTGTAATTTACATACGTTGTCAAACCTCGTACTCCCATAGTTGTGTCGTATTCGACATGTATGGACTTCAATGGACGTGTGTAAGGGCTTCAATCACTTCATTGATAAAAACACTTCCTGAAAATATTTTCTTCGGGGTTTGTTTTGTTGAGATTATCTTTTTGAGGTTATATTTTTTAACTAATCTGTGCAGTGACATAATGACAAGATCAACAGACAACCAATCCAAATATCTCCTTCCAATCATTGTACGTGTGCTGCTGCTTTACTTTCTTCTACGCTTTTACGTCATTTCTGTGGTCAATTAAATTTTTTTACGTAGATGAGACGGAAAATATTATGGGCTAGGCTAGCTAGAAATGGTTAACGTGATGCAGTGCTAAAATAATAATGTCTATAGCGCGGAACACGGCATGTCCAAAGATAGCACATCACTATTCCTTTTCTTCGATTTGGTCTGTGAATTATTTTCCCCCCTCCCTCCCTTAACTACTACCTTCCCCTCATTCGTCCACCGGCTTAACACGCATGTTGATGAAAACACGTGCTATTTCACTAAAATAAATACGTTTCTCGTCGATTAACTTCTCAAATCGCCCCACAAAGGTAATATCTTCTTACTTTTCCCATCTGGAGCCAAAATAAATTACAAATGTGGTAAAATTTGTGCGGTACGTCGCAAGGGAGTGGTATTATTTCATGTCGACTTCGTTTTCAGGCCTAAATCACCATGACTGAAAAAGAAGTGGCCACGGAGACGGTAAAGGAGGAGCAAAACGATAACGGACAGAATCAGGAAGAGGAAACCGAGCTGGAGAGCAAGATTATACGCCAAGTCGAGTATTATTTTGGTACGTCATAACCTTACTTTTTTGCTAAATGTGTTTGCTACGGTAGCACTTTCCTGAAACAATTCAATACATAGGCACTTGTGGCGCTTTCTATACTTTTTCTGCGGCGTGGTTTTAATGATGGAGCGAGTGCGACTCGCTTTTGGCCGGTTTTTATAACCTCATCTATCCGTTAAATGTTTTTGGCCTTCCTCTGGATCTGTCAAGAGCTGCATTGTTTCAATGTAATCAGACTTTTTCAATGAGTTTTCCGTTTTTCTGTATCGTTCACTGGTGACTGAAACCACCTGAAACCCAGTGGTATTGATTTCCTGCAGTTAAAACATTAACGGACACTTGGCCATGTAGATCCTACTTCTTTTTCTATACTGTCAGACCATATCCTGTTAGGTCTTCCTTTGTTCCTATTTCCATCTTTTCCCAGTATTTTTTTTCTTCTCTCAATATTTGCGTCTGCGATTGACTGTCGAGTCTTTATCAGATTGTTTGTTTAGGTGAGAATTTATTCGGGTGGCACTCCATTGAGTGCCATCTCCAATGAGGTTTCGAGGATCAGCAGCTTTCTGTGTTTATTTTCTTTTGTCAAGCGACAGGATATGCCATCTCTTTAGGCGTTTTGTGTTTGTGTCAACTTGTAGCAGATCTCTCGCTAGTTGGTTAGTGTGTACTTTCAGTCGCGCCTTGTATTTCTCGCTAAATGAGCTAGCTTACTTCTTCCTTGACAGTAGCCTCCCCAATCTTTTCCCAGGTGACGCTAACCTTCCCCGTGACAAGTTCCTGCGGGAGCAGGTGAAGCTGGACGATGGCTGGGTGCCGCTGGACGTGCTCACCAAGTTCAACCGTCTCGCCAAGCTCACCTTGGACACAGACGTCATCGCCAACGCTATCAATAAGTCCACCTCGGGCCTGCTTGAGGTATGTGTGGAGATATTAGAATTAACAACTTAAGAGGTAAAAAGATTCAGGTGTCCATTATCTTTTAAATTTACCTTTTTTTATGTAGCCTCGCTGTCAGTGTCTCACTGCTGGGAAAAGGCCTCCCCCACTTCAGTCCAGACTTTTCGGTCCTGGGCCACCTCAGACTACTCTGTCATTGAAGTGATTGTCCCGCCAGCATCTGATAAGTCAGATGTTACCTGTGTGCGCCTTTTAGCTGCAAATTGTGACCCAAGTATCCTTAACTAAAAAAGCTCGTAATGTGGTCATTACTTTCTCTGAGCAGTCGAAGTTGCCGGCTAGCTACTTCGATTAGGCGCCAACAAAGTTGTATGGAATTTCATTCTGTCGTATTTTGCCGCCAGCAATTTCCTTTGAAAATCCATTACTGTCGAGTATTGTTTCAAAAAATAGTCAGGCCCTTGGGTCTTGCGACTTGCCGCTCGTCTTGCGCTTTGCGACTTGCGTCTATCGTCTTTCGTCTTGCGACTCGCGTCTTGTCTTTATCAATTACTCTCATTGTTTGATTAAAGCACTAGCCTTGGTCCGCATTGAGTATGCTGTTTTGCTGGCCACGCTATAATGGCCTTAGCTTAGCTTAGCTCTCGGCCTTCAAGTTTGGTCATCATGGCAGCCCTTGCTGTCTGCGCCATAAAGGCCTCGGCCTTCATTTCAGCTCGTCCGTCAAGGGCTGAAATGCTGACCGTACAGTGTTGCCCTGGAGCTCGCGACTTTGCTCTGTCGGCCATCAACAGCGCGCCAGCAACGTACCCATTACATACCGCGGCAGCGGCAGTATTATGTACTATCAACCCCACTTCCAGATCTCAGACGACAGCAAGAAGGTCCGCCGGAGCCCGGAGCTGCCCCTCCCTGAGATGAGCGAGGAACGCCGCAAGGAGCTGCAGGGACGCACTGTCTACGCCAAGGGGTTCCCCAAGGACGCCGTCTTGGACGACATCCTTAAGTTCTTCAAGGAGCAGGGGGAGGTTGGTGGATTTTTGTATTACCGTTGATAAGCAGTGTTGCCACCTCAGTGGAATCACCACTATAGATCTGGTGGTTTGGGGCCCCAGTCTAGTGCGCAAAGAAATCAATTTAGCCGGTGGATGGAATTTGGGAGAGCACTTTTCCACACAAAAAAAATGTATTTTTTATTGGAATTGTTACATTTGTCAACACAAATATAAATATCATAGGTAATTATTATTTGCCACTAACCAGTAGAAGGATTTATATTATTTTAGCAATGTTTTTATTTATCTCAAGTGGGGAAAAAAGTAATTTAGAAATGCTTGTGCTACATACCACAAAAGTAATTTAAGGAATTGCTGGGATGAGTTTAGATCACCTACACCATCCGCCCAGGAGAGACTAGGGCCCGGTTTCTGAATTGAGAAATTCGCTAATTGGGTCTCTGCAGATTTCTCACAAAAGAATGTGACAGAACGATACTTAAGAATTTACTTAGTAAAATTCTAAAAGAAACGGGGCCTAGCTGCCGATTTCTGAATTGAGACATTCGCTAAGCAAATGGGTAAGTATCCTTCTGTCTCTGCAGATTTCTCACAAAAGAGCGCGACAGAACGATACGTAAGCATTTGCTTGGTAAAATTCTCAGTTCAGAAACCGGGCCTAGGTCAATCAAGCAGCTATGATTCTCAAATTCGTTTTTTTTTTTAGGTGGACAACGTCATCATGAGACGGTTCCTCGACAAGCAGGCGAAGACCAGGAAGTTCAAGGGATCCGTGTTCGCCACATTCAAGGAAAAGGAGGAGGTGAGTGTGGACCATTCAAGTTCTGAGGGTCTAGAGTCGTGCAAAGCTAACTTTGCAGTGGAGCATCCGAAATAGTAATTCGGAACCCAAAGTTTTTTGTTCGAAAGTCCGTTATTGGCTTAATCTTATCTTTAGACAATATTGAGAAACTAATTTCAATATTTTTTATTTTGGTTCAGTAGTTTGGATTTTACAACGTTTCAAAGATACGGTTTTATGACGTCACGCGACGGTCTGCATACTGTTGGCGGTCATAGGAACAAAACATTTTAGCGCATAAAAACAAAACTACTGGACCAAAATAAAAAATATTTAAATTAGTTTCTCAATATTGTCTAAAGATAAGATTAAGCCAATAACGGACTTTCGAACAAAAAACTTTGGGTTCCGAATTTCCGTATTTTGCAGTGGTACATGTTACAAGTTCTACAAGTGTTACATGTTACGTCAGTTATTGTCTATTACAATTTTGTTTTGTGGAATACATTGAAAATATGGTGAAAACATACAAAAGCAACGTACGGAAATTACTATTTCGGATGCTCCACTGCAAAGTTAGCTTTGCACGACTCTATTCTGTAAAACAATCCGCACAGTTCTGCGCGTCAAAACCGGGCCACACACTAGGATACCCCTTTTTGTTCGATTGGCGCCCTTATGCCGCGCGTGGTAAGAGCTACCACGGGGTATCCTATCCTAGACTGTGGCCGACCGTACCTACGACTTAAATTTATTTCAAAGTTACGTACATTTGCGATTTTATAGTAGCAATACCACTCGCTAAATGTGAAGGAAAACATCGTGAGGAAACCTGAGCGTATGAGGCATTATACCCTCAAACGCGAAAATCACCAGTCCGCATTGAGCACGCGTGGTTATTAAGGGTGGACGATAGCAAGGTGGCGGGAAATTAAGAAATTAAAAAAAAAAAAAAATAAAAAAAATAAAAAAAAAAATTAAAAAAAAAAAAAAATTAAAATTTAAAATGTATACTAATTAGGTATTACTAATTATAAAATGGCAGTGTCTATACTATAGTATAGTGTCGATATATTTAATTGTGTTCGATTTATTTTAAGTATAATTGAATTTGCAATTTTTAATCTCTTGTTTGTCTCTGATTTGTTACACTTTATTATTATGCTTGATTGGATTGTATATTTATGCTGAATTTTATTGTAAATTTAGTTTCAGTATCAATTAAGTATGCTAATTTTATTAACTGGAGAGCTGCTGACTTTGCTGATTCTCGTTGCGTCACACACTTTAGGCTCCAACCGAAAACCAGCGCTACGAATTTTGCTTTCCAATCTTCGTAGCATTATGCTGAGTTGGAACCTTTTTCTTTGCCATAACACATAGCGCCAAATGTGAAGCATGTAATTTAATTTTAATTTTATAATTTTATTTTGTAACATATGGTTGTTCTGATTTACTTTTTGTATTGTGTTGTGGCTTTTGAATAAAATACATATCTATCTATCTATCTATCTAAATTCAAAATTTTCACAGATTTTTAAATTTTGTAGCTAAACTGAACTATTTTTGTTCAGTGATTTTTCGTTCGCGAGAATAAAACCGTATTCTTTTCATTATTGTAAACAACAGAACAACAATAATTCAGCCGATTATGTGTTCTGGTCTACGAAGCACTATTGCCCAAAAAACTTGTCGTAGACCAGAACACATAATCGGCTGAATTATTGTTGTTCTGTTGTTTACAATAATGAAAATAATACGGTTTTATTCTCGCGAACGAAAAATCGCTGAACAAAAATAGCTCAGTTTAGCTACAAAATGTAAAAAACTGTGAAAATTTTGAATTTCCCGCCACCTTGCTATCGTCTACCCTTAAGCTCGAACTCTCTCTCAGAGAAGTCCTTTGCCTAGCTAGTGGGACACGTACGTACAGGCTACATCTTACTTCTTTATCTGTAAAAATAAAAATACTTTCAATTTCTAGGCAGAGAAGTTCGTTGCCGCCAAGGGCCTTAAGTACGGCGAGTCAGAGCTCATAGTGCTGTGGCAGGTGGACTACCTGAAGCAGAAACAAGAGGAATACATCGCAAGGAAAGAAAAGAAGGAGAAGAAACACAATGCCGGAGAGGTGGGTCTCACTTTGAATATTCATAACTACTAAATTAAAAGTATACTAGAGGTTCGCCCCGAACTGTGAACTCGCGACTCCATATCTCAGCAACCCTTCCACCGATTTGGTTAAAACTTAAAAATTTTCCTTGAGTTATTTTACCTACTCGCCTACCGTCTGAAAATTGCCATCTGTCACAAACTCACAACCAATGTTTTTGTTTTATTAGTATAAGTGTGTATAAAATAATAATGTACTTATTTTATGGCTATAATATAGACCATTTACTTTTATTCCTAAAAAAAATGTCCACATGCAAGTTGGCAATGAGCCGTTTTCACGGCTGTAAAATTTCGCTTTTTCTGAAGATATTATTATTAATCTGTGTAAGTGAAATTTGACAGCCACATCCTGGTTCTTGTATGGCCAAGCCTATGAGCGCCATCTACCAAGGGCTTTGAATTCAGGTTTTAACTGTCAGTTGGAAACGGGCCATTCTTGTAAGTAGGTTCTTTTTCTCTTTCGTCCTTCAATTCTTTCCTTATTATTTTCAGGTGAAGGAAGAAAAGGAGGAATTCAAACTGCCCACCGGCACCGTGCTCTTCTTCAGCGAGGGTCACGACAAGATGACCCGGGAGGACGTCAAGGAAGCCCTAACACCCCTCGGTAAGGATCAATCATCAAATCAACAAGGACATCATTATATTCAGCAGTGCCGGATTAAGACTACTTGATGCCCTAAGCAATCCACGCCTGTGGGCCCCCCTATCCAGCGCCAGCCCTAGCCCTTGATCAGGGTAGAGCGGTATTGTCTTTTGGCGCTCTTTGGTCGACGTATTCACATCACATAAAAAATATTTCTTAGATTCGCGCGCGAAGCGCGCCCGAAAAATCGCCGATTATGCACACACTAAACTCTAAACCTGTTGTTGTTGTTGCTATCCTATGGTACCCCAAAGGTACAGAGGGCCTTTACAAGATCACGCCACGCCTTCCTATCCTCAGCAACTCTTCTGGCTTCGCTCCAGCTCAGCCCAACGGCTCGCAGCAAACTCTAAACCTATAAACATAAAATTAAATAAATAGGCAAAACGCGCGCAACCTGAAAATAGTTGAATGCATCCTTAATATCATAGTCGGGTTTCCATTGATTTTAGATAGCCGGCGCCCGAAAATTGAAAGATTTTACACCTTTTGGTCGACGTTTCCACATCACAGAGAAGGTATGCCTTAGTAATGCGCGCGAAGCGCGCCCGAAAAATCACCGATTATGCACTTATTATTTTCGCCTAGGTTTCCTTTAGAAACACGCGCGCAGCTATTTAAGAGGCCCCTTCAGGACCGTGGGAACTCGGCGATGGCCAAGCGCGTGAAAAACTGTTTTCTATAGCTGTTTCACCCAGAGCGAGACGGGGCGCGGGAAAAGTGAGAGGCAATGCGGCTGTATGAGTCTACGTATGTTCGTGTCCTTTCGCGAGTATGTAGTTGTAATGTAATAGATCTATTTTCCCAAATTTTTTCGTAGTTCCGCTGCCATTTCTACATTTTATTAGCTATTTAAAAAAAAAAAAATCTGACAAGTACAATACATTATTGATGTTCCCAAGGTAGTTAGACTCCAATAGGCAGTGTAATAATGTAAGTAAATAACAGCTGCAAGTAACCCCTTTTTCGGCGCGAAAAACGCAAAAAACGCATCGTAGGATACGCTTCCGCTATCCTACGATGCGTACCGCCTGGCTTGCGGAGCTTGCCGCAAACCGGGTCCGTGGGGGGCCCGCCTGGTGCCCCCCATGACGTGATGCCATAAGCAAAAATTGCTTAGTTAGCTTAGGGGCTAATCCGGCACCGGAGTAAAGGCCTCTTCATCCTCACGCCACCTCTCATGATCCTGTGCCAGGCGCAACCACTGTTTTCCGGCTACTTGGGCTATGTCGTCGGAAGTTTTTATAGATAATGGTACGGAACCCTTCGTGCGCGATTCCGACTCGGATTTGGCCGGTTTTTTACTTACTTTTACTAGCATTGGTAATATTCGAAATTTTCGGGTCCCCTTCATAAAGTCACGAACGTTTTCCTTGTCAACAGGAGCCGAAATTGCCTACATCGACTTCAAAGTCGGCGACACGGAGGGCTGGGTGCGACTAAACAAAGAGGACGCCGCCAAAGAAGTATTCGCCAAAATCACAGACGCCAAAATCAAAATCGGCGACGCCGACGTTCAATTCAAACTACTAGAGGGCGAGGAAGAGAAACTCTACCTAGACAAAACGGTCGAAGAAATGGGCAAGCGGCGGCGAAGCATGAAGTTCAACAAACACCAGAACAGAGGCAATCGAGGGAACAACTACAAAGGAAAGCAACAGTACGGCAGGAAACGGAAGCAAGGCAACCACGACGACGCACCAGCTAACAAAGTTAAAGCTGATGTGAAGGCGGAATAAACTAGTTATTTTAAGTATGAAGAGTTCTTTAAATGTCTAATGCCTTGTTCCATTAAGATTCCACAACTTTGCGGCCGATTCGGAGGTCTAGTTATGAGTTGTGTGAGAATGAGCCGTTTTCAGCAAAAATTTACAGAGCACTGCCTAGATGACACGCGTGGCCGTAGAAGAACCGGAACGCGGCTGTCAAAATTAACCTGTGCTAAGCGAAATTTGACAGTCGTGTCAAGGTTCTTGTATGGGCACGCCTATAAACGCCATCTATGAATTGCTTCGTGAATTACTGCCTTATTGTGTGAGAAGTTCTCAGCAAAAATTCACAAAGCACTTAATTAATAATAATAAAACTTTTTATTTCGGACCAGGTCCATATTGACATACATACACAGTTACACTATTTACAGAAATTACAAAGTTGTTAGTAAGCATATAAGGACATGGTTAGTACTAAACTAATAAAGAAAATAAAAACAACAAAAACACACAAAGAAATATTTATATATAATAATAGATTGCGTTTACGGGCGTGGCCATAGAAGAACCGGAACGGGGCTATCAAAATTAATCTGTGCTAAGCAAAATTTGTCCCGGTTCTTGTATGGGCTCGCCTATAAACGCTATCTATGAAGTGTTTTCTGAATTTGTGGTGAAAATGGCTCAATAATGTTAGTCTTGCTAGCCCGTCGGCACTACACCGCGTCGTTTGGCTCACCACACACTTTGGAGCATGTCATTAAGGCGTGCGGAAGTGCGACTTTCTTTTAGCTGGAAAGGATTTACGACGTACGACAGCGCGGCAGTGTGTGCGCTCGGTTTTATACAAATCTTGTTATGCTAAGGGGGCATTTAGGAGGGGGGGCTCGAGCCAAATCTCAAGTAACTTTGTCGCGGTGTCGTACTAGGATTGGTGAAATAATTTCGTAAGTGTAGTTTTTATCCAATCTTACATGAAGTATAGCTATCCAAGTGTACTTATAAAGTGAAACTTTTTGTGTTATCTCCGTGTATTCTTCTTGCACCAGTACATTTGGTGGTAAAGTGTAAGCAACTTTTATGTCTAAAATCTAGAGTTTCGTGCGTGCCACAGATATAACTCAAGTAAAACTTGAGTTTGACACTGTTGCTGGGCCCTAACTGCCGATTTCCTCTAATCTATCCGATTTCTGAATTGAAAAATTCCCTAAGCAAATACGCAAGTATCGTTATCTCTGCAGATTTCTCACAAAAGGGCGTGACAGAACGATACTTAGGTACTTCGTAAAATTCTCAATTCAGAAACCGGGCCTAAGATTTCTTTGTAAAAACTGTTAGTTCTTACAGTTATTTATTTTGACCCGCCTGGAACGGAGTTCCAACCAAGGGTACCTATGAATGGTAAATTTTAATGTGGACCACTTGTTTCATTAATAAAGTCATTAACAGAAAAAGGCGTACTTATTGCTAAAACAAACAACATGCAAGACTTCGTAGAAGAGGCCTCCACAGATTACAAAAAAGGTGCCTCTGCTTATCCCTGATGACGCGTGAAAATTTGGCTGTTTGCGAGTCTGATCCTTATTACCCAAGGATTCCTTCTCTCCCCCACGGGACAGGCATGTGTGGGGGTCAGAGATGGGCGGTGGGTATATACCCAATCTACCCATTTGGGTTTTACCGGGTACGTGCCCATCTCTGTGGGGGTCAGCACAAACCATATTTTTTATTTCGTCTTCTGTAAGCGTAGCATAGGGCTGGGCCCTTAGCCTGTAACACAATGGTTCCAAAATGGGCTGTCAGGTGACGACTTCAATTACGATTTGCTAACGCTGTCCGTCCTTTTAACGTTTTTGTAGTACAGCAAAGAATATTTTGATTTTAATTCTAGAGGATTAGTTCTCTGGTTGTAGGAGAAAAACGAGGAGAGCCCGGTTTTGTCCTTCTGCCGGAACGCCATTGACCCGCCATTGCGTTACAGGCTAAGGGCCCTGGGTTAGAGCGTATCTATGGGTTCAGTTTTGTGGGTTCAGTCTATTCCGCTCCACGTCGTACGAAGCAGTGGCACTGCCCAAAAAACTTGTAGACCAGAACACATAATCGGCTGAATTTATTGTTGTTCTGTTGTTTACAATAATGAAAAGAAAATGAATGAATGTTATTGCCGCGAACGAAAAATCAAAATGTAAAAAAACTGAAAATTTTGAATTTCCCGCCACGCTGCTATCTTCCAGCCTAAAGCTACGCTTCCTGAGCGTTATTTGACATTCGCTCTAATCTGTGAATCAATTATGACAGTTTATTTATTTACCTCTGTAGTAGTCTGTGAAGGTGCAGGCTTCGCTCGCCGTGTTGTTTTGTTTATTGATTTGTAATTTTGGGTTGTTTTGACTATTTCCCTGCGGAAAACCTGTTAGTACATTAATTATACAGTTCAAGATGAAGCCAGACACTGCATCCCAAGAGCAGCAAGATGAAAATGCACCACCGATATCAGGTGACGCCATCGGGGACACAGCTTACAGCGAGAGATTTGTCTTGAAACTATTGCTGAAATTCGCCAATTTAGACACGCTCAAGGACGAGATGCAAGATACATCATTCGAGGAGGACATGTGCACTCTTTGGGACATGACCGCAGAGAAAGACGTCGTGGAATTCCTACAAAAACACCAGTTTTTAAACTTGCTCAACTTCGCGCTACCAGCCGTTGAATCGCCCCGACTTTTGGAGATAATCATCGGTATTATCGGCAATATGTGTTGCCAGAGGGACTTCGCTAAAGACCTGTTCACAATGGAGGCTTTCTTCACTTCCCTAATGGAGTATATCAAGTCTGATGATAGTTTAGTGCTCATCCAAGTTCTACGGTTGACCAATGCAAGTTTGTACGCTGCTAAGGACACCGACTTACCTAAATGGATGGAGCTGTTCGAAAGTACCGGCTTTTCAACAGCTCTGTACTTCATATTGAAGAATTCTTCTAACAAAAACCTACTGATAAATGCTCTAGAAAATGTGAACACAGTATTTTCATACTGTAAGTCGGTATCTGTTCGGAGTAGTTTCGTAAGCCAGTTTGTAAATACAGATACAACAGAAGCCCTAACTACAGCTTTTAATGAGCTAGTAATAGCACAAAAAGACACTTGCGAGAAAGAAGAATTGGAAAGAGCATTAGTCATAATGCTGCAAATATTTCTAAACCTAATAGATGCTGACAACAATATCTTCTCCAACAGTACAGAAACTGTAGCTTCAACCATTGAAACCATACTGAACTATTACAACAACAAGATTGTCAACCAAAATGAGATTGATACTGATTTGACTGAAATCATTGATTCAACAAATATTTTAGTAAAAGTTCTGAATCTTAGCCAGAACTGTGGCCCCGAGAAGTTCTTTGAACAAAGTCTGAGCATGTGGCAGGCCTTGCGTTTGGCTATGAAGACTGGCCTGAATGGAAGTTCAAACTTTGAGGAAGTGGATAAAGAAGAACTACAAAGCTTTTCAAGAGATATAGAGGCCCCCCTATCCACATTAATCTGCAGATACGTTGAAAACTGCAGTGAAGAAAACTTGCTAAAAGTTCTAGACCAGTTGGCACCTGATTTTGAAGATATATTGAGGACAGTGAATGATAAGCTTGTAAAGGACAGTGTGACAAAACGAACAGCAAACTATAGGAATAGATTAATAGATAAAGTAGATTCATAATATTGAATAAAGGAGACCTTTAAAAATCAACATATAAACTCAAATTTTTTATTCGAGTCCACGGAATGACAGTTGCTAGTATGGTACTGACAGATAAAGCCTTTGTAACAACTGTCATTCCATGGACTCGATTTAAAAATTAGAGTTTAGTTGTTTTAACTTATTTCTCCAATTTCTATAAATTGGGGCGATTCAACTTTCTGTTCCGAAAGGACCAAACAATACCATGCCCCTAAATTATTACATTCACATCCCTGATAACCCAATGGTCCTACCTAGGGGACATAGCAAACCTACAGGGTTGGTTAATAAAACGAAAATAAGTTTTGTATACGGGATTATATTTTGTAGACATCATAAGCAACATTTACATTTACCATAAACATTTTTTAAACGGTAGCCAGCTGTTTGCGCGGGCGGCGACCGGCTACTAACACTAGTCGAATGTAACAGTACTAGTTATGTTGAAACATCAACGAGGCTCGCGTGAAACTTGTCATTTTAAACATTGATATGCTCGCCTGAGATTAAAATATACACCACAAATACTGAAAGGGAGAATCGCAGATTAATAACAGTTCATTATAATAGGGTATTGTGTTTTTTTTTATTATTTTTACATTTAATTTAAATGTTCTTAAAAACTAACTAACCACGTGCCTACTTGTCTCCCGAAGCGGGATAAAATCGCCACATTTTCTTACTTATTTTTTAAAATATCAATTCGTAAATATGTATGTTTACAATAATAATAACATTAAAGTTGTTAGAGATATAAACTCGAACAGGATAAAGACTAGACTGTACACTGATCAACGAGAACTTGGCGACGCGGCTGCCTCCACCGAGCTGCGAAAACAAGCCTTAGTGCTTGCCGATAGAGTTGTGATTTGAATAAAAGCACACTGCGCCACACCTTATTTTTTAAATCAATCTACGTGACACACGCAGCAAAGCGGGTCTATCTGCTAGCCTTGCTGCAACAATGAAAATGAAACTCTATCGTAAAGAAAATAAGTATTTGTTTTCAGTACTCAGTAAACGCACAGCCGCCCCTTTTAAAACAAAAGTCGCATACCTACTAGTTCCACAGAGTCTGGAACAATATGGCGTCCGCGACATCATTCCAAACTCTCCACATGTTACCTACGCAATAAATTACCATAAAATAATCTGAATTGAAAACAAGTCTTAGGCTTCAGATATACATATACAATTTGACAGCTGTACTGTGAGTATCTCAATGTTCCTATGTAAAATACTCAAGTTGCAGCGATTCGAACGAAGCTGCGTGTGATATGAAAGAGATTAAACCCCTTTGTACTTTGGGGATATGTTCTATTTTATTGTGACATCATTATAGTACCTGACAACAAAACTATACAAAGTAAAAATGTAATACCTCGAAGAATAGAAGTACAAAAATCAAATTTACAAAAAAACACAAATTATTTCTAAGGCCATAACATCCACTTTAGAGGTTTCGTCACAAAAAATATTTCCTAATAATAATTAGAAAAAACATAATACTTACACACCGTGTGTAAATGAGAAGATAATAAAAATATATACTTTTTAGTAAAAAAAAGGTTCAATGATCATACAAGTAACATGCTTTTGTTCGTACATTATGGTCCGACTTTGGCACAATTACCAATTTAATACTATACTTTCAACCAATTCAGTATGGCAGTGACCAAAACTGATAAAAGATTCTGTTGTAAATACGACGTATTAATTTTTTTACTCTTTGGTACATTTTTTGTGAGCAAACACTATTTATCTTTTATTTATATTACATTTATATGATCGAGTATAAATTTTTGAACACTAAAAGCACTACGAATGAAGATACTTCATACTATAAAAACACCGAATACTGCATTTATTGGACCGATTCAAAATTTTCCAAAATATATCTTACAACATGCCAATTAAACTAAAACCTTTTGAATTTCTCATCTTAATGGCCACCGTTCACTGCGAGCATCTGCTCCAAACCAATGCTAGCCTTTAGCTTACTAGTGAAAAAACATAACCCAACTAATATTTGGATACTCGCAGTGAACACGCACCTTAACAACACTTAATTTCTGAATCAGAGTGCGCCTAGCCCTTCCTTTTCCACGTCACTGGAATGTTCAATCCAACGCCTCGTTATCAATGTTGTTGACAAAAAAAACTGGGATGATTTAAAAACAAAGAAAATCTAATAAACAATCATGTCACAACTATTGTCTAGGCCTCGCATACATGCTTAGGAAAGGCAAGCCCATTTAGAATTGCGCACAGACTTGCCTTACACGATATTGCTTAACGTCCTTAAGCGTATTAATCCAACAACAAGAGTAATAAAAAACAGTACACAATTCCATTTGTACTTACAACATCGTTTCGTTTCTATGAATAAAAAACAAACACGAATAATATATCTCATTGAATGAACAACCTACGTTACCCCATATTCGATGTTTTAGTCGGACAACTCTTAAAAACGAGAGGTAGGCTTATCTACTCGGGGGAACATTTAGCAGACAGTGCTTGTGGCCAGAGCGTACACAGCTAGTATCCTTATTTAGCTCACATGCTTACCCGTCATCAAGCCGATTAATATTAACTCAAAAGCTCTGGGCACAAACGTAACAATCATCCTAACAGTTGATTCGTTACTGCCAAATCACACTAGGCGTATCTTGCGCGACAAATTTTACATCAGCGTATACATGGTTCTTCATTCGTCTCGCGTTACGCAGCGTAAGATACGCTCAGTGCGTCTTGCCACTTATACTTCGCGCGAAGCCAAACAACGAACGACCAATCAGATATTAAACATGGCGTTTGCCGTCACTACCACTACCGCAAGGCTCACACGTACACCGACAAGAATAGTTAAACGAGTACCATCGATAATAAATATAGGAATACAACTACACATAGAGTCGTGGTATGGACGCGTTCGCGTTTACACACACTACACACAAATATCACACTTTTGGGATACGACACCTTTCGTAACGAGAATAATATATTTTTTAACAACACGACTACTAAAGTTCGAGATTATAACGCTCCTTATTTCGTGCCGCTTCTCGGTAGACGATTAAATCCGAGCTTATTTAATTCTGTTTCTTTCCTATTCTATCGAACAGACTGAGACAACAAGCGTGATGGTAATGTAACTAGGATGGTAGATTGTAATGGAAGCTGCGGACTCCCCCGTCTATCTAGAAGGTTTTAATGTCTGGGTTTTCCGGGAACCTCTCTCGCCACTGGCAAAACTACGGCAATTCGACCAATATAGTCTAGACAGGTTGACTGGCTTAGTTAGGTCCTAGCTAGACCTAGTACGCGAAAAATCCGTAGTAAACGTCGGTGCAAATTAAGGCAATACTCAATTCCTTCGTGGACAAAGTGCCATTTTCCGCAAGACCGAAAACCTATAGCAAATGCCGTACTTTCGTAACTTTCTTTACTTTAACTTTTCGTTAAAAGGTCTTTTAAAGTTAGGGGTAGTTGGTGAAAACGGGCAGCAGCCAGGTTTTCTCGCGTTTTCTTAGCTCCGGAAAACCACTGACGTAGTTTTTAGTCGCATTTGCGATCGACAAGAAATCCGCCACCGGTGAGTCAGATTTTTCTCCTCTTCGCGGCCTGTCCGGGGAACGAACGGTGGACATTTCGCCTACGCGCCGGAGAAACCGTAGACCTCTAGCACTCGGATCTCGAAGTCGCCGCTCGGACACAGAGGCGGGTTGTTGAATGTGGAGCATTTGTCCGTCTTGCCGAAGCGGATGTTCTCGTCCATCCAGATGGCTTGGCCGTCCCTGCGGACCGTTGAAGGAGATGTTAGAGAGGTAAGAGATTAGGTACAGTCGGCCACACGGTATGATACCCTTTTTATGTTCGATTGGCGCCCTTATGCCGCGCGCGATAAGAGTTGCCATGGGGTATCTGTGACTGTGGCCGACCGTACCAAAACAACTCAATATTTTTTATTTGAGTTCACATAAACACACCACATCAGTCTTGCTGAAACGCAGAAAATTTAACACCAGTAGTTAATCAGTCAAACCTCCAGTTTACCTTAGAATAATAAACTGTTGTCAGCATGAACATGTACAGGAAACAAGGTCCAAAAAACCCTCACAAAAACACACACACACCCTTGTTATAAATAAGAAAAAAATACAAGTCACAATACAACCACCTTTGTTTAGTACACCAAAACCCACACCGCCACAGTAAGGGCCGAGGCCCCACATACCCGCCGCCGAGGACCATTCCATTTTCCTCCACCAGAGTTGCTCCACTGGTAGGGTAAAATGGAATAATTATTTTTCTCTACCAGTGGGGCAACTCTGGTGGGGGAAAATGGAATGGTCCACCGCCGATGGTAATCATCGAGCCATCGGCCGCTATTACTGCGCCGACTGATTACCTACAGTCACACGTCCATTCTTAACCCCGGTAAAAAAACCCTCACAAAAACGGGTTCACTACGCCTTGCCGAAACACGTTTCACCTAGTTACACTTCACCTATGACGTCTCATCTAACCTACAGTAGAGCTAACGTTCAATTCATCTAATGTTTGTTTTAACTATAACCATTTGTTCGAAGCTACACTTCACCTAATTACGATTCAACTAAACACAATTCATCGAAGCATCATTTGTTCGATGCTACATTTCTCCTTATAATAACTATGTAGTGGTGCGCCCCGAACTATGAACTCGCGAGTGTACCTAACTTTTGCTAACACCATTTGCGCAGGCGCGCGCGCTTATTGCATATAAACTTAACAATCCCATATATCGGCAACCCCTCGACCGATTTGGCTCATGTTCGAACTTAACTAGTGGTTCGCCCCGAACTATGAACTAGCGACCCCATATAAACTTTACAACCCCATATCTCGGCAACCCCTCGACCGATTTGGCTCATGTACGAAGTAAAAAATTATTTTAATTTAATTTACCCGCCTGCCAAATTTCATGCTGATCCGACCAAATTTACTCAAGTTCGATACGGTCGTGTGGCGTGAACAGCGCACCGCACAGTGCGTTGGTTCGGCCGCACCAGGTTCGAGCGTCTGTTACCTACTGCTATAAGTGTCCGCAGGCGGAACGCGACGCTGGCGGAAAGCGCCGTACGGGGCCGCCAAAATTCGATCAAATGACCTCTAGATAAAACAACATTTCGGTCTAATGACATTCGGTGAAATGAACCAAAGGTGTAATGTCATTCGGTTAAATCAGTGGTTCTTAACCTTTTTTGGACCACGGACCACTTTGATAATTTTTTTCTTAGTGCGGACCACCAGATCCAAGGTACATCGTGTTTCACATGAAATTGTTTCACCTGACCTAAAGTAAGTTGAATACAGGAAATTAATATGAGTCGGTTTTGGAACAATGGAACATACATTCACCAATTTTACTAAAATTATTATGGAGATTTAATTGGTAAGCGATAGCAATACGCGGGCAGCGCGCCCGAAAATTCACCGATTTTACCCTTTTTAAGCCGCAAGATGGCCAGATAATCTTCCGTCAATATCATCAAGATTTTATTTGTTTGTAAAGGCGCGCGCAGCGCGCCCGATAATTTTACGATTTAACTCTTAGCAATCAAGTTTTCCTTAGCACGTGTAGTAGGTGCGTAAAAAAATGCGCGCGCAGCGCGCCCGAAAATTCACAGTTTTTTCCCTTTTTAATTATATGATGAAGATTTATTTAGCTATCATTTGAACAAACGCACCCAGCGCGGCTGAAAATTTACTTATTTAAGTCTTACATTTCATAATGGAGAATTCCTTTATTTTGAATAGAAGACACGAAAAAATAAAATTCACCGATTTTAACCTAATATATATAGTCTACGTACGGTTTGACATGGGCTAACGACATTATACTATGAGTGAGCACTGATTACTCGATTTTTAAGGGTTTTGATACTAATACAATTTATTATTTTTTGCGTATTGAACTGAAGACCGCAACTTTATATCGGAGCCTGCCGCAGGTTACGTTAGGCTATTTATTGTATTATCCTGTCAAATCTGGCGCATTCGGTAATTCCTTGGCGCGACCTGCAGTCACGCGGATCTTTGGAGGTTAAAAATATTTTTTAATAGGGAGTAAGAGCGCGCGCCAGCGCGCACGAAAATTTCAGTTATTTTATTCATTGGGAACTTATTCAAACATGACTTTCAAAATCAACATTAAAATTTATTGACAACTATCGGTATGTGCGCTGGACTGCAGGACCCTCCCGCGGACCACTAGAGAGGCCCTCGCGGACCACCAGTGGTCCGCGGACCATAGGTTAAGAACCACTGGGTTAAATGAAGTCTAGTTTAAGTGACATTGGATGATACGTCATAGGTGAAGTGTAACTAGGCGAAATGTAATTCGGCAAGACGTAGTGAACCCCACAAAAACACATCCTTGTTATAATAAGAAAAAAAATGCAAGTCACAACACAAGCCGCAATTACCACCTTCGTTTAGTAGACCAAAACAGAACCCAACCTTCAAACCGTGTTAGTAGTAACCTCACACCGCCACAGTAAGGGGTGTTAGTAACCCCACACCGCCACAGTAAGGGGTGTTAGTAACCCCACACCGCCACAGTAAGGGGTGTTAGTAACCCCACACCGCCACTGTCACAGTAAGGGGTGTTACTAACCCCACACCGCCGCAGTAAGGGGTGTTAGTAACCCCACACCGCCACAGTAAGGGGTGTTAGTAACCCCACACCGCCACAGTAAGGGGTGTTAGTAACCCCACACCGCCACAGTAAGGGCATCACATACCCGCCGCCGATGGTAATCATCGAGCCATCCGCCGCAAGGAACAGCGAGGTGGCGTGCGCCGAAGGCCTGACGTCGTTCGCCGTCAGTATTTTATCCTTCTCCTCGTCATTCAGCAGCCCTACCCAGGGGTACTTCGCCCTGACTGGATGCAAGCTATAAGATGAAAATAGAGGTTAGAGAAGTGACTAACCCGCCTCCGATAGTGATCATTTTGGAGTCGGCAGCCATGAATAGTTCGCAGCCGTGAGCGACGCGTTCCTCTCTGAATTCGCCGCCTGCGCCCGGATTGGTGACACAGCCCACCCAGGGGTATTTGGCGCGCTCGGGGTAAAGGCTGCAAGCGACGGCAGTTAGGCGCGCGGCGTGGCGATTTGCTTTGCTTGCGGGGTTAGTTACGGGTCGGGACCATGTTATCTTGTACACACGACAGCACGTCGACCCTTACACGCTAGCACTCTATTCGGTTACGTTACGGGCGACTTTACAACAAAAGTGTACAGTCTGACGTGCTGTCGTGTGTACACACGACAGCACGTCGACCCTTACACGCTATCACTCTACTCCGTTACGTTACGGGCGACTTTACAACAAAAGTGTACAGTCTGACGTGCTGTCGTGTGTACGTGAGAGTAAAATCAGGCGCGTTTTTACCGGTCGATAATATCGGATGCGTTATTGCGATATTTGTTTTTAGTACCTACTTTTTGTATTAGGAACGTCCCAATTCCATTGCGACTTTATTATCGCAGCAGTGTGTAACTCCATGGCCATCCTAATACAAAATGTACTGAATACAAATATCACAATAACGCATCGACCGATAAAAACGCGCCTGTGTGGGGGAGCCTTTAATAAGCTGCTTTTATTATGTAGGGTTGTAGTCGTATGAGGTATGCCAGCAACCGGTACCAACGGTTTAACGTGCCTTTCGAAGCACAGAAGCGCTCAGATATTAGGTATTAGGTGCTTTTACTCATGTTAGGAAATGGTTATGTCAGATTTTATGGCAACAGTATTAGATAAATAATACTGTTAGAATTTCAGGGATAAAAACAAATCGCCAACGCCTTTTTTGCTAAGTAAATAAACAAATAGCAAAATTCCGAATTATAAAGTAAGGAAATGAGATAATTTAATCTGGAATTCAGTACTTATCACGTTGAGAACTAAGCAAGCTTTTTGTGCGTTTCTAATAATACAATTTGTCCACACCTATCTTGACATGCAGATATAGTGCAGTTTAATTTGAATTAAAACTTTATGCCAATCATTTTAATTAATTTGACATAAAATTTTCAGTTACTACCTATAATTTTGTAAAAAGTTTTGAGGAGCTAAGCCTTCTCCATCTAAAATAATGTCCCAGGCACTGCAGCGCCGAGTGGTCTCTTCACCCATCTAGTGAAAGTGAAGGTGCCACTGGACGCTGTATAAATCATCTCATTACGTAGATGCAAAGGCCTTAATTTTTAGTTTTTTGAGGACTTTATTAGCTCGTGCCAAAAACAATTTCCTTCAAAATGCTGGTCAGTTGTTCTGCCTCTATTCACTCGTCATAATGTGAAAGAGACGCCAAACTTGTTAAAAAAAGTTTCATAAGTGCGTGCATTTAGTGCCATCTAACAGGGTGCACAAGTGCAAATTATACATA
This sequence comes from Zelleria hepariella, assembly GCA_949319315.1. Lineage (NCBI taxonomy): Eukaryota > Metazoa > Arthropoda > Insecta > Lepidoptera > Yponomeutidae > Zelleria > Zelleria hepariella. The sequence goes on along the minus strand of OX439383.1, from coordinate 2,069,443 downwards.
AGTACCGAATTCCAGTTCTTCGTATAAAAGAAATAAAGTACAATTTTAAGTAACAACGCCAACTATCTAATAATGAACTAAACAGCCGTTCACATAGCATGCCAAGCTTAGAGCCTTCTACAAACTTTAAAACTTAACTTACTTTTTTTTTCTACAAACTTACTTACAATGGCCTCAAACGAAATAACAAAGTACACACAACGCGCTACCCCTTTTTGTTTGATACTCGCATTATACAGGGCTATTTTTAAATAGCTTTATTCGTGAAACACGTCTTTAAAATACAATTTCCAACAACTTTTGTTCTACGACTTTGGTAAAAGCGCAATTTCATTTTTCCATACAAAAAAAAAAGTATTTCTCCACTTTTTTTTTATTTTCGTCTTAAGCAGGAGATGCTGGAAAGGTAGAGAGTAGAGGGGCATGAACGCGCGCCGCGCAGGCAGAGCTGAAATCAAATGCAAACTTTTCAAGAATAAGAAACGTTCAGTAAATAAAACGTATCAAGCTATGGGAAAAGTCGTCGAACAAAAGTTGTTGGAAATCACAGTTAAAGAATAAAGCTATTTAAAAATTGCCCTGTATACCGCGCGCGTTTGGAGTTTCGCTAATATAACCCGTGCCATTAAAGAAACGATATATAAAATAATAGCCATATATAAATGGCGGACACTCTCGCTTTAATCATATCTCCGTCTATAGATGGCTAATAAATGTGATTAGTCACCTACGCTTGGCTAATAAAACACGCCAAAATACGTTCGCCTCTTATTGATTTTTTAATGTTTGTCGAGTTATTTCAATATTGTAGTTTACGTTAAGTGTTGTTATTTGTTGAGGTTTGTATTATTTACTACGTTTTAATATTTTTGATCTTATTTTCATAAAGATTGTTGTTTTATCACAAACCCAACGTTGAACTATTGCCTAAACAATAAAGAAAGCATCGTAAAACAATATTTACTAACCAAAAATGTAAGAAAGTTTTAGGTATGAACCGAAATCGTATTTTCGTAACCTCTTTTTCAGTCCTTACCATAGGTACCCGCCGCCATTTTCATATCGTTTCTCTACTGACACGGCTTATACAAAGCTTTAAATTAATGATGGCATGAGTGGTGAGGTGGAGTTCATTATTAATTAATTAATTAATTGCCAACAAAGAAAGTATGAAGTAAGTAATGTTTCCAATAAGTAAGCCTCGACATAGAACACGGTTATTTGACTCCAAACTTTCTTCGCAAGATGGTGGTTCAACTTGTGTTCTGTTCAGCCATCATAAGTAAACAGTTGGAGCGACCAACCATACAGTTGATTTATTTACTGAATGCAATGTAAGGTAGTCGATATTTATGATTACACATTTTACATTCTAAAATGGGGTGGAAATAAGTAATAATTTTTCAACATGTCAGCCTACATCCGAAGGCGCCAAATAACGAAGAGGAAAGGTTGTATGCGTCGACCAAGATAATTTGATACCTCCCGTAACTTAAACATGAGGATTTCAGGTATCAAACTAACTTGGATTTTGGAACTTAATGGGAAAGATCACATTCTTGTGTGTTGAACAGTGCATTTAGAAATCGATCGTTATCATCGACGTTTACTATACAATATTGTACTACCCTCTAACGTGAAGGACCATAAGCTTTCGAGGTATACAGGGTGTTAAAAGACCGCCAACAAAGCGGGAAACCACGTATTGTCCTCATCATAAGGAACTTTTTAGCTCAAGGACGAAAATAAATTTTAAAAAAATTGTTAAAATTGCAACCCGCAATGTATTCTAAACATCGGCACTTCAAACTAAGGTAACATAAACTTATACCTTCGCTTGCGCAATATTACTTCTGTGCGTTACACGTCCATTACGAGATAAAATATTTTTCAAAATTATAACCTCAAAAACCAAAATCATTTCCTAGCAATAATTTATCGAAAAAGTACTTTTCGTCTCTCTACGTCTCTAGTATGCGTGGCTTTTGGGTCTGTTGGCGGTCTTTTAACACCTTGTATAAAAAAAAATGAGACAGCACCGTATCGCGCGGTATGGTCCTTTACGCTAGGACAGGTGTTCTAAACATAGCTAATACAGTAAATAAACAGTATTTTCTCACAGTTACTAAATACTAGGTGCATACTTGCGTTCTACACATTTACGAGCAGCTCTTTATTGACATAGCTATCTATAGGGTGCACCCTAAGTCGATAGCGGAATTTTAAGTAGGCTGTCTACTGATCAATACAAACCACTTGTACGAGGTGGCGACAAAAATGGAGCGAAAAAAATATCAGCTGTTTCATACATTTGGCGCAGTACTGAGTCGACTTTTTGTATGGAACAACTGATATTTTTTTCACTCCGTTTTTTTCGCCACCTAGTACAAGTTGTTTGTATTGATCAGTAGATAGCCCACTTTAAGTTCCGCTATCGACTTAGAGTGCACCCTGTAGAGATGGCATAGCTGTAAAAGTCAATCATTGTAATAGTGAATGTTAGTGAATCGTCAGACATAGTTTTTTAAGTTACTTGCAAAGAAAGAAATATGCCATAAATTACGGCAATCCACAAATATCTGAAGATTTAACAACACACCATTGACTAGAAGCTTCGTGATGCCACCAATTCTGTCTACAAAGGCATACAACCTGTGTCAATAGGGATTTTTCCAAGTGTCAAAGATAGCGATTCTAACTAAATCGCTAAATTAAATCTGTGGTTTATATGGAAACTACAGATTAATAGACTGATTTTGACAGTTGTTCCAACTATATTTGACGCTTGGACACATCTCGAAGGAAAAATCTCATGATATTTCGATCTCGACTGCTCCCGACCAATCGAGTCATGTCGGGCGAAAAAGTCAAACATCTCGCAGCAATGTCATGCCTTATATCGAAGATGACTTTGTGAGAATAGGAGATGTGACATTTGCCGCAAAATGAGATTTTTCCTTCGAGATGTGTCGAATGCAAGAATTAGCCCCCAGCCCCCTTAGCACGCGGGCCATTTTGCCTCCTCTCAACTGTCACCTTAGCCACTAGACATGCGCGAAACAGTGCACTTTGAAGTCATGATATATTTCATGACATTTCATGCCGCGTGATATTACCTTATATCATGGCACCAAACATGACACATGACATCATGGTATTTCTTCATTGCAGACATGAAACATGACATCATGGTATTTCTTCATTGCAGACATGAAACATGACATCATGGTATTTCAGCACACTTTCATTGCAGTACGTACAGTGTGATGAAATGCCATGTGCCATGTTTTATGTCATCTAGTGTAATGAAATGCTATGTGCCATGCTTTATTCTCTCGTGTAATGTGTAATATTTCATGACACCGTTGTGTAATATGTCTTTTGTAATATTTCAAGCATTACCTACACATGTCTATTAGCCACTGTTTACTGTCACCTCAGTAGTGTTAAGTGGCTAAGGTTGAGAGTAGGCAAAATGCCCCGGGTGCTAAGGGGGCTAGGGCTTAATTGTCTAAATTTTGAATCTATCGCCATCCCTTTCAATGGTATCGGGATCATGATCGTGATTGCGACATTAGAATGGAACTGTCTAAGTTATAAATCACAATCGCTAACAGAGCGAATGAGTCAAAACGCCATACAAATTGAATGATATTGAGTGAAAGATTTTGCAATTTTCTTCACTAATATCCTTCAAAATCGCAATCCCTATGCCTATCTCAACCGCTTTCAATGACAGTTCGTGTCAAATAAATACAGTGTGAAGTTCGTCAGCACCCTTCAAACGTCAAATTGAAGGGGATCGCGATAGATTCAAAAGTTAGACAATTAAGCCCCTGTCCCCGTAGCATGACTTTTATCGAGGCGGATTTATCCAACAAAATGGCGGTTTATCAGCATTTTTGATTATATATCGATTATATATTTTTTGGGTTATACAGGGCGTCCCACGGCTATGCCACATGGAGGAAAAGTACCTTAAATATTGTAGATGGAACATTTTACTGAAAGAAGACATTATTTTAATTTAAAGAACAATTTAAACTGCATTCATAGATATTCAAATAATTACATGGTTGAACCGGGAATCGAACCCGTTACATGAGAAAAATAATTACCCTGTAGTTTTATCATACCGATCGAAAGGCTTCATCATAAGGATTATTTTTTGCTAAATAACATAGTGTCAGAAATAAAAGGAAGACCATGAATTTTAACATTTTTAATACAACATTAATCAATTTATCAATGAAAATCACAGTAACAAAAGAATAAAAGTATGAAAATGAAACACATTTTTGAATTATTTCTTTATAATCAGCCAGCCGCGTTGCGAGGACACATTTTACGCGTCTTTCGGCTCAGGATACGGCTCGATTTGTTGCATACTACCAGGTAAATGTTAAAATTCATGGTCTTCCTTTTATTTCTGACACTATGTTATTTTGCAAAAAATAATCCTTATCATGAAGCCTTTTGATCGGTATGATAAAACTACAGGGTAATTTTTTTTTTCTCCATGTAATTATTTAAATATCTATGAATGTAGTTTAAATTGTTTTTTAAATTAAAATAATGTCTTCTTTCAGTAAAATGTTCCATCTACAATATTTAAGGTACTTTCCCTCCATGTGGCATAGCCGTGGGACGCCCTGTATATCGCTCTTGACGATATATAACCCACTATAGACGTCAAAAATGCTGATAAACCGCCATTTTGTTGGATAAATCCGCCTCGATAAAAGTCATGCTCCCTCCGCTGGTCATCATAAAGTTGTACAAATAAAAAAAAACAGCACATACCTGAACAGGAAAGTCTCCCCGGTGCCGAAGTAGGCCTGTCGGTTCCCGCGCTCGTCCTTCTGGTTGCGTTCGAACCACCGCGTCGAGCAGTAAGCGCCGAACACCTGCGGTTCGCGACAAAATGTGGAATAAAACACATGCCAATTTGAAACGGTCCAACGACAGCAGCCTGGGGGTCTACCGGCTAAAACGAAGCCGATTACCATTGGCGAAAATCGAAGTTCGATTTATAAAAAATAGAAGTTAAAAACTAAAACCCGACTACTAAAAGGCTTAAAACAAGACCTGTTTATCCTTAAAATAGACTCATAGATAATTAATCGTAGTCGGAGGTCATCGGTTTATCAAATGCGAATGTGGTGTCCTCCGACTACGATTAATTATCTATGAGTCTATTTTAAGGATAAACAGGTCTTGTTTTAAGCCTTTTAGTAGTCGGGTTTTAGTTTTTAACTTCTATTTTTTTTTTCGAGCTTTTTAGTATGTCATTTTGGACGATCACCCAGAATAGAACCAAGAAGGGCAAAAAAAAACACATTTTGGAATTTTTTGTTCTATTTGTTATGTTGACGCTACATGTGATATACATTTTTGAAAAGGTCTTTTAAAGCCCTTTCATTTGATACCCATGATGATGGTATACAATCATTTTTATTTTTAGGTCCACCACTTTAGGGCGCAGCACAGCCGCCATCTTGGTTTTTTTCAAAATTAGACTATCCTATGTTACCTGGGTGATTAAGACGAATCCAACGATACCTCATTTGTTGAAATCGGCCGAGTAGTTTAGGCTCTGTGAGGGAACAGATGAACACACAAACATACATACATACATACATACATACATACATACATACATACATACATACATACGCTGCTAAAATCATAACCCTCCTTTTTGCTTCGCGTAGTCGGGTAAAAAGTGAACTGGGTGGCAGTAAAATGAACTGGGAGGCAGTACATTTTTTCAAAAATCGAATTTCGAATTTAGCTTAGGTAATCGGCTTCATCTTAGCCGGTAGACCCGGCGGGAAATTCAATTTTGGAGTCGACAGATTTTGGAGCAGCGTGACGTAGAGTGCACAAACACAGGTTTTTCCAATTTTGTATTTTTGTTTTACGACTATAAAATTGTATTCTTTTCATTGAACGAGCGAGCGAAGCGAGCGAAGTTCTCCGAGTCTACTGGAACAATCCGGCGTTTGTATGTATGTATGAATGTTCGTTCGACGATAACTTGAGTAAATTTTGTCGGATCGTCATGAAATTTAGTAAGTGGGTAAATGAGGCAAAGAGATTTTTTAAGTTCGAACATGAGCCAAATCGGTCGAGGGGTTGCTGAGATATATGGTCGCGAGTTCAAAGTTCGGGGCGAACCACTAGTTATTCTAAACAGCAAAACAACAATAATTCACACTACTTCCATTTACCCTTATAGTGGTATGAAGGGAAGAGCTAGGGTTTAGCATTCCCGGGTATTGAATTTCAAGTTTCATTTCAAGTTTACCGCGTTTTGAGACACCGCCATGAACGTTTATGCCTTCGCATCACCAAAAGCTGGTTCAACTATGCAAAATGGTTGGAGCTTCCATTTATTTACATAAACTTTCCAAAGAAACATTGAGTACTGCGTGGTACGACATGTTATGTTGAAGCAGCTCTGATGTGGCAAGCCCTTAGGCTGCGGGATCTAATGATATAAACTAAAGCCTTTGCATCTACGCATGAGATGATTTATACAGCGTCCAGTTGCACCTTCACTCACACTAGATGGGTGAAGAGACCACTCGGCGCTGCAGTGCCTGGGACATTGTTTTAGATGGAGTAGGCTTGATGATATAAGCCGTGTCATTAAAGAAAATATTAGGATGGACTTCAAAACTAGTGTTGTCTCGCTTTGTATATATTAACTCGTGGTTCGCCCCGAACTATGAACTCGCGATCCTATATCTCAGCAACCCCTCGACCGATTTGGCTCATGTTCGGACTTAAAAATTCTCCTTGCCTCATTTACCTGCCTACCAAATTTCATTACGATCCGACTAAATTTACTCAAGTTATCGTCGAACGAACATTCATACATACAAACATACAGACGCCGGATTGTTCCAGTAAACTCGGAGAACTTCGCTCGCTCGTTCAATTATAGCGAGAGGGCGAGTGTTTTGAAGTTCATCCTAAATGTTTTCTTTAATGACACGGGTGATACGTTGTGGATTGGTTTTGGGGAGGTCTTACCTCGTTGTTGCAAGTCTTGATCATGAGCAGCGTGGGTTCATGGTGTTCCACCCTCACGTAGAAGGTGGTCAGCGAGCAGCCGTGCTCCTCCGTCGTGTACAGAAGTACCGGTTGGTACATCGTGATCCGCACCGGAAGCCACGACCATAGGGTGAATAGCTGGAAACGGTGAGGGGTGGTGTTAGCAAAGTTTGGCGCTGGTTTTCTTATCCTGTGGGTAGAAAACCTGGGGCCTGTAACGCAATGGCGTGTCGATGGCGTCCGGGCTGAAGGACAAAACGGCGGTTTCCTCGTTTTTCTCCTACAACCAGAGAAGTAATCCTCTAGAATTAGAATCTGAATATTCTTTGCTACTACAAAAACATTAAAAGGACCGACAGCATTAATAAATCGTAATTGAAGCCGTCAACTGGGAGCCCATTTTGGCACCATTGCGTTACAGGCTAAGGCCCCTGTACTGTTTATTCCTTATGCGTGTGTGTGCAGCTCAGCCCCATTGGGATGTTGCTTTACTTAGTGGTATAAAACAAGATGGCGCTTGTAGATAGAGGGATATAAACGGTTTTTCGCGATGTCGTGTGGTCAGGACTGGGGGTTTATTCCTTTATACGCCAGATATAGAGCTTTTTTTTTTAAATTTTTTTGGTCCCTATTCCGAAACAATTGAGTTCAAATTATGACGGACTGTAAGCACCGTATATGGTAGGTACCGAGCTCGATATTGGATGTCAAGACAGAATACTTTTTTCTGCCCGTTACATTGTCACAGAAGCAGCCAGTGATAATTTTCGATTTCTCCATTTAATATCACCGTTTGGCTTGTACGTTATTAAACGAAACGAAAATTACTTTCATAGGATAATATAGCAAAATATTGTGCTTTTGGGGATAGCAATAAAAATATTAATAAATACATTTTTCACGGAGGCAATTCGGTACGCAAAGTTTTTTGTTCGAAAGTCCGTTATTGGCTTAATCTTATCTTTAGACAATATTGAGAAACTAATTTCAATATTTTTTATTTTGGTTCAGTAGTTTGGATTTTACAACGTTTCAAAGATACGGTTTTATGACTTCACGCGACGGTCTGCATACTGTTGGCGGTCATAGGAACAAAACATTTTAGTGCATAAAAACAAAACTACTGGACCAAAATAAAAAATATTTAAATTAGTTTCTCAATATTGTCTAAAGATAAGTTTAAGCCAATAACGGACTTTCGAACAAAAAACTTTGCGTACCGAATTTACTGTAAAGAATTGATTTTATGAGATATCCCACAAATACTTGTACATATTATAACAAAAAAAAACTTTAAAAGATTAATAAAAATAAACCAACATTCACGACGTCACAAATATTAGTCTAATACCGATTAGTCTCAGTTAAGACATTCACAAGTGCTTTGGTGCAGTGCTTTGTGCAATGCACGTACTATACTATACACCTTTATCGTACAATACAAATCTACAGTTACTAGTATTATGGAAAATTGGAAAGTACAAAAATGCATGCAACATTTAGAGCAAAATCAAATACATTTACAAAAATACAATAAGTATGTACTAAAAACAAACTTTGCTACTATTTAGCCAGACATTTGGGTTGATATAATATAACGCAAAACTAAACTAGCCCACCAAGGCAAAGTTTGCCACAAAAAAAAAATCTACCTAAAACCAACTAAAGAAATAATAATTGAATAATCAGATTGTGCTTGTAAAGAAACGTTCTGAAAATGACGTCTCGACGCGCTTTTTCGCCCTAATTTAAAAGACACAGAGCACCGGGTCGCCATTTTCAGAGCATTTCTTTATTGTTTAACTCTACACCTTTTACGCCTTTTATCAACAGTACTTTTACATTCCCACCACTGTCACCCCGACTTAAATGCATCACCATTTACAAGTTACCTCGGCCCGATGGTAACCAAGTCTGAGGAGCCAATTCTTCAACGTACTTTCGTAAGAGAAAATATATTTTCTTCGATAGTTGCGTGTAGGTCGTAAACCTCGTAGATTACCACCGTCCAAGACCCCCACAGTCCCCTCCTTTCCAACTAGCCAGTCTCCAACAGTCCCAACTAGTTCAAACTACGAACTACCTTCTGTCTGAGATCGGACGAGTGCCGTCCATGATCCCTGAACACGGCGTTAGGGAATGGGAACCACAGGGCGCGGTGGGACGTGCGGGGACTCTGTATGTTTAATTATTTGTTTAATTTAATATGGTAGCCACCCCTATGTTGTAGTTTAAAGGCTACCGACCACTAGAGGCGGATCGGGCCGGGGCGCATCGCAAGATGAGATTATATGAGACAGCGTCCACTAGCGGCGGATCGGGGCGGGGCGGGCCGCAGCGCAACAGTTCGCCGCTAGTGGACGCGGTTTAATATAAATACAGGCAGGCGGATTTTAAGTTGCGGCCCGCCCCGGCCCGACCCGGCCCGATCCGCCGCTAATGGACGCCTAGCTTTAGGCCGCAGAAACATCTAAAGGCGATGGTCAAACGTTTTGGAGTACACATATTTTGTAACTATAGCCTGGCTGGGCAATTAAGTAAACTAAACCTAACGAAACAAAAAAATAGGTAAAAAATATTTTTAAGTTAAACGGTTTTATGTTAAACATACATTGCAATGTTTAAGATAAATGTACTAAAAACCAAAAAATAATAAAATAGATACAGTCGTGGGAATTATAAACATATGCATAGACTAGACTAAAATAAAACCGTGGGGCACGTCAATTGTCTACAATCGTTGATTAAAATTTTTGTTTTGTAATGTTACACTATAATTAGGCAGTTGACGTGCCCCACGGTTTTATTTTAGTCTAGTCTATGCATATGTTTATAATTCCCACGACTGTATCTATTTTATTATTTTTTGGTTTTTAGTACATTTATCTTAAACATTGCAATGTATGTTTAACATAAAACCGTTTAACTTAAAAATATTTTTTACCTATTTTTATTTTCTAGTTTTTAGTTTTTATTTCGCATTCTGTTTAATTCATATAGTACATTGTATTATACTGGTTGAGCACTTTCATTTGATACCCATATTGATGGGATCGATAAAACCTACGTTATCCGCCATTTTGTAGCGGCCGCCATCTTGTATTTAAATTTTTTATAGTATATTGTATTCTGCTTGTTGAGCCCTTTCATTTGATACCCATATTGATGGGATTGATAAAACCTACGTTATCCGCCATTTTGTAGCGGCCGCCATCTTGGATTTCAATTTTTTATAGTATATTGTATTCTGCTTGTTGAGCCCTTTCATTTGATACCCATATTGATGGGATTGATAAAACCTACGTTATCCGCCATTTTGTAGCGGCCGCCATCTTGGATTTATAATGATAATGAATAAACATAATTGTATTGTCACCAAAATCCAAAGTGTATACAAAATTTCAGATTAATCGGTTGACAGGAAGAGGGTGAAATTTGAATTACTAAATTTGACCCAAGAAAGACTAAAGAATAGAACAAACGGGGTGAGCTAAATAAAACCGTTTAAAAAATAACAACATCAATATAATTCAGACGACACTTAAATAGAGACAGGGGAGAGAAAATAGTTAAAAAGACATAAAAATAGCACTCATGCGCAACTCAATCTTCAATAGCTTACATTACAACAATACTTACCATAGACAACGCAAATAATAACAAAAAAAGAAGAACAAGCGACGACGAATATTTTTAATCTGGCTGGAAAGTCCCTTTAAAGCTCTATAAAAGAAGAAAACTTCAAAAGAACGATTTAAAAAAAGGAACACCTATGATTGCAAGCGGTGCATCTAACATCGATAGTAAAGTAGCCGCGCATAGAGTCGGTGCTCTGGTTTTGGCCCTGGCTCCGTGTAACTTTTGCAAATTCAGCAAAAAAAAAACGAAGAATCAATCAAGTAAAAACTTTTCTCTGTAAATGCAAAGTGCAGAGTATTTTTTTTTTAATGCAATGATTTTTTCTCTGTCAGATTTTGTAAAAGAATGATTAAGATTTATTTTGGCAAATAACATTACATTAGGTTAAGTTAAAACAAAATGCTCAGCAAAGTGGCAACATAAGTATTTCATTCGAAAACCTAACGAAATCCATTACTTTTCACAGAATACACTAGTCTCAAGGCAGCGCAGGACCAAAACCATCTTCCACGAGGGTCAAAGTCGGAGCTTCGACCCTACCGAACAATATGCGGGCACCGTTAAGAAATAAACGTCTCCTTTACTAGTGTTGTGCAGCTTACTTCGCTCTGGTCAAGTATCTGGGACTTGATCGTCTGTATGGGATAGACGCCCATGGAGAGAGCGCGGGGGCCAGGCGAATGTGCGCCCTAAAGATGACAAAAGAAAACATCGAAAACACTCGGTTAGCACTCGCACTCCACACGGAAAACACAGTCGAGAGAGTAGGAAAGGAAACACTGTCACACTCGATAGACTGGCATGCTTCGCTGGCCCATCACTGTTATTAGACGATGGTGGTTTTTTTTTTACCGGAAGTCATATACGTATCTTGCAATTAGATTTGAAAGCGAATGAGGGTTGCCACACTCAGATTTGTCGCTAGGGGCGCTCGTGTAGCGCGAGGTCAAAAATGACGCTGTTTGTATGGGCTACGCTGGTTTATTTCTTTTATGGGCCACCGTTTTAGTTGCTCACTAGTTGGCGCCACTGTCGAGCCCTCATTGCGTTTCTGTAAAAACTACTTCGCAAAGATTTTTGCTTGTTCCGTAGCACGAAAATAGTTTGGATAGAGGGCTCTTGCTTCTAATTGAAAGGTACGTATTAAGGGCGCAGGGCTCTTTTTTTCTTCTTATAAGTTCATACATTTCTTGTTATCTATCAAGCGTTGTCGTTGACAAGTATGGCGATGCGCAGTAAGGCAATGCAGCGCCTTTTTCATCGCATAATATAATAAATTAGGCTCGTAGGTATCTCTTATAATTTGACAAATGACATTTGACAACAGTCAAATTTCCAGTCTCCGTAACTCGCCGCCATCTTTGTTCGCCATCCCACTCTAGCGTCAGTGGACAGAGTAGAATAGAGAGCAAAGTGGCCGCTTGGAAAATAACTGACATATTCTGAATCGTGGATCACTTTTGACATAGACATAAATGACATCTAATAGCCTGGCCAAGCGCGTGGTTCCGTAATTACACAATTGAATTTATTGAATAATTACAAAACTCCGGCTTGTGGATTCCTTTCAAAAGTTATCCCAGATTAAACTTAGTTTCAGTTATTTCGAGGGCAGCCTTTGATAATTTAATGGTTAGTCGTACTCCTGTACATTTGTTTGGTTGTAAATGTTGTAATATGTAATGGTCACTCATAAACATGCGCATCGTTTTTTTATTTTATTTTACTAACAAAATAACAGATATAGTAAGAGTAAAACACCACATTAAAACATCTGACATTCAAAGCCAAAATGGTATGATTTTATAAGGGATGTTTTTTTTAATAAGAATCTGCAAGAAAACGTAAACATTACGGGCGAATGATACATTGCTTGACAACATTATATGAAATAAAGAAATGTCATTCGGCAAACCTTTAGCTACACTGACTAGAAAAAAAAATACGCAACGTGTAGAAGAAACTGACAAAAGAACGAACACACACAAAATTTTATTTTCTTTTAAACATTTCATCATACAGAGGAAGGAAAAAACATGAGAGAGAGAGATCGAGTAAGTCATGAATCGAATGAATCGATGGATAATTCGATAAGTTAGTCGTGTTAAGGAGAAAAAAACTCGAGTAATGAATCGATGATGGTATAAACAAGTCTAAAAAGCAAAGCCACTCCTAATTCTGCCGTTTACTATACCATTTGTTTGCACGCTTCCTCAGACATTCTCTGCAAACCAAGAATACCTTGATACATATCATAAATAAAGTTTTCTGTCAATATGCACCCATCTTCGGTAAATACCACTGGTGTAAACGCTAAATAAAGGCTTCACCAGCTAACATTATAACATAACAACAAATTCTTGCAGTGCTTTGTGTGGAGTTCGTCATAATCATCATCAGTCTGTTAACACCCACTGCTGAGTAAAAGCCTCTTCATGCTCACGTCACCTCCCACGATCCCGTGCCAAACGTAACACTGTTTTCCGGCTACTTGGGCTTCTTATGGAGCTATAATTGTCAAAAGTTACGTTAAAGTTTATAACGGTAAAGCGTACCAACGTAAAATTCCTGAATTAAAATGGCTCTGCGTCTAAATTACAAATATTTATGTTAGGCATAAGACCCCGAGTTTTAATCCTAACTCTAAAGAGGGTAACCATAACCATAGAGACTTCAACAGGGAAACATTTCCTACAAAAAAAGTTCTTAAGAAAGTTACCGCCATCTAGTGGCGGAAAAACGCAACTCTATGACAAGAGCCTCTCTCGCCAGTGTTGCCACCCCGCTAGAGTTCAAGTTAGCTTACCTCGCGTATGGTCAGCGTGTGCGACATCATCTGTATGTTGACCTGCGACTGACTGGTGGGAAGGTTGTCGGATGACCGCGACCGGACCAGCCGCGAGCCCGTGATGACTTGCTTCGACTTGAGCGTCATCTCAGTCTTTATGAACACCCGCGATATGTATTGTGAACTGTGGACAGGGTGAGAAACGGGTTTCGTCAATAAAGAACACACGACAGCACTTCAGACCGTACAAATTTGTTGTAAAGTCGCCCGTAACGTATCCGAGTAGAGTGCTTGCGTGTAAGCGTCGAAGTTCTGTCATGTGTACATTCGGGTTTCAATTCTGTCATGTGTACATTCGGACAATTTTAACTGCCAAAGAATACATAAGTCTTTCTTTACATTGAGTTGTGTTTAGTTTTGACACAAAATCTAAAATCCTGGTCACGGCACCAAATTGTCGTTTCACACATTGCAAAGCAGTGCCATATGCGCCGCCGCCGCGATTACTGCAAGATAATGTATAATCTTCGCTGTTTGGCCGGTTTCTTCTCCTTCTCGGTGTGCTTCTTCACTAATGGAGGTTGGCCGTCAGCTCTTCATATGCTTTTCTGTTTTTAGCCAAGCGAAATAGATGTTTGACGCTGGCTATCTTTGTCCATTCCTTGATGTTTTTGAGCCACGACTTTCTTGTTCTACCAGCACGCCTCTTCCCCTCAATCTTGCCCATCATGATCACTTGAAGAAGTCGATTGGTCTATTTACTCACCTCAATGCTCGTATACTAAAGGCCGTCCTGAGCAGTTTCGTCGGCGAAGCGGGCATGTTTTTGCAGAACTTATCGACGGCGTGGTCGACGCCGTTCTTCGTCGCCTCGGCGTACCACTCGGAGCTTTGGTTCGAGGAGTGCTTGTGGAACAGGATCAGGATCGCCAGCGCCACCCGGTAGAATACCTGGAATTGGAGCGAAGGGGTGGGTTAGTGTCCATCTACCAATTACAGCGAGTTTTGCCGTCGCCGAATAATGCCCGTTTTCACCAACCACCCCTAATAATTAGGGGTGGTTGGTGAAAACGGTCATAAGGCCGTCTTGCACCAATTTCTTAAATGTGGTTTAAACAGCATTTAACTAAAATCTTCATACAAAAGTCGATTTAAATGGCGACTTAAGTGGCATTTAAGAACTGGTGCAAGACAGTTTTAGTCTTGCTTGATGGTTCTTTGCTGCCTCATATTTAGAGCATTCGATCCCGGACCCTTTCGCCAATCCCGGGATTTCGGGATTTTTTAAACAGAATCCCGGGATCCCGGGATTATCCCGGGATTGAGAATGATTTTGAAAAGCTAGAAAAAATACATTTTTTTAATAGGAATTCAGTCTTTTATTGATTAGTAATCAAATAAACTACCAAATAAATGTGTTAGACAAACTAAAAACACTTCCTTAAATTAAATAAATCAACTGTATTAAAGAAAACACGATGGAGATCAAGGATTATAAAATAATTATTCTCACACAAACTTGAGCACTTATTGAATCAGCTGATAAAGTAAGATGGCAGACAGATTCTTTTTTTTTTGACCTGATCACTGTCCGTTTCAGCCCAACGATTGCGTTTTGTTTCTTCATTTGATGTTATAAAAAATCTTTACGACATTATCAAGAGAAGCGAGTGCGTTTCGTTGTTATTTAAAATAATTTCATCCCTACTTACTAATCCCGATAATCCCGGGATTTGATGATTTAAACCCCGAAAATTTCGGGACTGAAAAAGGGTCGGGATCCCGGGATCCCGGGATCCGGGATCCCGGGATCGAATGCTCTACTCATATTACTATATAATAGATCAGCCCCTTAGCATGCATGCTTGAAGAAGAGTTTGGACGACACCCAAATGTCAGTTTCTAAAGTTGAGTCACATTTGTTCGGCTAAAGCTCGTGAAAAAGCCTAAAGAGGTTAGGGCGAAGGTTGACGATAAAATATGAAAGAGTTTTGAATTGGGACAAAACATGACCTAACCAATGCAATGGAAGACCACACAATTACCTTGATCTATGGGGAAGAAGACTACGCCCTAACCTCGATCCACTAGCGATCGAGCGATCCCTCTTACCTTGATCCCTTCGTGGAAGAAGCAGTCTAGAACTCTCACGAGGTGCGGGAAGGGTAAGGCCGCCAGTATCCACCACTGCCAGTCCGCGTAGATGCGCTCCGGACCGATGGCGCCGGACAGTCTTGAGAGGTGCTGCGCGGCCGACTTCTGCAGACAGGGAACGGTGGTTAAGGACAGTGCGGGGGCTGGAAGTTATCCGGGGTTGCAGTTATGGAAAGTGTTTGCAGAAGGGCTTCACAACACAGGCTTTAAATACAGCACTGAGGGTGGTATTCTAGAACGCTACTTAAACTCAGTTTAAACAGAGTTCAGACTGTCGATAAAACAGTGCATGTTTTGATATGAAGGGATGGATATTCAAATCAAAACATGCACTGTTTTATCGACAGTCGACACTACTAAACTCTACTTAAACTGAGTTTATACAGAGTTCAAGGAGCGTTCTAGTTTGAACTGAGTTTAAACAGAGTTTAAGTAGCGTTCCAGTTTGAACTGAGTTTAAGTAGCGTCCTATAATACCAGCCTGAGACTCTAATCTCTAAAAAATCCACTCAACTTTGCAGCGTCAAAAAAAGCCAACTAGAAAATAGCCCTTATTGAAATGAACCATTTTTTTTTCGACATTTAAAAACGGTTATTTTAGATATTTTAGAGAATACATACATGGGCTGGTAGCACAACACATATTTTATCTCATTATCATGATTTTATCCAATAGGGATTTTTCCAAGTGGCAAATTTGACAGCGATTCGCGATTTATCGCGCAACAAAATCTGTGGTTTATATGGAAACCACAGATTAATGGACTGATTTTGACAGTTATTCGTGCTATTTTTGAGGCCATCTTTCTGAAGGTATATTGTGAAATAAAACAAGATGGTCCAAGTCGAGTGCAGCTAACTATGATACGCTTAACTTGTTGAGGTATTGACTATGCTGCCGAGAGCATGTTTAAGTTCCGGATAGGCCTACCACATTCTAAACAACTTCACGTGATTGGAGGCGCCACTGTATAGCTAAAAATCAACTAACTAAAAAACATAGAAAAAGTACGAATCATAGTCAATCACCGTGTGGTAAATTCAATGCAATAAACTCGGATGTTTACATTAACGCGTTTCTAAAACGCCTGTACCGATTTAGATTTCTAGGTAAACTTTTTCTAACAGCTGTTTGTAAGATGAGTTCGGATGGGAGATTGAAAGGGAGTGGTGCAAGACAGACAGAGATAGTCTTTAGTTGCGAAGGCCTCACGATGTTTTCCTTCACCGTTAGCGAGTGGTTTTGCTACTTCAAATTTACAAATGTACGTAACTTTGAAAAGAAACAAAATCATAGGTATATACTGCGCATAGGAATTGAACCTGGCTCTCGCTTTTGAGTCTAATTTTCTACCACTACCAATTTGCCACCACCGCCCATCCGCGCAATAAACATCCATAAGTAAATACGACATGCTCTATTCTCTAGCTGCGACTTTTTCCTAGCGAATGAACACACGCACGATGGGTGTCGGCGGAAATTGGCTACGTGTGACCGAGGCTTTAGAGAGCATTCTCCGAGCCAGATATTGTTATCGGCAATTTATTGTCGTTCGGACAGAAGCCCAGCGCGACAAAACATAAAGGGGTAGAAGTTTCGATTCATACCAACTAAACCATAAGTTTACTTGGACAGCATATTCATTTCCTCGCTCTGTGAGAATGAAAAGTTGCGTGTTTC
This sequence comes from Zelleria hepariella, assembly GCA_949319315.1. NCBI lineage: Eukaryota > Metazoa > Arthropoda > Insecta > Lepidoptera > Yponomeutidae > Zelleria > Zelleria hepariella. The sequence continues at coordinate 2,052,119 of OX439383.1, read as the reverse complement.
GCACGAATGCAATATTATTTCCGTCTTGTGCTTCTGAATAACTCGTTACGCTCAGGCTTCTTTTGGGGCATTCGGCTGACGTGTAAGGGTCTACGTGCTGTCTTGTGTACAGGTCTCTTTACTGGGAACTAAAGTCTTCTTTTCAGCAAAACTCACTACTAGCCTGACATTAGCAAGGAAGGACACACATACACGTGGAGGCTGTGTGCAGTTTACACGAGTTACCTATTAGCCGTCGCGTGATTTCGAAGGCGCACTTGGACCGATTCTGTCATGTGTGTGGAGTTGTACTGTCGACAGCCAAGTCGACCCTTACACGCGTGCACTCTATTCAGTTAACTTACGGGCGACTGCAACGAAAATATGTTTACGTGCTGTTGACTGTACGAAATAGGCTTCTCGAACAATAAAAATTGCAGCTTATTGTTATACTTTTGAAGCCATCGAAAAACATGGAGGCCCTTTTTGCTTTGCTAGTGCTCCGGACGGCCATAAATGAAACCCTTTATAGGAGAAGCGGGTGATCATGCTCCTCACTATAAAGCAAAATTTCCCGCCAAGCGGATGTTATGCTTGGAGCCCGGCCGGGTCCAACCGACTATGGTGGGAAGTTGTATAATTATGTACTCAGCCACGAAAAATATTTTGCTGGCGCGATGCAGGATTACTAGTATTAGTAACGAGTAGAGTAGTTGCCCGACTGTATGTAGCAGTTTCCTGTACGACCGATAGGGGTCGCTACAGCTATAAACACGAGAAGACCAAAGCGTAACTTCGGTGACTTTCTACGTGCGTGCCACTTGCAGTGATTGAAATATCTCAACCTATAAATACCGACCACAGATGCAACGTGACATCCAAACGATAACTTATATGCGTGGCGTGATGTAAACAACGCACACGGTACTTAGTCACGATTAAATTGATTTCTGTTTACATTTTCTAATCGTGTCGTTGGTCTAGAACTGTCTTTGTTGTTAAGGTAGGTTTCGAAAGTTCTATTATTTTCCATTTCATTCTTTGAACAATTATCTTTTCCATCAGCAACGTCAGGGTCTCAAGTCTGCAGTGTTTGTTGTTTTTACCCGACTGCCCAAAAGGACTGTTATTCGACATGATGAAAGATGTAAGAAATATAGTGTTATCATTGCGTCTGTTGAGGGCTTACAAACACAAGTTTGAAACCACCACATTGTGTTTTTAGTCACCACTGGTTGTGTGGCATTCAACGTGACTTACGGCATGCTTCTTGGCGATCTGCATGACGGTCTTCCAGGTGACCTCGTTGAGCAGCTTGGTCTGTGTGATGAACATCTTCTCTTTGGACGCGACGAGCGATGCCATGCAGTGGTAGCACTCCTCCTCTGGAACAAGGAGAGAAGGAAACTGTTATAAGCCGTGCCAATAGAGAAACGATATGAAAATGGCGGCGGGTCCCTATGGTAAGGTCTGAAAAAGAGGTTGTTACGAAAATACGATTTCGGTTCATACCTACAACTTTCTTACATTTTTAGTTAGGAAATATTGTTTTACGATGCTTTCTTTATTGTTTAGGTAATTGTTCTACGTTGGGTTTGTGATTAAACAACAATCTTTATGAAAATAAGATCAAAAATATTAAAACGTGGTAAATAATACAAACCTCAACAAATAACAACACTTAACGTAAACTAAAATATTGAAATAACTCTACAAACATTTAAAAAATCAATAAGAGGCGAACGTATTTTGGCGTGTTTTATTAGCCAAGCGTAGGTGACTAATCAGGACTGCCTAAAATGGCTTTGCTAACGTTACGTGTGAGTATAGACGGAGGTATGATTAAAGCGAGAGGGCGCGAGAGTGTCCGCCATTTATATATCGTTTCTTTAATGGCACGGGTTATAGTGATAGATAAGTAAGTCAAAGTTTTATTTACAAAAACAAAATGCAGTGATAAACAAGAGGTCGGATCATCAGAATCGGAGGTTGGCGATCAATTTGGCTATCTCGTCCTTCGAAGCCGCCAAACGAAACAATGAGCCGGTGCTTTGCCCGAACCATTCGCGCAGATTTTGGAGCCATGATATTTTGGGCATGATATCTTATGACAGATTAATTTTGACAGCCGTATTCCGGTTCTTCTTTGGCCACGTCTGTAAACGCCATCTATGAACTGCTTTGAATTTGTACACACGACAGCACGTCAGACTGTACACTTTTGTTGTAAACTCGCCCGTAACGTAACCGAGTAGAGTGCTAGCGTGTAAGGGTCGACGTGCTGTCGTGTGTACTTTGAAAACGGCTCATTGATACAAGAAAATGTAATCTGTATAAAGGACTCTGTTCATCATGTCGCTCTGAGAGAATGGCTGTCCTCCGCAGTGGGGCGCTGTTTCATTGTGTTATGTTGACGTTTGTGGTTTTCAATCAGAGCTTAATTGAGCAAAGTCGCTGACAGGTGTTATGTCGGCTAATTGGGTTGCATTGTTGGCGATGTGCCGGACGTGAGAGCTAAACCGCTGGAGGAATGGGAACGAGAGGCGTCGAGAATTAGGCCTTCCCTGTTGACTGGTTGTGAACCATCATTGAAGGCGTCGAGAATTAGGCCTTCCCTGTTGACTGGTTGTGAACCATCATTGAAGGCGTCGAGAATTAGGCCTTCCCTGTTGACTGGTTGTGAACCATCATTGAAGGCGTCGAGAATTAGGCCTTCCCTGTTGACTGGTTGTGAACCATCATTGAAGGCGTCGAGAATTAGGCCTTCCCTGTTGACTGGTTGTGAACCATCATTGAAGGCGTCGAGAATGAGGCCTTCCCTGTTGACTGGTTGTGAACCATCATTGAATTAAAACCTATCTCCGTATCAATGTCAACGTTGCCCAAAGAGCCATTGAGCGAATGCTGGGTATTAAGCTCTTGGACCGTATACGGAGCATTATTGTATTCGAACGGGTCGAATCGCGGTTGGTTTTAGGCAAATCGACCGCGATTCGACCCTTTCGAATACAATAATGTGTAAATATCGAGTAATTAAAAGTGAATAATGGCAACCGTATACCGAACGTTGTAATAAGAAGCCGCACATAAGTGGCAGACGTCGGAAAACGCATAACTTCTTTGAAGTGGAAGTGGGCAGGACACCTGGCGAGACGTACCGATGGCAGATGGACAAAGTCCATTGCGGAATGGCGACCCCGAGAAGGAAAGAGATCAGTTGGCAGACCACCAGCCAGATGGTCCGACGACATAGCCCAAGGAGCCGGAAAACAGTGGTTGCGTCTGGCACAGGATCGTAGAGGCCTTTACTCAGCAATGGGTGTTAACAGGCTGATGATGATGATGATTTCGGTATCATCTACTGAACACGGTGTAAGAAAGCTAAGTAGAGCTTCAGAGATGACCAGCGCTTTCGCGATGAAACTGATCGTAGATCGAATATTTCGTGATCGTCCTTCGTTCGTGATCGCAATCGTGGTGCGAAAATGTTTTTAGCTTCTCGTAGTAAGAAGGACTTTGAACCGGAACGGTGTTAGTAATTGGTTTTATTGCTCACGCACTTTGACCTCTAGCTCTTACGCGTCTTACGCCATATCATAACATTCTTCAAGACCAAAATGATTCGCTTACTGTAGTTCTGTCATTTTTGCAAAAGTATTATTTGCTTGATGACTTACGCCAATAACCAATGGACCTTCGAGAAGATTTAGCCTGACTGTTGTTGGCAGCTTGTCAAATAACTTATCAGAAAGTTAGTAAGTAGTTCGTTTAAGGGCGCCCCGGGGCGCGCGGCCGTGCGCCATACCTTCTACAGGGCGCGCGGCGGGCGCACGGCCGAGCGCCATACATTTTACAGGGCGCGCGGCAGGCGCACGGCCGAGCGCCATACATTTTACAGGGCGCGCGGCAGGCGCACGGCCGAGCGCCATACATTTTACAGGGCGCGCGGCAGGCGCACGGCCGAGCGCCATACATTTTACAGGGCGCGCGGCAGGCGCACGGCCGAGCGCCATACATTTTACAGGGCGCGCGGCAGGCGCACGGCTGAGCGCCATACATTTTACAGTGCGCGCGGCAGGCGCACGAGCGAGCGCCATACATTTTACAGGGCTAGCGCCCGGCGCGCGACCCGTATAGCAAGTCCCTAAACTCATTTATGTTACCAGTCAGTTAAGACGCCCAAACTAACGTAACATGCACTCAATCCAAACGCTCCCAAAAGTCCCAACACCCACCGCGGGAACAATTACATAGAGGGAAAGCTTTCAGGCACAATATTCCGGGCGATAATGGCATTACCGCCTCGACAAAGCACAGCGGACGAAATAGGTTGTGGTCACTGGGATCTTATAATTTGATCCCATGTTGAAACATTTTTCTTCTTCTTGGCGTGCTTCTCCGCTAATGGAGATTAGCCGTCAGCTTTTTGCCAAGCGACATAGATGCTGGCTATCTCCGCCCATTCTCTGATATTTCTGATCCACGACTTTCTTCTTCTACCAGCATGCCTCTCCCAAACTTTAAAGACACCAAATTAGAGGCAAGACAGTGCTGACCCGATACTGATCCTGGTAAATTGATTTGAAGTCAGTCTTAACTTTGAATGGAGTAGGTAACTGAATGTAAGATATTGGACGATAGTGGACAGTATTGCCCCTTAGAATTGGCTAACACTTTGGCGATATTTTTAATGCAATGTAAGGAAATCAAAATGCCTCTGATTCTAGTTCTTAAGATTTTACATTTGCCCAAAGGTTGACGAAATAAAATAAGTTGCAAGGAAGGACGGATGATGACAATTTCAATGATTGCCTAATCCATACCATGGTAACTTCCATTAAGGCGCTGTGCATATTGAATCCTGTATCTTCCTGTATCAAATACACAAAAAAAAACGAAAATGTGCACATATCAAATCCTAGAAATAGTTGATACCTATCTAAAACAGCCAGTTTCGTGTTGACATACATAAACGTTATGAAGATATTTTGCTTGAAAAAAAATAAGCGGCGCACTTTTTCTTCAAGCAAAATATCTTGCAATCTGTTATGGATATCAACACAAAACTGGCTGTGTTAAATAGGTCTCAACAAATGCTAGGGTTTGATATGTGAACATTTTCGATTTTTTTTGTGTATTTGATACAGGAATCGATTTTAGCATTTTTCTTTGCGCGCGGGCTAATTCACTATGCCCAGCGCCTTAAATTGGGAACGAACTGTTGGATCCATCAGCAAAATACACAAGGAAATTGGGACCCGACCCGCTTTCGCACACCGTCCTATAGAGAGGGCTCAGTGTCGAAAGGGGAATGCGGTGTTTGAATAGGACGGAAATTGACGGCAATTGGATGTGAAGTTACTCTATCAAAATGTGGTTTATTGAAGGTTGCGAAAATAGGGATAATGGAAGGAACCACGGCAGCTGTAACGCGGCCGAAACGACGGGATAAATAAGGTAATGGGCCTAAAACCAACCGCGATTCTGGCCGTTTTAGACAGCTCTCACCTAATTCTACAGGGTGCACTCTAAGTCGATAGCGGAACTTTAAGTGGGCTGTCTACTGATCACTACAAACACCTTGCACTAGGTGGCGAAAAAATGGAGCGAAAAAAATATCAGTTTTTTCATACATTTGGCGCAGTACTGAGTCGACCTTTTGTATGGAACTGCTGATTTTTTTTTTGCTCCATTTTTTTCGCCATTCGGTCCAAGTTGTTTGTAGTGATCAGTAGATAGCCTACGTAAAGTTTCGCTATCGAGTTAGTGTGTGAACATTTTCGATTTGTTTAGTGTATTTGATACAGGAATCGATTTCGTGCATTTTGCTTTGCGCGCGGGCTAATCACTTCCTTGACTGTGCTGTGTGCTTCCCAAACTTATTGAAGACGGTGCGAGGTAGGTACAGTAGAATTGAACCTATTCAACTCAATTTTAATTGAATTGATCCTCTCAAGGCCCCCTGGATCAAAGGATTTTATTAAAAGGTTTTGTAAGGCATGTACAGTCGGCCACAGTATCAGATACCCTTTTTTGTTCGATTGGCGCCCTTATGCCGCGCGCGGTAAGAGCTGCCATGGGGTATCTGAGATTGTGGCCGACCGTACCTACACAAAAACCAACGAATAAAGAATATCTCTACATTCAACGCGTCCGTCAAACTTTAAGCGGTTATAATATTAGGATGTCAATAAAAACTGTAAATGGTCTTTTAATCGTTAATTGGTCACTCTATCCCGTATATGTGGGGCGGAAAAAACTAGTGGTTGAATCATCTACAAGACAAGAAACATTTCAAAGGCCCGAAAAATCAACCACAGTTTAATCTCAGACCACACATTTTCTATGAGATTAATTCGCGGTTAGTGTGTAAAATAAACTGTGATTGATATTACGGATCTTAGTATCAGTAACATATTTTGCCATCATAGTACGGAAGCCGACCGCATGATCTTCACGTCACTTGATACAAAGATAAGCTCTATGGCTTCAAATAGAAAAAGTTACGCTGAGCTCGAATCAATCGGTCTTATCACTCTGAATTGGCCGAAAGGTCGAAAAAAAGGGCCACTTCCGGTGCAAAAAAACACCCGATTTTACGTGATCTGATACAAGAATGAAACTGGTGGCTTCAATTAGAACTTCTTTCGGAGAAGCAGAAAAACCAAGTCTGTCAGCTCTGGAGTGGCCGGAAGTACCTGACAGACGCCCTCAAAGATCACGATTTTGCTCCAAATTTACGTGATCTGATACAAGAATATGACTGGTGGCTTCAATTAGAACTTCTTTCGGAGAAGCAGAAAAACCAAGTCTGTCAGCTCTGGAGTGGCCGGAAGTACCTGACAGACGCCCTCAAAGATCATGATTTTGCTCCAAAATTACGTGATCTGATACAAGAATGAGACTAGTGGCTTCAATTAGAACTTCTTTCGGAGAGGCAGAAAAACCAAGTCTGCCAGCGCTGGAGTGGCCGGAAGTACCCGACAGACGCCCTCAAAGATCATGATTTTGCTCCAAATTTACGTGATCTGATACAAGAATGAGACTGGTGGCTTCAAATAGCCCTTGATTAGCAGAAACAGAAAAACTAAGTCTGCCAGCTCTGGAGTGGCCGGAAGTACCCGACAGACGGCCTCAAAGGTTGATGGGGACTACTACATTTACTTCATCTGGTACAAAAATTGAATAAGTTGAAAATGTTCATGTTTAAATAAAGGTTGTCTGGTAGATACACACTGGATCAGTCAGTTAGTAGAGTGGAAGCTCGGACCTGGGAGTGTTCGCCAGAAGGATGTTACTTAGTGACCCGACCACAAGGATCGTTTTTGACATTCTCGGATAGATATGGGCGGTGAGTAAATACTAAATAGTATTTAATGATTCGGTAAAGAAAATATGAGTATTTATTCGTTATTACTCGTTTTTACTGAGTTGTTGAGGTTCGGGCCAACAGTAAAACCCGTGGATTCCTCTCGCAGCTAGGTGACCCTCTCTTGGCGCCCGGGAGTAGGTACTTCTCGCAGCTGATCGTCGTCGTCGCGTAGGTATCGACCGTGAGGGCGGGCCGTAGGTACCGGCCGGACTCGTCGCAGTGGGTACTTGCGCCCTGGTGGCACCAGGCGTGTGACCAGGCGCAGGGGTACCGGCGGCAGGGTCCGCAGTAGGTACCCGTCAGCAGGCTCGGCGACTCGGCGACTCGGTGGCGTGCTTAACCGGCGAGTTCGCAGCGGTTTAGCAGGCGGCGGCGGCGGCAGCGTCAGCCGTTTTCAGCACCAACGTCGTTGGTGGTACCGGGATGTTGCGGGGAAGAGAGAAGAGAAACAAACTTCTGCTTTCCACGATTGCTCTTAGAGAAGAGTAGTGGTAGATCTTGGCGAGTTCCGAAGATGCCCGGTACAATTTTGGGCGCGAGGCCCCTGAGTTAGGCTTTGCGGCACAGAGAGCCACCACAAATCTTCTCTAATTTGAGTCTAATTCGAATTTTATTTTGCCTATTAGAACGTTACATTTTACATCATATCTTTCTTATTTACTAACGGATTTTAATAATTCAAACGGTTTTAAGTTAGGGAGAAAGAGATCTTTGTTGTGGTGTGTAATGTGTGTAGGTGCATGGATGTTATAGGCCTCTGAGTTAGCTATTTCCTACCTACTAAGAGCTGAATATCCTACCTGCCATGGGCCGTGTAAGGAGTGTGGAAATAACTTGTAAGCGGGTGTGTTATCATTTATTTATCCCTATTGATATATTTAAGTGCTTATTTAAACGATAAATTAACTTTTGAGCAAGTAAAAGTTACAAATAATATTACGTCAACTTTAGGTATTAACAATTTGGTCTTAAAATTACGGCTTAGCGTGCTATAACATTACAATACTGGTCAGTTACATACGTCTACGTGAAATAAACTTAGTTACACATGTCTACATAGATTTACAGGCTAAATTAACATCAAATTTTCATACAAAAGTTCAGGGTATAAAAAAGATTTTCTAATAGGAAAATTACATCGAGTTATGATTAAAACAGATAAAAGGCAATAATTTTACATTCCAAAACAAAGAGATTCGTGGAAAAAGACACTAATTAACAAAGAAAAACAACAAATCAAAATTATTTACAAACAATTCGGGTTTTTACTCCCGCTACTACTGCGCCTGCGCGGGTGACCGCGGTAAAGCGATCCGGCTCTCTCATTGGCCGAGGCCAGTTTACTTCACTTTCTCGCTATGCGCTGAGGAGCAGACTCTGCCTGGGTCGTGGGCAGTCATTCTAATTATGTAATAAATCAAGTAATAATGCAAATTAAGTAAGTATTATGATAGAAAAAGTATTAAATGAGGTAAAATATAGGAAAATGGGAATTAATGTATTTACAATAGCATGTGCCTAATGTTAGGTATTTAATCCTACATGCCTATTCCAATCCTATAAATATCTTTCGTCTAGGTCGGTCGTCAACAGTCTCCCCCTCAGTGCAGAGTGGTGAGACTACTGTGCACTCAAAATAGGTGTTGACGCCGCTATATGGTTCGAGGACGCAGGGACCAAGTTGATGAGACGCGACGTGAAGGCGGCGGAAGTCTTAGGTTCTTCTGTGGTCTGGATCTATTCGCTGCTATCTGGGTTGGGAGTCGTTCCCATCTGGGTCGGCCGTGGTCTGTTGTGGCTGAGTGACTCTAGGCTGAGCACTATGTTATCACGTGAGGGTGTGTGAATAACCTGCTAGTGAGAGTTTGAGCCGTGCGAAAGTTGATGCATGTACTTTCGTTATCGAGCGTCTGTGATTAGTGGGTGTTTCACAGGTATTCTGAGGGCGCTTGCACCGAATAGTGTGGGGTCGGTTCGCGCTTGTGGTAAGTCAGTCACTAAGCTGAGGTGGTTGACAGCTGTGTGAGTGAGCGTTGACGAGTCACTTTACGGTGCCTTCTTTGGCGCTTTTTCTTCTTGGCTTTGTGAGCGGTGAGTGTCACAAGCGGAGGAGCGACAGGCTGAGCGGAGAGCGACGGGTCTTGGGCGGATTGCGTCATCACGTGGCGAGTGTAGTGATGGGCGTCCGATTTGGCGGGCTTATTTTTCCACCTTACGTGTTCTCGTGGTTGTAAGGGGTCATTCCACTCGGTGTCGGTTTTCTGAGCGGTTTTGTTCGCAGGCCTTTTCGGTTTTGTCACGTGTGATAAGAGTTCGGGAGGTCTCCATGCTGACATTGCGATGCGTATGTTTTGATAGGCTTTGCATGCAGATAGCGGTTTCTTCGTACTCACAGCTAGCGATGTGGCTTCTTCAGTGTTTCGGAAGCTTTGCGCGTAGTGGTTTTGCGTTGCGCGGGTTTTTGCGTCTTGGACGTCGTGATTTGTCACAGAAGTAGCTGTGTTGCGCGATGAGGTTGCACTGAGGTTTGTTGGGAGCTTGTCGATATTTTCGTGTGCGTGATTTCGCCACAGGAAGCTATCTGAGCTGCTTTTATCTTCCTCTGTTGTTTTCTCTTCGGTGTAGTTTACTTCGGCGATCGGTCTCTCGTCGAGGCGTGGTGGGATTCCGGCTTGCGTTCGTAGTGAACCGGGTCCGGAAGTCAGTGCGTCGTTGAGGTGAGAGCCATCAGTTTGGGTGGCGACGTCGATGGTAAGGCGCATTTTGCTCTTCTTCGAGTATACGTCGGCTAGATGTCGAAGGTGCCGCGTCTTCACGGGTGTTGGGGTCGCAGTAGTTTCTTCGACGGAGCATGGGCGTTTCTTTTTACGCTTGGCGCGTCGTCTTTTGCTGGACGCCTCATGGCTCACGTGGTACGTACTATGCGATTTTGTGTATGATGGTGCGATGGATTTTATTCCATGGATGACCCATCCAAGGCTGGTCAGTGACGCAACTGGTTCGTCTGGTGTTACATACTTAAGGCTCCTTGTTACTATAAGACTCCAGTTGTCTTGACCTATTAACACTTGAGGCCTTGCATTGTGGTAAGTTAGCTGGTCTTTGATTTCCGCTAGGTGTTTGCAGTTCTCGATGTCTTTTCTTTCCACTGACTGGGTGCAAATGTCCATAGAAGGAATCGTGAAGGCTTCCATTTGATGGTGGCAGTCTTGTTGTATACCACGGATTCGTATGTTAAGCTTGGCCGATAGGTGGTTCAGCTTTGTGTCTGCTATGCCTTTCACAATTAACCGCTCTTGGGGTCCGGTTTCTCCAATTGCGTCCGCTAATTCTTGGGTTACAAGCGTTACCGATGATCCTTCGTCAAGCAGCGCGTAAGTCTTTCGCGTTCCGTTGGGTCCGGATATTTCGATTGGTGCTATCTTCAAGTATGTCTTCCAATTTGAAAGGATGCAAACTGGCGTCGATCTTTCTATGGCTTTCTTGACGTAGTGCAGTAGCTCGTGGTGTTTGCCTTTGCAGTAATTTTTACCACAAACTCTGGCTTTGCAGCTGGTGTGGTAGTGCTGGTTGCTCAAACATCGGAAGCAGGCGTTTGACTTTTTGATTACTTCCCATCGCTTTTGGGGATCCAGCTTCAGAAAGCTTTGGCACTTTATGATCGGGTGTTTGTCGCCACAATGCAGACACTTGATGTCTTCTGTAGCAACTGCGTTCACGTTGGCTATTTCATCTTCCTCTTCTTCCTCTTCGTAGTCCGATATGAAGCTGTCGTCGACTTCTTCGGTGATGGTGGCGTGCACCGCTCTCGGGGGAGGCCCGCGAGTTCGCTGGGGTTCTCTCCGTCGTACGGCTTCGGGCTCATATGCGTCGCTCTCTTCCACCAGTTCGTTTAAGAAGTTTCTCAACGCTATCATGATTGGTTTGTGTCGATTTTTGTGACGATAACTGAACCATGCCACTCGATATATTTGAGTTAGTTTGTCCACGATTTTTTCCGCGATTTCCTCGGAGTCCAAATATGTGTGATGGTTCATCTGTTGTATGGTGTTCACCGTATTGGTGATGACTCCGGCGAAGGTGGTTAGATTTCTTCCGTCTTCTGCCAGTGGTGTCATCTTTTCTATCGTGTATATCTCGTTCTTGATGAGCCGCTTGGGCTGTCCGAACAGTCGGGCTAGGTTTTCCATAACCAACTTCGGATTGATGCTACTGAACAAAGTAGAGCGTACAGCTTCTCTTGCTCGTCCTGTAATCGCTTTTCGGAGCCGTGCAACATTTTCTATGTCGCTGAAGTATTGTTTCGTGTCTTCGTATGTGGCCCGAAAGGCGATCCATTCGCTTGGGTCTCCAGCGAAGTTGTGCAGCTCGCACAGGTATCGTGGTGCTGCTTGAGGCGCGTTTCTTTGTGCAGGTGGTGCCGCTTGCGCGACCGCCTCCTTGACTGCCTGCACGAAGTCGGTAACAAGAGATGTCGCGACGCCCCGTGCGTCATCAGCGGGCGGCGCGGGCTGGGATTCTTCAACCTCCCCCTCGTGTCGCCTTGACGCTAAGTGATGTGGTTGTCTTCTCTGTTCCATGTCGTGGCGCTGTTGTCCGTTTACTGTGGAGTTGACCCACCGCTCGACATTTGGCTGCATGGTCGCTGGTTCTTCATCGCTGAAGTCGTTGTCGGTGTCGTCCAGTTGGATCATTGCTAGCTTTGTCCTTGCGGCGTTTGCCTCTCTTCGAGCAACGGCTGCTTCTTTTTCTTCGAGCTCCAGTCTCGCCTGGAGCTCAGCGCGCTTCTTAGCGCTTGACGTGGATTTCGAAGACCGGCGTAACACGGTACGCACTGATGCAGATCCGCCTCCCTGCTCACGGTGAGTGTCTACTTCAGTCATCACTTGGCTGGTGCTCGTCGCTCCATCGGTTGTTGTAGGGTTTGCTAGACCAGTAACGAAGACGCTCGAAGTCCCTCCGCTCAACGTCGTCGCTCCGCTCCCCTTATCCTCCCCCCGCTCTTCAGTGTCGGAGGGGGAAAGCGGTGACTCTTGCTCGGTGGTTAAATCAGGCCGTGGGGCTCCCTTCATCTTCATTGATCTAGTCGTTCTTGTAGACATCTTCTGGTCTTCAGGTGGATGGCTTGACTGGTCCTCTTGCAGTTGCTTTGGTCCACCGGGCTCTTCGCTTGTCCCGGCACCGCGATGCAGTGTCCCTTGCGTCCCTACGTCCTCGTCCCTAACGTCCCTAAACCCAGTCCCTGTGCGGCCCTGTTTACCGCCAGCAGACTGTCCCTAGCGGCCCTACTGACCCTAGCAGACTCACTCGAGGGCCCCTTGCGGGGATATGCTCGGAGTGAGGATGGATGTAAAGGATAGGAGAGGGGGGATCTGCCCTGCAGAGGGTGCGTAGTAGGTTCAGGGTGCACACCCAGTTGGCTGGAATGTCCAACTGGAGTCACGCGGTCCTGGCCGGCATACACCGTCAGGCCCTGCCCACTCACGCTCCTTACAGGCGCAGTCAAGCTGTCAGCCTAGCCGATTGCTCGACTAGACCGGCGACCTCGCTTGAAAAGTCGCTACACCCGAAGGCGTTGAAACCACCCACGATAGCGTTTGGCACCGTTAGGTGCTACCGCGGAGTGGCCCACGGGTAAACCGTGTTGGAAGGTGTCTTCTTGTTTCTTCGCTCTTCACCGCTTCCAGGTCCAGATCCAGGTCCAGATCCAGGTCCAGGGGCTTCTCCAGTACCAGCTTGGCTCGTCCAGTGTCCAAGGCTGGTTCCAGGTCCAACTCCAGGTCCAGGTCCAGCTCCAGCTCCAGGGCCAGGGGCTTCTCCAGTACCAGCTTGGCTCGTCCAGTGTCCAAGGCTGGTTCCAGGTCCAACTCCAGGTCCAGGTCTGGGTCCCGTTCCAGGTACAAGGGCGACTTCCAGTTGCGGCAGGCTCTTCAGTGTCCCAGTCCGCTTCCAGGTCAGCTCCAGGTCCAGGTCCAGGTCTTCAGGGGCAGGGTCCAGGTGCGACTTCCAGTTCCGGGGTGGCTCGTCCGTGTCCAGTCCCAGTTCCAGGTCAGCTCCAGGTCCAGGCTCCAGATGCAGGTCTGGGTGCGACTTCCAGTTCCGGGGTGGCTCGTCCGTGTCCAGTCCCAGTTCCAGGTCAGCTCCAGTTCCAGCACCAGCTTCCGGATCTTCGGGGCCAGTGGTCGAAGGTCTTCGCTGTCTTCAAATCCGATGCCGAAGGACCATCAACTGTTGAGGTTCGGGCCAACAGTAAAACCCGTGGATTCCTCTCGCAGCTAGGTGACCCTCTCTTGGCGCCCGGGAGTAGGTACTTCTCGCAGCTGATCGTCGTCGTCGCGTAGGTATCGACCGTGAGGGCGGGCCGTAGGTACCGGCCGGACTCGTCGCAGTGGGTACTTGCGCCCTGGTGGCACCAGGCGTGTGACCAGGCGCAGGGGTACCGGCGGCAGGGTCCGCAGTAGGTACCCGTCAGCAGGCTCGGCGACTCGGCGACTCGGTGGCGTGCTTAACCGGCGAGTTCGCAGCGGTTTAGCAGGCGGCGGCGGCGGCAGCGTCAGCCGTTTTCAGCACCAACGTCGTTGGTGGTACCGGGATGTTGCGGGGAAGAGAGAAGAGAAACAAACTTCTGCTTTCCACGATTGCTCTTAGAGAAGAGTAGTGGTAGATCTTGGCGAGTTCCGAAGATGCCCGGTACAATTTTGGGCGCGAGGCCCCTGAGTTAGGCTTTGCGGCACAGAGAGCCACCACAAATCTTCTCTAATTTGAGTCTAATTCGAATTTTATTTTGCCTATTAGAACGTTACATTTTACATCATATCTTTCTTATTTACTAACGGATTTTAATAATTCAAACGGTTTTAAGTTAGGGAGAAAGAGATCTTTGTTGTGGTGTGTAATGTGTGTAGGTGCATGGATGTTATAGGCCTCTGAGTTAGCTATTTCCTACCTACTAAGAGCTGAATATCCTACCTGCCATGGGCCGTGTAAGGAGTGTGGAAATAACTTGTAAGCGGGTGTGTTATCATTTATTTATCCCTATTGATATATTTAAGTGCTTATTTAAACGATAAATTAACTTTTGAGCAAGTAAAAGTTACAAATAATATTACGTCAACTTTAGGTATTAACAATTTGGTCTTAAAATTACGGCTTAGCGTGCTATAACATTACAATACTGGTCAGTTACATACGTCTACGTGAAATAAACTTAGTTACACATGTCTACATAGATTTACAGGCTAAATTAACATCAAATTTTCATACAAAAGTTCAGGGTATAAAAAAGATTTTCTAATAGGAAAATTACATCGAGTTATGATTAAAACAGATAAAAGGCAATAATTTTACATTCCAAAACAAAGAGATTCGTGGAAAAAGACACTAATTAACAAAGAAAAACAACAAATCAAAATTATTTACAAACAATTCGGGTTTTTACTCCCGCTACTACTGCGCCTGCGCGGGTGACCGCGGTAAAGCGATCCGGCTCTCTCATTGGCCGAGGCCAGTTTACTTCACTTTCTCGCTATGCGCTGAGGAGCAGACTCTGCCTGGGTCGTGGGCAGTCATTCTAATTATGTAATAAATCAAGTAATAATGCAAATTAAGTAAGTATTATGATAGAAAAAGTATTAAATGAGGTAAAATATAGGAAAATGGGAATTAATGTATTTACAATAGCATGTGCCTAATGTTAGGTATTTAATCCTACATGCCTATTCCAATCCTATAAATATCTTTCGTCTAGGTCGGTCGTCAACATGAGTATATACCCAAAAGCAAGAGTTAATACTTTTGTATGTTCTTTTATTGTTGGTTTACAAGGGTTTACTTACTTACACCATTAACCGTTAAAGCTACAGGAAAACTGTCGGAAAAAAAAAGTCTTTGAATTGCGGAAATATCATGAATGGCATTTACAGATTTTTAAAAATATATACAGGGTGCAAGTAAATTGGTAAATTTCATCAAACTTATTTTTTCGTGCCACATGATTTTGTTTCTAGTAAATAAGGATCAAAAGCCATGGTCAAAACATTACAAATATAAAAAAATCTAAATAAAACTTAAACATAAACTTTCCATTATACAGGGTGGCGCGTTGAGACAGCACCATGAACCGTTATAGCTACAGAAAAACTGTCAGAAAATAAAGTCATCAGCTTGCAAAAATATTACGAGTGGCATTTACAGATTTTGAAAATTATAGACAGGGTGCCAAAAAATTTGCGGATTTGGCAAAACTTTTTTTTTGTGCACATTCGATTTTGTTTCTTGTAAGCATCAAAAATCATGGTGAAAACACTGGCTATAATAAAAAAAAATCCATTATACAGGATGGCGCGTTGAGGTAGCACCATTAACCGTTATAGCTACAGAAAAACTGTCAGAAGAGAAAGTCATCGGATTGACTTAAAATTTATTGACATCTTTAAAAATTATTAACATTATTATTAATTATACTAATTATTTGCATGCCTTAAATAGGTTGAATGTGCTGAGCTTTTAAATATCAACTATTTTAACATCTGAAATGTAACTACCACGTTCAAAGCAATGTAAAAAATATTTATGATGAAACCAGAGTGTAAAAAAAATCGGAGTGTGTGGACTTAGGTCTTTACAGAAATGACAGTCATCAATAAAATTAGTATAGTGACAACATATTAGATGTTCATCTGTCAATTTGGTGCTGGTTGTCTGTTCCTTGATCGAAAAGAAAAAATTAGAAAAATACCCCTTACAATGTGTTTTAGACACGAAGTTCAGAAAAATGGTAAAAAACGATACAAGTATTTAGCACCGTCCGCTTTTAATTTTTTTTTCGATTGCTTCGACCAGTATAACTGAACCAAAGCAACAAAGCACGCAAACTGGGATGCTTTTTGCGCTTTCGTTCCGTGGTCGGTAAGGTACACAGCCACGGAATCCTGTCAAAACAGCCTGACCACGGCATTGTCTAACACAATAGGATTCATGGCCAGGCGGGCCTGTAACTTTAAACTTCTCTAACTTTTTCATTACATTCAACCTACCTCAAAACTCACGAATATGACTAAGTATACTCATATTCGTGAGTTTTGAGGTAGGTTGCAAGGACAGCCAGCACCATTAACCGTTATAGCTACAGGAAAACTGTGAAAGAAGAAAGTCATCGGAATGCGAAAATATTACGAATGGCATTTACAGATTTTGAAGAATATAGTTAGGTATAGGGTGCAAGTTTTTTTTAAAAACTTAAACTTTCGTGAGCACTGCACAATTTTCTATTAAATCACGGTTTTACTCACGTCGGTGTAGCCGACTAGTGAGTAAAACCGTGATTTAATAGAAAATTGTAAGAAACGTTGTTTTTTTGACATAATTATTTTTACGTGCCATTCGATTTTGTTTATTGTATTGATCAAAAGTTACTATCAGACCAGTCATGGTCAAAACACGCCAAGTGCGAGTTGAACTCACGCACCGAGGGTCCATGAAACCATTGTTTTTATTGAATGGCTGGAAGGAATCTTCGTTTCGTGAGTCCGGCTCGCACTTGGCCGGTTTTTATTTATATTGAAACATAGGATCGATACAAGCGATGCTCTATAATCACCAACTCGCAAGAAAATGTAGAAACCAGTCGTTAGGGTATTCTTACTTCAGCTTATTTAGCTCATCTTTTTTCCTTTGCTTGTCATTGATGTGGTATACAGACCTTATTGTTATTTACATGTATAAAAAAAACAGTTTATGTCGAACCATCTGACGTATTACTACAGTCATAATGATTTTTACACTCCACACCCCTCGCGCCCTCTACCTGCTAAAGTAGCCATGTGCACCATCATCTACCTACACTATCTACATCTGCACTATAATATTATAAAGAGGAAAGATTTGATTGTTTGTTTGTATTGAATAGGCTCCGAAACTACTGGACCGATTTGAAAAAATATTTTACCATTAGAAGCCGACATTATCCCTGATGAACATAGGCTACTTTTTAACGCGGGAAAATGCTTAATTTCTACGGGAAAACGGGTAATAGGACAATGAGTAGTAAGAATAATTATCCTTTTTTACATTAACTTCTAAACGGCTGTACGGCTGACAGTAAAAATCCTATGACAAGCAAAGAACAAAATATGAGCCACATAGACTGTGAAGTAAGAACAGACAAACAACTAGTAGTTTCAACATTTTCTTGTGCCCGGATTTAACATTTAAGAACATAACACTGGGCCCATAACTGAGCCTGAAAGTGTTTTTACCCTTGGTGTACCTATCAATACCTTATTAATGAATTTTTTGTTGCTCATTGTGTCCAAAAAATACATTCCGTACAACAGTCCCGAGTAATGGATTAAAGTGCACATAAAGTCCACAAAAATCCATCAACGGATCTTTTCAATGGATTTTCGTGGACAAAGGGCACTTAACCAGTAAACAAGATAGTGCGGGGGCCAAAAAAAATCATTTACACATATGAAATTACAGTTAAATCTACCGTGTAGGTGTATGACTAGACAGAACAAAAAATTACCATTTTACGTGTTCCAAGTAGTCAAACATGGATGTAGAACTAGGCGGTTTTTTTTTCTTAGTAGTCTTACCTGTAGAACTAAGTGTAAGGTACGAAGTATCTTTCATAGCCTGAACAGGTAAGATGGTGATACTGTACACCATACACCAAAATCCTGATCTTTGAGGCCGTCTGTCGGGTACTTCCGGCCACTCCAGAGCTGGCAGACTTAGTTTTTCTGTTTCTGCTAATCAAGGGCTATTTGAAGCCACCAGTCTCATTCTTGTATCAGATCACGTAAATTTGGAGCAAAATCATGATCTTTGAGGGCGTCTGTCGGGTACTTCCGGCCACTCCAGCGCTGGCAGACTTGGTTTTTCTGCCTCTCCGAAAGAAGTTCTAATTGAAGCCACTAGTCTCATTCTTGTATCAGATCACGTAATTTTGGAGCAAAATCATGATCTTTGAGGGCGTCTGTCAGGTACTTCCGGCCACTCCAGAGCTGACAGACTTGGTTTTTCTGCTTCTCCGAAAGAAGTTCTAATTGAAGCCACCAGTCATATTCTTGTATCAGATCACGTAAATTTGGAGCAAAATCGTGATCTTTGAGGGCGTCTGTCAGGTACTTCCGGCCACTCCAGAGCTGACAGACTTGGTTTTTCTGCTTCTCCGAAAGAAGTTCTAATTGAAGCCACCAGTCTCATTCTTGTATCAGATCAATTCAGAACACGTAAATTTGGCCCAAAACCTGATCTTTGAGGGCATCTGGCAGGTACTTCCGGCCACTTTAGAGCTGGCAGACTTGGTTTTTCTGCTTCTGCGAATCGAGGGCTAATTGAAGCCACAAGTCACATTCTTGTATCAGATCACGTAAATTTTGAGTAAAATGATGATCTTTGAGGGCGTCTGCCGGGTACTTCCGGCCACTCCAGCGCTGGCAGACTTGGTTTTTCTGCCTCTCCGAAAGAAGTTCTAATTGAAGCCACCAGTCTCATTCTTGTATCAGATCACGTAAAATCGGGTGTTTTTTTGCACCGGAAGTGGCCCTTTTTTTCGACCTTTCGGCCAATTCAGAGTGATAAGACCGATTGATTCGAGCTCAGCGTAACTTTTTCTATTTGAAGCCATAGAGCTTATCTTTGTATCAAGTGACGTGAAGATCATGCGGTCGGCTTCCGTACTATCAGGTAATGTTTCGATTTTTTTCAACTATTCCAGGCTTCGGAGATCCAACTTTCAGGCTACATTATTCAGTAAAACCGCTCGCAAAGTGAGGCACTGTAAAACTAAAAGTCTAGCAGCCAGTATCAATGGCCTTTGTTGCCGGGGGTAAGTTACATAAAACTTTCAGTAGGTTGGGGTCAACGGTCTATTACAGGCGCAGTCGGACAACATCGATTAGTTCAGGGCCTCAAATGTTAATAAAGTCGATAGTCAGAATCAGAATCAAGAATCGGAATCAATTTGTTTTATTCAATATGCCATAAATAAATTATTTACATTGAACGTCAAAATATTATCTAAAGTAAAAAAAAGGGATATAAATCAGATACTTATTACTATCTAATACTAAGTATCTAGCTACTTTTTTTTCTCCAGCTTCACTAGCTCTGATCGTTCTTAGTTGCAGTAAGCGTAGCATAACGCTGGGTTACAGTGTATTTATGGGTTTATAACTCTGTCTATCCTGCTCTACGTTAAACAAAAGAGTAAGATACATATAGTTTTAAACCCATAGATACGCTGTAACCCAGCCTTATGCTACGCTTGCTGGAGAAAAACCGGGATTTTCCTTACAAAAGTTAGACCTTACATCTATTTACATCTAGGATAGATGATTTATACAGCGTCCAGTGGCATCTCCGTTCGCACTAAATGGGTGAAGCTACCACTCGAACGCTGCAGTGTCAGAAATATTGATTTGGGGCTCCATACCCGAAAGGTACCAAAAGCTTGATAGAGTTTCTAAGAATGCTATGCACGCATTGCATTCCAACATAACCAAGTTTCAGGTTTTTCAGTAGCATATAAAAACTTACATTGAACCTCTCTTTTATCGCGTTTTGTTTTAAAGTTGCACCAAAAACCCATCAGTTACTGTTACCTAGGCAACTATAGTTTATGTATGACCTATTCTATTATAACCAGTTCATTCATTCGGGGCGGTTTTGATGGTGTCTCGTAAAAGCCTTAACGGCATTTCTTATCCGTATCATGAAAATGTCTCTGCTAGTTATAAACTGATCTTTTTTGGCCTTACTATGTATAGATAGTACGTTTAACGAAAGAGAGCGAGCTATACTGTTACTTATTACCCTACTACGTCAATCAAAAACTAGGGTTATGATTTTTCATTATCGACGAAGATTTACTGGCGTTATCAACAAAATACAACATTTGACACACGTTGTTGTATGTGAAATTCCTGTCAAATTTTAACCACATTTCTCCAAAAGTACGAGTATGCAAGATTTTGCGACAAAATCAGAGTTGCAAGACTTGCAAGCAAAAAGCTTTTATACTGCACAAACTTAAAAATAGAGGCATTCGTAGTGTGATATCAATGGTATGACATAATTTCATGATGATAATAATATTATCTCATCAAACAATTTATTATGGTTGTAAAGTTAATAATGTTGTATAACCTACTTAGCCCTAACAACGGTCAGGGCGAATGACGTCACGAGCTTATGCAAAACAGGCAGACAGACAGAACATTACATTATGCCTTGTTGTTATGTATTGTAATGTTTTCACATTGTTTAATTAACATGTTCGTGTTTGAGTCTCACCTACGCGGCTATATTAGCTCTTTAGGATCTCACTTTTACATCAAAAAACATGAGTAGATATGAGATGCGGTGAGCAAATGTAGATTTAATTGTTTCTGGCATATTTGTGGTTCTAATGTTTTTCAAATCTTCTAAGGGGTTAGGAGTACTTAGGTTAGGAGTGACGACCACACCGTTATTTTGCCGTGTTTTATGGGGAATGCTTGCGACATAATACAAGGTCAAGCAAGGTCTAAATGAGCCGCTTTAAGCACAAATTCCATAGATGACGCCTACAGGCGTGGCCATAGAAGAACCGGAATACAGCTGTCAAAATTAATCTGTACTAAGCGAAATTTGACAGCTGTATTCCGGTTCATCTATTTCCACGAGCTTCTCTAGACTATGCCTGAGAGAAATGCTTAAAATGCTTCAATAAAGTATAGCGTTTTTTCTACCAGACTGCATGTACGGTCGGCTACAGTCTAACATAACCCATGGTAGCTCTTACCGCGCGCGGCATAAGAGCGCCAATCGAACAAAAAGGGGTATCGCAGCGTGTGGCTGACTATACATTGGCGAGAGAAGGCGAGGCCCCCTATAAAGTATCCAACTGTTTTATGCCGCACCGATGGTGGTGAATAAACCGTTCAGTGAGCAGTCAATGGGCGCAATGGAACTTTATTGCTCTTGGCCGTTCACTTATGTGCTCTGTTACTAAGTTGTATACTTTCTAGGTTCGCCCTTCAAAGGGTCGCACAAGTGCTTCAAAGAGGAAAAGTGTTGGGACTTACTTAAGGTCCTGATAAAAAAAAACAATGTACTTTGATTGTTTAACAAACGACATAAAAAACATAACCCTCATTTGGACAGTCGGGTAAAAAGAGGGGTGTTAACAGTTTGACCGCTAAGTGTGTCGTGGCACACACGTAGACACCCTGACACACACAGAGACAGACACACCCTCACCCCTCTTTTTGGGTCAGAGGTTAAAAATGGATCTGGAGCCTGAAACGCAATGGTGCCAAAATCCGCTCCCAGTTGACATCTTCAATAACGACTTATTAATGCTGTCGGTCCTTTTAATGTTTGTGTAGTACACACGACAGCACGTCAGAGTATACATCTTTGTTGTAAAGTGGCCCGTAACGTAACCAAGTAGAGTGCTAGCGCGTAAGGGTCGACGTTCTGTCTTGTGTACAGCAAAGAATATTCTGATTCTAATTCTTTATAATTAGTTCTCTGGTTGTAGGAGAAAAACGAGGAAACCCCGGTTTTGTCCTTCTGCTGGGACGCCATCGACACGCCATTGCGTTACAGGCTAAGGCCCCTGGGCCTGTAATGCAATGGTGCCAAAATGGGCTTCCGGTTGACGGTATCAATTACGATTTACTAGTGGTTCGCCCCGAACTATGAACTCGCGACCCCATAATAATAATAATAACAACCCCCGTGTTATGAAGTTTGTGAAAGTCACCACGATCGGATGATTTCTTTCCTTTCTTATAGTGCTTCTATATCCTTCAGGTCCAGTTCAATATTCATAAAATCCTTTACAAAGTTTGCAATTATCATTTCCAACTCAAATTTTTCTTCTAGCATTTTTAGTTTTTCGCCAAACATTCTTTGAATGTTTTCTGTAACTTGTTCGCCGCTTTTTCTTATTTCAAGTTTTTGTGCCTCTAGATCATTTTGGATTTTTTGTAGTTTATCTAGTATTTCTTCCATTTTAAGTTTTGTATAGGACTCTCTTGTAGTTTTGAAGTAAAGCGACCTCTATTGTGGAGCATAAGGACTTTTTGGTTTATAATTTTGATCACTTGATGGATCTGATAAAAAAAAAAAATTGTCACGCCCTCTGTTAGGAAGTAGAATAACCATTTTTTTTTCAAATAGATGGCGCTGTTTTGTATTTTCTAATCTGGTGTACTTTGGACCTTAGCAATTAGCAAATTGGTTATTTTTGGATTTATTGGATTAAATTAGAGTTCTTGTTACGGATTATTTTGCGACCCATAAAAGTTTATTTTTATTGTTTCCACTGAGTTTTACGTCCGATATCCACAATATTGTTTCCAAACAGAATTTGTATTTATAGTTCAATTTTGTTAGTTTTTATCACTGCTTTCACTGTTTACTGATTAGATTTACGTTTTTATCACTCTTAAAATCACTTTTTAGCACTATTTTAATGTTACTGAGAGGCAGCAGTGGCGCCCTCTCTCATCCCATATAAACTTAACAACCCCATATCTCGGCAACCCCTCGACCGATTTGGCTCATGTTCGAACTTAAAAATTCTTTTAATTTCTTTTACCTGCCTACCAAATTTCATGACGATCCGACAAAAATTACTCAAGTTATCGTCGAACGAACATTCATACATACAAACATACAAACATACAAACATACATACATACATACATACAAACGCCGGATTGTTCCAGTAGACTCGGAGAACTTCGCTCGCTTCGCTCGCTCGTTCAATTAATGCTGTCGGTCCAGTGTCGGTCCTTTTAAAGTGACAAATGACAAGATTGCCAAAGGGAAAAGACTACTAAGGCCCTTTTCTGAATTGAGAATTTCACTAATCAAATACTTAAGTATCATTCTGTCACATTCTTTTGTGTGACATCTGCAGAGACAGAACGATAGTTAAGCATAATTTATCATAAAGAGGATCTTAATTAATTAAAAGGCCATTAATGTACCAACATTGTCACAGAGAAACCTTTATCGTGGCAAAAAAAAAACAAGGAAAAATCTACTCTATATCTGAGGCAACAGGAAACAAAGTCCAGTGAGGTATTTTTTCTAGGAGCACAGATCGGCGGGTGATTACGATAAGCGTACGTGACGTTACACACGATAGCAATAAATGTTTGTAGTATTTTTTGCATATTTTTTATGCTAAATGTATTCATGAATAGGCGTAGGAAATACCATTTGTAGAGTTCTGGGGAAACTGCTGGGAATTAAAACCAAGTGACACGAGATCAATTTAGTACGTCTTTGCACGAGGTGTGGTTTTTAAACACCTCCCTAGCAATGATATACGTGTATCTGGGCATCAAAATTGTCTGTTTAAGGCGCGGTGCATAATGAATAGCCCGCGCGCCAACAAAAATGCACAAAGTCGAGTCCTGTATCAAATAATAAACTAAACAAATCGAAATTTTTCTCATATCAAACCCTAGAATTAGGTGAGACCTACCTAACACAGCCAGTTTTGTGTTGAGTCTCGTAAACGTTTTGAAGATATTTTGGATGAAAAAAAATAAGCGGCGCACTTTTTTTCAAACAAAATAGCTTGCATTCTGTTATGGATATCAACATAAAACTGGCTGTTTTAGATAGCTCTCACCTAATTCTAGGGTGTGATATTCGATTTTTTTAGTGTATTTGATACAGGAATCTATTTTGTGCATTTTTCTTTGCGCGCGAGCTAATTCACTATGCCAGTTGTTTACGGATATGATCAAAGTTGTTAGCTGTTTTCATTGCACGCCACCGCCATATCGTAAGGTGAAAAAAGTATTCACTGTTCATTACTTTTCTGTTATTACAAGTTATTTTAGTAACGAAACAGCCAAGCCACATATTTTAACTAAGGTGTAGAGTTTGTGAAGTTAGGGCTTGTAGAGTAAGGGCGTTTAGAGTTAGAAGCTTCCCTCTACATGACATCATAGCTTTTTGACAGTGCGAGGTGTATGGTATCGTCTTGGCAACATGTTTTACATGAAAATGTTTTTGGTGGGATTTAAACAACATTTAACAAAAGCAGGTTTTCAATTGCCTACCTGTTTTTTTAAAAGTAGAAACAGTAAGCGAATACAGAAAGTAAAAACTTTTCACAAATTTCACAGTCCACTGCTCTTAATTTTGTACCCAAAAACGGGTTTTCAGTAATTATAATTCGGCAAGTTATAATGAATTCGCTAAAAGATAATTTTCAGGCCGAAAATCCTGAAAACCCTCGCGGGCTTAGTATCTCATTTGTATAAAATAAATTAAACTTTTAATTACATCGCTTTCACACACTGCCACAGATGGTAGATTTATCCTTGTAGTGAAGGTGGAGAAAATAAAAAAATAATTGACTATCCTCCATGGCATTTTCTCTGCTACAAATGAACTGTCACACGAAAGTAGCTGAAGAGGAAATTAATTCGCTTCGTGTGACCGAAATCATTTCACAAATATAGGTACTCCATATTATGTTTTCATTGATGTCATTTTATATTTCAAGACCTTTAAAAATCTCCTTTCAGAACTAAAATCTGCCAGTTCTGTCGATAAAGCTTTCCAGTACTAGGTTTTTCATTGCTGGCTCTAGATAGAACCCTGATGCCCCTAAAAACTTTGAGTTGCCATTCCTAATCACGTGCTAAACCACGTGAACATTGCCAAACTTTGCCGGTAACCTGACACCAATTAGACGATGGCCAGGGAACAGAAGAAGAAGAAATAGAGAGCGCACTCTGTAGAGAGGCATAGTGATGCCCCTCCCAACATATTTTACAAAGATGGGAATGAAGTGCGCAGATGGCTGGAGTAAGGGCTTGCAAATTTAGGATGGGTGGATAAGGAGCTCATGACCCCCCTCCAATCCTGAATCCGCCTCTGTGCATAAGTTAAGAACCTTTTGCATTTATTGGAGGTTCAGATTAATATTCACACAACACCTTGATGATGGATGAAGTGACAAGGACCACATATGGGTCTCGTCTGTAACGTACTCGTGTTTCGATGGGCTTACAGTTGTTATGACAAAACCGGCCTTTTTCTCATTCTCCTACAAGGCTGAACCTATTGAGAACTTACAGACTTGAGCCGAAGCCAGCCGAAGCGGCCCATTCGTATCATCCTAACCCAGCGCGAACATTGGGAGAGATCTTGTTACCTAATCATCAATTCATCATTTATTCATCATTGGGCACCTCACGTTTATTGGGGCGTGTCGTTGACCTTACGACGTCTTCGTTTGGGCAATCAAATACAACGTGTTACAAACATCCCAACTCTTTTTACAGGGTGTAACCTACTGATCAACAGGATGACAATTCAGTAAGAAAAAGTTGAAAAAAAAAACAATTTTCTATTTTATAACACAAAATTCAAAAATTTTATTACTGGTCATTTTTGTTATTAGCTCAAATTTAAAAATATGCTTGCGTGTGTGGGTGCATTTGCATAGCTTTGAGTTGTTAAAAAATTGTGAAATTGTGAGTCAATGAAAACAATATTTATTAAATATTTTTCTCCCGCCACAGCGTCCACATTTTATTAATTTAAAAATCAACGGAACGTCGTAAAGAAAAAAAAAATGGGTTATGATCCCTATCACCGGGTGCTATTACCCTGTAAAAATATTTAGGATCTTTTGTAACACCTCGTATAGTACACAAGAGTATGTTCTAGGAACAACCGTTGCGCTAACAATGTTGGGCCGTATTTGGGAGCATGTTAAACGGTTCAATGGAACTCTGTACACCTGTCGGTGCTGTATAAGGGCTTGAACGTCTGCTGCGCTGTGCAAACAAAGAGAAAATCTTTGGTGAAGTGCTAGGAAGCCGGCTACATGGAATTCTGCCACCTATTTTGGATAAGAATTCTATAAAAATAATCTACATATTAAACGTGCACTTGCCATTACTGTAAAAATAAGTCTTAAGACGACGTACGTCTCACAACTAGCGCCGCCAATGGAAAAAAAATCATATCTTTTTTTTGGATGCGTTTTTAGCAAAAAAAGCTCCTGCGATTTCTCAACGCGAGGCTTAACTATTTTTAGGACATAAGGTTTGGATTCCAGATCCTAGAACTTAAGAATGCAATCGATTCTCGCCAAAAGTGGCCACTTTTGGCGAGAATCGATTGCATTCGTAGGAAATCCAATCCTGGAATCCAAACCTTAGGTCCTAAAAATAGTTAAGCCTCGCGTTGAGGAATCGCAGGAGCGTTTTTTGCTAAAAACGCATCCAAAAAAAAGATATGATTTTTTTTCCATTGGCGGCGCTAGTTGTGAGACGTACGTCGTCTTAAACTCAACCGTAAGTAAACAAATCAAAGAAGCAAATTCAATCATTGAATTGGAAACACATTTTTATCGAAAGTCGACGTCACAAAGGGGAGAAAACAGGGGCCTTAGCCTGTAACACAATGGTACCAAAATGGGCTTCCAGTTGACGGCTTCAATTACGATTTATTAATGCTGTCGGTCCAGTGTCGGTCCTTTTAATGTTTTTGTAGTACAGCAAAGAATATACTGATTCTAATTCTAGGGGATTAGGTCGCTGGTTGTAGGAGAAAAACGAGTAAATCCCGGTTTTGTTCTTCTACCTAAGATGAAATGTGATGAAGTTGTGAGATGAATGAAAATGCCTCCCAACATATTTAGGAGGAAACTCAAAGCTTAGATTAGTGTTCGTCCTATAGTAGAAGTAGTTTATTAAATTGAAGGTGGAGTTTTACTGTTTTCTGTCTCGTTTCGTCAAAGAAGATGTAAAAGGCCCAGGTTTTTAGCCCAACCAGGAACTGTTTACGCAAAAGTTCGTAACGACGACCATCTGCTGACCTTTACGAGGCCATAAACGTAAAAGGAGCTGCGACCATTCCGGGACCAACCTCAAACATTTTATGTGAACGTACGACACAATGACAGCGATTCCCATAGGTATACGACATCACATTTTGGGACCACCCATTGTGGAAAGAAGGAAACTGGTAAAGGAAATGGAACTAAAATCAAATTGCCACTGCTTGAAGTCGATCAGACAGAACCAACAAATGCATACTTAGAGAACTCGGCATCAAGCAGCGTCTGTCAAGTACTGTACAGAGTCGTATCTTGAGATTTTTCGGGCATATATCCCGACAAGACAACAAGTCCATTGAGCGCGTTATTTTGGGAAGGGTGGAAAGCACTAGAACTGGGGGAAAACCACCGATGCTATGGACTGACCAAATCAAGACAGGACAACCTCTGACCGAGGCAAATGGCGTGGCATCGTAAGGCGCGCAACATCAGCAACTAACAACATGACATGTGGACCACGACAGCTCTGACAAGAGTGTAACGACGAAGAAGAAGAGGATTCGATCATGGTCTGGAAAGAAAGATAGATAGACTGCGGCATCCGTCGACATTAGGTTGGTAAAATCAGTGGAAAACCTGAGACAGCTCTCTCAAAGCACCTTCGCTCACTCTAGAGTCGAGACCTATTCCAGCTAGTGAGACATGTATAAGGGCTCAATATTTTTTACGGCTGTATCACCGAACTAAATCCCATAGAATCCGCATTACGTATAAAATCACAATAAAAACTTGTCCCCACAGAAACAAATGATATCAGCAATAGAACATCATTTCGACCATACGTCTAATATTCGAATGTCAACCTTATTGCATTAGTGTACAGTTTTACTTTAATTGCATATGGACTATGAGCAAATAAGCTCCCAAAGGCAGTTTGGACATCTATTTTTCCAGACACATTTCAGAGTTCTATGTTGTATCTAGTTTTATCCTTGATCGAAGGGCTGTATGCATATTTCGCCCATATTGAGCCCATTTAGTATCTAGATGACAAACTAGTTGGTACTTGGTAGAGGGTAGGTCACAACTTTTATCGAGAGTTCCTTAAGGCACCATAAACATCGCAATCAAACATAATTGCGCGGCAGAACAATAAAACGACATTTATTAGCTGCTCAGTAAGTCCTTGCACTATTGCCAGTTCAGCGTTGCGAGGTCGACCACCGTTTCTCTACTGCGCGATGCATAATAGTGTGCTTGAATGTACACTGCATCCGCCAATAGAGCTTTTCCCTGAGATAATCAATCATCATTGAACGAGCGAGTTCTCAGAGTCTATTTGAAAAATCCGGCGTTTGTATGTATGAATGTTTGTTCGACGTTAACTTGAATAAATTTGGTCGGATGATCGGATCGTTTTGGAAATTTCGTAGGCGGGTAAATGAAATTAAAAGATTAGTTCGAACATTAGCCAAATCGGTCGAGGGGTTGCCGAGATATGGGGTCGCGAGTTCACAGTTCGGGGCGAACCACTAGTTAGCCCACCGCTGTCCACTGTTAGGTAAGGCCTTTTTCCCCTCGCGCCTCCTCTCAAGGTCTCTCGCCATCCGCAAACATGGACCATCCGCCGATACATCGATATCGTCCGACCATCGGGCCATTTCCCTTCCCTGTAACAGTCTCACGAATTTTGTATTCTCAATAAGAGACCCACACCCCGCGTTGGGTTGCTATGGGTTGAAGACGAAAAGAAGGGGTTGTTACTTTGCAAAAAAAAATAGACGTAAAAGTCGCCATATAGCACGCATGGTGCAAAAACGGCACATCTCTACATTAAACGTGTTTTGATAAAAGTTATTTTATGTTTACTGTATCTTATCATTAGTTATCATACAAGCTATTTTTTTTTTTCGAGTTCGAGGGTTCCGTGCTTTTCATTGCCAAAAATTGGCCTCCTGTCATGCTTCAGAAATGATGCTTAAAAGTGGTAGCATGGAGGCCTCGCGCTGCGAGTAAAGCTTCTAAGCTTCCAGAGAGTGCACTGTAAATAAACCAGTATAGTTACACGCCCTATGATTCATAACTGCACATGATTATATTTATGCAAAGGTCGCATTCGCCTAAGCTAATACGATTTGTGGGCGAGCGTAGCGAGTAAGGATACATACTAAGATGTTTCTATCGAGAGACTTGAATGTATTCACAAAACTAATTTAGACTAACTTAAGGTTGGACGATAGCAACGTGGCAGGAAATTCAAAATTTTCAGTTTTTACATTTTGTAGCTAAACTGAGCTATTTTTGTTTAGCAATTTTTCGTTCACGGCAATAACAAAGATTTTTTTTCATTATTGTAAACAACAGAACAACAATTAATTCAGCCGATTATGTGTTCTGGTCGACAAAGCAGTGGCAAAGCCCAAAAAACTCGTTGAAGACCAGAACACATAATCGGCTGAATTATTGTTGTTATGTTGTTTACAATAATGAAAAGAATACTATGTTATTGCCGCAAACCAAAAATTGCTGAACAAAAATAGCTCACTTTTTGTTTTTTCTAAAGCACTAATGCGTGCTAGGGAATAATTTAAACATAAACTTTAGTTACTTGACTCGGTAGCTCAATTGGTAGAGCGCCTGCACGGTATGCGAGAGGTTGCGGGTTCAAGTCCTGTCCCGAGTGATTTTTTGCAACTTATTATCAATGTTTAAAAATAGCTCAGTTTAGCTACAATATGTAAAAAACTGTTTTGCTATACTGAATATCCCGCCACGTTGTTATCGTCCCACCTTAATAAGATGAGATTGGACTTAGATACAATTTCTGACAAGTTTTTTTTATAATGTTTATATTGCTAATTCCAACATCAGCTAATTCTCTCTCAAATAGAGCAAATGGAGAAGATGTGTATCTACAATAGACTGGAGGTTTCTGGGTCAATCCTCAACCAACACCTAAATTAAATTTACTGCCACACATAACTCATGTCGAGATACTCGTAAGTATCACACAACAACAACAACAACAGTAAACCGAGAGATAAAGATAACACACTGAAATCCCAAAAAGCGTCTTTAAAATGACAGTAAATTCCAGTAAGCTCTAAAGCGCAGAGTAAGGGGTTTGCATTTGCATTGGTTGATAAAGTTGATATCTAGTTTCAAGTTTCAAACTCCTACATAATATTACATCATACTAGGAAGTAAATCGGTATCCTTTGCTCATTTCAAGCAAGAATGTGACATATCCTCCATTGTAGTTACAGAAAATTCTACTCCAAAATGCAGTCGTTTTCGAGCTGCAGATAAAAGCGCTCTAAGCATAAAAGATAGCACTAGAGCCCCACTCTGCGTACGCTCTGAAGATCGGATGGGGTCGCGACCTACATTTCGCTGGAAAACGACGCCCGAGGGAAAATACAGGGTTTTAGAGCGCGCGTAAAGTGAACGGGAAAGGTTGGGAACCACTTTAAGGTAAGCCTTGCCTTGGAACGGTTCTAGGTGTTTAGGGAAAGGTTGAGAGCATTTAATAGACATGCAGCACATTTTTGTGTATCGCGCGGGGTTTAGGTATGTTTTATTTAACGGGGGTAAACTATGTAGAGTTATTTTGTGTTTGGTCTTAATTGATCAGCAAACATGTTATTCAACCTAGATTAGACTACTTCTGATAAGGCGGTTCTTATTTCCTGAAAATAACAAGAGTCAGTAGGTGACAGTTTTGTTTAATATTTAAAACTGAAAGGGTATAAACATACTTCGCGAAAAAAACAATCTTGAATCTTACCATTAAATTACTTTAATTACACGCAGCATCAGCAGGCGGTGGTGGTCTAGTGGGTAGAACAATGGACTCTGAAGCGAAAGGTCCTAGGTTCGAGTAGAGTGCCAGCGTGTAGGGATCGACGTGCTGCCGCGTGTACCATTTCGAAGCTATTGGGCAACAACTCTGTAGGTAGACATATGGTTTGAGAAAATATGTCCGTGTACCTAGGTGCCTCTTTTGTTCACATGCAGAGTCAAAGACACGCCCGTCCTTGAGAGGCGATTTGTTCCGCGAACGAACGCACAAAAGCTAACTAGCAACAGTTGGCGGCAGAAATGTGATGCTACTCCGTCACTGGGCGTTTTAGACAGATAGTAAGATATAGCCTATACAATAAAATACAGGTCCCTAGCTGGCCACAGGTCTACTCTCGGAGAGAGCCACTATAGCAGCTATAGCACTACCCACTATTTCCCAGATAGAATCTAGACCAGGTAAAATACTCTTGGCGGTCTTACCGCTAAGAGCAATTTCTTTCAGACAAAGTTTAGCTTGAAGGGACTGGATGCGGCAATAGAGTAGCAAAATATACATCCACTCATCCACAACATAACAACTAGCGGTTGACTCAGCTTTTCTCCACGCTTGCTGTAGAGATTATGTGCGAAAATGTCGAGAAAAATGCAAATAAAAGCAGAGTCAGAAGCTGACATGAGCCCGGCAGTGCCTGAAACATGTTTGGATAAAGACATTCATTTCAGTGTTTCGAGCTCACGTATGTAATAACCCGCACCGCCAGGAAACGTCTCCAACTACAGGAAGTCCTCAGTGGAAAAACAACAAAATGATACGCCGTGACGTGGTGCAGTTGTCGTGTCATCAATCTAAATAACAGAGTAGACGGTCCACGCCCCGCGGCACTTGGTCTCAATGAGCCCCGCCATTGTGCGCGGGAGTCCGCCCACGGGGGATACTTAACGTGACCATCCGTCCTGCTTTGGGCAGGACTGTCCCGCTTTCAGACTGTCTGTCCCGCTGTCCCCCCTAAGAGCATCACGCATACTCAATCACGAGAGTTACCGGTAGAAACCTCTTGACGTCTTGCTCTGAATGAGCAGTTTTCAACTGACAGTTAAAAGCTGAATTTAAAATGCTTGCTAGATGGCGCAGAAAATACGGCTACATAACGGCAGCCAAATAACGCTTTTTCCCACAGATTCACAGATTAGAAAGTACTAATACTAAAGATACACAAACACCACAGATAATAATCAGGCTTGCCATTTTCAATCGGTAAAAATGCCGTGTCATATATTTGCAATTTTTATTCTTGAAAGCAAAAACATAAATGGTTTTTGATAAATATAGAATAGGTAGGTAGGATACTGACATCAACTACGTGATGCGATAAAATTTGCAAGCAATGAATTGTGTTTCTGGTTATGATTATTACAGTTTACGGTAATTTGTCGCACCGTTGGAAACACTGATGAAATTTCAACTGACTGCCGTTAGTGCCGTATTATGAGCGCCATCAGTGGAGAAAAAAAGAACTACGTTTTTTTCTGAAAACGGGCCATTAGGATGTAGGTAGACTAATCGTATGAGGTAGTTGGCCACCCCTAGTGTCAGAGTTTTTAGGCCGCCCAAAGGGCCTCTGACACGGCTTTATTAATCAACAACAACAAGATGTCTAATGTGGACGAAGCGAAAGGAGTGAGTAAAGATCGTGGCCACTGAGAGGCAACAGTCTCTCTGCCTACCACTCTGGAGACGGCAGTTTATGTATGTTTGTAAAACAATAACGCCTTGTTGTACCTCAAAGGGGCAGAATATACCTATGCGTTGCCACTAGCCAAATAATTATCCGGGGCACACCGGCTCAAAGAACTAATTCAACCACAAAAGCAAACTTAAAAGGAAAAGCCTATTCAATAACAGAAACTTGGCACAATTATTCTGTTACCGACCGGACAATCGATAGGCATCGGGGCTCCGTCTACGAATAGGGGCGGCCAAAGTCACGCGATCTATTACCTACGTTTACAGCATAACAAAAACGACACCAGGAAAAGGGGGAGCGTATTGACAAAATGGAAGGACACGAAAAGCCCGCCCCATTTCTTCCCGGTGGTTTAATGCATCTTATTGCTGATGATCGCAAGGCTTAGGTGTATTGACGAATGAACTGTCCGGAGTCGGTATGCATTCTCCTAGCCTTCCTGAATTCGATCGTAGGTCCCGGGAACTCCGCATTCTCGGCGTATTGTCAATGGTCCTTACTGGTATTTCAAAAGAAAACTCAATAGATGGTTCAAGTAGACACGCTTTCATGAGTCTCATACAATGGTTCAAGACACACTTTCATGAAAACACTGAAGGTAAGGTCCGGTAGGCATGAATTCTTGCCATCCCGGTATCAGATGCGTACGTTCAGCCTTGCGTAAAAATATATACTTGGTGATAATGGGGTGATCGCAATCGCAACATTGCAAGCCTCACATCAACGAATCCCGCGCCTACAGAATAACAAGAATGCGCGTAATTTAACGTGCAACAGAAACTTAGTCGAAGTAATCTTTCTACAGGTTCATAGATGAAAGAAGGCTTTCAGGGAAATAAAACACGACGCGCATGCAGAAAAGGAAAAGAGCAAAGCGGCCAGTTTTCCTCTAAGGGAATTTATAGCCGAGGAAAATAATAACAATATATGCTAGGGAGGAAAGCGGTAAAAATACTTTCAGACAGTTCGCGTAAATATGTGTGTTCGTTGGTGAAGTTATGGCTACCGCACAAATCAATACGAATGGCTGTTGCAAAACAAACTATCGTTAATATTGAGAGGGAACTTCGCTAAAATGATGACGCGGAAGATTGGAACGAAAGTTAAAGTACATACAACGCACCAACTTGGCAACATTCCAAAGGGGTAGAAGGCTAGACAGGAGGGAGTTTGTGCGATGTGGTCTACTTTTATAGATTGACTGAAGTGATACAGCCTATGCATGTATTAAGATGATTAAATATAACAAGGTTACACTTGACATCGTTGAAGAGACTAGTTCCAAATACCCAAATAAAATACTTGGTGAGAAACATTCGTGCAAATGTCACTCTATCACTAAAGATGGAGCATCTAAGCTTAGCCAGAAACAAATTGGAAAGAAAACAATATCAATACGCCTTGCAATATTTTCCTTCACAATTAGCAAGTGGTATCGCCACTAAAAATTCACAGAAGTCAAAAGAACCCAAAGAATTCGATTAATCACGAGTAATCACGACACCTTTTGTGGCGCGGAGCGGAACAAGGAAACTATAGAATAGACAGATCGGTCGCGCTCCAGCAGTCGCGGGTATTACACGACACAGTAGATGTGACCATTCTGTTGAGGGTTTTTTTAAAGGCTCTCCTTGTTTCAGTCCCCAGGAGAAGTAATGCTGGCTTTACACGCTTTCCATTCACGACACAAATAGGCTGCTATGGGGCTGTTTTGCTGGCAGATCGTGTCTCAATGTAATCATGGTCATCTCTTCCAGCGTTCATTGTGCATTATGTTATATGGAGGTGCCGGTGTGGGAAACTGGAAGGCCCTTTCCCGGAAACGCGAACTTTTCCATTTCTTACTCGTGTCGTGCGTGTGTTTTTCACCACTTCTGGGCAGGGTTAGTTGGCTGCGGCCGATTTCCGGGAAAAGGCCTTTCAGTTTCCTACGTCTCTCTATCCTTGACCACTTCGCACCATCCCGGCAAAAGGGTGTCAGGTTGATCACCCCGCCATATACACCTAGGTTAGTGATGGGGCCGCACCGTCGGTCTCCATATCACATGAGGCATAATGAACGCTGAAAGAGAGGACCACGATAACATTGATGACACCTGTTGTAAATTAAAGTGTCAACAGGTCGGCGGGCGCTGTTTGTTGTCGAATGGTACGGCGAGAACACTAATTGTGTTGTGTTAGAAAAGAAGGGAAAGGTCCACAATTCCGCACCGAAAATAGAAACATAGCAACAATCGAACACCACCGGCATCGGCAGCACAGCAATCACAAGATAAGGATTACAGATTACAACAACACTATGATAAACAAACGCAGCGGCAGGGTACAAATTCCGTAACGGTCACATTGTGCTCCGGGTTCGTGTAGTCGATGCCGCTGCCAACAACTACCGACGACCACCTAGATCAATACACACAGTGGGCCATTGGCTGCAAGCCAAACACTAAAACGCGACCGGGGCCTGTAAAACCGCCTGTTTAAAAACAAATATTTACTGGCAATTTTTTCACGCTAATATTTGAGAGGGAAATGTCCTGTTTAGAAGTCTTTCCTACTAGATGGGTGAAGATGTGACGCTGCCTTTGGATAACTAGTTCTAAACTCATAAATGCAACCTTCGTCGTCAAATCTTCTGTGAATTTGACTAACACGAATCAAAAGAGTAAGCTAATAATAGAGATAATCCGCGTTAACTTTTGACCCCGTCTTGATCAGAACATAACAGGCTAACCGCTCCCATTAGCAAAACAAAAACAAGTACTCTGTGGTCTGAATCCAGATGAGTCTGGTTTACGAGATAGTGCAGACGGAGCATTGGGCTTAATCTGTGTGACATTGACATTCAGGGGCTATTCAAGAAACATAAACAAAGGATGATATTGTTAAAAATAAAACACCGCCGCCCAGTGAACACTATTGTAATACAAACAAAAGAACGTTTGTGATGGAATAACAAATCGTGTTAATTAAGTGTCCATTCAGTAGATTGTGGTGGAGTAAATACTTCAGATAGTAATGGTGACTCAAATTTACACGCTGATGAAGTGGAAATATTCAAGCAACAAAAACAATCCGAAAAAACCGGTGAGATATATACTGAAGAAAAAGCTTTAATTTGAAATGGTGTAATAGATAGAAACAATCATGCATGCCAGACAGGCTTATTATAATCAGACACGCGGACTGAAATAAAAATTACTTCTTAACTCTACGACATAGAAATCGGCTGTAAACTACGAAAACGCACGATGGCGAAAAAGCACTGCCGGTCTGAATGGAAACCTGTGTGGGGCGACACAATCTAGAATAGAATGCTCAATAATTGATTTAGTTAGTGCACGCGGTTAAGCGATTGCATCCGATTATCCAATCCTAGAGGAAATGGTCGCAGTAAACGGCCAACTCGTTAGATAGGTAGGCACTGCGTGATTGCGGTGGCCATTGTTTTGTTGTATTGCGTCGTTAACACTATTATTATATCAGAGCCGGTTGTGTCTAGCGTCCGTCTTTGTAGAGTAGTAAAGTAAGTAACTATTGAAATCAACGCATTATTTTCTCAGATGAGACGCGACGCTGCTTAGCAATAAAGATCAGAAGCAAGATCAGTCCCTGTAATCTCTGAAATAATTAATTTGATAAAATTCGATGTATTTTTTTTTTTATTTAGGAGTAAAAATTCAATCCAGAACTTCAATGGCAAAGATAACTTTGATTCTGAATATTAACTCCGTGTCCGAAATAAAGCGCCGTTAGAATACTTTGAATTGCCAGTCAGGGCTTATGAAACGTATTAGGCATAGGATAGGGCGTAGTAGCAGAACGGTAAGCAACGAATTCCACAGATTGTAGAGAATTATTCTGACAAAATACGAAATACTAAGCTAGAAAATTTAACCCTCAGCTGCATACCATGGGGTTTTTACAAACCTACGTGATGTGTAAAAAAAGTTGTGTCTAATTTCGAGGCTTATTGCGGTCGATTTTCCAAAGACGATAAATCAAAAAATGTTGGTATGTTTCACCTTGTTACTCATCAACTTTTTGAAGAATTAAATGTCGGAAGCATTGTTTAAGAAGACAAACGAGATAACAAGCTGGTCCAATATAAGTAGCAATATATTAACTTCAGCGAAGCCACGGACGGACAAGAACTAGTCTACCGTGCACATGATAGAATTGCTAATCTACTACTCATGTCAGTGAAATGAATATGCAGATTGCTTTTTTTCTATCATTCCGAAGCAATTATATCAGAACCCGCGCGCAGACAGAGAGGAAATGAAACGGTATGGAATTGACAGCCACAACGGACGGACGCAATGCAAATCTGCCGGCACTGACAGGCGACACATTCCAGACCCTATTACCAGAGATGAAGAGCTCAATTTAGATTCCTATAATGACGATCAAGGATACGTCGAAGCTGCAGAGGGTTATACGCCTAATGTTGAAGAGATAGATGCCACAGTTCTGTGTAAGGTTGTGGCTAGGAATGGATATGTAGTCTCTCGGGCAATTTGCCTATTGCCGAGCCCAATTATCGCCCCCCGCACTTATTACTGAATTAGCGTGGTCGCGACGTAAATTTTGTGACGCCTC
Organism: Zelleria hepariella; assembly: GCA_949319315.1. NCBI lineage: Eukaryota > Metazoa > Arthropoda > Insecta > Lepidoptera > Yponomeutidae > Zelleria > Zelleria hepariella. The sequence goes on along the minus strand of OX439383.1, from coordinate 2,014,801 downwards.
TGCACTGAATTGAGAGGATGTCTTGTTTGTTATGGAACCGGTTGTTACCTGAATGTGCTGGAGTGTAAGGTTACGGTGGAGGGGAGCGGTGAATGTAGTTAGGGTTGATTGATTGAGTCGATCTGCCTTGCAGCGGAATTTGTCTTGGTGAGAAGGAATAATTAAAACGCCTCCGTCTCAAATACAAACAATTTCTTTGCAAAATAAAGAATGCAGGGCAAGTGACTAACTCCAAATTCGAGACAAGTCAGCGCTGACCTGATACTGTCCCTCTGTAAATTGATTCGAAGTGCGATCCGACAGCGCGTTACTGACTTCTACACAGGATCATTTTCGGATCATCGAATTCGGAGTTGAGAACTTACCCTGTGTATTTACACACAACTCAGACAGACATAAAATAAGTTTATGGGAAGTAAAGACAGGCGACGAAAAGTTCACAATTTCATATTCTCCAGCAACGTTTCACAAGCAACAGTATAAGATGATTTGAAAGTCATAAACGTTACAGGAATAATGACAGCCAATAAAGCTGCGGTTAGCGGTGGATATTATTCATAACGTGTGCGGTTGTTGCCGCTATAAAATTAACAGGGCAATTACTGAGATAGGAGAGCATTTTGAAGATAGCTTCCTTAGTAAAAGTGATTTCGAAAGGAAAGAATTGCGGAATTTATTGTTGGCGAGAGTATGGAGAGTAGGAAGTAGGGTGGTCAAAGGTCGTATAGAAAAAGTATAAAACAAAAGAAATGGGAAAGGCATAGTATAATAACGTAAACGTTAACGTGGCAGACCTACTACATACATCATCGAACGATACAAATTTAATAAAAAAAAAAAAAAATCTAAAGCACTAACCCGTGCTGGAGAACTTTATAAAGATCGAATTTTTTAACCTTATAAAAATCTTTAATACTCATAATAATAAAGACAAAGATTTATTATCGACTACCTATTCTACTAATTGATTAAGCAAAGTTAAGCAAACTGCTCCAAAGATAAATTAATATATAGGGACATAACAAAATGAGGAGGAAACGTAAAGTCAAGAGAAGAAACGTCCTACCTATGTTACATCTATTGCTAATGAAGTAATAACAGTTCTATGGGTGTTTTTTCCACACAGTATCATACATTGCTTGTATTCTTGACTGTACGATCGCGATGGCTATAAAGAATACCAGTTCGAAAACTATTTCGCTCTATGCTGTTGGTTGCTTGCTATCTTGATTTGCTATGCTTGATAAATACCATACATTTGATTCTTTATTATGTACCGAATGTTTATTATGTACTGTAACATTTTTGGATATGTAACGTACAGACTCTTGTGCGAATTGGCTGGCCAGTGTTTACATTTCGAATCAATGCAAATCTTATAACGGCAATAAAATATCAGCTATGACGTTTGGCTCACTGGAGCGATGCCGATGTCTGGCTTTATTCGCAGAGTCTTATGGCCAATGCCAACGAAGGCTGGGAATGGAACAATCGGCGCACGTGCCAATGAAGATAGATACATAGATAACTCTTCATAGCAGAACAGAAATAATAATACAGACAATGTATCGGTGAGCAACAAAAACGAACAAGACCAGACGATGGTATTATTATTTGGACTCGTTTTAAAAATTGTATTAGGAAAAGACCAAGGGGGCCAATTCGGGGTAAGTCAAGAAATGTCGAAGGGAATCTCTAAAAAAAGGAACGATTTTCTTCGACATCGCATGTTCGATGCTTTGAAAACAAGCATTCACTTGACACAAAAACGGCTGTTTTCAATAAAGTCTTGCAGATAAGCAGAGGAAGTTTGCAAGAAGTTGGCTCATTATTGGTATTGATAAACGGGAGAGTATTAAAATTATCTTCAATGGATAATAATTAAAACTGTGTCATCGAATTTTATCAAATTAATAATATAAAAAGTTGGTCAATCAGCAATTTATCATGAAATCTTTTGAATCTTGAATCTTGAATGAATCTTGAATCTTGCAATAATAATGCAGAAACAAGACGAAATAACTGGAGAAGTGTGATGTCGACCTTCTACGATTGTCTATCTAGCTAGAGCCTTTATTAGGTAGCGGAAAGTAAATATCAAAGCATTTATGAATAACGAGGAAAGTTTTAAGATCGATAAAATTGTTACGAGTGACATAATGAAAAACTTTCTTGGGAAGTTCATGGAACCGAACGCGCAGGCAATAAACTGGAAAACAAGAAACTCAATATTCATAAAACTGAACGTAAAAGCTCGGTGTAAATCTCAACAATTTCTTCGCTTTTGAAGAGTGAGGCTATGTTAAATTTTATTGAAATTACATGATAAATAGCTGGACGCAATTTCTCTACTAATATACAACTCAATATATGAAAGAGTTGAAAGATTTCTATATTACCTACCAGACCTAATAAAAGTCAAGGTTACAATGACATCGTCGTTCTCATATTCTTAACTACTAAACTATCTAGATGCAAGACTACACTACTTTACGCTTGATTTGAGCTGCTCCTCTGCTCAACTTCGTTGTATTGTACTTCTGTTTTGAAGACTGTCCTAAAATCTACAGGACAAGTCAAGAAAGACGCGGCAGACAACGACGTCTGGAGGAAAAGGCAAAGGAAGATGATTATGATCACTTACAAGGCTTTAATAAAAATATAAGCACTACTACTGAGGAAGCGGACAGGATGAGCCGACTCCAACTAAATCCGAACAGCAGCAAAGAAAGACGATGAGCTTAAAGTCTCGATAGTACCTGCAGCGTCACTCACCAGGCATAAAGTGCAGCAGCGCGGCGGTGATCGGGTAGAGCGAGGGGCTGTACGTGATGTCCGGACAGGCGTAACCCAGCACGGACACTACGCGGTCGGCCACCGCGCGGCCCTTGCGCGTGAGGTGGTAGCCGAGGCAGTGTGTCGCTTCGACGAAGGGCGGTAGCATGATAGGCTTGTCTGGGAGCTCCACTGTGCCGAAGACCTGGAAAGGGAGGGGATTATTATCTCAGAAATGATGGCGAGCTCAGAAATTATGATGACAGTAGTTGTCTGGCACGGGATCCTGATAGGAAGGGTGAACATGAAGTACATAGTAACAGGTGGGTGTTAACGATCTCATGATGACGATGGTCGCCGTAAAGTGGGAAATTGTGATTTTGAACCACTCTTTTCCCGACACTTGAAAATGCACGACAAAAATGTTTTACTAAAAACATTGTGTAGTCACTTGACATGGCTAAGTTTATGGAACCAATTTCTTTTTCGCTTTTTAGCGCAATTTGAAAAGTCGACATGGCTTAGTTTGTGGAACAAAATTACCTATTTATCGCGCAATTTGTGTGAAGAGAGTTTTACATAATTTTAAAGATCACACCATACCTTTGACATCCTCGTTAATTAAGAATATCAAAGGCTAACTTTAACATAATATTATGTAGGAAGCAGAAATTTTAATAGCATTATCAAAATCTCAGAATATTCCACCGATTCCCTACAAAATCAAAGATGATGTTTACGATACGATCAAAAGATTATCTACATGTTATGAACCGTTCAATATTAGTTTGACTTTCGCGTTCAGATCGGATGGAATCCGTAAATATCATCTACGTAAGACGCAAATTGATTTAGCAAACACATTACAAGTTTTGTTATCCAATCTTGAGCGCCGACATTATTCTCAACTATTCGTGATTATCCACTTTACAAGCAAGGTCGTCCCAGGTCTAAGTCACAGATGTATCGTAAAATATGTTCGGAGGAGAGTATATTTATCCGAACGCTCTATGTTATGTTCCATTAATATTTTAACTGGAGGATTTCGCTGGAATTCGATAAAGCAGGGATTCCTAAACTTGCTTCCGCGAAATTCAAAGGTTTCGTGGAAGACACAAAGGTTAGTTGAATCCCGCGAAATACGTTGATGGTTGAAATACAATATTCACTTTTTTTATCTGCATATGTTTTCAATTTGCTGTATATTTTATGGATTCACATCACTTTGCGTGGGGTTCCGTAAAATAAAAACGTGCACCAGTTACACATTAAATAATAATAATAAAAAACTACAACAAAAGTTTGAGAACCACTGGGATAGAGTGTAGAGTTGTTACTGAAATGTTTATATTGAATCTCCTTTGTATCTTAAATCGAGAAATTCTTGGCTCGATGTTTTTGGGATTTATATTTACTGGAGATGCAAGAAAACTTTCCACAGTAGATATTCAAACATTTCAGACACAAAATTTTAATCGCCTCCTCAGTTCATTATCGCAGCCACCGAAATTGTTCAAACACGCCGTGTCAATATTTTCGTGATTCAAGTTGAGATAACTCTTCAGCAGTTTTATTTAGCCTACTCACGTTGTTGACAATAAAAACAAATTTTGATTACAAATAGAAAGCTAAATAATGTTATGGAAGATTAGAGAGATAGAACCATAAGTTGAAGAATGAAAAGCATGTTACGCCTCAAGACGATGCAATAGAAGGAGTTCGTCGGACGATATCCATCGATAAGCGAGGTTTCTGTAAACGTAATATCTGTAAGCAGTTGTGTGACTAATATGTTCAGTTCCTAAAGTGGTAAATTGCGTAAAAACCGGGAGCAACGACCGTACGCGTACGGGCCGGAGCGGAGCAGTTAGCGTTTGTGTGTCGAGCGTATGATAAAGAACACACAAAAACATCCAATAACAGTTTGTCAAGAGAGGCCAGTCGGTCGGCTACCAGTCCGTAAGCCGCTGCCAGGTCCATTCTATATTTAGCCGTCAACACAGCTCCCGAGATTCGCACTTTTAATAAGCCAACTTTGAAAGCGAATCTTTTTGTAAATTTTTAGTGACGTCTAGCACGTAATATTTACTTCAACTTTACTGTACGGTTGCCGTGTATTCCACGGCTGATAAGATTTACTGATATGACGTTGATAAACAATCAGTCAAGCAGTCGTTTTATTTTGTAATGTCAGATATCCCATTCCCATATTTCATGAGGTAAACGTTTGGATTTTAAATAATTTCGGACATGACTATTAAAAGTCCGTCGACCTAATCAGACTCTCCAAAGAAACCACAAAATGAAAATCTTTACATATAACCGTGTCATTAAAGAAAACATTTAGAATGAACTTTAAAACACTCGTCATCTAAAAGAGGGATAACGCTAATTTTGAAGCCCATCCTAAATGTTTTCTTTAATCACACGGCTTATACCTACCTGCCTAATCAAAAATGTAAGCAATGCCTGCTGCACTCGATGTCAACGGCATAACTTTAAGATCTGCTAAATGCTTGTGAAGATGTTTAGACTCTAGCTTTTGGCACTATTAGGTATCGCGCCTCTCAAACATAATATTACTTTCGAAGTAAATTGTTCCTCTTCCTCGGGATTTCCTTGGACATGGACAGTCGCGTGTTTTATATTTCCAAGAATTAGCCCCCTGTTCAAACTACGACGTTCTCTATAAATGAATAATAAAGGTCTCGTTCTGTTTGGAATTTTTTTCTTGTTCCGTTATTATTTTGCTTATGCGTTATTACTACTGCGATAAATGTATTATTTGTGTATTCAGAATATAAACTTTACACATTTTACGTTTGTCATAGACTTTCGGCAGTGTGACATCTTTCGCAAGGTTATCACAGCCATGTGTAAACACTTTTGAAGGTTCAGAATTTGTTACGTTTATTTATAGCACCACATTATCATTTAACAATTCTCCTTTGTGAATGGGAGTGTTTTCATTCATATCAAACAGTTCATCTAACCTTCCATGTGTATTTACAATCTTTGAAAGATATCTTCGCCCTACTTTTCTTTGTTAATAAAAACGTTTATTATTTAGTCCACGTAGGTACTCGTATCCTGCCTCATGTCATGAATAATTTATGATGTATCTCTAGTTTTTCAGCAGAGTGGGGACTTTTAGTTTACTCGCCTCGCCCGCTCTAGACAACAGGTGTGTGTGGCAAGTACCTAGCTACCTACTTGCCTGCGAACTTATATTTTAGATGTAAGATACACTTGCCAATCTCCATATTGTTCGTCATGTGTGAATAATTCCAAGGCAAAGTAAACAGTACAACATTAATGACGGAGAAGAAGAACTGCTTAGTAATAAAAACCAAGTCACGCGAGAGCAACGCGCTTCTAATTCAAACATGCAAAACATCAAGTTTCCATCAGCAAGAAGCGCGTGTGTTGACGAAAAAACTCGTTCGAAGAAAAAAAGATGGCGCGGCCCGGCCATGTGATGCCTGGTGCCTCGCGTGGCGCACGCGCGGCCACGCCCCCAAGCCCAAGTCTGTAACGCAATGGTGTTTCGATAGGTTCCCAGTTAATAGGACAAAAGCGGATTTTTCTCGTTTTTTCCTACAACCACCGAACAGATCCTTTAGAATTAGAATCGGAATATTCTCTATTGTACTACAAAAACATTTAAAGGACATAAAAAACTAAGGCCTTTGCATCTACGTAACCAGATGATTTATACAGCGTCCAGCTAGTGGCACCTTCACTCACACTAGATGGGTGAAGAGACCACTCGGCGCTGCAGTGCCTGGGACATTGTTTTAGATGGAGTAGGACATACACCTAGTCTATGGACATACAGTATTATTGAATCGTCACCGGAACCTATTGAAACATCATTGCGTTAAAGGCCTACCACACGCACAAGCTTCACCGCAGTTTTGCCTGCGCAAGCCAGCTTGCACGTTGAACACTGTGCGTCCACAATCTGGCCAATGCTACCGTCCTACCAACTACACGCGCAGTGTTCATTAAACACGCTGGTTTGCGCAGGCAAAACTGTGGGGAAGCTTGTGCGTGTGGTAGACCTTTTAGAGACTTGGCCCCCTGGTGCTGCGCGCGCGCGCACCACCGGGCGTCCTTCACGCTGTCAAGGCCGCCTACGCTCAACTTAGCCCACAACAACAAACATGAAACCTGCTTCTAAAACGGGCTTAGACCCAATGACTTAAACCCGTTTCGAGTCTTGCGACTGGCTGGCTGGACTGGATGGATGAAATATTTATTTGAGTAATGTACGTATGCAAATGAGCATTGCATGCAACCGTGTTTTGTGTTATTGTAATGAAATCAGTTACGGTAAGTAATATCGGTAGCGTTTGCTCGAGGAAAGAAAAAATAAACATTCAGTTTTAACTGCAGTTACAGGTTGTTACATAATATTGAGACAATAGTCTATATCCTGATGATATTATTGGAAATCACATTTAGAAGTTGACGTGTTTCAGGCAAGAATAAAGCTATTTAACTTTATTACCTATGTCTGTAACTATATTTTATCGTACGAAGTTGAATAATTCTCTTACAATCAATTAAACTGTTAAAAGTTCGAGCTAGAGGGCTGCCGTTGTCCAGGGGCGTCTTAAGTATTAACTTAGTCAATTTCTCGACTCAGAAACCAGCCCTTAGAAAACTAGTGAAAAGGGTCTTAGCTTTTGCTGCCCCGAGACCTTGCGTGCCCGGGGAGCGAATTACGCTGCTCCATCTGCTCTAATCGCCATATTTCCAAGTAAGATGACACAAAAGCACGAACGGCCAACGGTGTACATGATGCGTGGTAGTTCATCATCATTACATTTAAGAGTTATCCTCTTGTCGGTGCAGCATTCTCCATGCACTTCGATCACAGGCCAGTTCCTTTGCAGCCTGGTACGTCACGACATGGTAGTAGTTAGGACTCTGATAACCCAGTTTCGAAGCGTGATACGATAATCTAAAGCGTTTCACTCGACTAGTTTTGATTGATAATTCCATTCGTAGCAACAGAGCAGACGATGGAGCTACTGTGGTGTGGACGTATCAATTATTTATGAGTCAGCATCTCCGAGCAATGAAGCAGGTTGGAGGCCAAAAGTAGAACACAATAGGGACAAATCACATGAAGTGGACATGGCACTGGAGCATAAAGACGATTGCGCACTACTGCGAAGTTTTTCAGCGAATATTTTCAAAATAATTTGAGTTTTGCACATACATATTGTCCTCATAGCTATTTTGTACTATACTGTCAGTGCTTTCGACTAACCAAAATGCCTCAATGTCATAGAATTCCAGGGCTTGGATTTAAGTGTCAGCATTTTTTTTCTTCTCTGGTCCCATTACTTCTCGGTGGGGTTTAATACGACAATGTCAATACGATGTGGAGCCAATTAAGCCGCGGGTCAGTTGTAGCAGTGAACAAGACGCCTAAAGGCACGTGGACGACAATGGCACTAATTAAAGAAGAGTCAACCCTAACGCGACCTCTGTAGCCGTTAATTAGATAAAGTGGACGAACGAAATCCTAATTGCGAATTTGTTGCGCATCGTCAGATGCTGTCGCCGCTCTTTGAGGTGTTTAGACTTACGACAAAAATTTAATCATCATCATTATTAGCCTGTTGACACCTACTGCTGGTAAAGGCCTCTTCATGATCACGCCACCGCTCACGATCCTGTGCCAGACGCGACCACTGTTTTCCGGCTACTTGGGCTATGGGCTTCATCCGTCTACCATCAGTGCGTCTAGCCAGGGGTCCTGCCCAATTCCACTTCAAAGACGTTATGCCTTTTCCGACGTCTGCAACTTTTGTGCGGCTTCTTATTACGACGTTTAGTACCACGACAATGTTTTTAATAATAATAACAAATCTTTATTCATTAATTACAAATTAAATAGGCGATGGGGCTCTTTACAGAGAAGGAAACCAAATGCGAAGTGTGATTCTTCAAGTGGTGGTAAATGGCGAAATTTGAGAGGTCCCAATGGGAAAACACAAGGTTTGTGTGATAGAGAAGAGGCATATGTCCCACTGCATATGCCCATGTCCATTAGTGGAGTGATTCATAGGCAGAATAGGCAGATAGAAGCTTTCGAGCAAGCAATCTATGCGGAAAATCCTTCTAACAGAATAAAAACAAAGAAAAATATTCATGACATAGAGCGAGAGACCGACGAGGATGGCGTGAAGGATAAAATGCCAGCAGTTGGAAAATGTGGGCTGCCAATGATGATGATGTTGATAATCACGACATACAACAATCTTCAGAATCTTCCCAGTATACAAATATCTAATACACGTCGTTAAAAAAAGATTTCAGTTAATATTACTATGAAAGACCAAACTAACTTTTACAGGAGTTGAAGATGCAATAGCGTTGGGAGACAATAAGGACAAGCGTTTCTTTCCGGTCACGATACCAAAAAACAACATACACATTGGCGTGTATTCGTGCAGCAGCGCGAATAAGATCGATGGTGCTATTTTTGGCAGAGCAAATCCACAAGGTGGATTCCATCGGAAATAGCTTTCGTGTTCTTCCACATTGCTGTTGAGTTCTGTTTTGTAACACTTAGTTGCACCACTACGCATGAGAAAAAATAAAAGTGGACGATGCATGCCCCGTCAACTGTGTTTTACAGGAAAGACAACAATACAATGTCAGTTTGATTGATTTTACATTTTTTTATGCTATCATTTTTTGATACAAATATTTCTGAACTGGATAAACAAATGGGACAGTATTTAAAATTAAAAGTTGTATGCCTGCTTATCAGATATCTGCAGTATAGGCATATAATTCTTTTCCAAACGGAACGGCAGTTATCACATCACCTTCACTACTCAAGAGGAACCTTCACTACATAGAATCGTTGCATGTTAGTGCATTAGGGAATCGTTCTTATACCAACGGACCACTTTCTAAAGAAGCTGAGAAAGATATATTCCAGCTAAACTAAAATAAACCAGTTAAAGAGATTTAAAAAGTCGCGAGTTAAGAGCAATAGAGCCCCTTTTCACACTGCAGAGACATTGCAATGAAGACGAAGTCGTCACACGTCACTGAATAGAATATAATTTACATGTAAAATTACGGGCAGCAACATGGCTAGATTAGAATAATACAGAACACAGTCGCACGCGCACGGGGGCTTCAAGTCTGTAACGCAATCGTGTTACAATAGGATCAGTGTTGTAAAAGAAAACCCAGATCTGTTCTAATGAAACTATCGCAAAACTACTGACTTACAGAGTAAGGGCCCTGCTTGGCATATTCGTTAAACGTCATTTACACTAAACATCTGAAACTGTGGAGCGTTGGACGGCAGATGATAGAGCCTAGAGGCAAGAAATCAGAGTTTGGTTAAGGAACTCCAAGACTTGTCCCTCTGCTGGGCCATTAAAAAACTTTTAAGATTTAAAGTAGGTATGTTCAAAGCAGTCAAAGGCCTAATAAAGTAAGATGCAGTTGACTCGTAGTTGTTATTCACGGACGATAACAACAATATCTAGAAGGGGCAAATTCCATTGTCCTCGTTGCAGTAGACAGCACGAATCAATAAGCAACAGCTAATAAACATGCTATAATAGAAGACGAACTACATTGGAATCCCGACTGCATCGAAAACGAGGCGGTACATCTATCCGTATCTGGGTGGAGATCCAGAGGAAGACCAAAAACCAGGTGGATTGAGGTGGTCAATAAAGACCTCATAGAATGCGGAGCCTCCAAAGAATATACATACCAAGAAGTGGAGAGACAATTAGGAAGGCTAATCCCACCACTAGGTGAGACTATAAACCTTGGAAGAGAGACATATATTAGAAAAGACGATCATTTTCCGTAATATCACCCGCGACACTCCTATCGTTCAAGTAAACAGTGGTGAACCACAGTTGATAACCTACGGAACATTGTTTATACATCTCCCTCATTTGATTCATGTCGCGCGACTCGAAGGGGTTATCAACTTTCAAATAACTGATATAAAATCGTTTGTGCGTTTTTATCGATTTTTTTTGTAGATAATGTTATCCAAAATGATCAATCCACCAGCTGATGGTGGTGATAATGCTCCTGGTATTCTAATTAGTATAAACAAACAATGTTGGCCAACGATGTTCAATGAATTCGGAAAAGCTTGAACGATCAGTTTCTTCTCGAGAGGTTTATTTGAGACCACATTCCGGATTTTACGATTGCAGCCGTTTTTTGCTCTTCACCACCATCATGAGAGAGAAAGGATGGTTTATTATTGGTTTGGAAACTAAACGCCAGTTTTATATCCCCGCCAAGAATGATATTATAAATATTGGCAATGGCGACTGCGATAACGTCCAGAAATAGCCACGACCCAACCCAATAAGAGTAAACTACGAGGGACTATGTTACGTAATAAATATTAGTTAGGAGCGAGCGGAGAGAGCATTGGGCAAACAAATGCATTCATTTCCATACTTATTTGTTTCGTGCACGAAGTATCGATTTGTCTTCTATACCGTTGCCTTTTGTTAAAGCTAACTTTAGCATTTCTGAATGATAAGAAGATGCGTCGTAGTGTGAACCTCAGCTTCTTAGGGAACAAAGGAGTGGACTGTCACTGGCTTGTTAATCAATATTATTGCATATCGAGAGACATTATCGTCAGGTACTTTTGCAGAGTTCACAGACCCCAAGCCTTGGTCTGGTCGCTGCAATAATTTATGAATTAAGTAACAGAGAGGCTATAAACACATCGATCGGTGTCAACAAACCGATTGATACACTCCGCGTATTCATAACCAAAGTAGCTGATAACGCTATTGTGTTGTGTATGATGTTCTTCGTATTAGTAATGCTCCTTCTATATATCAATAAAGCGGAGGTTTCACGATCTTGGTAGTAATTTTAGTGGAACTGTCGATAAGTGGAATCTTTTATACCGTCTAAGTGTAAGTATACTCGGAAGAAAACATTACCAAGATAGTCGGTATACACTACGAGTACCTACCATCTTAGTAGTATTTAGAGTACACTCGCCCGTGTGCACTAAGGTCATGACTAATCATGATAAATCGTGATAGCTCGGCTTAACTTAGGCGACATCTTCGCTTTAATAATACCGAGATTGATGGCTTGTAAAAGTCCCATTGTATTGCCACATTGTGGTGCACCAGGCACCTCATACGCACTTGTGTTTGCATTTTACGATCAAGAATACTGGCTAGAACAAGATAAGCCGTGTAGCATGTGAAGGTCGGCGTGCGTTAGGAAAAAAATACATTATTGAGTCAGGTCGGTAAATGCGCATTGCATTTTTATATAGAACACGTAATTAAGTACTTAATGTATCGCTTTTTATAGCAGATGAACTTAAAAGTGCCAACAACCTTCTTTAAATGGCAATGCGTGGTTAGTCCGAACATCAATTAGCGAGAAGTCCAAAAGTGGGGTTTATATAATAAACATTTTAAAATACTTACAATAATAATTCCAGTAACACATTAACGAAAACGTTTCTGTAGAACCACGATACTTTCCATGTTAAAATGTAATTAAGAGTGCCGATAACAAACAGGACTGCGAGGTTACTTCAAATTAAGTAATTAAGTAACAGCATTAAGAAACTATTGAGTTTAGACTCACACACCACAGCAGTAGCTGCAGTAAACAATCCATTTTAGAACGCAACACTAAGAAAACTTTATTATTTCCATGCGAGTTATTGACCAATAAGGAAGTTTACGATGCGATAGAGCTATGCCTCTTGAAGAAATAGTTATGAACATGACAAAAGGGGATTGGTTGATTGGATTTTGTTTGATGTTAATGATGTTCGTTAACAAGTAGCTCATGCTGATGTTTGACAATAAGATGGCCCATTTCAGGTCTATCCTCCAAGCGATGTGCTGAAACATGCTGATACCCCATCCCAAAATCGCGTAATCAATCTCAGCGAGGTAAGCGTCTTGAAGAAATATGGACACAACAAAAGGGGAATGATTAACTTGTAAGATTTGGTTTAATGTCGATGGTAAGGTTATCGTATGAGGTAATGTCCAACCCTGATGTCAGAGTTTTTAGGCCGCCTAAAGGGCCTCTAACAATGGTTATTAATCAACAACAGCCGGGACCAGCAGCTTAACGTGCCTTCCGAAGCACGGAAGCGCTCAGATATTATTGCCACTAGCGGTAACCCATCCATAGAATGACCGCGCCCGATGTTGCTTAACTTCGCCAATCGATTAAGAATGGCTAGTCCAACTAGGCTGCGAGTGTCAATAATGTATGTTAACAAATATTCCAGGTCTATCCTCCAGGCGATATACGTTATGTTCTTATAGCCCCATCCCAAAATCAATCTCAACAAGCCCATGCTACTGCAGCTTTGGTCGTCAACGGGTGTCTCATTTAATTGGTCACAATTGCGTTAAAAGTCGATTATTGAGCGCCTTCACGAGCACTAGCCACGCAAGGCCTGCTAATGATCCACTTGCACGTTGTGCTTCTTTACTGTTGAGACAAGCTATTTTATCTTCTACGTCTTTAGGGTTAAGGTCTGGAGAATGTCTAAGTCTTTGCTTATTCAGTTGTCTTATTATAATACCATCTTTGATAATGATTTTAGAGTTGTCATATCAAAATGGTGATCATCAACTTCTACTTGTCTATATTTTGCGTCTATGACTATCCCTTTCAATTTAACATAAAGATGTTTTTAAACTTTTTTTTTTTTAACCGTATTTATTTGATACGAGCTCTCATTTAAAGTGTTGGTAATCGTGACAGTGATCGTTTTGTAAAAATATTGAGTGAACCAAATAGCAACATTTATCAGACAATATCATTTAATGAATACGGAGTTTTGACTCATTCTTTCTGTGATTGATTGCGATTTAAAATTTAGAAACCTTCATGGTAACCTCTCGATCACTCTACCTTTGAAAGGGATCGTGATGATAGCAAGTACCTGATCTCTCGGCCTCAAAAGTTTCCATTAATTCACCAACTCTTTATTTTGTTTAACTCTTCATAGTAACACGTCCTAGAATCAATTGAATTAAAAGCGCATGAGTCATACGAACCCAGTACGCTGGCATCGAGGCGAAACGAACCAGAAAAGCGGTTTAGATCAGCTGACTTACACCGGCTGGTAGCCATTACAAGGACGCGCGAAGTCATGCGCGAAGTTTAGTATTTAAATGGCTGTTTGTGACATTTTCCTCACTACTGAAATACCTAGCCCAGATAAGACGTTGAAGATACATTCTTATGCAACCGAAAAAGGCATACTTTTTAGTCAGCAGACAATGCAATTATCCATACTTAAGGTAGTCTGTTAGGTTCATCACTGCACTAAATACTGTATGAAACGGCTGAAACAGTTTTGGTCCTATTTGTTTGGCCCCATAATAAAAAATTATTGTATGGATGAGTAGAAAGACCATTGAAATATTGGCTGGTGTGCTGACTACAAAGTCAGCCGGTATTGTGGAGCTATACCTCAATGTGAATTTGAACTACACCAATAACAGATTTGTTACAAAAATGTTATTGAAATTCCGAAGGCCAAATGTGAACTAGTAACTAAACAAAACATTTAGTGGGATGTGGGAGTACCTGTTAGCATTGGAACATTATTATAGTAGCAAAACAACAATACTACAAATAGAAATCAGACGAAATGGGCGATTAACACATGTCCCCAATAAAGCGAATTCGCAAAGGTAATGAAAACTAAACAACAATATTTCCAAATTCTAAACGCACGTGACCGAGGCGATGCATGGAGGTGAGAAAACCTCGGTGCTCACTTATGATGTATACTCTATTCTGGGCTTTGGCAGACGGCCACACATCTCTACCTATGTAAGTCCATCAATTATCGGTCAGCGTAAGAGTTTTATAACCGCGCTCCCGAATGAAATCGCTCCTCTTGTCGCATAAAACGTTGGGGAACAGATGTAAGTGCTCAATTTACGGCCTAATTGTGTTGATTTCGGTTTGAATACGAAATTGCCCTAGAAAAATTGGGAACGCTGGACTCATCGGCATTTTTATGATGACAGCCAACGTGAAACCCAGTCTAAACCTACCTGGGGCCTTAACCTGTAACGCAATGGAGTGTTTATGGCCTCCCGACAGAAAGACAAAACCGGGGTTTCCTTGTTTTTCTGCTACAACTAGAGAACTAATCCTATAGATAGAATTAGAATCAGAATATTCTTTGATGTACTACAAAAACATTAAAAGGACCGACAGCATCCGTCAACTGGTAGCCAATTTTGGCACCATTGCGTTACAGGCTAAGGCCCCTGGAGTATATCAGTAGAACAGGAAGCAAACAGTCTCGGGATGTATAACTTAGGAGAGCCCTAATTAAGAATGAGAGGAACTATGCTGATGATGATTAAAAAAAACTAAGTAAAACTAAACAGTTAAAGCGGGAGTGCAGCAGGTCTCCACGTCACGTCATGTAAGAAGAGATGGTAAGCAAACCTGCTGCATAACCGAAAGCATCATTTCGATACAATAAGAAGATTTTTCATCATCATCAACAGCCCATCTCTGCCCACTGTTGGATAAAGGGCTTTTTCCCCTCGCGCCATCCGCATCCATGGACCCTCCGCCATGTCATCCGACCAAGAAGAACATTATAACACGGGTGAAAGAAGTGACCCTGTGGCACTCCAGAGATAAATTTATCTGCTGAGCAAGCCTATAGCGACCAAGCGAAAATTGATACCTCACCTGCACCTACTAAGTATATTGAGCATCTGGGTAAGCTACCGCAAAGCTCGGTCCTCGCATCTGGCCCGTGATACATGACCGTTAAAATCGCCCAAGCGTCGCGCAATGAGCGAGCAATTTCACGCACCATCGGGCGCGTCACTCGATAGCGCGCCAAACGGATCGGGTGGCGATTTGCTTTCCTCAGCCCTTGGGTGGATGTTGTTGTTTATGTTTACCTTCTGAGATCGCTCACAGCGCTCACAGCCTAGTTGGACTAGCCGTTCTTAATCGATTGGCAAAGTTAAGCAACAACGGCCGCGGTCAGTCCATGGATGGGTGACCGCTAGTGGCAATCATATCCGAGCGCTTCCGTGCTTCGGAAGGCACGTTAAACGGTTGGTCCCGGTTGTTGTTGATTAATAACAATCGTTGAGCCACGTCAGAGGCCCATTGGGCGACCTAAAAACTCTGACACCAATGGTGGCCACTACACCTCCACTACCAATGGTTGCCTAGGTCGCAGGAGTTTCTGGCGCTACGGCCAAGGCCTTCGGATCTACGTACGAGATGATTTATAAAGCGTCCAGTGGTAAGGACTCACACTAGATGGGTGAAGAGACCACTCGGCGCTGCAGTGCCGGGGACATTGTTTTAGATGGAGTAGGCTGTAGGATTAAAGGTGACCAGACGCTGCCGTGTTTACAAAGAAGAATTCATTTATCGGAAAATCGTTTCATAAATAGTTGGAATGGACGTTCTGACGAATCTGCAGCAAAAGGCTGATATTGTTTTGAGTGGGTTTAAAATTGGAACTCATCTTTTTGGATTATTAGGGTGAGTGGTCACTGGGGTAAACTGTACAAGTATATTCTGCTCATACGAACAAAGGCTCCTAAGAATAGGACCAAAAGGGTTGCGGAAAAGGTGGAATGGCTAATTGGCGGAAATTATGCTGAGGTTTCCCTCGCGATAAGTCTAATTCCTGACGGATTATTATTTTCAAAATTAATATAACTGAAGGAAAATAAATATTAAATTACAATTAAGAAAATATTCTGTATCCGCATTGCACGAGATTATACGAGTATGTATTTTGTAGTTGTAGTAGTATTAGGATGCGGGATACTTTTTACAAGAGATGTCAAGAATCGGGACCTTACAACTTGTTATTTTTACAATTTACAGTTTAAGTTACAATTTTTTATTTACTGACGTAGAACATTGAAATATTCCCGTGACCATTATTAAAATTATCTAGACGGGATGGGAAAAAACAAGGGGCCTTAGCCTGTAACGCAATGGTGCCAAAATTGGCTCCTGGTGGACGGCTTCAATTACGATTTATTAATGCTGTCGGTCCTTTGAATGTTTTTGTAGTAAAGCAAAGAGTGTTCTGATTCTAATTCTAGAGGATTAGTTTGCTGGTTGTAGGAGAAAAACGATGTAATCCCGGTTTTGTCCTTCTACTGGGACGCCATCGATACGCCATAGCGTTACAGGCTAAGGCCCCTGCTGGGAATCCGCAGCCGCGCAGCCCCATGTAATCGGCTTTGCCGTTTTTAATGAGATTAGGGGATTGTGCTGTCTGAGGCCGCGTAGTCATTATTCCGCGTCGCTCTGATATTTGACGTGGCATTTTATTTAAACTGAACATTATTATACGAGTATTACGAGACGAGGTTGGATGAAAAGCCAGCTTAGCTTTCCGCACGCTCTTAGCAAATGATTTTGCTAAACGGAGTAGATAAATAAAACGGCCGCAGAGGAAATTTTCCGATAAAATTATCGCCAAATACATGACATTTACACTGACTTTATCAGCGTTAGATCTACAACTTGTGGAATTTCACGAAGAAAGTTATCGGTCTACGGATTGCAAATATTGCAATCAATGTTGGTGTGTAACAAAATATGGTAAAGAAACGTTATTGTATGTTTGGCATATTGGAACGCAATAAAAAAGTTTAGTTGTTGCCTACCACAAACTGCGTTTCATTACAGGTTAAGATCTAACTGCTAAGAAATCAATGCCAAAGTATCGCCACTTTGAAACATTATCTCCTGAAATGTCACTAAAGTAAACACAGCCTTTTATACCACTTGAGTGTACCTGATGGTCAAACGACATTGTCACAGCGGCGGAGGGTCCATGGATGCGGATGGCGAGGGACCGTGAGAGGTGGCGCGAGGGGAAAAAAGCCCAACAGTATACCCAACAGTGGGCAGATGTGGGCTGATGATGATAAATGTAGTGTACCTGACTGAACCCGATGCAGGAGACTAATGTAACCGTCTAAATTCTAAATGAAGTAGACTAAATTCAAGATCTAAACTCAAAATGCAATGTTAAACTTAGTAGGTACAGTCGGCCACAGTCTCAGATACCCCTTTTTGTCCGATTGGCGCCCTTATGCCGCGCGCGGTAAGAGTCGCCATGGGGTATCTGAGATTGTGGCCGACCGTACAACAGACCGACGGCCTATGCAAAGAGGCGTCAGGCAGGATGTAAAAGTAAGCATAATTTGCGGAGGTAAACCTTGTAATATATCCATCTAGGTATTCAAAGGGAATGTTGAGGAAACTCTAAGCTCTCCATCATAAGCGAGCGAGGTGGCAAGGTCAAATCTAATGAAACTGTCTGAATGAAGAAGACCAAATTTTACAGACAAATATCATGATCTAAAAAAGGAAGCAACTGGAACACGGGCCTGTTTCCATACTATCCGCACAGGTAAACTTGCAATACCAATTTCCATCTAATCAAAGGGAATGTTGAGGAAACTCTCCGCCCTCTATCAGCCATCAAACATAAGCGAGCGAGGTGGCGAGGTCAAGGCACAGATGTCGCTGGCACCGCATCAACCGACAATCGGTCACGCCTCGGATCCTATCCGTAGAGAAATGGATTTGTGCCACTTCACATAATGGTGGAGGCAAAGGTGAGCTCAGGAAATATTGGAGGTGTAAATAGTTCCGCGGAGATGGAACTGTTAATATGCCCCCTTTCTCACGTCATTTCAGTCATTGTCAGCCATCCTAATAAACTCATCAAAACATGCATGTTTGCTGCACTCGACGACTCGTAGAGAATTCAGCCAGATGGCACAATTCTCAAATTGTTTCAAAATGTAGCCCATAAGTCTCCACAATAAACTGCAAAACGGTACATTGCCCGTTTAATTTTGCCTAGAAAACGGATCAAAACATCGTTTCATTTCTAACAACGCAATGGTAGAGGCAACGGCGAGCTAAGTAGAGAACTGAGAAAGGAAAGAATAAATTCGGAGCTATGTACGCAAGATAAAAAACATATGGCAGAGGCAAATTTGAGCTAAGGCGAGAAAGAGTCAATAGTTTCGGAGATGGAGCGCGAGATCAAAAACATCATATCTGTGGACGAACTCTTTTTGAATGTTCTTATCGTAACGGTAAAGTGCTGAATTCAAAGGTAGAGCTGGCGGGTGCGCTCCCTCCCTGTACCGGCGATCGAAAATCCAAAGATCGGTAGAGTAGTCAATTATAGCGAAACAGCCCAGAATGTAACGACGATGAACAAAGAAACGAAGATAATAATGGCAGACGTAATTATTATCAACGAAGAAGAAGGCATCAAAAGAAGAGCCAATAAATCAAATTAGTCATAAGAAAATTTCTAAGAAACAAATTCTTCCTCTTGGCATAAACGAAACGGTGCAACGATCAAACAGTAGCAAAGTAACCAAGACTGTTTGGATAATTGATCAAACTTCCGAGAAGCGAACGATAAGTTTGAAGGAATCTAACCTTGACGACACAACGTGGTTGACACTGACTCACGTTATTTACATGTCAAACTGTAAACTGTGGAATCCCACGGTGACCGGCCAAATCGGCTTCGGAATCACAAGCGGAAATCGCGGTATATTCTACCTCATCTAAAATTGTTCTCGTGACTCTTGCTGCAAACCTCACAGATGCGAAATTCGAGCGTATGTCCGGAATTTTCTTCGAATGATGCAGTCTTTGGCAAGTTTCTTCAGATTAAGAGGAACAGGAGCGGAAGTTGAATGACTGCGCAAAAGCAGGAAACGGGAGAAAATATGTAAGTTTGTCAATCATACGAGTATTTTAGGATTTTTAGGACGTCTATAATTTAGGCTTCAAGTGGCCACGATCCACAGCATTGAGGGATCGACTGGATAGATGGATAATAATATAGCCATATTTTTTTAAGGAAAGCTATATTTAAAAGCGATAGAAAACGCAGCTATAGTAAGTAATCTTTCTCCACATCTGGTTCAAGAGCTATTAAAAAGAACAAAGTGCTTGTAACACCTACGACAGGACGTAACAAGAATATCTTCCCAAATACCAAGAAACCCCAGTTAAAGTAGCACTCAAAAGTTCTTACATGCGCGGGCGTCGCTATATGCACAAGTCGTGCAGAGGCGAAGGTGAGCCGGCTGACCCACCGCTTTGAAACAGTGCCAATATTAGAAACACTTACGTATTATTACATTAATATATGTATGCATTTTACACTGATCAACATTCCGTACTAGCAAAAACTTGTAACTTTACGGCCGATTTGAGAGCTAATGAAGAAACCCTAATCAAGATTGTAGACTGAATCGAATAGCGATCTTGTAATCTGTGTCAGCTGCATTTGCGCAACTTATATATAGAGCTTAATATCAAATATGTAGTAGATAAAAACTCTCAGAGTGCAAGAAGGCCAGGAAGAAAGTAAAAGATGGTACAGAATGCACTTTTCATTATGGTGCCAAGCTTGTGTAACATGAAAAAAAAAATAAGTAAAAAAACTTTTTACGTTAAACGGTTTTATGTTAAACATACATTGCAATGTTTAAGATAAATGTACTAAAAACCAAAAAATAATAAAATAGATACAGTCGTGGGAATTATAAACATATGCATAGACTAGACTAAAATAAAACCGTGGGGCACGTCAATTGTCTACAATCGTTGATTAAAATGTTTGTTTTGTAATGTTACACTATTATTAGGCAGTTGACGTGCCCCACGGTTTTATTTTAGTCTAGTCTATGCATATGTTTATAATTCCCACGACTGTATCTATTTTATTATTTTTTGGTTTTTAGTACATTTATCTTAAACATTGCAATGTATGTTTAACATAAAACCGTTTAACTTAAAAAGTTTTTTTACTTATTTTTATTTTCTAGTTTTTAGTTTTTATTTCGCATTCTGTTTAATTCATATAGTACATTGTATTATACTGGTTGAGCACTTTCATTTGATACCCATATTGATGGGATCGATAAAACCTACGTTATCCGCCATTTTGTAGCGGCCGCCATCTTGTATTTCAATTTTTTATAGTATATTGTATTCTGCTTGTTGAGCCCTTTCATTTGATACCCATATTGATGGGATTGATAAAGCCTACGTTATCCGCCATTTTGTAGCGGCCGCCATCTTGGATTTCAATTTTTTATAGTATATTGTATTCTGCTTGTTGAGCCCTTTCATTTGATACCCATATTGATGGGTTTAATAAAACATAACTTATCCGCCATTTTGTAGCGGCGGCCATCTTGAATTTATAATGATAATGAATAAACATAATTGTATTGTCACCAAAATCCAAAGTGTATACAAAATTTCAGATTAATCGGTTGACAGGAAGAGGGTGAAATTTGAACTACTAAATTTGACCCAAGAATAAATAAAACAAACGGGGTGAGCTAAATAAAACCGTTTAAAAACAGTGTCTTTGGTATGCTAAAAGAATGAGAAGAGCACACAATTTATGAAACATCCTCGCAAAAATAATCCGCGATTATCTCCAGTTTTGTCGAGAAGCAAAACCCGCAGCAAACCGGAACATACATGCACGGTAAATAAACAGGAGACGGAAATGCCAGTATCCACTGTCTCTTTATCCCTCCATAAAGGCGCGACGTAGTCAATCGTACGACTTGTTTAGTGAATGAATGCGATGCGGCGAAGTTCGACGTATGCACAAAACTGTGACTTTTCATTTAAACATCATTGCATTTTCACCAATACTATATCAGAATCTAATAGACATTTCATATAGGCACAAAAAATAGTTTAGGAGCAAGCCGAGCAAGATAACGAGGAGAGCCAACCCCAAATAATGGGATAAGGCAAAGACAAAAAGAAGAAGACACTCTAGGGAAGTTCGAGAGTCTTGATTAAATTAAAAGTAAGCAATTCTACATCGTTGTAGTAAGAGCTAATACATCCTTGAGTAGTAAACAAATTATTAGTTTCGCAACTATTGCGCTTTTAAATCACGATATAATGCTCTATAATCCGCGCGGAATGAGAATGGGATGCCTTTTGGACCTTTTGGAACTGAGACGCGCGCGGTAAGCCAACTCGCGTCGATGCAACCTTGTCAAAGTAAAATACAGTACGTTTTCGATTGACTTTGACAAGGTTCCATCCCATTCTCATCCCGCACGCATTATACTACATTATAGCGTCTTACAGAAAGATAAGAAAGTATTAATAGACTGGCTAACTTTAGGGGGTTGTCATAAATAGAAAACAACTTACAAAACAAATTCGGTAAACTCGGTGGACATAAGATTTCTCTATCAGTATCTCTTTGTTTCCGAGAGCTATTCTGTGCCTAGTATGTACAAAGGACAGCACGTAGACCCTTTCGTTGCAAAGTCGTCCGTAACGTAAATGAATAGAGTGCACGCGTGTAAGGGTCTACGTGATGTCTTGTGTACGGGCAGCGACAGCGACACACAGATACCACATAGGCACTACCGTACGGAGTATTGATTGCGAAAAAAAACTCATGAATACCGCCGTTTTGGTCAGGACAAAATTTTCCACAATAAAAGGTAACACTGCTCTCAATACAGTAAGACAGATCGCGTCTACGGCGTCCGCCATCTGGCCGCCATTATTGTCCCACAGCAGATAGCGTTGATAATTACCCTGCCATTGTTAGCGGGTTGGCGGCTAATTAAGATGAAATAGGTCTCACAACTAGCGCCGCCAATGAAAAAAAAATCATATCTTTTTTTTGGATGCGTTTTTAGCAAAAAACGCTCCTGCGATTTCTCAATGCAAGGCTTAACTATTTTTAGGACCTAAGGTTTGGATTCCAGATCCTAGAACTTAAGAATGCAATCGATTCTCGCCAAAAGTGGCCACTTTTGGCGAGAATCGATTGCGTTCGTAGGAAATCCAATCCTGGAATCCAAACCTTAGGTCCTAAAAATAGTTAAGCCTCGCGTTGAAAAATCGCAGGAGCGTTTTTTGCTAAAAACGCATCCAAAAAAAAAGATGTGATTTTTTTTCCATTGGCGGCGCTAGTGTTGTGAGACGTACGGCGTCTTAAGATGCGCGAGACACCGCAGTATTACAGTTGCGATGAGATCATGAGACTGTGCGCCGGCGCAGTACGGGCAGCATGGCAAGCCCGAGATAGGCCCTTCTCTATGCAAAACTGTCAACTTGACGGTCGGGCTCGAGTTGGCTCTACGCCAACATGGCGATGGAGACAAAAATACAACATTTTTATTAAATTGGCAATAACTACTTTTTACTCGACATGACCCTAATCTATTGCCATCTCGATTCCCGCCTGCCATGCTCGCACAATAGACATGGCACGTCTGTCACTAAAGTTCGAGAGAGTGTCAAAACGACCATGCTAAGCATACTGGTCTATCTAAATGTCGATACTCAAAATCACGAAACTCAATATTCCCCATAACAACACCTACACTACACATATTCGAACTTCAAAGGACTACAAACTACAACTCGAATTCGAAAGGTTACCTCGAGGGGTCCCTCGAATGGTCTCTCATTTGGATCCATGCCATGCACTGGTCCCTCATTTGAGTCCATGGATTGTTCGCTCATTTGGATCCGTGGATTGGCGAATGGTCATAAGGAGGCAAGATCAAGACGAGCGGAGCCAAATATAGCACGGGTTTCCTCACGATGTTTTCATTCGCGGTTAGAGAGTGCTCTTTGATGACCCGGCCATTGTTAGCTGGTTGACAGCTAATGGGCATCGTCATTTTTTATTTTTTATTCTATAAATCGAAAATATAGACAAATTTAAGAAACTAATTTGAATATTTTCTTAATTTTTTATGTAAATATTTTTTTATTAATTATTTAAAATTTCTAAAAGTTTTGTGTATGACGTCACCACTGGCATTATGTACTAAGTTCATTGCCTTCATTCATGCTTTTAAAAAATAAAAATATGTTGACGTATGACAAATGTCAGTGTCAACCCAACTAGCAAAATAGCCTTATAAGTCATCCGCCATAAGTACTTGACTCTTATATAAGCACGCTAAAAGACACTTTGAGCTTAAAGACCTATCGCACTTATAATGAACTCTTATAGACGTCTGTAAGAGTAACTTTTAAGATGTCTCTAAGAGCAAACTCTTACAAGCGGCTCCTATAAGTCTTATTGATCTTAATAATTATTTGTACTTACAATGGCATGCTATAAGCCTATTAGTACTTAGTAGTGGATCAAGTAAGTGTTATATCAGACTTGCTGTAATTTGTCTTAGCTAAGTCATATTAAAGAGTCGAAACTTTTGTGAGGAGTTATATAAGATCATTTATCTTACAAGTGTCTAAGCAACTCTTAACTAA
The DNA here is from genome assembly GCA_949319315.1 of Zelleria hepariella. NCBI lineage: Eukaryota > Metazoa > Arthropoda > Insecta > Lepidoptera > Yponomeutidae > Zelleria > Zelleria hepariella. The sequence goes on along the minus strand of OX439383.1, from coordinate 1,990,657 downwards.
GACATAACCTTACTATTATTGTAATAAAAAATGGATTTGCATAAATGGAAAAGATTTAAGCAAAGTGAAGCATATCAAAGAAAAATTACAAGAAAGTACACAAAGTTAGTGCGAAATTCAGAGACTACGACTTTTACCAGGCTCGGAAATAGTTGAAATTAGAAATGTGTTCGATGGTTCCGTACAACAAGAAAGCAATATTAGAGTTGGTGATTTCAACAAACCTTTTTTTTTTCCTGCCGTTCGATTTTGTTTCTTGTAAGGATCAAAAGTCATGATCAAAATACTAGAACTGTTAAAAAAAAGAAAAATTCAACTATTTCCATTATACAAGGTAGCGCGTTGAGGCAGCACCATTAACCGTTATAGCTACAGAAACGCTGCCAAAAAGGAAAATCATTGGATTGCAAAAATATTAATAGTGGCGCCAACAGATTATGAAAAATATACTCTTCTCACTAACAGTTTAGTTGAGCTTATTCATTAATCTTTGAGATTCCTTTATTAGGCTAATCAAATTAGTGAAAGTGATCATGATGCTCGCTCAATGAGATCTACCCGATAAAAGTATCAAACCTTTAACTGTCCATATCTCCTAAACGGCTAATGCTAGACCCATGTTCATGGTACTCTAAGAAAAGGGCTCGACGAGATCTACCCGATAAAAGTATCAAAACTTTAACTGCCCATTTCTCCTAAACGGCTAATGCTAGACCCATGTTCATGGTACTCTAATAAAAGGGCGCGACAAGATGTACCCGATGAAAGTACCTAAACTTTAACAGCTCATATCTCCTAAACGCCTAATGCTAGACCCATCTGACCCATGATAATGGTACCCCAAGATAAACGCTCGACGATTGATATGTTGTAGGCAGGTAGATCTCGTCGAGCTCTTTTTTTACAGTACCATGAACATTGAACATCATCTAGCATTAGCCGTTTAGGAGATATGGGCAGTTAAAGTTTTTACACTTTTATCGGGTAGATCTCGTCGCGCCCTTTCATTAGAGTACCATGAACATGGGTCTAGCATTAGCCGTTTAGGGGATATGGGCAGTTAAAGTTTTGATACTTTTATTGGGTAGATCCCGTCAAGCCCTTTTCTTAGAGTACCATGAACATGGGTCTAGCATTAGCCGTTTAGGAGATATGGGCAGTTAAAGTTTTGATACTTTTATCGGGTAGATCTCGTCAAGCCCTTTTCTTAGAGTACCATGAACATAGGTCTAGCATTAGCCGTTTAGGAGATATGGGCAATTAAAGTTTTGATACTTTTATCGGGTAGATCTCGTCGAGCCCTTTTCTCAGAGTACCATGAACATGGGTCTAGCATTAGCCGTTTAGGAGATATGGGCAGTTAAAGTTTTGATACTTTTATCGGGTAGATCTCGTCGAGCCCTTTTCTCAGAGTACCATGAACATGGGTCTAGCATTAGCCGTTTAGGAGATATGGACAGTTAAAGTTTTGATACTTTTATCGGGTAGATCTCGTCGAGCCCTTTTCTTAGAGTACCATGAACATGGGTCTAGCATTAGCCGTTTAGGAGATATGGGCAGTTAAAGTTTTGATACTTTTATCGGGTAGATCTCGTCGAGCCCTTTTCTCAGAGTACCATGAACATGGGTCTAGCATTAGCCGTTTAGGAGATATGGACAGTTAAAGTTTTGATACTTTTATCGGGTAGATCTCGGAGTACCATGAACATGGGTCTAGCATTAGCCGTTTAGGAGATATGGACAGTTAAAGTTTTGATACTTTTATCGGGTAGATCTAGTCGAGCCTTTTTCTTAGAGTACCCCGTCGTCTAATTCATTCATCTACCAAGTTTCATGGCTTACCTGTGGAAATGTACCTATACATCCCGAGTTTACAGTTCGGGGCGAACTACTAGTATTTCTTGGAATTTTAAAAGAAAATACCGATTTTATGCAGTTTCTATATGGCAACACTGTAAGGAAAGACGCTTTTGCATTGTCACGTGACTAACGAACTCGATATTTCAAGAATTAGTATTTGTTTATTTTATTAAGGAACCCTAAAATATCAAGTATGGCTACGGCTAAATGTCTTTGCCAAGTATTATATAAGAGCCAAAGACTTATAATGAACTTAACAAGTGTCAAATAAGAGCAGCAATGGAGTAGTCAATATTTTTTATGATATCACAAATAATAAAAAATACTTATTGATATTCAATATGCATTCCAGATAAGGCCCGTAAAGTATTGATATTTAAATTAGAAAACTATCGAAGAAATCGAGTCCGCAAGTTGTTTATCGGTATAATACCTTGCAAGATATGACTTGGAAGTTAATTATTATCATCATTAACATTAAAGTAGTAATACCAAATACTTTATATTATTTTTTTCACTTGTCCGACTGTACTTCACTATAAATTTCTGATAGGTCTTACAAAGAGATCACTGAGTCGAATATAAGGTGAATTGCACTTAGTACGGCATTAGTAAGAGCGATATAAGACTTATTGATCTTATATCAGCCTTAAGCCAGATCACCATAAGAGTTAAATAACTCTCGATGAGACCCTACTAAGACCTCTGTAAGGGCTAAATAGCTCTTATAAGGTGCGCCCTTTTCGACACTTATAGACGTCTGTAAGAGTTATATAAGAGTGGTCTTAAGACGCTTGTAAGACCAGATTTTGCTAGTTGGGAAGTCAACAAGAAGGTTATTTTCTCAGTTATTTGACACTTTTGACGGTTGTTTTTTTTTATATTTGTAGGCAATGGAACTACCTTATTAGAGGCTATGATGACGTCATCGAAAGAAAAATGAAGTAAACATTTTTGGCGATAAATATTAATAATCCGTTTTAATTTTACTTATTTAAACCCCTAATAGTAATCAGTATCCCTATTCCTCGAAATGGTTTTCAATTTACGGCAATCGATGCCTCACTGATCAATGCCCATTGAGATGATGCGCGAGGCACCGCAGTGGTTGCGACGAGACGGTGCGCCGGCGCACGTGGGTGTTGCAACGTTTCCACCAATCGCGATTGCGTTGATAATATTGCCAGCAAACGGTGGTTTGACCCCCAAGCCAAACTTGGAGGGGTCTTTTGTGCAGATTAACGAAAATTAAATGACCGGAGAGCTCTGCTACCTAGATGCTGATTCAGGTTAAAGCACCGAACTAAATCCCATAGAATCCGCATTACGTATAAAATCACAATAAAAACTTGTCCCCACATAAACAAATGATATCAGCAATAGAACAATACGAAACATCATTTCGACCATACGTCTAATATTCGAATGTCAACCTTATTGCATTAGTGTACAGTTTTACTTTAATTGCATAGACTACGAGCAAATAAGCTCCCAAAGGTAATTTGGGCATCTATTTTTCCAGACACATTTCAGAGTTCTATGTTGTATCTAGTTTTATCCTCGATCGAAGGGTTAAAGAAACGATCGTCAGGTTCTGCAAATCACAAAGGCTTAGACTGGCAGGCCACTTGGAAATAAAATGTATGGCACCAGAGCCACAAAACCGTTTTTCCAAGTGGACTCCGCAAGGACTATATCGAGGAACATCATCGGCGTATAGGCAAGAAAATATCTTGGAGAACGCGGGCTAGAGACAGTGCGAAATGGAAGAAGATTGTTAAAGAGGCCAAGACCAACCAAAAAAAATTGTAGCGCCCTGCCATGCTTTTTTAGAATGCCACCCGTTTCTTTTGTGGTGATTTGCATTTATTGCTCAAATTAGATAATATAAATTAGGCTATTTAAGTACCTACATCCTACATAACTACCCGGATCCGGAAGTGCTCAGCCATTATTACACTGCAATTACTTTACTTTTGACATGACTCCATAGGTTGACACTTTGTCACTTTCACACTTCGATAAAGAAGTTACTGCCGGTTTCTGAATTAAGAAATTCGCTAAGCAAATGGATAAGTATCGTCCTGTCTCTGCAGATTTCTCACAAAAGAGCGTGACAGAACGATAGTAAAGTATTTGCTTAGCAAAATTCTCAATTCAGAAACCGGCAGTTAGATACTTGCTTTCACACAAAAGTTAAGTAGCGGGCCGCACGTTGATGTCTTTTGGTCTGACTTTTGGACCTCTGTTAGGATCTGGACTGACGCTCCATCATATTTGTTAATAACTTCACTCAGAGATAGCTTCCAAGAATCGGGATGCATATTCAAATCTACTAATTTCAGTTCGTTCTAGTTTGTGTATCTTTGAGGTCTTAGTTTGCTCAATTAAGAAGTAGAGTGTGGCGAGACCTTAGTGTGACCCGTATCAATATCGCCAAGCTAGAGCTAATGAAACCTACGTGTTTAGAACCTCGCAGACTTCGATACAAAGCCAGTGTGGCGTCCGTAAACAAACCTCACCTCCCTTCTGGGGGTGACGCACTCCCACACGAGAAGCCTAAGCTAAGCCAACAACTAAACAGTCTAATAGAACCATCACGTGACGCGCATACGTCAACGGCCGATAATGCAAATTGGTTTTAGAACGCTGTCGTTTGTTGTCGACCCACTGTCGGAGCAGCCTGAATGAAATTAAGCATTCGACCTTCGTGAGGACGCACGACTTTCTTATCTCGCGCCGACGCGAAGTGGGCATGGCACGGCGCTAAGTAAATACGCGCGACCTTGGGCACTCAATTGGCTCCTCTGCACCGATACGGCACTTGAGCCATCTAGACTTAGTCGACGTGACGTAGAACACTGTATTTTGTACCGATTAGTTCTGACTGACACTTCAACTATAAGTGGAAGTTTTTAAGTAACTGAATGAGGCTCACCTGCGTGACCATATCCCAGTAGAATCCGTCGAGCATGGACTTGCCATGCTGGTGCTGCCGGCAGAGCCCGGGCCAGAGCGACGCCCTGACCGGGCTGTTGATCGGCCACGAGTTCTCCCGGATGAGGAGCTTGAGCTCCCGCTTGCGTCCTTGCTGCAGCAGCGGCTGGACCTCATCGTAGGTCTTCAGAGGCGCTCGCTTCCCTGCGAAGAGCGGCGAGGGTAAGCACTGTGTCCATAAAGCTTCGGGGGTCGACGGGGCGAGGGACTCGGCGCTGGGCGCGCGCAACGCCGCCGGTTCAATATACATGGCACGGGCGTTCAGACGCACATGCTTTCTGCGCGCGCGCGACGGCGGCACTGACGCGGGCGCGCGCGCCAGCCTCCGGAAAATATAGAGAGATAGTGGCGCGACATCGATTGTTTATCTGTAACCGTGTGACGCAAGCGCGGGCGCGCTGGGCCCCGCTTGTTTGCGGGATTCTTTTCGGTTTAATTTTTATGATAGTGCTGAGGCTGCTCGCGCGGGCCAATCATAAATTGTGAGCGAGCTGGGCGTACTCGTCAATTTATTTTGGATTCATAGACTGATGTAAACGAAGCGGCTTACTGTTAATCACCGAAGAATTATTACGATCTAATATTTAAATCCGCCAGTAATTTAATTATTTAAAATAATGGCACGCTATGGTTGGAAAAGTTCCACTGTCAGGCAGTCTTTCTTTCTGAGTTGAATACAGAATTTTAATACGGCATCTAAAGCAACAATATGCACATCATACAATCGTAATTCAGAAATAAAAATAGATTAACATAATCAACGCAGCGCTTGGGCGGGCGCCAAGTGTGCGATTTTCGTCACGATGCAAGCTCGCAACGATAAACTGCGCTTCCGAGCTAAAGCTTGCGTAAACGTCTTTCGATATGCATTGCGACGTTTTGCATTGCATTGCTCTCAAATAATTAAGTAATTAATAATTTATATGTTACTTTAATCAATTTTTAATTTCACATACCTTATATTATTAGCATGCTTTAAGGATTTTATTATAACTACATAATAAATAATGTACTTTTAGATTTTAAGATTATCAAGAACATTTTTAAAGAATAACTTGAACGCTCGCAATAAATAGGGTTATCACTCACTTGCAGCTGAAGTGATGAATTGTTAGAAAGTTACTGAAGAGTGATGAAGGAAAGGCGCAGCGAAACCTCATGAATGTCAAATGATTCAATGTGATCAAAAAGCCGGCTGGACGAAGGCCTATGGCCCCAGCACACATTGGTTCATGTTGGCCCAATTCAGGCCATCGCCAATGTGTACACTGGTACAGGGGGGATTGGTGTTTGGTATACTATGGCCCGGTTTCTGAATTGAGAATTTTACTAAGCAAATACTTAAGTATCGTTCTGTCACGCTCTTTAGCGAGAAATCTGCAGAGACAGGACGATACTTAGGTATTTGCTTAGTGAATTTCTCAATTCAGAAACCGGGCCTATAATTGGCGGGCTATTTTCCATAGTGGCGCACAATGGAATCGTTGGTCGTGCTTGGATCAATGTGTACTGGGGCCTTCAGTGGGTATCATCATGTGCTGGATAAATAGATGATTGAGTCGCAAGTGGCGTCGCACGGAAATCATCCTTACATCTACTTCTTGGCCGGTGCATTGTTGTGTAAAATATTGTAAATATACGTCGTATGGGCACTCGCTGCGTAGATTAAATATGTAGATATTACAATGTGTTTTTAGAGGAGATTTTAAAGTCAAATAATCTTGATTTGAGAATTTTACTAAGTAAATACTTAACTATCGTTCTGTCACGCTCTTTTGTGAGAAATCTGCAGAGACAGAAGGATACTTACCCATTTGCTTAGCTATTTTCTCAATTCAGAAATCGGCAGATAGTCGGAAACCGCAGTGTGTCCAGCGAACAAGCGAACTCAGAAAGAGCCTTCTGAACACCCTCAAGTTTCAGGTAGAATATTCAAAGGCAATATCGATCATGCTGTGTTATTTTAGAACTCTATTGTTCTTCTTTGTAACGAAAGTTCCGGTTACCTGTCGCCTGTATACACAGTGGGAAGCCTGAGCCCACCAGATGGCTGGTGCAATGCACAGCTATAGTAGCTCAATTTGTTGGCAATGAATAGTTTAGTGACCGTTGTGGTAACCGTTTGTACCTTTGTTCTGCGGATTATCCAATAAGCTAACGAGGCTTAACCGGTTAACTAAGAGTGAGGTTAAATTAATGGAATTATTTATTTATAGTTCTAGAGGTGAAGGAGTTAAGGACCCTCGCCCTTGGTTGCTTTTTAACTATTGAACTTTTGTTCTCAGGAACTTCTACAATTCCTTTACTGCTCATTTGCCACATTTGAGTGTTTATTCATTCGTCTATCTATTTGTACGTGCCACTATGAAAGAGACCTAGTACAGCCTTAGACAGCACGTCACTCTCTCGACGTCTCGACTCTGAACTCGATGAGTGCACGCTATTCAGTTACGTTACGGGCGACTTTGCAACGAAAATGTAAAGGTTTGTGTGCTGCGTGTAAATCTAAAGGTTTTGACGTACCTATTACCTACATTTTACCAGTTTCCACTGATTTCGAACGCGAAAAGTGCCATTAAAGAAACGATATATAAATGGCGGACCTCTCGCGCCCTCTCGCTTTAATCACATCTCCGTCTATACTCACACGTAACGTTAGCAAAGTCATTTTAGGCAGTCGTGATTAGTCACCTACGCTTGGCTAATAAAACACGCCAAAATACGTTCGCCTCTTATTGATTTTTTAAATGTTTGTCGAGTTATTTCAATATTGTAGTTTACGTTAAGTGTTGTTATTTGTTGATGTTTCTATTATTTACTACGTTTTAATATTTTTGATCTTATTTTCATAAAGATTGTTGTTTAGTCACAAACCCAACGTAGAACAATTACCTAAACAATCAAGAAAGCATCGTAAAACAATATTTCCTAACCAAAAATGTAAGAAAGTTTTAGGTATGAACCGAAATCGAATTTTCGTAACCTCTTTTTCAGACCTTACCATAGGTACCCGCCGCCATTTTCATATCGTTTCTCTATTGGCACGGCTTATAGAAAAATTACTACATTCTCCATTGGGTCTGTGAGACCCCGCTGTACTCTAAAGTGTTGAACGCGAGACTAAGCAGCGCATCGTGACCATCAACTTAGCTATGATAAGTTGATAACGCCTTGCCGCTATCGGCGACACTACACAGTTGGTCGGTCGAACGTTGGAAGGAAACTTAGCTGTATTGTTTGCACAACTGAACTCAAGTTTTAATCTGTTTATAAATATAGGACTTATTATATTACGAAGCAATAAGGGCTGCGGCTTTTTACAATTCGTGTGTTGGTTTATTTTCGCATTAGAAATTGATAAGGAGTCGTAAATTAGCACCTCAGATAAGTTCATGGAAAGTCATGTAATATGTTTACCAGTTTTATATCGAGGGGCTAGGCTACTTTGTGGCAATCGCATAGTCGCGATAAAGATTATTATTTAGAATTTCGAGAACATTTTTCAAATTAATTTAAACCAATTTTTTACACACATTCTTGCTGAAAAAATTACGTGATATTTCCTGAGAGCTGCTAAAAGCTGATCTCGTTTACGCCGCGTGCGCTTGGATTATCTACTCCAACTAGATCTAGATCGGAAGAAATATCGCAGAGACTTGTAGGACTCACGTCGACAAAAGACGAAAATTAATTTAGAGTCGTCCATCTACACTAATATTATAAAGAGGAAAGATTTGATTGTTTGTTTGTACTGAATAGGGTCCGAAACTACTGGACCGATTTCAAAAATTCTTTTACCATTAGAACCAGACATTATCCCTGATGAACATAGGCTACTTTTTACCGCGGGAAAATGCTTCATTCCTACGGGAATGAAGCATTTTCATTTTATCTTAGTCACCGCGGAAGAAGTTGCGGGCGAAAAGCTGGTCTTCAATAATATTCCGGATTTGTCTTGCAGCATTGTGCGCTGGCCGAAGGCATTTCTTCTATAAGGCCCTTGCACCTACGTAATGAGATGATTTATACAGTGTCCAGTGGCACCTTCACTCACACTAGATGGGCGAAGTGACCAATCGGACGCTGCAGTGCCTGGGACTTAGATTAGATAGGTAGATAGATAAAAGACAAAAGAAGATAAAAGGTAAAAGGGATTAGATGAAGTAGCCTTGGCCAGCACCTATACATACCTGCATCCTGCCTGACAGTTTAGTCGGCCTAGCCCACAGAAAAGGCAGGTCAATATGTGCGGAGCCAACTAAGCCGCTAGCCGTGGGTAGGCGTTACACCACTTGGGAAAAAGTTGCAAAAGTCATGCAGACTTTGAAAATGTCGTGTGGAATATTTTTAACATGAGCAATATTAATCCATCTACATCATACATAGTTATCGATGATTTAGGATGCAATGTCACGTTTGTATGACTCATAGGTAGGTGCTCATAGCAATGGGTGGGTGAGTGTCATAAATCCAATGCATTCTTCGTCGAATAATATCTCATTGAATCGTCTGTTAGGTAAATGGATTAGTGAAAGAACAGGGGCCCGAGTCTGTTCCGCGAGATGTCTGCCTTTTTCGCTCGACATGACTTGAGTGGTCTAGAGCAGTCGAGATCGAATGACATGAGATTTTTCCTTCGAGATGTGGCGAATCAGAGATTCCCGAGAGTTAGACCCCTGGTCCCGGCACTCGGTTTCGATCACAGATATAGAAATGTGGTTTCGATCGTTTGCTGAACGTAGTGTGCTTCTTTCATGACCTAGGTAGGCTGTCGATAAAAGGGCCACTATAATCAATCTCTGTAGAAATTGGAGGGAGATGCCCAGCACCTATACCATTCTGTCAGCTTAGTCGGCCGAGTCTAAAGGAACGACAAGAGTCAATACGCGCGGAGCCAACTAAGCCGCGTTTCCTTGTCCCAAAGTAACAAGTGTCAGCCATGTATGAATGTTTTCGATGGTAACTGTGCTCAATACAACCAAGTCAAAATCCAAAAACAATAAAGGCATCTGTGGTAATTTTATCGACCGTAACTCATATTTTAATGGGCTTTTGTTCATTCATGTTCACTGCATTTATTGATTTTTTATTACTATAATTATCCATTAAAACACACGACAATCTTCCTAAAATAATCTTGGCTAAGGACGTGTGTACCTACTTAGCTTATTACCTGCTAATAAGCAGATAGGTAGTCTTCTACACTAAGATTATAAAGAGGAAAAGTTTGTAAGTATGTATGTATGAATGTATGTATGTAGGTTTGTAGGGGGTAATCTCCAAAACAACTCATCCGATTTAAAAAAATCTTTCACTAATGGGAAGCTACGTTATCGCTGAGTGCTATAGGCTATTTTTATTGTGACAACGGGAAAAAACTAAGCCTGCGCGGACGAAGTCGCGGGCAAAAGCTAGTCTTCAATAAATGGGAAAGATCGAGGAGAAGAGGCGTGTTGGTGAAGAAGACAGTCTCAGAAACATCAGGGACCGGACGGAGATAGCCAGCATTGAGTGTACAAGCTAACTATGTATAATCCGTGCGGAATCAGAATGTGATAATACCTTTTGGAACTAAATCGAAAATGACAGTTCTCGAGTAGCGTCAAAAAAAAAATTTTTAGGTCTACGTTCTTTCATAGGGTTATGAAATTGGAAATACACAAAAGTGTTTAATGGTTGTAATCTAAAAGGATTCAATGTTATTGCATTAATTGAATAAAACGTGATAAAACTCGAGCAGACACCCACGCGCACAGAAAACACAAGCAAGTTTCGACGCGAGTTTGCCATAGACAACTAGAGTTTGCCGAAATGCTGACGCTACAGGACCGCGAGCTTCTCAGTTCCAAAAGGTATTATCCCATTCTGATCCCGCACGGATTATAATGGGTTTTAGGTCGCTGTATTGCTGACATTGCCCTATGCAATGTTCGGTTCACGCGGCACTTACAATTTTATTGTCAAACTAGTCGGCTGCAGCCACTCGCCCAAACCGTACACATTTATAATCATGTAAATTATCAATATCAGTGCAAGGTGGCTAGAGTCACTAGCCACCTCTCTATCATCATTAAATATCATCATCAAGCAAGAACAATCTTTCCATCACCGTCTTCTATCAGCACTCGCTCAGTGCTGATAGAAGAGCGAGAGTAGCACACGCTCTCCTCTGCTCGTTCATTGAGGTTGGCAAGAAAAAGAGAATAATATGGAGAGTTGAAGGCCAAACCCCATTGTTGGAGAGCACAGGTGGAGAGGCACGCCAAGAAGACGAATAAACATCCTCATGCTCAGAAGCTTGACAAAATAATACTAGTTCGCTTACACGACAAAATTAAAAGATAGTTATTTTTCAATAAGGTTGGTTTAGTAGGTGTTGCAACATCTTTGATCATCGTACCACTTTGTTTCATCACGCGATCACCTGCTACCACGGCTACCTCTCTCTCATACCATCACCACACAACAGAAAGAGACAGCACGTCTAGATAGGTATCTAGATAATTAGGCCCCGCCAGACCACGTCGCCTCTTTCATTCACAATCTCCAACCATCTATCATGTGACGTCACGCACCTTTCGCCCGCTGCGGTGGCGTGGTGCGTAACGCGCACTATTGGGCGGTGCAGCATCGCGCGATTTCAATTGATTAAGTAGGTACACTCGGCCACACGCTGGGATACCCCTTTTTGTTCGATTGGCACCCTAATGCCGCGCGCGGTAAGAGCTGCCATGGGGTATCCTAGACTGTGGCCGACCGTACAAGCAGCGAAACGCTATAGTAGGATATTCATTTTTACTGGCTTCAAAACGGAGGAGGTACAGTCGGCCACAGTCTCAGATACCCCTTTTTGTTCGATTGGCGCCCTTATGCCGCGCGCGGTAAGAGCTGCCATGGGGTATCTGAGATTGTGGCCGACAGTACCTACTCAATTGGATTGGACCCCTATGTTTTTTTTTGTGTATTGGTTATCAGTACGTTTTTCTACGTGAACCGATTTTGATTCTTTTTTGTTTGATGGTATACTTCCCATGTGGTCACATAAAAAAATGGTGAAGATCTGATGAAGAAATTCGGATATGGAGAACGGAACTCCTCAGCGAACAGCAGCAGATCACTCGGAATTAGTGCAATAGCTTTTTATCTGTGAAGTCGTTTTTTTTTAAATTACCATAGAGTATCCTACCATGTCGCTGACTCTACCTCAGATATCGAGTGTTTCCATTTGGTCACGTCAAGGACTTTGTTGTGCCTTTTCGTTTACTATCTCTAGCCTGAAGATGGCCTGAAGTATCTCTGATTACTATATTCGATCCCACCAAAAACATTCTGTAAAAACAAGCCAGGTCTCGATGGAGCTGCTTGTTTATCTCTAAAAAGTAATGAAATCTAGACAAAGTCGTGCCAAGTCTAAGGTTCCTTACTGCGATTTCTTTAGTATTATAGTTAATGTTGTGTGACTTGGCCGTTGAAGGGTACACAAGCGATTCTGGCGTCAGATTGGTGCAATGGTGTCATGGAGCACCTGGTTTTGTACCCTTGTATACCCTTCAACGGCCAAGTCACACAACATTAACTATAATACTAAAGAAATCGCAGTAAGGAACCTTAGACTTGGCACGACTTTGTCTAGATTTCATTACTTTTTAGAGATAAACAAGCAGCTCCATCGAGACCTGGCTTGTTTTTACAGAATGTTTTTGGTGGGATTTCACTTCTTTTTGTAGAAACGTGGGCATATTGATTTATTTAATTAGATTTTCTTATTGGAAACAGTTTTTTAATTTGTGTAATGTTCGACTATTTCTTCTTGTTAAATTGTAAGTATAAGTATAAAAGCCAGTCTAGTCTTATCCAGAGATTTCCTTTCATTTTATTTATATGCGTATTAAAAGCAGAAAGGGAGGCATTCGCCCAGCAGTAGGACGCTATGGGCTAGATTAAATTAGAAGATGTGACCCACTACGCTGGATTTCTGCAATGACAGTCGATATTTTTATGTACCAATAGTAGAAGGGGGCATTACCATAATCTCTTATACAGCTGAGACCAGCTGAGGGTTCTTCATCAGATACTTCAGACCTTCGATTTTCGACATCAAATGAAGCGGCCCACCAAGTTGAATATTTTTTGTAAGGGCGGTATATGTCGATCTATAATAGTTTGGTTGGGCTCTTGTGTTTTCTAATCAGGGTCACCAGGTACTCCAGATCTTCGATTATCCTAGTTTTTATAGTTTTCTCTTTATGTGGCCATTAAACCCTAACTCGGTACCAAATTTCAGCTCTCTGAGTTTATGGGAAGTACTAGTTCTATTAGGGCTCTTGTGTTTTCTAATCAGGGTCACCAGGTACTCCAGATCTTCGATTATCCTAGTTTTTATAGTTTTCCCTTTATGTGGCCATTAAACCCTAACTCTGTACCAAATTTCAGCTCTCTGAGTTTATGGGAAATACTAGTTCTATTAGGGCTCTTGTGTTTTCTAATCAGGGTCACCAGGTACTCCAGATCTTCGATTATCCTAGTTTTTATAGTTTTCCCTTTATGTGGCCATTAAACCCTAACTCTGTACCAAATTTCAGCTCTCTGAGTTTATGGGAAGTACTAGTTCTATTATGATGATCATGAGTGAGTGAGTGAGTGTGTGTCATAAATGCGAAACTTTGCTTTCGCTTAACTTCGGAACTAAATGACCTACAGACTTGAAATTTTGGATTTTAAGTATATGATTATAGCTTACTAGATGATGAAAATTTCTGCGTTCTAGTCTTATCCAGAGGTTCTCAAATAGGGGCCTGAAAATGCGGCGAAATGGTTCCAGTAAAGGATGGTACGGCAGTGTTTGCTTCGCGCTCGACCTGGCGGGGGCACTGCCGTGCCCCCTTTTTATAGTTTTCCCTTTATGTGGCCATTAAACCCTAACTCTGTACCAAATTTCAGCTCTCTGAGTTTATGGGAAGTACTAGTTCTATTAGGGCTCTTGTGTTTTCTAATCAGGGTCACCAGGTACTCCAGATCTTCGATTATCCTAGTTTTTATAGTTTTCCCTTTATGTGGCCATTAAACCCTAACTCTGTACCAAATTTCAGCTCTCTGAGTTTATGGGAAGTACTAGTTCTATTATGATGATCATGAGTGAGTGAGTGAGTGTGTGTCATAAATGCGAAACTTTGCTTTCGCTTAACTTCGGAACTAAATGACCTACAGACTTGAAATTTTGGATTTTAAGTATATGATTATAGCTTACTAGATGATAAAAATTTCTGCGTTCTAGTCTTATCCAGAGGTTCTCAAATAGGGGCCTGAAAATGCGGCGAAATGGTTCCAGTAAAGGATGGTACGGCAGTGTTTGCTTCGCGCTCGACCTGGCGGGGGCACTGCCGTGCCCCCAGATTAATTATTGTAACCACCTCGTGACAAACATGCCACCAGCAGACCTAACATGAAGGACCGAATCGAGGTCGACAGGGCGAGGTAAAGGGCTCAGTGGATTACGTCCTAAAAATATTTAAGCCGCGCGTTGAGATTTTGCAGGAGAGTTTCTAGCAAAAAACGCATCCAAAAAGAAGATATGATTTTTTTTTCATTGGCAGCGCTAGTTTTGCGTCCTACTGGGCCTTAAGTGGCCTCTTTTGGCGAGAATCGATTGCATTCTTAAGTTCTAGGATCTGGAATCCAGACCTTACGTCCTAAAAATAGTTAAGCCTCGCGTTGAGAATACGCAGGAAAGTTTTTAGCAAAAAACGCATCCAAAAAGAAGATATAGGTAGGTAATTTTTTTTTCATTGGCGGCGCTTGTTGTGCGTCCTATTGCGTCTTAAGAGACTTGAGACCGGTGTCCTATTTATACCACAAGAGGCGTTATCGTGTTGTTCTGCGATTAGTGCACAGATAACTGTGATAAGGAAGGAGGGGCACTGTTTATATGGGGTAATCTTAGAGACTTGGTGGTGAATTCTTAATTATTTGTGAAAAACCTGATGTTTAAAAGAATATGAGGTAATCGTTTTGATAAAGCTCTTTTCTGAATTTAATGTTGACACAGTCAACGTCCGTAGTGTGTAAAATTTGATGCCTAATACCTACTTACTATTATTTAGGTACTTTTGTATAACACTAATGTAGAATGAGCGTCACGCCAACAAACTGCTCTGCAGTTTGGCGAAACCTTGTAAACTTTTTGTATTATTGTAATAACATATAAATAAATTAAAAAAAAAAGATCTTAATGAATCCTTCTTGATTATGTTCCATCCATTTTCATAAGATCTGTCTGAACATTAGGTTATAGGGATAGCAGTAGGTAATTGAGAAGATTAAGATGTATGTGTAGCCTACACATCGTTCAGTCGGCCACACGTTAGTATACCCCTTTTTGTTCGATTCGATTTAGGTGTGAAGTTACGGCTCTTGAGTTCCGTCCACAATACTAAGTGGACACGGAGAGCGCTTAATTTATCATTCAAAAGTCCTAATCCCCCCGAAATCATTAGAAAAATAAGAGTAAAATCGGTGATTTCTTGTAACTCTTTAAAAATTGGAAAATTTTGAAAATTGTAATTATTTGCTCTTTCGTCGCAAAAGATTGCTGACCCATGCAACTCTTACTATATCTACATCTGCCCCTGTATTCTCTAAAATATCCACCGTAAAAATATCCGTTTTTAAAGGTAAAAAAAAAGATTGTTCATTACAATAAGGGCTATTTTCGAGTGTTTGACGGTCAAGTGTGATGTGGATTTTTTAGAGAATAGAGGCGCAGAAGCGGCAGAAGGGCTTTAATACAAATCCATCCATACACAGTAGTGCAACGCGTCGCGACCGCCAGGAAAAGCACGCACGTTCGGAAAGGCACGTATTTATGTAACAAAATTAAATGTTATGTCTAAGGCAACATAACAAATTAATAACATTATGTCAGGCACTTGTTTTAGCGAAAGCTAGCTAGTCATTAATTACAAAATAAATCTGCTACAAGCAGTGGACCTCATTAGAGAAAGTACAGCGAACTTTCTCTCTTTCAGGGACTGATTACTTTGCAATTTGAGAGTAAAAAGACAGCCATTGTAGATAAGTGTGGTAGGAATGAAGTGCCATTTTCATTGCTACAGATCGGTGATTAAGAGGAGGGTTACCACCACCAAGCGCCTATTTCACCATTTCGAAATCGGCGATCAAACTCCGATTCCACCCACCTGTCAAACGTATGACGTTTGAGATCCCGAATCTCAGGCGTTTATGGCGACGGGATAGGCACACTAGCGCCGCCAATGAACAAACAATCATATCTTCTTTTTGAAAGCGTTTTTTTTCCTAAAAACGGGCCGTCAAATGAGAATCCCTAGGCTTAAATATTTTTAGTACCATAGGCCTAATTCCCAGATCCTACGAATAAATATGCTGCACAAAACAAAAACTGCCAGTTTTGACTTGTGAAAATTGAATTCATAGGTTTTAGGATCTGGGATCTAGAGACCTTAGGTCCTAAAAAGGGATTCTCATTTGACGGCCCGTTTTTAACAAAAAACGCATTAAAAAGAAGGTATGATTTTTATATGATATGATTTTTTACTAAAAACGGGCCGTCAAATGAGAATCCCTAGGCTTAAATAAATGCTGCACAAGACAATACTTTCTTAGGTTTGCACGAGCACTATACTTAATTTAAACACAATTTTAAACGTAAAAAGTTAATAAAACGAGTGTTAGATCCGTTAAAAGTTGTGTATTAAGACAAAAACTGCCAGTTTTGGCTTGTGAAAATTTGATTCATAGGTTTTAGGATCTGGGATCTAGAGACCGGCGGCGCTCAAAACGCCCGAGATTCCGGATCTCAAACGTCATACGTTTGACAGGTGGGTGGAATCGGAGTTTGATCGCCGATTCCGAAATGGTGAAATAGGTGCTTGATGGTGGTAATATTGAAGATTACAATTTTACAATAGACATGGAATTAATAGAGGTTCTCATGACAATAATAATAATTAAAATATGTACTGAATAAGGGGTCCCAAAAAGGAAAAATCTAAGGTAACACAATACTTTACAATCCTAAACCGCCAAATGATAAAATTAGGGTTTATCAATGAAATGCAAGTTGAGCAACATGGTAATACTTATGTCCATAAACTACTTTTAACTCTATTGTTTCATTAAAAGGTGTTTAGACAACAAGTGTTGCTATTTCTCAAACACCTCGTCAATATTGTCATTATTTCCAGTGTTGGAAGATTCACAGAAAAGTCTTGTATATATTGCTCAAGAGAGAAGGATACTGTTGTTTTCCCCATAGAAAAGTATTCCCTAATATTATCCCTTCCTATAACAATAGGTTTTGGTCTATTCACCAAGTAGCATGTCTCTAAGTTTAGATTTTAGCATCTTCCAAAAATTATGTCTTTTCTACCAGAGAGTCCTAGCTTTATCAAAATGTGGTATAGCACAAATTATACTAATATAAAAATTATTAAATATAAATTATCTGAGTAAAAAACATTTTCTTCATAATGTTCTCCCTGAAGAATGAATGAAATAATGTCTGACAGTCTTCCTTATTGGTGTTTTCTAAGTGGGTTTTCCTGATGATCTACCTATCATGATTAAAACTTCATGACTCAGTAATTTTGAGAACAGGAAAAAATCTAACAATAACTAAGAATACAGGTTTTGTTTTAAGAAACTGTTTGATTAAACAACATTCTTTATCCATGAAATAGATAGACAAAGCTAGGTACTTATTTTGGTGATAGAGTTGAGATTATTAATCAGTGTAATACCACACCAAAGCAACAGTATACTGTCCAAGCTATTATCTCAATGATTCTGCCATACCCATCCATATAACCTTGGAATGGAACTTTAACCATCTAGTGAATTCTAGTGTGAGTGTAAGTGCCATGGCACTTTACTACAACGTGGAATTTATTATCTAACATACGCACCTAGAGATTTATTATTTTAAAATTCGGCACGCAAAGTTTTTTGTTCGAAAGTCCGTTATTGGCTTAATCTTATCTTTAGACAATATTGAGAAACTAAATTCAATATTTTTTATTTTGGTTCAGTAGTTTGGATTTTACAACGTTTCAAAGATACGGTTTTATGACCTTCACGCGCCGGTCTGCATACTGTTGGCGGTCATAGGAAAAAACATTTTAGCGCATAAAAACAAAACTACTGGACCAAAATAAAATCTCATATAATAAAATAAAATTTCTCAATATTGTCTAAAGATAAGTTTAAGCCAATAACGGACTTTCGAACAAAAAACTTTGCGTACCCAATTGACTCAGGACAGGACCTAACCCATAACCTCAGTCAAACCGTGCCTAACAATTTTTCCCTAGCACATATAATTTGACGTACCCAAATTATATAAATAAGTGCTCTAGAAATAACAAAAAGCAGTTTTATTCGAAATAGATGCAACATTTTGCCATAATATCCCATAGCATAGCAACACCAACTATCTGAAGACTACCCAAAAAGTGTCAGCTTTACAAGAAATAATTGGGTATTTTGTAAGACATTGGAAACTCTATTTAACATTAATTTAAAGTTAAATTTTCCATGAATATTTCATGTTTTTCAAATTAGCATGGTATTGCAAAAGGACATTTTGTTTAGAACATTTTATTGTCTCTGTAAAAGAGTAGGTACTACTTTAGCTTGCTTAAATAAACATGCTGGAAAACAATTTACTAAGATAATAGACAGTGATAAGATTAAACTTGGTGTTTTGTAGATAATGTAGGTAGGTAATTAAATTACCACTTAGGTACTTGTGCGATTAATAATAATAAATCTCTAAATTTACACAATAATAGTTAGGTAATTGTGTCATATCAATAATTAATTTACTATTTGTTTATTTCTGGTGCAAGTCTTCCTAAAGATTTGCATTCACTTGCATTTCATATTGTTTAATTACAATTACAACAAAACTATGTTGTGTAAAATGAAAATATGAAGCTGGTGCACGCAGGAATGCACATTAATTTAGAAATCTCCTAACAATCTTTTCTTATTTTCTTATCAGAAAAAGAATCACACAAATTAAACAGAGAGATAATGAACCGTGGGACTCACCTGGCGGGCTCTCCGAGAGGATTGTAATGCCGGAAGGGTCAACGTGCGGGGGGAACGCCTCGTAAAGGTCTGGCTCCTCTTCTAGCACTGCCGACAACATCGCGGAGGGCATTCCGGGCCTTACTCACACACACACACACCAAACTATATGACTAGACACACACACTGTCACAGTTCCAGCTCGTTAGAGCTCACACCCGCGAGCCACTAAGAGCCATCACTATCGGTAACACTTGTCTGGTCCGTCCACCGCGCCTAAGTCAAATCCTGTTGCACCATTTTCAAATCTGCAATAGAAACAATACAGTTCACTAGGCTGTCTCCGTGTTAAAATGAATAATCTCTTTCATTTCAATTTATATGATAAAGATATAAATTGAAATGTCTTATCAGACTAGCAGACTAAATTGAAGTGTGATTGCTAAAGGGATTCTCAGAGATAAAGAGTTCAATACACAACACAGATGGAATTAATTACCCTGATTGGATAAAATTAGTGTTAAGATCAGCTGATCTCGTGCCAGTAAGCAGATTCAGTCTTGACATTTTATTGCTATTTTAAGAACTCTGTGCAGCTGATAGGAAAACATCTCCAATGTCAGACGCGCGTAAGTCGCAACACGCCCATCGCGAAAGTTTCATGTGTGAAATGAAAGCCGCCGTTCCCTCGGCTGTCGACTCACCCTCATCTCGTCGGCAAATGATGGGAAGCAGGATTCTCGACTCCGTAGTTACTGCTTTGGAGTCCGGCGGCGACTAAACTCGCTCGCTCCCGGCGCGCTCGCAGCGAATAGGATAATAGCCTCCAATAGAGCCCCCTCAGCTTTGTCACTTAAACGAATCACTTGGTACATCACAAAGGTAGATTCATTACTGACCATACGCACGGGGACTTGGCAAGTGATAATATCTGACTGTGGGACTGCCTGCTACACAAGTCCACGCTAATTTAATTTGTTACTTTATTCGTTGGCTAATCAGTTGAATCAGAACAGCGAGTAGGCACAGATTGAGTATGTGGCGAGGTTTTATTTTGGTAGATTTTTTACAGGAAATTATTGCTTTCGAGAAAAATCCGCCCGACAAACAAAACCAAGTTTCGTTCGAAATCGAATACTTTCTTTCATTCACGCACGGCGAGTGATCGCGATTTTTTTTAATGTTTGCTTTGCATTGCGGATTGTTGCGGAAACGCACAGTGAACGAACGAAAAGATAGATCAAAGAGCAAATAGTCGAGAAAGGACGAAGAAAGGTGAAAGAGTTTCATGATTATTTTTGTAGCAATTTTCAAATATATTTCAAGATCAGGTAAATCTGGGGATGGAAGGTGAAAAATATGTTTTACCTATTATAATTTTCTTTGGAGCAAAGTAATTTTAAGTTTACTCACACATAATTCGACAGCATTTTCATTTTATCTGAAATCAAGTCAAAATCGTGTCCTAATCCTAAAGCAGTGGCGTAACTAGGGTGGGGCAGGCAGGGCACGTGCCCTGGGCGCCATATCAAGGGGGCGCAAAACAGCAACTCGTAAATTCAAAATAATCCAACAGTTTACTTCAAATTGTCGGACGAGTCAGTCATGTAAATAGTGTAAGTGACGATAGAGATGATATAATTTAGGTACCTTCTTAAAGGGTAGTCTAGATTTCCCTAACTAACTTTACTTCTTACATGTTACGAGTATAAAGTCGTTTTCTGCGCGTTTTTGTTCCACTAACGAATACGAACAATAAAATTAAAAGGTAAATTCGTTGAATTATCGTAAACGCGGTCATCCTATTGACATACAAACAAATCTTTATTATAGTTACAGGGTAAAATAGATAAATTTTCGGGCGCGTTGTAAAGAAAACTTGCCACGCCTTTGAAAAGGGCTAAAATTGGTGAATTTCCGAGCGCGCTACGCGCGCATTCGACTTTATTACAAAGGTGACATAAATTACGATTTTCAAAAGTAAAACCGGTGAACTGTGGTAATTTCGATCGCGTAATTTAAGGGTAAAATCGGTAAAATTTCGGGCACGCTGCACGCGCATTTGTAATGAAAATAGATCTCGTCCAAGGATAGTAATTTGCTCCATATCGCGGCTTACAAAATGGGTTTGTTTGTTTTTCAAAAGTCTTTATTTAACTTAATTTAGATACAGTACATTACAAAAGACACAGTCAGGGTTGCACAATTACTGGTAAAACAATATTTCTTAGGCTAGGTCCTTACAAAATGGGTAAAATCAGTGAAATTTCGGGCGCGCTACGCGCGCTTGTGAAATCGCCGCGTGAATTCGCGCGGCGTGAGATTTTTTTATAACAAGGAGCAGACTAGTTAATCTCCCATTTTAGTCTTTAGCAACTGAATAAAGATATACGAAGGGGCGCAATTACGATGCTTGCCCTAGGCGCCATTTGCCCACGGTACGCCACTGTCCTAAAGTACACCTAAATTTGCTGGCTGAATAAGAATGAGTTAAATAGAGCGTATAAAATAAAAACTAAGGCCTATGCATTTACGTACAAGATGATATTTTATACAGCATCCAGTGGTAGAGCGTATATCGGAGTTTATACTCTATCTATCGCATTTTGTCAAACAAAAGAGTGAGGTGAGATGCATATCGTTTTACCCCCCTTATGTACCTACTGCCTACTAACTCATACATAAGCTATGCTTGCAGTATTTTTTCAAATGCTGCAACAGTTTACTACTATTGAAAAAAAAGTCGTACATTCTAATGGGTATGGTAGGGTCACGGTCAGCGACACGACGAGCAATCCCACGGGGCAGTGGGAGCTTGTAACGCACGCACGCGGTAGTGCGAGTGACCAAAATGGGTGTTTTAGATAGTTTAGTTTAGACCTTCATAAAAACCTACTTTTACATTTTCATTCATATTTAAGTTATTGTTTCTGTCTTCAAAGAAAACGGACTGCCAATAGCACTGCGGACAACTGAGAGATGGATCTTGTAAAATTTCAGATGAAAAAGATAGTCATATCTGTATTACTAAAACCAAAGTATTTTAGTCTTTGCCCAAGTCGCGCCTTTGTCGATGTTATAAAATGTTGCCATTAAATTGCATTTATAATTTTTGTTGACAACACTTGGTTAGTTGTCAAAAGCCGTGTTCCGATTTTTTATTCACACCGTTTTCCAACCAACCTTTTTTATAACCACTCCAACCACAGCCTTCTTTATCCAACCCAAAAATATTTCAAGGGGCTTCAGGGGCCGCGGCGTGAATATGTGGAGTCGAAAAATAGGTTTACTCAAAAAAGCTCGTAATGTGGTCATTAATTCGACAACCTTCTTTGAGCAAAGGAGGACTTGCGGGCTACTTTGATTAGGCGCCAGAAAAGTTGTATGGAATTTCATTAATGTCGTGTTTTACGGCCAGAAAAACTGTATGAAAATCCATTAATGTCGAGTTTTGTTTCATAAATAGGACTCAAAAATCCGGCGCAAAAAGTATTTATTTAGAATTGGGCTGTATGAGTACTGGCAGTCTACAAATTTCAAAGAAAAAAAAGCGCGGCCATATTGTTTTCGCCGTTTCGCGCCTTGTTCCAAGTGTTTTTTCTGTGTTTTTGTTGTAAAAGTGAGCTGATATAACGACGGATCCTCTGATTCACTGTGTTTAACACCAAAAGCATCCGGCGAAAGCGAAATTAGTAATTAAAAATTCATTGCCACCGAAGTCAAATGAAAAATACAAGCAAGCTTACCAAAAGTTTGCGGAATGAAAAATCGACAGAAAGTAATCTACGACAAAAGGTAATCTAATTAAATTACTATTTAAATTACTCGCATTGTTTGAGTAAAGCACTATACAAGCCTTGGTCTGCAATGAGTGCGCTTCTGGCCACGCTTTGATGGCCTCGAGCTTAGCTTAGCTACGCTCTCGGCCTTCAAGCTTGGTCATCATTGCAGCCCTTGCTGTCCGCGCTATAAAGGCCTCGACCTTCGGTCTCGGCCTTCATTCCAGCTTGTCCATCAAGGGCTGCAATGCTGACCACGCTGTGAAGGCCTTGAGCTGCGCTACGCTGCGCTCTGTCGGCCATCAAAAGCGCGCCAGAAACGCGCCCATTAAAGACCGCGGCAGTAATGTACTATTTTTTTTCTAGGATCGTTTGTTATCGTGTTGGATAATCTAAGTTTGGGTGCCTTGGTGGCCCTAAGATTTTCCGTACATTCATTTTTGAGATTGTCAAAGGAACAGATTTTTAGATATATTTTTTTTAGTGCTTTAAAAAGTACAAAAAGTGGGTAAAAAATAGGTGGCTTTCACGGCGGTGGCGGGCGGCGCTGCGATGGTGGTGGGGCGTGGCGTGAAAGTGTATGTTGCTTCAGCATCAGTGGACTGCATGCAATTTGGAACGCGACTTCAACAGCTGACAGCTGTCAACTGTCAAATTATTGTCATTGTCCTGTCATTGTCATTGTCCAAAGTTTACCTTCGCATCGCACAATCACGGTTTTTCATGGTCATTTCGAATAGAAAACACGGCGAAATACTTTACTCAATACTGCGTTGTAATCGTTTAAATGCACAAAGATGTCGTCTGAAGACTCAGGACAGTTCAAGGGTAATTATTCCCGTATTAAAGATCGGAAAAATCGTGAAATATTGTGGTCAAGTGTTTTGTTATGGCTTCTTTTGCGTTTTTTTTTAGGATACGACACGATAGAGGTATTGATATCAGCTTGCGGTGATAAGGAGGAGTCTGTAAACAGTGCAGTTATCAAGTCGCTCACGAGACTTGCGTCTGTTTATCCAAATCAAGTGATCAAACATTTTTGCGAGTTCTACAAGAATCAAGCTAAATTGAACCCTGTCCAGCTGGGAAACGTTATCAAGTAAGTTGGGAAAGCTAGAGAATTTATATTGCTGATTAAGACAAAGTTAATAGTCTACTAATGAACTAAAACCATTGTGTAACCATGGGGGTAGTTGAGCAATATTTGAGAAAGCCTTACAAAGTTCACCCAAATCGTATAGGTCTGAAAACATATGAAATAATTTGTCCTTCTCTTACAGGGTTTTGGAACAAACATGCGTAAATCACATGAAGGCGGTCCATACGGACCTGGCCACGCAACTCGTCGACGCTATGCTGCGAGCCATGACTCAGAACAACGATTACCAGCCAGCGTTACAGCTGGGAGCCTCCGCAGTTCTAGTGGCCATTGGACATGTGCATTTGGATTTGGTGAGTTAGCTTTACTGCTGATTTTGGTATCGAGCATTTCACGAAGTTAATACTCAGTAAGCTGATTGTCAGATCCCAGTCGCCGTGGCTGAATATGGTCGGGATGGTGTATATCGTTCTGTGTCTGCGGGTTTTTGAAAAAAGATGGAACAATACTTACATTGTAATTTACTATGCGATCCTAAAATGCCAGTAAGAACCAAAGGTAAGGTCATAAAACAGTCGTAAGACCCGTTCTACTCTACGGTGGCGAAACATGGGCTATGAAAAAGTCATATGAACAAAAGCTACATAGCACCGAAATGCGCATGTTACGTTGGGCGGGAGGAGTTACACTCAAGGATAAAGTCCGCAATGAATATATACGAGGCAGTTTTAAGGTGGCGCCTATTGCCGAGAAAATATCCGAGTCCAGGCTGAGATGGTACGGACATGTTATGCGAAGACCCGATGATCACGTGGTGAAGAAGTGCCTTTCCATGGCTACACAAAAGAGAGGGAGAGGCAGACCCCAGACGACTTGGATGACGAATGTCAATAAAGACATGAAGGTCTTGGGTCTGTCTGCTGATGACGCTTATCAAAGAAGCAAGTGGCGCCTCAAGATTAGAAAAGCCGACCCCGTGTAACGGGAAGAGGCGAGGACAAAGAAGAATACTTACATTGTATTTCATCATCATCATCAATTTCTGTTATCTCTAAGGAGATAGGGCTCTTAAAACAGTTTACCATTCTATGTGCAATTCTCAACCAGTATTTAGTGTCAGTCAACCAGAACGACTGAATGGATGGATTTAGTTTTTTTTTTTTTTTTTTTTTTATCTCCTTTTTCTACTGCAATCTGTCTCCATTTTGGGACATTCAGCTGTATTTGTGGCAATAAATTTGTGTTGTCTTGAGATGAGATGCGACCAGTGCCATATCTCAAAGTTAGTCTATTTCTTGTTTGTCAGTCTCTCATCAAGTCTTGTGGGATTTTTCGCTTTAGCCTCCGTGGCTCAGAGTTAGCATCCATCAGGTGTTGGGCTAGTTGGTTTGGGTGTTCCATTATTCTTTTCTTGTAAGACTTCATTTGGGCTGTTATTTCTTCCTTAACTGTTGGAATTTTCAGGTCTTTATGGAGAGCTTCATTTGTGACAAACCATGGTGCATTAGTTATCTGGCGGAGTATTTTATTTTGGTAACGTTGTATGATTTCAATGTTTGAGTGTGAAGCTGTTCCCCACAGTTGTATGCCATATGTCCAAATAGGTTTGAGTATGGCTTTGTATACTAGAAGTTTGTTACTGAGGGATAGTTTTGATTTTCTGTTTAGAAGCCAGTCGAGGTTTCGTTGTTGCAAGGCCAAGTGCTTCCTTTTGGTGGATATGTGTGTTTTCCAAGTAAGTTTCCGATCGAGATGGATCCCAAGGTATCTCACGTGGTCATCTCGAGGTATATCGGCGTTATTCAGTTTAACTGGAGGGCAGGTAGCTCTTCTCGTGGTAAATGTCACATTAACGGACTTCCCCTCGTTAGCTTTAATCCTCCATTTTTTTAACCAGAGGGCTATGTCATCCAGGCTTCTTTGGAGCATTTTTGTGGCCTTATGGGGATTCGAATGCGAGGCTAATACTGCAGTGTCGTCAGCAAATGTACCCGTAGTGGTTTCCGGTCTTGTGGGCAAGTCAGCAGTGTGTATCAAGTACAATATCGGACCTAGAACACTTCCCTGAGGCACTCCAGCAGTTATAGGGCATATAGATGAAGTAGCTTCTCCATTTTTAACAAAAAAGTGTCTGTCTTTAAGGTATGATGTCAGGATCTGTGAGATTTGTTCAGGTAGATTTTGTTTGATTTTGAATAGGAGCCCCTCATGCCATACACGGTCAAATGCTTGGGATATATCCAGAAATACAGCTGCACAGTATTTTTTGGCTTCAAAGGACTGAATAATTTTTTCCACTAGTCTGTGTACTTGGTCGATTGTTCCGTGTTTTTGGCGGAATCCAAACTGATGGTCAGGGATTATTTGTTTTTCTTTAATCACAGGCATTAGATGTTTCAGCAGGAGAGTTTCGCACAGTTTTGATGGTATTGGAAGCAGGCTTATTGGTCTGTACGATTTGGTATCTTCAGGTACTTTTCCTGGCTTAGCTACCATGAGGATTTGAGCGGTTTTCCACTGCGGTGGGAAGGATCTTAGTCGTAGTACTGCATTGAAAAGACAAGTGATTAATTTTAGTCCCGAGTCTGGGAGTTCTCTTAGTAATTTTCCAGTTATTAAGTCGTACCCAGGAGCCTTTTTGCAATTTAATTTTCTAATTGCAGTATGCACTTCTTTTTTGGTGAGAGATAGCTCTGTTGAATCGCTGTTACCGCAGGTATTCAGGAAATCCAGAACAGATTTCTTGTGCTCCAGTGGTCCTTCGTATGGGTGCGGTTGGAAGACTTGAGTCAGGTGTTGTGCGAATGCTGACGCTTTTTCAGAGTCACTGCGAGCCCAGCTGCCGTCGGGATTCCTCAGAGGCGGAGATGACCGAGTTGGTTGTTTGACTTCCTTGGTAGCCTTCCATAGAGAGTAATTAGTAACCATGGTCGCATCGAGTTTGGCTAGGCGTATTTGGATACCGTTATTTTTGTACTGGTCGAGTGAATTTTTCAAGTCTCTGATTGCATGGTTTAAGGCGTTCTTAATTTTCGGGCACCTGTGGAGTTGCCATTTCTTTCTGAGCTCTCTTTTTGCAGCTATTTTGTCGGTTAGAACTCCAGGAACATAAGTGCTCTCTTTTCTGTTTGAAGGTGGTGGTGTTGATTCCCAAGCAGCTTTTTGCACAGTTGTTGTGAAGTGTTCTACAGCTTTCATTAGTTCCTCTTCAGATTTTATACTGACTGGGACATCAAGCATACCATCAACCAGTTCTCTGAAATAATTCCAGTTGGTATTTTTGTTATGTAGGATGGGTGGTCTAGGAACTTCTTTGGCGTTATATGATAGAGTGATGAGCACTGGGGAGTGATCTGATGATAGCTCTAGGCTGCTCTCGCTTGAGACATTTTGTTTTGGTAGTCCTCCAATGATGCCAAAGTCAAGTAGGTCAGGAATTTTCTTTCTATCGGTGGGCCAATAGGTGGGCTTGCCAGTGGTTGTTACATTGAGGTTCAGTTCTTCAATACTTTTTAATAGTTCTCGCCCTCTTGGAGTTATTCGTCGAGATCCCCAAAAAGTGTGCTTCGCATTGAAGTCTCCTCCGGCTACAAAGCGGTGACCCAGTGATTTGAAGAATTTTGTAAAATGTTCTTGTTTGATTGTTATGGGCTTGTTTTTTGGAGGGCAATATACTGCGGATATTGTTATTGGGCTGCTCCAGTCTTCAACTATAACATTGGTCCCCTGTAAATAGCTCTCACAAAGCGAGGGTGCCTGGTAGTGTTTTATTTTGTCCCGAATCAATATCGCAGATCCACCGTGTGCTTTGCCACTGGGGTGGTCTGAGTTGTACAGCTTATAGTTGGGGATAGTAAAGTAGCTCCTAGATGTAAAGTGTGTTTCTGTCAGTATCATAATATCAATGTTGTATGTCTTCATAAATAATTTTAACTCTTCAGAGTGGTTTGACACGCCATTGGCGTTCCATATGCATATATTTAGTGAAGCGAATGTGCAATCAGTTTTGACATGAGCTCGGATAGCACCTTGTTGACAGTCATTAATTGTGACATAAAGTTTTGCATTGTTTGTATTAGTTCATTCATAACGACAGTGGATTGTGTTTGTTTGTCTTGATTAGGGTCTGTGGGTTTTTGGGGCAACGGTGTATTATTTCCGATGTTTTTAGATGCTTCATTATATAGCATGCCTGGTAGTGTTGGGTAATCGTTTTTAAAAGAGTTTGGTTTATACTCTGTGGTGGGTTCTGGTCTTTTGGGGCGCAGTGGTGGATATTTCATATTTTGTAGTTCTTTGTATACAGAGCAACCTTTGTAATTTGCTGGATGGTTTCCTTCACAAAGAATGCACTTTACTTGTTGGCTACGTTCCTTTCTTGGGCAGTTTGCAGTGGAGTGATCTCCTGCACATTTGACACACTTTGGTTGGCGGTGGCAAAATTTGCGAGTGTGTCCATATTGCTGGCAGTTTGCACATTGTGGGACTTCACGCTTTGGACGAAGAGCTTCAAAGATTATGCGGCAGTGTAGTAAGCCTTTAATATTGTAGATTTCTTTGTTGTTTGGCCTCGGTTCCAAGTCAATAAAGAACATTGGCAGTGGGCGGTTTGTTTTGCGATGTTTGACGTTCCAGATGTTTGTGACTTTGTGTTCATTTTCTTCAATTGCACTTTTGATATCCTCAATATCAGTAGTTGGATGAATGTTTTTTAAGACCACCCTGAAGGATCTCTCGGTTTTCAATTGGTAAGTGAAGAATTCTGTTTCTCGTTGTTTTAATTCTTTGTAGATGGAAGAGTAAGCTTCAGCTGTTTTGGGTTGTATCTTGACTTGTTCATCCCTAAGGATTTTTATGTCGTAGTTGTCTGGCGCTGTTTCATTTAGCATTTCCGTAAGAGGTTTTATGTTGCCAACTTTATCAATGAAGAGCGGTGGGGGTCTTGGGGGTTTCTCCATTTGATTCACAGTTTTATCAACTTCCTTATCTTCTAGGCTAGAGAATCGGTTTGACGTGGGGATTGGAGCGGTTAACCAATAGCCTGGTTTTGTTTGTTTTTGTTTCCGGGAGTCGGGGCTGTTGTTGTGGGGCCTCTTACGAGATGGTACTACAGTCCAATTTTCATTGTTTGAGGGTTTGTCTGTTTGTAAATCATTTTCTTCTATTGTGATGGTTTCGCTAGGGTGGTTTTGGTTGAACGTTGAAACCTCACTGAGAGAATTGGCTCGTGGTCGGTTATTGAACATACTTTTATGGAAAAACTGTTGAGTAAGGTGGGTATTTGTGGTTTTTTTACTCATGTTATTTTCTTGTTGGCTTTCACTAGTTTTGGTCCCGGATGCATTTTCTCCACCAGGTGCCGGGGATAGTCCTGGTGGAGTGTTTATTTGAGGGGAATTTATCATATTATTAGGTAACTGCTGTCATTTTTATGAATAACGTATCTCAAGTTTAATTTGCGGGTGTTTGCAAAATTATTTGGGGAACAAAGGAATGCAGTAAAACTGCGTTAATAGCCCGAATTTCACTAGGATAACACTTTCACAATCACTTTAGCACTTTATAATCAATTTAAAGTAGTTTTTGTATTAATCTAGCACGATTTAACAATAATTTAAGCTTTCTAAATTGGAGCGCACTGTTGGCGATTTGACAGTTTTTTTTTTTTTTTTTTGATGGATTTAGTGTACTTAACAGTTTTGTTCTTGTCTCATTCGGCCATACATTTTGGCGCCACTGCAAGCAAGAAGTTTTATTGATAATACATCTAGGTATGTTAGTACTTTAGAACTAAGCCGGTATTGTATAATAGTCAGAAACTTTGTTAAGACAAAATAAGGCCAGTAATGTTTTGACTGAGCTCTCAAAATGGAAGACACTACATACTATAGTTAGGCACCATTTTTAAACACTTTTTAATTTGAAAGGTAATGCAATGTCTGTCCATTTTGGTAGCAAGGGGGGTGACACAATGAATGGATATGTAGCATGTTTACAAACGCTATCCTATTTTAGATTGAAACAAACAAGTCCATAAATAAACAGATGCCAACTCACTTATCATGTTACGCAAAATGTCATACGGACATAATTATCTTTACAATGTTACATGATGAACAATGTTACATCTGTTTTGCATGTCCAGACGAGATCAATACATATTAATTTAGGTAAGTACAGTACAAAACTTGTGGATTTAACCCAACCCACACAAGCAGGGATACTGTGTAAGGCACTGAAATATTGTATCCTGTACCTGGATCAATAAGAAGCGCCCGTAAAAATCACTTAAGTATCGAATTTGGAAGGTTTCCTTGTTTTAAAGTTACATAGACTAAGCTACAGTATTTAAAAATATGACTGCCAAAAAACCCCTAAAGATAGATCTAGAGGTATAACTCTTTATTACGAGTATACATACATCCTTTTCTGGACTTTCACCAGACACAAATTCTTGCCACATTCTCCAATGGGTTAACCTATGTTTTGATATTTCCATACAATGAGCCTTTTTCACGGCTGTCAATATTTCGCTTTTTCTGAAGATATTATGATTTTGTGTAAGCGAAATTTGACAGCCACATCCTGGTTCTTGTATGGCCAAGCCTATGAGCGCCATCTACCAAGGGCTTTGAATTCAGCTTTTAACTGTCAGTTGAAAACGGGCCATCATTAACTCAGAGTTAACTGGCTAAACCTGGTTGGCGTAAGTGGACCTAAGTAACCATATTCCTTTCCATTTCAGGTGCTGCAGTCAATAATCCAACAGATCACCGTAGCGAATGTCCCTCACTACACCATTCCCCATACACTGGGCACTCTAGCAGCCGTCAACACGCAGGATATAGTGCCGTTTATTAAAGACATTCTCGCTAAAATGCTGCCGCTGCTTACGCTGGTCAAGGCCGAAGGCACGAAGCAGGCTTTTGCTTATGGTAAGTGTTTCAACTTTTCTCCACCAGACATCTTCCCGCCCATTTCCACTTGAGACCCGAGATAAGATCACCAACATCGTCAACCTTCGTCCGACGTCCGATGACGATACTTTGTACCCGATCCACGAGTTTGAAGCCTAGCATGGCTCACCCCTTTGTGGCACTTTGATAAATAAAATACTTCAGACGTTCAGTAAAGTTTTGTTCAAAAGTCGCCCGTAACGCAATCGAGTAAAGTGCCATAAAGGACGACATGGTGTCGACCGTACTTACTTGATCTCAAATCTCAATCATACCTGTTTCCTATATTTGATCATGTTGGTATCCTATTCCGAGCTTACTTCTGCACGTTATTTCATATTTCTGTCTTCACAATAAAAAGGCAGGACTTTTATCTCGAAGAGACAGCTCAATGTTTATTTACAGATTTGATTTATCTGCCTGTTTTGGGTGCCTACTTATTTTGGTTATCAGTAACCAGTTTACTAATTTATAAGTACTCGTAAGTCAGTCGTAACTAATCAACTAATTAACCTCAGAAGATCCGCGTTACTGCCGATCGCGTCATATACCTACCGAATGCGCGCGCGCAGGATATGTGAACTTCGAGCTTCTATAAGAAATAGTTATGTATTTTGCTTCGCCTTTCAGCATTCGGCCACTTCGCGGTCGCCGTGTCGGAACACATAGGCGACAACGTTGCCAGCGACAACATAACAACCATCAAGGACAATTTTGTCGTGGAATTCTCTATAATATTCGACGTACTGTACAACCAGTGGCTCCACTCCTACGAGGCAAAGGTTTCCGAGTCGGTCCTTGAAGCCCTAGGACCCATAACCAGGCTCATATCGGAGAGGAAGTTCGACGAGACGGTCAACAAGTTTGTCCTTTCACTGCTGGCTTTGTACAGAAAGCAAACCATCAACTCGTACTACGTGAGCCAGTGTATATCGTACTTACTAACGCCGTCGCCTCTGAATCCGAAATTGACGCTAAGCGACAACGTGGTCAATTCCACAAACCACACGCTGTTTAATCTCGTGGTTTTAGAGCCTGACTACGACCAGCCCCAGACGGTTAAGAACCACTTTGAAGTCCTAAGATGCTTCGACCACATGGCGGGACAGTTCCCTGATCAGACGATAGAAGGGCTACTGCATCAGTGCAAAAATAACCAGGAGAAAGACCGCATGAAAGCGATCATCATACTCACGCATTTGACGACGTCATCGCAAGTCTTTATTGAGAAGTACGCGACGAAGTTCGTGGCAATTCTCAAAGTTATGACGGCTATGGAACAGGGGGTCAAGATGAAGAAGTTGCTTGCAAAAGCAATAGTTGGACTCGTGTATCGAAACTGCATTTCTAGCGCAGACGATTTTACGATGGTCGAGTTTATAATAAAGCACTGCGGGTCCGAGCTACCAAACGTGTCGAAAGATGACATCAATGACCTACAAGACACTTGCAAAAGCTCATTGATATTGCTCTGTAATTCAGCAATAAACGTCAGAAGTCAATTGCACGATTTGCTTCTAAAAGCTTTGACTGTCGACGATTTTACTCAGTCGATGTCTACGGTGAGTCTGTGCCTGTCTTCGTTGTTGCAAAATAACTCTGAAACCTTAGGAGACGAGAAAGAAACAGTGCCGGAGTTCAAAGTGTCACCGGATTTGGTCTTCATCCGTTGCCTGACGCATCTGGCTGAACCAGAAAACATTGAACGAAATAAAAACATCCTAATGTTCCTAGATGAATATTCAGGAGACATACACAACAATCTTAAGACAGCCTGGTCCGTAGAGGTGCAAAGAATGCTGAAATTCGTCGTGAAAAACGAACCCAACGAAGAATGGCACACTATGTTGATAGACTTACTAATTTCGGCCATAGAACAAGTGAACAACGACAAATGGGTGGAGAATATCGCCAATTTGCTAACGCAACAGATTTTGAACACCAAACAGCCTCCACTAATCAAAGGTGTATCTTTACAATTCTTGGCAACGTTATCCTGTCACATGTCCAATGCGGCTACCGTGGAGAAAGTCCAGAAAATCATCCTATTAGCACTGAAAGCGATACCAATGGAAAGCGTAGACTACGTGAGCAAAGCAGTCGGCATAGCTTCCAGCAGGCACGGCGAATACATACTGAACGAACTGGACTCCTTCTACAAAGAAGTAGAAGGTAAAAGAGGGATGAAAATACTTAACTTCATGACGCGAAACTCCAAGAACGAAGCTGAGAATAGCGTCTCTAAATATGCAGCCATTGTATGCTATGGCAGGGTTGCTAAAGAATGCTTGGACGCCCATGTGCTGGGACGACTAGGGGAGAACGTCACCGCTGTCCTACTAGAAATCCTCAAGTCAAATCCACCATTTGACCTTTGCAGAGCCACTGTGACAGCATTATACGAGATCAGCATGGCTTTCCAGTCGTCGCCGAATATTACAGTATCGGTTCGAAACCGCTGGCAGCTACAACACGCGGTATTGGAACAGATTTTCAACCCGAACTTGGATAAACGAAATGTGGAGCTGTATCCTATCATCGTGAGTGCATCGAAAGCATTAACCAAACTCCAAAGTGCAATACTACCCGAAGCAAGGAATACCGTTTTGAAGGTGCTTTTCAATAACATATTTGGGGAGCTATCGTCCTTCAAAAAGAAGTATGAAATCGAAGGAAATGGAGACAAAAACGACCTACTAGCGAAAACCCTGAATGACAGCTTGACTTTACTGCACGATCTGATAAGAGAACTCATCATTCAATCGACTTGCCTTAGCACAATCGACGATCTAGTCAGCTTACTAATAGAATGGCTGAGGCACGAAAACGACGAAATCAGGACGGCCTCAGTTCTCATAATGCAAGTAATCCTAGACACGTTTATCAAAAACGTCAAGCTAAACTACGAAACGCCAAGCAAATTCGGTCAAATGGGCTATCTACTAGGCCTCATACTCCCAGGCGTTGCCGATACCAACTTCGCCGTCCGTCTGACCACAGTTGACTGCATAAAACTCATCGTGCAAATACAGTATCTTTACGAAGGACACACTTTGGAAACCGACGACGAATGCATGGAACAACTGACCGTCCTACACAACAATATCTTGACAAACGATCTGGAGATGATGTCTGAGTACTGCACAGAGTTGTGCGATTCGATAAGCGATAAGATACCGCACGAGCAAACGATGCAGTTCTTAGAAAGCTTGGTCGAAAGTTACGACGACGAAGAGTTCAGGTCTACTGGTATTGGTGCGGTTATAAACGCGGTGTTCGTCAAAAAGGGGCAGGATTTGTTCCAGAACATTGAGCGTATTGTGGAGATATTGATAGCGACTATGGACCTAGTGGGAGAGGACGCAAGGGGCAGATTGCAAAGGCCGCTTCTGTCGCTCACGCGGCACCATGCCAACGCTGTGACGGCTGTCCTGTTGGCGCAGAAGATTCCATTGAAGGCGTGAGTCTGATAGTTTCTTTAAACTTTTCTTTTGAATTAAATCTTTATATGGTGAACGCCCAAGATACTTAATTATATCGAGTGGGACATGTTTGTCCCTCCCAGACATTGCGTTGTGACCTCACCCGCCACTGGACGCCTCATAATCATCTAACATAGATGCAAATGCCCAAGTTTTTTCAAAGTTACCTCACGATGTTTTCCTGTACCTACTTGCTGCAGATTCAAAAATTCCCAATTCATTCCTATTTTAGTTGTATCGCCATAGCCATAAAAATGGTCAACCTGTAAATACCAAACCAAGCAAATCCGTGATCGTAACCGAAATTATCTATCTAATAAAACGGCTCACTCGGAGAGTGGATGGAACCACGCTCTGCTACCATAAAGGAAGTTGGTTTAGGCCCGGTTTCTGAGTTGAGAATTTTGCTAAGCAAATGGGTAAGTATCGTCCTGTCACGCTCTTTTGTGAGAAATCTGCAGAGAAGGATACTTACCCATTTGCTTAGACAATTTCTCAATTCTGAAATCGGCAGTTAGTGGTCTAAATTATAGCCTCAAACTGAGAATAATAACTAAGAAAAATTGGTTTGTCTTTTATTCTGACTTCATTTGTTTCACAACTGAACACAAGGTTAGAGTTGCGTTCAAAAATCCATCAAACTTCTTGCGTATAAACCTTACCCATAAAATAACAAAAGTCTTGCGAATAAACCTAACTCTTGAAAATAACACAGGTTTATGATGGACAGGTCATGAACCCGGTACCTCTCGCATACCGTGCAGGCGCTCTACCAATTGAGCTACCGAGCCAAGTAACTAACTTTATCTAGAAAATAAACAGTTTAAAACCGTTTCCAGGAGCGTCATTGCGGCCTGGCGCCACCTGGCTCAAGACAAGTCTCTGGCAGCAGCTATCGTGGAAAACTTCCTGCGACTGATGAACTCCACAGAGCTGTTCGAAGACCCGTACCACATCACTGAGCACCACATTGCGGCGCTGCAGCCCCTTACTGTACGTTATAGTATCCTATAATCTCTTTGGATAGCGGGATTTTTTTGTACAGTGGTTTTATCTCACGAAAGCGGATGAGCCATACTTGTAGTTGTAATGCGTTAGACGCGCGGTCTTGTGTTCGTATCTTCATGCTGACAGTATTTTATGTGTAGCGACCCCTATCGGTCGTACAGGAAACTGCTACATAAATTATCTTATCTTATCTTTTATCTGCTCACTACTAATCCTGCATCGCGCCAGCAAAATATCTTTCGTGGCTGAGTACATATACAACTTCCAACCATGGTCGGTTGATCCCGGCCGGGCCCCAAGCACAACATCTGCTTGGTGGGAAATTTCCCTTTATAGTTGAGGAGCATAAATGGATAATTTTGGCGCGAATTGAGTTACACTAGTGACTCGGCCGGCGACTCGGCCGAAACCGAGCGCTCCCGAGCTTACGCACGCAAAGACAATTTGCATGGACATTTACACACACAAGTTTGGCCCATCCGCTTTCGTGATATAAAACATCTGTAACCAGACAAAAATACCAAGAAAGAGGCGAAGTTCTAGAATTTATGCCTCCCGCAAATATTTATAACCCCTCATCTCAAAATCACTCCTTTAGATATCTTATGGGTGGTATTCTAGAACGCTACTTAAACTCAGTTCAAACTAGAACGCTACTTAAACTCTGTTTAAACTCAGTTCAAACTAGAACACTCCTTGAACTCTGTTTAAACTCAGTTTAGTAGTTTCGACTGTCGATAAAACAGTGCAGGTTTTGATTTGAATATCCCTCCCTTCATATCAACACATGCACTGTTTTATCGACAGTCTGAACTCTGTTTAAACTGAGTTTAAGTAGCGTTCTAGAATACAACCCTAAGTGTATTATATGCTCTTTGGTATAAGTATGGCACAGTTGCCCCGGCCAACTTCACTTTATTCGTATCCGATTAGTCTTAGTGACATGCCTCTCCATAACTATCTGTGCCACTGCCACCTCCATCATCTACACTTTAGCGTGTGGGACTATTCTTCGGCACCGAATGTAACGATGGACAAGTTGCATTAAGGGCATAGTGAATTAGCCCGCGCGCAAAGAAAAATGCACAAAATCGATTCCTGTATCAAATACACTAAAAAAAACGAAAATGTTCACATATCAAACCCTAGAAGTAGGTGAGACCTATCTAATGCAGCCAGTTTCATGTTGACATCCATAACAGATTGCAAGATATTTTGCTTGAAAAAAAGTGCGCCGCCTATTTTTTTTCAACCAAAACTTCTTCAAAACGTTTATGAATGTCAACACGAAACTGGCTGTTTTAGATAGGTCTCACCTAATTCTGGGGTTTGATATTTGAACATTTTCAATTTGTTTAGTGTATTTGATACAGGAAACGATTTTGTGCATTTTTCTTTGTGCGCGGGAGATTCACTATGCACGGCGCCTTAATTGAAACTCTTCTTATCTTCAGACTGCAGTGCAATTTTGCAGAATTTTGAATGTATCCATTTATTTGTTTAACTCTAATTTACTTAATGTCTTCTCATACTTACTGCCAATTTCAGAATTGAGAAATTCGCTAAGCAAATGCGTAAGTATCGTCCTGTCTCTGCAGATTTCTCACAAAAGAGCGTGACAGAACGATAGTTAAGTATTTGCTTAGCAAAATTCTCAATTCAGAAACCGGGCCATAATGTTTTTGTTTTTTTTTTTGCAATAAAGAACATTTTCTTTCTTCTATTTTCCAGCTAATATCCGCGCTGGGCGAGATGCTAGCGGAGCCGTCCATGTCGGACATCTGCCTTGACAAGTTCCCGGAGCTCTTCTCCTTGCTGTACACCACCGTGGCTTGCTACATCGACGCGGAGCCGCCGGCGTATGCTGTGCCCAGCAGCCGCAGCCAGGAGCGGTTTGGGTTCATTCCCAATAGGTAGGTGCTCTCTAACTACAGGGTGCAATCGAATTCGATAGCGGAACTTTAAGTTGACTGTCTACTGATAACTACCCCGCACATTTTGGGGGATAGTTTTTGCCGATTTCTGTCATTTCTAACACTCAAACCTCAGTTGGCTCCTAAGAGTATTTTGATCCCTACACGAAAGAGGATCGAATGGCATTATAAAAAAAGATTTTTTCCATAGAAAATGTGTGGGAAAAGTTGACATTTCTAGTACTCAAACCTCAATTGGGTCCTTAGAGTATTTTGATCCCGAAATGAAAGAGGATCGATAGGCATACAATTATTTTTTTGTATTTTAGCATTTTTTTCGCTGACCGTACATTTTTTCCAAAATCTGAGAATGCAGTTCATAATATCTCAAAAAGTTTGACGCTTGACGCTGTACTCTGCCCTTTTGCCTCACTTAGTATCGAAAAAGATTTTTAAATGTCTCGTTTTTTTTACTTAACTCTTATGCTCTGCCGTTTTCTGATAGGGTTACGTCCAGCGCCCACATAACAGCCCAAGTTCCATATCTCCTCCAACAATAAGGTCTACAAACCAGAAACTAAAAAATAGTTTACTATACCGACATCAATAAAACTTTTTTTACACATAAACCGTCGCAAGCGCTGCACATTTTGTATTTCGTAAACGGTTAAACTTACTTGTATTTATGTCGGTGTAGTCGACTAGTTTCGGTTCTCATTCTAGTCGGTTACACCGACATAAATACAAAACGACAAAATAAAAAAAACTGGTTTTTATTTTTTCCTAGGGAAGCGATAAGACTGTCGCCTGCCAGAATAGCGATGGGCACATTCAGCGTGTTTCTGGACCGAGCCGAGTGTCAAAAGGCGAGTACTTACAATATTACACTTCAAGAATAGAAAGATGAAGAAAAACGTTGCAAAAAAGGTGTAACGAGATCAAGTGAGGAGTGACGGAACAAAAATAGTTAAGTACAAAATGTCTAGATTCGAGTAAAATGCAAAAAACAGTTTTATTAAATACCATGATCCTATCGTTTTCTATCGTTTTTAACCATTTTTGTTCCGTCAGTCGGTTTTGAAGTGACTTTTGCATCGAAGTTAAATGATTTTGTTTGAGTTTAATACCAGCATCGGGTAGGATTTAAAAAAATAGGGCCATAACATGCGTCATGTCATTTTTCGCCTCTTGAGTACTTAACTATTTTTGATCCGTCACTCCTCAAGTGTTAACGCACTTCTTCATATGTGTGCATCGTGTCGTCATGCGCACGCACACACGCGCAGCCGCCGCGGACCTAGCAAGCGGCGGCGCTCATTCGGGTCTCTTACCTTCATACAACCATACATGATTTTGATTAAGTT
This sequence comes from Zelleria hepariella, assembly GCA_949319315.1. Lineage (NCBI taxonomy): Eukaryota > Metazoa > Arthropoda > Insecta > Lepidoptera > Yponomeutidae > Zelleria > Zelleria hepariella. Next base: position 1,952,132 of record OX439383.1, on the reverse strand, counting down.
TTTGATTAATTTCCAAATAAACCTATTATTGTGATTGTCAAAGTCTTGCGTCTTTCTCCACGAAGCCTCTGCTCCTCCTCGAACTCTCACAGTAAGCCTTTGAATATACGTAATGAGATGATTTTTACAGCCGAATTGGATATTGACAAAAGACGCCATATCTCTCTGTCCTGCGATTCTTGATCGAAGGTCTTGCGCCTTCGAATCTTCCACTTGAAGTTCGCGCAAGTCTTTTGAGACTTCGTCAATCCAGCGATACTTAGGTGGTCCAACCTGTAAAATAACTCACTAACCTGTCCCCAGGTGAAAGAAGCCTGCTTCCTATGCATGAGCATAGAACACGGCGACAGCAACGCGACCCTTATGGAGCTGGTCCCTATACTGAGTGGCGCCATAAGTCGCGGGCACTGCGCGAGATATCTCTCGAGGCTTGTTCCGGCATTGGCGACGTTAGCTAGGGCTCCGCTGCCACCTCGACGCGCCGCCGCCTGCGCCTTGCTGCTTGATCTACTCAACTACAGGTGAGAATCCTGCATCGCGCAAACGAAATGTTTTCCGGAGTTAATATATACCCGACCATGTTGGGTGGAACATTAGTAGTTCTAGACTCTATACTGAGTGGAGCCATAAGTCGCGGGCACTGCGCGAGACATCTCTCCCGGCTTGTTCCCGCCCTGGCTACGCTAGCTAGGGCTCCGCTGCCGCCTCGACGCGCCGCCGCCTGCGCCTTGCTGCTTGATCTACTCAACTACCGGTAAGAATCCTGCATCGCGCAAACGAAATGTTTTCCAGAGTTAATATATACCCGACCATGCTCGGTTGAACATGAGTAATTCTTGGCTCGTGGGCCGCCGCCTGTGCCTTGATGCTTGATTTACTCCAGGTGCTACAGGTGAGATCAATTACTGAGATCCTGTCGGGGTTATAGGGGTTAAATAAGGGAGGCCCGTTCAATCAAAGCTTTACTCCTCAAGTCGCCAAGATTCGTTGCAAAATGTTCATTATTTGTACAACAACTTGGCCGCCATCTTGAAATTAGACATACATTTTTTTATAAACTAATACTGGGCTATTTCAGCTACAAGATGACTCCGAAAAGATTGCGCTATCGTGCCAATATGAATTTCGTCTCCTCGGGGTCCGAATAACACTCTGAAAGCCCGAGGTTTTCTTGCATTGGTATCCTATCTATCACAACGTTTATTTATTTGCTCCTCCGTGTGTTAAAATTCACCCACTTCCTCCCCAGATGCAACGACAACTCGGTCCTCATCGAGACAGTCCTCCTAACCGTGGGCACGGGGTGGAAGGACGAGCACGACCGCGTGCGCGCCGTCAGCCTCCGCGGCGCCGCCAACGTGGTGCGGCTGCGCTCGCCGCACATGGAGCAAGCGCTACCGCTCGCTGTAGCGGCCCTGAGTCGCGGCGTCGACGCGCAGGCGGCCCGGTGAGTCGCGAATCCTGCATCGCGCTAGCTAAATTTCTTCCGGACTTGATATAAACCCAACCGTGCTCGGTCGCATTAGAGTGGTTGTATGACTGTATGTCCTGCTAATGAGCAGGCAGATCAGGACCCGCGGCGGTTTAGTCAGAAATTTGTGGCTTCTAGTGGCGCCGTCAACGTGGTGCGGCTGCGCTCGCCGCACAGGGAGCAAGCGCCGCTCGCTGTAGCGGCCCTGAGTCGCGGCGTCGACGCGCAGGCGGCCCGGTGAGTGAATCCTGCATCGCGCTAGCTAAATTTCTTCCGGAGCCGATATATACCCAACCGTGCTCGGTCGCATTAGAGTGGTTGTATTGTACGTCCTGATAATGAGCAGGGACGGCTTTTAGCCGCGGGTTCAGACACTTGTGGCGTGTAGCGGCGTTGCCAACGTGGTGCGGCTGCGCTCGCCGGACAGGGAGCAAGCGCTACCGCTCGCTGTAGCCGCCCTGAGTCGCGGCGTCGATGCGCAGGCGGCCCGGTGAGTCGCGAATCTTGCATCGCGCTAGCTAAATTTCTTCCGGACTTGATGTAAACCCAACCGTGCTCGGTCGCATTAGAGTGGTTGTACGATGGTTATCAATCATAATGGTAAACGATTGTTATTAATCAGCAACAACCGGGACCAACGGTTTAACGTGCCTTCCGAAGCACGGAAGCGCTCAGATATGACTGCCACTAGCGGTCACCCATCCATGGACTGACCGCGCCGATGTTGCTTAACTTTGCCAATCGATTAAGAATCGCTGGTCCAACTAGGCTGTGAGCGCTTCATTGCTTCACTGATTACAGCAATCGACTTTCTCTCCTCCAGATCGGCGACAGACAACGTGCCCCTAGCAGCCATGCAGGGCTTGAGCAGACTGCTCACAGAGCTGGACTCGATCGACAAAGAGCTGGAGCGAGAGTTGCTCTCCATCGCGCACAAGACTCGCCCCTTCATGAACACCGAGTGTGCGCTGTTGAGAGAACACTCCATACGGCTTTTTGGTACTTATTCCCTTTTCAATATATATTTTTTTCTTTTGCGTCTGGCTCTTTTTTTTTAGTTAGCTACGGGTATTGTGTCCCGTGGGTCCGTATGGAGTATACGGCTTTTTGGTTCAATATTTTTTGGTACAATAAAATAAAAAAGAAAATCTTTTTCGTATGGCACATTATGCGAAGAATATAAAATTGTGAAATGATCCTTATCCATTAAGCCTACTCCATCTTATATTCCAGACACTGCTGCGTCTAAGCTTTATCTAGCTATCGACGCCATCTTTATTTATTTTACTGTGTAAAACCAAGATGGCGCTACAAGATGCAGCACTATAAAAGGTTTGTCGCTGCGTGGTGCAGTAATGACGATTTTATTTGCAAGAAGTTGTTGAGTCCTAGACTAGAGGATATTTTTACTCATCAAAACAAAACAATTTTATTATCTGGATCCATTGTTTTAGGTCGTAGCGCCGTACACAGTAAGGCCCGGTTTCTGAATTGGGATTTTCACTAAGCAAATGGGTAAGTATCGTCCTGTCTCTGCAGATTTCTCACAAAAGAGCGCGACAGAGCGATATGTAAGTATTTGCTCAGTAAAATTGACAATTTAGAAACCGGGCCTTAGTCAATCAGTGCTAGAATGCTCACAAAGCTGGACAGCCGATCTCTTCCTCTCTCGTTGTCTCTTTACGCAGTACAAATCTGTGCTTGTGAGCTTGATTGCTTTATTGATTGATTCATTCATTGTTCCAGGTCTCATAGCCAGTAAGGTCCAGTCGGAGAACTTGGTGGAGCAAGCTGTAGCCTCGCTGCCCTGCTTCCTTTTGCATCTGTGTGATAGCAATCCGGCCGTTGTACGCGTAAGTGCACTTTATAGTCTTCAAATAGAGTCTCATTTCTGAAACGCCTCCGCGAGAAGAATTAACACCGACAAATCACAAATCTAGACTCCCTTCTAGATGCACTATGCACGCACGACGCATCATGAAATTTAGTAAGCGGGTAAATTGAATCAAAATAATTTTCTAAGTTCAAACATGAGCCAAATCGGTCGAGGTGTTGCGAGATCCATATCTGATCCGTCCTGTCCCGAGCGAATTGTTTCACCTTATAAAAAGAAAAACTTTATAATGTGGTTAGTGCTTTAGAAAATACAAAAACCTGTTATTGAACGAGCGAGAGAAGCGAGTGAAGTTCTCCGAGTCTACTTGAACAATCCGGCGTTTGTATGTATGTATGTATGTTTGTTCGACGATAACTTGAGTAAATTTAGTCGGATCATTACGAAATTTGATAGGCAGGTAAATAAGGTAAACATGGGCCAAATCGGCCGAGGGGTTGCTGAGATAAGGGGTCGCGAGTTCAAAGTTCGTGGCGAACCACTAGTCATTGTTGTTTCCAGGCCAGCAAATTCACCCTTCGAGCGGTGTTCAAGACGCTCAACGCGCCGCGGTCCAACGACCTAGTGCAGACGCACCTGGTAGACGAGGGAAGGTTATATCTGGCGGACTTCCTCACCGCCCTGCTGCGGAGCCTGGCCAAGGAGGTGCCCTGGAGCGTGGCTCGGTGTCTGCAGACCGCTGTCAACTACCTGCACGGGGCTAGAGACGATCTGGAGCCCTACCCGCCACTGCTGATCGGTGAGTCTGCACCACTTCCCTCCACGAGTCCACGTATTGACTTTGTCCACCATAATGGATAGGTTACTATTATAAGGCCGCCAACAAAATGGAAAACCACGTATTCTCCTCATCATAAGGAACATTTTTGCCCAAGGAACTATGCCTGGGAAATCGACGGTTTCCGAGATTCTAAGTCGAACTTTTCAACTTATATATTTTTGCAGTATAGTGTTCATTGTGAAGTATTTAACATTTCTTCTCAAGAAGCCATATCAAAACTTTCAATATTTCATGCAAAAACGACGTCAAAATTGCAACCCGCAATGTATTCTAAACATCAGCACCTCGAGCGTAAGTAGCAAAGGTTTATGTCAACGCTTGCGCAATATGACTTCTCTGCGTTACACTTTCATTGCATGATAAAATGTTTTCCAAAATTATAACCTAAACCAAAATCATTTCCCAGCAATAATTTATGGAAAAAGTACTTTGTTTTGTTGTCTAGTATGCGTACCTTTCGGGTCTGTCGGCGGTATTTTAACGCCCGGTATAAAAAAAATAAAATATGTCATTGAAAAATACCCAAACATCATTATTAAACTAACGCTTGCGGCCGCACCGGCGCCACATCAAGCGCGCGCTTTGAGAAGGGTGTCCGCACGTCGCGGTTATTATAGAACAACTTAAAAAAGGTAATTTATTGTCAGTCAAAAAAAAAAACTATTTTTAGTTTCAAGCGTTAGACAATTATCACCCCTGAGTCGGGTGTGACTGACCAAAACAACGCCCTGTATAAATACCCTTCCTTCACCTAACAGGTAAACTCTACACCGAGCTGTACAACCTTCGGGAGACGCATCCGGAGCACGCAACCGTCGACGATGACGTCACGCGGAGCGCCCGGTCGAGGCTCCATCAGCTCATGAAAGACCCCAAACCTTTGGTGCGGCAGCATTCAGCCCTGGCTCTGACCTACATCTGTTTGGTCGAGGAAAGCGACAGCGTATGACGGCGCTTCTATGACGTGAAAGGTGACGATTTCTATTGGAAAAGACTGTAGACTCTTGTTTAAAATGAGCTAAATTGCATCCGCCATGTTGTTGTATTAATATTAGTATTGCCATCTAGTGACAAACTTTGGAAGGACAGTATTCGGCTTGGACCTACATCTGTTTGGTCGAGGAATGTGAGATCGCTTCTATGACTTGAAAGGCGATGGTTTTTATTGAAAGATACTGTTAAATAAGCAAAATTGTATCCGCCATGTTACAAGTGCTGCCATCTAGTGGCAAGCCTTTGGCAGTCGTGCTTTTGTTTGATCGACGAAATTTGATGATTTTATTTGCGTTTTTATGGCGAAAATAATATGTTTGGTAGAGACTGTGGTTTAAAAATGAGATTGAAAAAATGGACCCACAATTTTGGTGTACCAGTGCTGCCTTCTAGTGGCAAGCCTATAGTTAGTGAGCATTCGGCTTACTAGCGCAGATGTCCATATTTTATTTGGTCTAAAAATGAAACGGTGTCGTGAAAGTGAAAAATGAAAAGTGTTGGTTTTATTTGAAAAATCCGTAAGCTTTTGAGAAATCCGATTGGTATCCGCCATATTGCCTTTCCAGTGCTGTTTACAGAGGTCTTATCCTCGTAAAAAATAACGGAATAAATGATTCCCTGCAAAATAGCATGATGAAGCGAAGGTAAAAGGATCACGTCAAAATGGGAGTGATGCTTATGCAATGATTGGAGGTTTTAAAATGAAACAATAGGCCGTTATTCTATTCGTAAATAAAAATATATTAAAATCTATCTAAAAAGAAAGTTTATTGTTTACAAAAATATACCTATGTTTAACTGCATTTTGTACTGTGGCTTTTTGAGATGTAACTAAGCGTTTTCGATATAGACTGAATATAACATTGATCTTGTAAAATGTATTGGGTTAATGCTAGGTTTGCTGTTACCCAGTCAATGTTTTTTTTAGATTTTATTATTAGTAGTAAAAAAGGACATAAGTGATAGTAATTAACTTTCCTAGTGTTAAGTTGACGAAAGATGTAACAATTTACCAGATAACAATAATGGAATGTACCTAATCAATGTTAAATATTAATAAAAATCGAATTTAATTACTTTTCATTCGTATTTTACATGCAAAATCCCGGACGCTGTTTCCTCATACATCGTACCTACATTCCGTCCTCCATTCGTCCATTGTATGCACATGCTTTACCCTAGGGAAGGGTTTGTTCGGCTGTTTGATACTATTTTACTGCCGTGAAAAGAAAATCGCCAACCAAAAATAGCTCAGGGGTACCCCCCTTGACGCTATTGCGATCAAATTGAAAAAGTTTTAAAATTAATTTCTCTTTGAATTCGAATAGTAATGCTTTCATTTTAAATACTTTGTAATGTTTATTCAAAGATAAGGCTGTTTTATTCAATAAAAACACAAAATGCGTCTTAATTTATAAAATATTAAATTTTGTAAATTGCGCCATATTGCGGCCGTATTGAAAAAAAAATGCATCAAGGGTAGAGGGGCTGTGCAGCTTCAAATTAAAAAAATAATGAATTTCCCGCCACGCTGCTATTGATTTCTATGCGACTTCTATTCTATCCACAGCTTCTGCGTGCCTAACTGCGGCACGTAGATTTCAGTGACGCTTCAGTGGTGCCCTCCCTTGTATCCCGATTCAGCCAAAATTGCTTAGTGGGTTCGCAATAGGCCCTCTTCTGGCGAGCGTCCCAGCTCACGCTGTCCTTTCTCCATTCGGGAGAGACGTACGCCGCCGGCTGCACTACGAAACGCGGGATCTGTAAATGGATGGAGATTTTAAGGTTCGCCATTTTGTTTTCAAGATGGCCGACAGTGAGGAGTAGGGTAAAGGTCTTTGGTATGGCGCGAGTGGGAACTGAGTGGACTGTATTCGGGGCGGACCAGGCGGACACTAGTGCTCGTCGGCTGCACAAAGGTTAAGAAATTACCTAGGCTTCTCACCAAAATATGGAGCATCAGAACCAAACAATCCCTAACCGGGCGTAAACAATCTTCGATAAAGAACCTAACATAGTACCTGGCTGCGACTGAACGCCATCTGCCCCACCGAGGAGCCTCAGTTTTCATCACATAATTGATGAAGATGATGAATGATAATGTTTACTCACCGGTTGAGCCGGTGCAGGTAGGCCGGGACTCGGCGAGCAAACGTTCGAATGGAAGCGCTTCGCAGTTTCCTGATGATACCAAGAAAATTAGTTTTAGAATTGGTATTCTACTGTTCTTTTTTAGGGCTCAAATACGGAACGGGCGTTCACAGACCGGGCGGCGCCTCATGCGGGGCGGTGCTCGCGTCGACAATCCGGCTGGACAATTTCAAAACATAGCAAGGGACAACTCAAAACCTAGCAAGGAAAATAGGGGTATTTGCAGTTTTCAGCTAGCCTGGTAACTAGCCAACCAATCATGGATCCGCGTTGTCAAAATGTCTGAAAAGATCTTAGAAGTTGGATTTAGATACCTAATTGAAGAACCTAGAAATTAGATACACAGCAATAATGCCAAAATAAAAACGCCATTTCATAAACCTAGCAAGTCGCACAACCATTTGGCTAGTTCTGCTGGGGAAGCACAACTTCGAGATAAAAGTTTTATCCCACTGTCGGGTAGCGGCGTCTCGCTTCACGTGGTGAAATAAAGCAAGATGGCGATAGCCCATAATGGGATAAAACTTTTATCGTGACAAAGGGCGATTCTGTCTAAAACTATACTAATCTGACAGCACTAAAAGTGACAGATAATGTACTAAAGTGACAGATAGCTGTCATCTTTAGTACATTATCTGTCACTTTAGTACATTATCTGTCACTTTTAGTGCTGTCAGATTAGTATAGTTTTAGACAGAATCGCCCTTACCGTAGGCACTCTGGTTCTTTAACAATAAGTACCTACGACTATCGTGGTTACCTCGTGAGCCATTTTCGTGCTCTTATACACGCTGCCGACGATCACACCTCGCTGTGGGTCAGGTATGTCGTCCAGGGACTCAGCTGGCGGGTGTAAGATGATGCGTGGTCGCGTCCGCACGGCTTCCATCAGATGCTCGTCGGGCTGCTTCGACTGTGGGGTAAGTATACAGGGTGGATTTTTGACATGGGGCAGTAAGGGCAGGTACCTTAACAGTCATAGTTACAGGAAAGTTCGTAGGAACCATCCGTAACTTTTTGAGGTATGAACTGCATTCACAGATTTTGAAAAAAATATACTGTCAGCGAGAAAAACGCTAAAATACCTATTTTTTTTTGCATTTTTCATGCTGACTGTACATTTTTTCCAAAATCTGTGAATGCATTTCATAATGTGTCAAAAAGTTATGCATGTTCTTCAAGGAACGTTTTCCTGTAACAATAACGGTTAAGGTACCTTTCCTTACATGCCCCGTCTCAAAAATCCACCCTCTATAGTATTAGAGCCATTTGACGCGCCGAAATCTCTGTCCACAAATCTATTTCCCATTATATCGATATATTCCCTAACGCGAAAGACAATGATTTCTACGACATTAAAATGAACACAACATCCGATCCGTGTTCGCTTCTTTAAAAATAAATTGGCCGCTACGGAGTGTAGTGTAGAGGGCTACGCCGTAGAAGGGCTACGCCGTAGAGGGGCTACGAGATCACTTTTTTCGTAGTACGATAAAATTAAATGACATCAATTCACAAGATATAAAAAAAACACCAACATCCACCCGCGCTCACTTCTCCATAATAATTTGCCACTAAGGCGTAGCATTCGTAGCGGAGTCTACGCCGTAGAGGGGCTACGAGTCTACGAGTTGGGTGTCCCACAGCTAGCTCTTCTTTTTCTTTTCAAATTAACCTGTAACTTACTTCCTTACTTCAGCTCACCTACTTCTATGACAGGGATCGGCAACCTTTTATGACGAAAGAGCCATAATTTACAATTTACAAAATTTCCCAGTATTTAAAGACCCACAAAAAGAATCGTTTTGACATTTGCTTGTTCTTATTGATTTAAAAGCGAAAATCGCCGATTTTACACTTATTTTTTTTAATGGCTAATGATTTTGTGGGGATCATGATCCCCGAATGATATTTTCGGCTCCCCTCGTCTTATACTTATGAGCCCGAGCCGTAACTTTTATCGAAAGAGCCGCAGGTTGCCAACCCTGCACTTGGATATGGTGAACTTCTGCTTAGCTTTGGTAAGTACTTACATAACGTCTCTGCACTTCCCAAGGGTTCGTGTTCACTATCTCTTTCCTCTTCAAATACAGTGCGAAGTGAGCTGGCTTGTTATCCCGCCATTGCTCCAACGTCTGCTGATAGCCCAGCCGGTTTGGACGGACCATTTTACTGAAGGTACGCTTCGGGATAGAAGGGGCATGATCCCCGCTAGGCTCTCCTTTGAAATCGCTCCTGCTGGTCGTGGTAAGCACCGAGTCGAAGATCATGGAGTCGATCGCGGCTTCGCGGCTGGAAGACGCCCTTTTTGAACGATGATGCAAACCGGGTGGAAAATAAAAGTGTTGCATAGTGAACTGTCTCTGAGATTGGGTAGAAATCCTCAAAAATATTGTGCAAACAAGACCGTAAACCGTGTATAAATCTGTTTTCAAAACCTGTTTGATCTGTGAATGTTGCAGGCATTGACTGAAGAGGTCTCTCGGACCTCATTATTTAGTCCTTGCAAGGTTTCAGAAAGTTTTTAAATTCAGTTTTATGGCAATATATCAACTTGTGATGTCACGATTTGCACAGATACAAAAAAGAAAAGATTGACTCTGAAATCCTGTGCTGATTTTGTCTCTTATTCTTTAAAATCTACTTAATCACTTCATCGCCTGTGACGTGACACCCAACGGATAGCGAGAGGCACTAAAAAAATGCCTAATTACGAGAACCTATCTTACGACGAGAAGGAGTACATCAACAGGATGTTGTTTAAGTCCGCCACCACTAGTGGCTCGGATTTCAACGTGTACCAATTGAAGGTACAGCCATAAGGTTCATCTGCGTGTTTAACGTGTTAGTTAGCGCGCTATGGCTAAGTCAAGCCTACTCCATTTAAAACAATGTCCCAGGCACTGCAGCGTCCGAGTGGTCTCTTCACCCATCTAGTGTGAGTGAAGGTGACACTGGACGCTGTTTAAAAGAAATAATCGTATTACGTAGATGCAAACGCTTATTTAAGTCGGGCATATCTAGGCAAATTACCTAGTGCGCTAAGCCATCACTAATTCTCAAATCAGCCCCATATTTTGGGCTTTTTAGGTTTTTTTTACAATTCGCACATAACGTGCCTATTCGGCCAAATGGGGCGTGAACCGATTGGCATTGTTGTGTCAAGTGTCTCCCTTCCAGAGAATGTATTGTAGGTACAAGCATATGATTCATACCATAAGTTGTTAACAGTTCACTTATACTTAAGTATTCTGCATTGTTTTTACAGGCGTTGCCTCTACACGAATACCAAATCCCGGTAATCAAAAGGAAGCCTCGCCCGCCATATGTCGCTTTAGACATCAACACCTTGCAGCCCTTCAGGAAAGTGATTCCTTTCAATCTACTGCACAAACCGAAAGAGATCATACGGCAGAGTCCTTGCGACAAGCAGGAGAAGTTTGTAAATATCCGAAACATCTACTTATGATACGACAGATATCTACTTAGGTATCTACCGAAGGCCAGATTTCAGTCAGATTTACCTAAATGATAAATTACGTATGAGCCCAGAATCCCTGGCTGATATACGAGCTGCGCTCTCCGCCCGCTCAGCCTAGGGCCTAGGGCCTAGGGTGTTCGGTCTCAAGGATTCCAGTGTGTTCGTTGGCAGCGTTTTCGGCCTTCATCCTATGCCTGTAAATACCTACCTACTTACTTAAAATAGATAGGTACCTACTTATGATAAGGATCGGAATTTTTGATACCCAGCGCCGCTCCCGTGCGTCCGCCGCAACCCCGCCAACTAAACTGGCCGGCGCACCATTGGGCGTGTAGGCGGACGAGTTAAGTAGGTACAGTGCAGATAATATGTAGTTTTCGTCGCAGAACTGCCATATAACTCATCCGTTTTCACGTTTTGACCCAGGAGCGCGTAATCGACTACGACCGCGAGGCGGTGCAGAAGACGCGTCCGCGGCTCGTAATGACGCCGCAGCTGAGCATGGACGACGTCGCGGACGCGCGCGCGCGCGCCGTGCTGTGCCGGGACGTGTACTCGACCACGTACACGAGCCAGTGCGCGGACGTCCCCGCGCCCGAGGTCAAGGTCACCGCGCCGCTGCAGGACCTGCCCGCGCCGGGGCAGCCGGTGATGCGCTCTTGCTTACTTTGAACGTACATACTCGTACCTACAAGGTGGTGGTGTTTTATAAAGTGACACCCGACTCAGGGGTACATTTTATTCAATACACGATACTGAAGGAAAAAGAAAATTCTGTGAAAAATAACCCAAAATCATTACATTGTGGCACGCTAGGTAATCTCCATACAAAGGCGCTGGTTCGGCCGCACACACAGCCACATTCCCCGCCGCCTAACGCACACATAGCCATAAAGACGCCACACGCAGCTGAGCATGGACGACGTCGCGGACGCGCGCGCGCGCGCCGTGCTGTGCCGGGACGTGTACTCGACCACGTACACGTGCCAGTGCGCGGACGTCCCCGCGCCCGAGGTCAAGGTCACCGCGCCGCTGCAGGACCTGCCCGCGCCGGGGCAGCCGGTGATGCACACTTGCTTACTTTGAAGGAACATAATTATTATGTACAAATTGACAAACGACTCGGGGGTGATTATTTACACGATACTACAGGGTGCACTCTAAGTCGATAGCGGAACTTTAAGTAGGCTGTCTACTGATCAATACAAACAACTTGGACTAGGTCGCTAAAAAATGGAGCAAAAAAAATTTCTGCTGTTCCGTACAAAAGGTCGACTCGGTACTGCGCCAAATGTATGAAACAGCTGATATTTTTGGCCCCATTTTTTCCGCCTCCTAGTGGGTATTTCTCCGAAATTTTATTCTTTGACTGATTCATCTGGCACAAATTTTATTTCAGTTTCAGCTCTGTAACACATGTTTATATGAAAATAGGTATATCAAATAACATATATTTGAATGAGGGATTCATTTTTACAAAATAGTTTTCAAGATATCGATGTTCAAAAATTTTGTGCCCAGATGAATCAGAATTTGTTACAGATGAATCAGAAATAGAAATAAAAATTAAAAACTCTATGTAGATGTGGGTTCTTTTATGTAACTTTATGTAGATGTGGGCGAAAAAAATCATATTTTAATAACTACAATAATCTTTTTTATGAAAACAATTAACGGGGATCATATCATGAAAAAAAAAAACATTCACCAGATTCAACAAAAATAAAATTTTATTATGGAAAGTTATTATAATTGTTACGATATCCTTTTTTGTGTGCTGTTTATTATACTTATTGACTTAGCTACAACCATTCATAATAAAAAAATCACAGAAGTACAAACTTATTCAAATAATGGCACTTTTGACTTTTGTCTTAGTTATGCAGTACTAATTATTAATCTGAATAAACAATCACAACATATTTATAAAACATAATTATTTATTTCTAAAAATAAAGTATCAACTTTTTAAAATATTAATCTTCCTTATTAACTATCAAAGGAACATAAACCCTTAGAATGCCTGGCAGTAGTATGGGGAATAGAGAAGATGAGAGCCTTCGTGGAAGGATATCGCTTCGTAGTGATAACAGACCATCAGGCATTAAAGTGGCTGAACAATCTGAAGAACCCATCCGGTAGGCTAGCACGCTGGGCACTACAACTACAGCAGTACGATTTCGAAATCGTCTACAGAAGCGGGAAAGAAAACAAGGTAGCAGATGAACTATCACGGAACCCGATGTGCGCAGCAACCGAACAAGCTCCTAACGATTGGTATTCTAAAAAGACAAGGGAAGTGGAAGAAGGAAGAAATACAGAGGGAGACTACTGCATAAAAGACCAAGAATTGTATAAAAACGTTTGTAGCAAGAAGGCGTATGGATTTAAGCTGGATCCACGGACAGAGTGGAAACTCTGCATACAGAGATAAACAGACCATAGTACAACAGAATCACGATTCTTCTTTAGATCCCTACCTACATGAAATACAATCGATTAATTTAAAAAAAACGGTTTTTTTTTCATACAAAATGTATGGTGAAAGTTAGGGATGGTGTTCTAGGAACGTTTTCCCGTTACTACAACAGCTAAGGTACCCGCCCTTACTGCCCCGTCTCAAAAATCTACCCTGTATTATGATTCATATGGTGTTTTGACCATATGAATCAGGCACAGAGGAATCAGGATTTTGCCTACAATTATGCATAACTCATCCTATATAAAGACTTCAGTACTGGCATTTTTCTACACGAATCTATAACCCAAAAGCATCATACGAAATACAGATTGAAGTTGTAAAACCATAAAATACATTTTATAAACTAGGCATTGTAATCAGTATGCCCCCTGAACCAAGCCCAGATGAATCAGATGTTTACCTTCTTTACACCGGGTTCTAAGCATACCAGCCGCACGTCCACCTTTTAGCACGTCCGTTGCACGACTGGCTTCCCCCCCGCGCAGGAACCAGTCTCTCAATATTATTACCCGACCAAGTACGGTCAAGCGAAGCTCACGCACGCCACATTAATCAGTATTATACGCCGGACACTTCTTATCTCCTTATTTATAAACAAACTAAGGTAGTTATAACTTCCACATATTTTTTTTGTAAGAGGGCAATTCATTTTCTTTCGGTATAATTGTAATTTATATCGATTTATCAAAAGGAAAATGCTACATCGATTTTGTTCCGGAAAATGGCAAACGGACGCGTCATATGAATCAGGAGAACGAACTTCAAATATTTTTATTTTGTAACTAGACTGCAATTATTTCAAAAATATAATTGTACCCTGTTAGGGTTAAAGCTAAACTGTACAAAAAAAAATATTACATGCCGTTTTGTTAATAGGGTTTTTTCCTTTAGTTATAATAAAAATTCTAGATGGCGCTGTATTTTAGTAAGAATAAATGTCAAACTAGATCACAGATAACCAAAAAGAACGCCGGATAAGTCTGCGCGCGTCGGGTGGCGTACCGTGGCGTCGGGTGGTATTTAAGTTGCGATGGAAAATAATCACCTGACCAACCGCTTGACCTGACCCCTAATAATCCTTATTTTCTTGCCATTTCTGTTGTATTATGTTACCGGCCAAACCCGATTTCATGATAAACTAGTTTCGCCTCGGCCAAACCAGTCTAACCTAAGCTCGTATGAACGAACCAGTATAGCCTAGGCCAAACTAGTCTAGCCGAAGCTCGTATGGATAAACCGGTATTTCCTAGGCCAAACTAGTCTAGCCGAACGAAGCTCGTATGGAGAAACCAGTTTAGCCTAGGCCAATCCAGTCTGGCCTAGCAAGAATATTGTACGCTCCAGGATAAACTAGTATGGCCTAGCCCGAGCTGATATTGTCGAACGATTACGTATGAATGTTGCCATATCTCGTAAACTAAGAGGTTTAGCGCAAAAATAACGAAATTTTCGAACCCCTTAAGAACCCCGAAACCAGGCCTTTTACTTATAAAGGTGTTCTAAAAACCGACATAAAGGGTGTTAAACATACAGGGTATTCCTGGACGTGTGACAGACAGTCGAAAATGATTTAAAACAAAGGTTAGGTCAGTAGGTTCGGTTGGCGACACACTGACATACCTACTTACCTCTTTTTGTTTTCGAGTGGTCCTTCAAACCGGACAAAATCGGATATACCGTAGACTTTTTGAATGTAGACTTTTTCAAATTCGGCCTTTAAATGCGTCCCCTACTGTTCAGATAATTACGGCGGGTTAGTTAGTTTTAAGAAAAAGTACTAGTCTAGCATAACTAGGTAGAATCTGTATTACCCCTATTCAAATAGGGCTAGCCTAGTTTGGCCTAGACTAAACTGGTTTCTCCATTCGACCCAAAACACAACACTTCCCATACATGGCTTGTACATACATACAAGATGTACAAAAGCACTTATAATCCTAAGTAGGTATTATTTTAATGAAAATCCGTGGATGATCACTTGTGAATTTGTGAAACAAAAATTACGAGCAAGAGCAAGCGGCGCGCGGCGGGGTAACTACCCGAGGTGCCGAGGTTTTTTCACAGATAACTATCTGTGAAAAAACCTCGGCACAGACCAATAGACAGTCTGTGGACAGACTTTGACATTAATTCTGGCTAAAATCCATTTTCTATGGTGAGATGGATAGCGCCATCTAGAGAAGTCTTCATAAACAACAAAAAAAAAAAACCCGAAAAAACCCTATTAAGCAAGTTAAATGTGGGCATTTAACTTGCTTAATAGGGTTTTTTCCTTTAGTTATAATAAAAATTCTAGATGGCGCTGTATTTTAGTAAGAATAAATGTCAAACTAGATCACAGATAACCAAAAAGAACGCCAGATAAGTCTGCACGCGTCGGATGGCGTACCGTGGCGTCGGGTGGTATTTAAGTTGTGATGGAAAATAATCACCTGACCAACCACTTGACCTGACCCCTAATAATCCTTATTTTCTTGCCATTTCTGTTGTATTATGTTACCGGCCAAACCCGATTTCATGATAAACTAGTTTCGCCTCGGCCAAACCAGTCTAACCTAAGCTCGTATGAACGAACCAGTATAGCCTAGGCCAAACTAGTCTAGCCGAAGCTCGTATGGATAAACCGGTATTTCCTAGGCCAAACTAGTCTAGCCGAAGCTCGTATGGAGAAACCAGTTTGGCCTGGGCCAATCCAGTCTGGCCTAGCAAGAATATTGTACGCTCCAGGATAAACTAGTATGGCCTAGCCCGAGCTGATATTGACGAAATTTTAGGTATGAATGTTACCATATCTCGTAAACTAAGAGGTTTAGCGCAAAAATAACGAAATTTTCGAACCCCTTAAGAACCCCGAAACCAGGCCTTTTACTTATATAGGTGTTCTAAAAACCGACATATAGGGTGTTAAACATACAGGGTATTCCTGGAAGTGTGACAGACAGTCGAAAAAGATTTAAAATAAAGGTTAGGTCAGTAGGTTTGGTTGGCGACACACTGACATACCTACCTAAACTCTAATTTTTAATTCGAGTCCACGGAATGACAGTTGCTAGTATGGAACTGTCAGATAAATCCTTTGTAGCAACTGTAATTTCGTGGACTCGAATTAAAAATTAGAGTTTACCTCTTTTTGTTTTCGAGTGGTCCTTCAAACCGGACAAAATCGGATATACCGTAGACTTTTTGAATGTAGACTTTTTCAAATTCGGCCTTTAAATGCGTCCCCTACTGTTCAGATAATTACGGCGGGTTAGAACTAGGCTAGCATAAATAAGTATAATCTGCATTACCCCTACTCAAATAGGGCTAGACTGGTTTGGCCTAGGCTGAACTGGTTTCTCCATTCGACCCAAAACACAACACTTCCCATACATGACTTGTACAAGATGTACAAAAGCACTTATAATTTATAGGTAGGTATTATTATAATGAAAATCCGTGGACGGATACACTTGTGAATTTGTGAAACAAAAATTACGAGCAAGAGCAAGCAAGCGGCGCGCGGCGGGGTATAGTTATCTGTGAAAAACCTCGGCACAGACCAATAGACAGTCTGTGGGCAGACTTTGACATTTTTTCTGGCTAAACTCCATTTTCTATGGTGAGAAGAAAAGCGCCATCTAGAGACGTCTTCATAAACAACAAAAAAAAAAAACCCGAAAAAAGCCTATTGGTTACAGACATAGAATTTTTTGTCTCTGGAGAAGTACCCTAGTACAAGTTGTTAGTATTGATCAGCAGACAGCCTACTTAAAATTCCGCTATCGACTTAGAGTGCACCCTGTAGTTAACTGAAGCCAAAAGATATATTTAAAAAAAATCTGTGAAAAATACCCAAAAACTATTAATTGTGGCATCCCTTATATTACTAACGTGGTCGCGGTTTACAAAACAACACCCTGTAGGTATGGCCAAACGGTGCCAACAAACGCCTTTAGTCACAAGGCTGTACACCGAGCCCCAGAGCGAAGCTCGAGGCGGTCGGACGCCGTAGCATGGGAAACCGAAGCGTCAGATGTGTCGTACAATGTGGGACTCGGCCTTCGAACTTGCGGTTAGGGATGCTTGCTGGGAGCATCAGTTCAATTCACGCGATCTATGTCTAATTAAGATGATAAGGTAAACGTACGTTATTTCGTGATAGTACACGATTTCGTGAGTTTTTGTTTCCGGCGCTATAATAAGCAATTGATATAATGTTTAATAGCATTATAGTTTCCTAAAAAATCTCTATACTTTGACCTACCTAAAAAACCAACATACCTTATTTTTATGCTTATGCTGTGTAAGATACGATGCTTACAACACTCAGTTAGGCACAAAAAGCGGTGCGAGACGTGCGCGCCATACATCGCGCTTCTTGGTAGCGTAAGGATCGGTGGTGACACTCATAAGCTTGTAGCAAGACAAAGGTAAGTATTTTTGAATAAAACTTTTGATATCGCTATTCTGTGATTCATAACGATTCATTTGATATACGTTAAGAGTTATTTGTAAGCATAGAATTGCTTAAAAACGCAATTTATTGACTCACGAAATAGCGGACATCATATTTTTTCCTTGTCCCTTATTTCGTTACACTTACGAACTAGGGGAATTTCAGAGACTTTTTAAATGTTTGTTTATTTCTATATTAGTTAACATATTTGAAAAATGGTGTGAACATCAGACAAGGTACTTATTTAAGTTACTTTTGAGCCTGATTCGGTACACCTTTTTGTCAACACAAGTCTTACAAAACGAGTTTGAAAGAGGCCGATTTGGCAATTTTAAACGATTTACGCAGATTGATCAGCGTCATAATTTTGCTCGTTTTTCGATTAATTGCCTTTTGTTTTGGTTATATTCAGTAAGCATAGGGTACTGAATAGTTTATTAACATTATGTAATAAGAATTTCCAAGATTAAGTGAGGGGTTATCTCAAAACTAGTATAACGAAATAAGGAACACCGTTTTTCTTACAATGTCCGCTATTTCGTGAGTAATTAATGTAGTTTTGAGTTAAGATTGGATCGGAAAATGAGAAGAAAATTATTAGTTTCAGGCCTATGAAAAACTTATACACAATTAAAACTATTATTATCAAGCATAAGTATTAGTTAAATTCGGATTTTACAAGGCCAATTTTACATATTTTACATTTTCTTAAGGCCTAGGATCCCGACCTAAAACCGGATTCATAAACCCAAAATGCATGAAATTTCTGCTTTTAAGGTTCCATACCAACACGAAGGGTGTCAAATGGGATCATATATTATATCTTGGAAAAAAACTGAAAACAACATATATTTTTGTTTATATCTGTGGCTATTTACATAAACAATTATAAAAATTATGTATGTTTGAGAAAAACAGTAAATTGAAGAACATAAATAACGACTTTATTTTTAAATAATTAATATAATAACAAAATTTTCCATACGTATTATGTTAATTTAGTCATTAAAAAGAGAATTTAATTCATAAAAATATTAAAACAAGATTTCTGTTTGTAGAACTTTTTTTTAGATTTTAGTGAGTGTTAAAACATATATTTTATAATTTGCTGTATTATCAGCATTTCCATAAGCAATGAAAAAAAAAATTTTTTTATTCAATTCAGTTTTTTTTTTATTTCGAGACGATTCTTTGGAGATACCTACCTTATTGGCATTATAAAATGTATAAGTATATCGATAATGTTGATTTATTTATGTAAGTTTAGAAAGTGACATTTTTATTTCGGAGTTTTTTTTAGGATTGCTTAAAAATTAAAATGTTTAATTTTAAAAAGTTACTTACTGATTTTTATGTTTTTATTCATTATTATTCCTGCTAGGTACCTAACAACTGTTAAACAAAATCAATAACTATAACGAAATAGGAGACAGGAATTCACGAACTTAGGAGCAGAGCGAAATTACTATACCGAAACAGGGTTCAAATCAGAGGTCTGTAAGAAAATTCATATTAAAATAAGTACTTGCTAAAACTATATGATTAATGCTTTAAATTACTTGCAAAAGACCAATCTTCATCACAACGAAGGTTTCAAACTGATACCTAATTTAGAAAAAAATATAAAAATCCACAAAGTTGCCAGAGCTTTAACATTCCGAATCAGGGGACATTTACCTTATTTACCTAATCTTCATTACCTTCCACTGTCAGATATTCCTGCCAACCCGGAGTCCGCCGGAGGTGCCCGAGGAGTGGCGCGAAGCAGCCCTGGCTTGGGACAACCAGCAGTCGCGGTTCACGCTGGACCTTGAGAAGCGCTTCTGGACCGAGAGTGACGTCTATGCCAAGTAGGCCGTTTACTTCCCAGCCTTGAAGCCATTACTTCTCCTAAAGGCCGTTTACTTCCAATCATTGAGGCCACTTGCTTCCTAACATTGAGGTTTTACTTCCCATCATCATCATCAGCCTGTTAACACCCACTGCTGAGTAAAGGCCTCTTCATGCTCACGCCATCTCTCACGATCCTGTGCCAGGCGCAGCCATGTTTTCGGGTACTTGTGCTATTTCGTCAGACCATCTGGCTGGTGGTCTGCCAACCGATCTCTTCCCCTTTCGGGGATTTACTTCCCAATCTAGAGGCCATGAACCTCGATGTCTTTGATTCTTAACTCTGAAGTCATTTACTTGCTTTTGAGGCCAGTTTCTTCCCAATTTTGAGGCCCATGCCCAATGCCCATGTCTATGCAAAGTAAGCCATGTCAGAGGCCCTTTGGGCAGCCTAAAAACTCTGACATCAGGGGTGTACCCAGCACCATCTTGCAGTGATTGGGCGGAAATACCAGTCTGCTTAAGGCTGGAAGATAGCAGGTTGGCGGGAAATTCAAAATTTTCACAGTTTTTTACATTTTGTAGCTAAACTGAGCTATTTTTGTTCAGCGATTTTTCGTTCGCGGCAATAACATAGTATTCTTTTCATTATTGTAAACAACAGAACAACAATAATTCAGCCGATTATGTGTTCTGGTCTACGACAAGTTTTTTGGGCAGTTCCACTTCTTCGTAGACCAGAACACATAATCGGCTGAATTATTGTTGTTCTGTTGTTTACAATAATGAAAAGAATACTGGTTTATTGCCGCGAACGAAAAATCGCTGAACAAAAATAGCTCAGTTTAGCTACAAAATGTAAAAAACTGAAAATTTTGAATTTCCCGCCACTTTGCTATCGTCTACCCTTAAGGGTCCGTATAAGGCTAACTAGCGCCACCAATGTTGAAAAAATCATATCTCGCTTCAGAAGAAGTTTCTGACAAAATCCTAAGATGAGCTCATGCGCCATGCTTTTCTAGATTTTTAAGTGTGGGTACCCAACTCAATTTCTAGTCTTAAGCTAAAAAATTTTAGAAAATTTTTTAGCTTAAAAGTAAGTTTCGAAGAGGGTATCTACACTTAAAAATCTAGAAAAGCATGGCGCATAGGCTCATCTTAGGATTTTTCCAGAAACTTCTTCTAAAGGAAGATATGATTTTTTCAACATTGGTGGCGCTAGTTAGCCTTATACGGACCCTTAAGTCTTCCTACAACGGTTAACGCTTTTATCTGGAATCTAAACCTTAGGTCCTAAAAATAGTTAAGCCTCGCGTTTAGTACCTGACGTTTCGTTTTTAGTAAAAAACGCATCGAAAAAGAAGATATGATATTTTTTCCATTGGCGGTGCTTGTTGTGCCTAGGACAGAATTTTTTAACTGTCGTAACTGTCGATGAGCCTTATGCAAGCAACAATTTAATTTTCATCTCCCACGCTCGGAAAGTTTGCTGTTACTAGTAACTTACGATCGTGTAAAGGCCGGATTTAAACTATCTGAACTTTTGTGCGCTTCGAAATTTGAACGCGACGCCGGGACAGTCTTTCCCGCGCCCTATGGTTTTGAAAAAGAAAAAAACACTGGCCGTTTAAGTAGATGCCAGATCCCGATGGAAAATAAAACCTCATTCATAGTTCGTTTAAACGCGTATTTCAGCGAAAGCGATTGTTCGTGCCCATTCTCTATACAAAACTGTGAATGTAAATGGTGCATAAGCATCTTTTAAAAAGGTAAAGTCACGGAATAGAACATTCAGAAACGCGGTTTCTTCTTATAGTCTTTTCAATATTTTGTACACATATTTATTTTTAAATACCAGTAAATAAAAAAAATGCTGCGCTTCTGTTTTATCAAATAGATAATTATGTTTTGGTTTGTTAAATACATTTTTTCAAACGATATTACTAATTTCATTTTTTATCTCCTAGAAATTTTTAATTTATATGGTAAAAGTTCAGAATGCACCCGGAAAAAAAAACATTCTTTTATTTACATTATTTTTGTGTCTGGATAAATAAACTTCAGGAAATTATTAATAAAACGAATGGTTTTAATACCAACGAAGCTCAAAACTTTAGTGCGGCAGCCGTAACTACAGTAAAATATGCTTTTAAAAGGAACTTATTTGACTCACCTGTTTTGCCTGTAAGTAGTTGTCTATAGAGTTTGTCCCGCTTGGCTAACAAAGTCATTTCCTCGCTTCTGTGAGATGAAAAGTTTTGTGTTTCGCACGAATGCAATATTATTTGCGTCTCGTGCTTCTGAATACCTCGCTACGCTCAGGTTTCTTTTTTTGAACCACTCGCTACGCTCGTGGCTCAATTTTAGAAACCTTCGCTAGCTCGGTTTTCAATACAAGCACTCGCCGCAAACAATAATTTTGCATTCTTGCATAACAAATAACTATTTCATCTCCCACGCTCGGAAAGTTTGCTGTTACTAGTAACTTACGATCGTGTAAAGGCCGGATTTAAACTATCTGAACTTTTGTGCGCTTCGAAATTTGAACGCGACGCCGGGACAGTCTTTCCCGCGCCCTATGGTTTTGAAAAAGAAAAAAACACTGGCCGTTTAAGTAGATGCCAGATCCCGATGGAAAATAAAACCTCATTCATAGTTCGTTTAAACGCGTATTTCAGCGAAAGCGATTGTTCGTGCCCATTCTCTATACAAAACTGTGAATGTAAATGGTGCATAAGCATCTTTTAAAAAGGTAAAGTCACGGAATAGAACATTCAGAAACGCGGTTTCTTCTTATAGTCTTTTCAATATTTTGTACACATATTTATTTTTAAATACCAGTAAATAAAAAAAATGCTGCGCTTCTGTTTTATAAAATAGATAATTATGTTTTGGTTTGTTAAATAAATTTTTTCAAACGATATTACTAATTTCATTTTTTATCTCCTAGAAATTTTTAATTTATATGGTAAAAGTTCAGAATGCACCCGGAAAAAAAAACATTCTTTTATTTACATAATTTTTGTGTCTGGATAAATAAACTTCAGGAAATTATTAATAAAACGAATGGTTTTAATACCAACGAAGCTCAAAACTTTAGTGCGGCAGCCGTAACTACAGTAAAATATGCTTTTAAAAGGAACTTATTTGACTCACCTGTTTTGCCTGTAAGTAGTTGTCTATAGAGTTTGTCCCGCTTGGCTAACAAAGTCATTTCCTCGCTTCTGTGAGATGAAAAGTTTTGTGTTTCGCACGAATGCAATATTATTTGCGTCTCGTGCTTCTGAATACCTCGCTACGCTCAGGTTTCTTTTTTTGAACCACTCGCTACGCTCGTGGCTCAATTTTAGAAACCTTCGCTAGCTCGGTTTTCAATACAAGCACTCGCCGCAAACAATAATTTTGCATTCTTGCATAACAAATAACTATTACTCAAAAAAGCTCGTAATGTGGTCATTAATTCGACAACCTTCTTTGAGCAAAGGAGGACTTGCGGGCTACTTTGATTAGGCGCCAGAAAAGTTGTATGGAATTTCATTAATGTCGTGTTTTTG